>CM066033.1:454691068-455291068 GCA_033557465.1 Ichthyophis bannanicus
CTCCAGTGCGGAGAAGGTGCCCGCGCTTTTCTCCTGGCTAGGCCTGCAGTGCCCCGAAGCCTTCTACCAACTGCTTGCTCTCTGCGAGGCCACTCAACCGCCGCTCTTGATCGCCACGGCGCGCTTTTCTTCACCCTTGTCCACACTGCCATAAACAAAGCGATTCGTCGGCTCCTGCTACTGCTGCCGTGAAAAATCCCGCCGCGGAAAAAAACAGCAGCTAAATCAGCCGACGTCGCGGGCTCCAGACCCTCGGGCGAGTCCTCTCTCAACGCTCCTCACACAGTTTGCACGGGTTCAGGAGACGGAGGCCCCAACCAGCAGCTCCCACACTCACACCCTGAATACAGTACCTCCAGGAGGGGGGGGGAGGAGAGTAGCGGGGGAAAAACTCCAGCGTGTATGCTAGCAGACGTTCCAGCCGATAAAGGGCCCTGGCTGGGAAATTTAAAACTGCAGGCCCGTCTCTTTTATTTAGTTATTTATTTATTTTTTAACAAACCTAACTATCAAGAACTCCTCACTGATTCCTCGTAGTGAGCCTCTCTGTGGTTCACACCCTCCTTCAGACTGCCTTGGAGACCGAAAGCTTACTGGAGCAAGGAGGCTTGGTGCCGCCTCCAGTCTACTTTAGACTGGTGTCACCCAAACAAAGGTGAAGGGCTCAGTCTCCCAAGGGCTGCGCGGAGGAGGTTTTGTGTTTATACCGCCCGATGTCCAGGAACTAGACTAGAGAGGTGACGACAAGGAATTTACTAACCAGAGAAGGTAGGACTAACTGGCCCTGTAGTTCTCAATGTTTTTATCCCCCCCCCCCACCTTGATACGTCCCGATTCTTGTGTAAAGGGACCACATGTGCCTCTCTCCACTCCCTGGCCACCGACTCCTGACTCCAAAGAGGTCATTGAACAAGATCAGACAGTGGAGTCCCCCAAGTTTCCTTGGCACTACTTGATTGTATCCCATCTGCGACCCATGATGTCTACTTCTAGTTTAGCTAGTTCTTAAGAGTGTTTCAAAGAAAGGAAAGCCATGTCTATCCATGCCCCAGTATGCGGACACAATTTCAAACCGATAGCCGCAAGCGCGAATATGTGAACTCCTTGGCCTGCCCCTTGTTTCCTAACCCACTACTCATAACCATTCTGTTATCCTTAGAGGGGTCTGGGTTTCATGAAATATGGTTGGCTGGGGATGTCTAACTGTTAGACACCCCTGCAGGACGTCAGAATCAGGCATGTCCAGGTTTGTGAAAATGTTCAGTACCTGGGCGTGCCCTGCATTTTGTTTTCAGACGACGCTTTGTGGCTTATATGTTCCCAGGTTGCACTTGGACAGATCTTCTAAAATTTGCTCTCTTATAGCAAATGAGCTCACTTTACTATACCCGTTTATTCACACTTTCAAAATAGCAGATTATATGGACAAGGACTTTACTTGGCTAAATCTATGTTGACGTAAACGCCTTTAAAACATGGACTGACTCTATTGTCCAGTTAAATTTTGTTTCTTTATAATGGTTTCTAACCATTGTTTGCCTGAAACAACTGGACAATCAAGCAGGGGTCATTAATCTTATGAGTTTTCTTGGCTAACCCTGGAACCCTTTTTAAAAATTGGCGCTCGCGCACGTTGACCACGCTCAATCTCTCAGATACTAAAAATGATTTTAATTATAGTTTATAAAAAAATTATTAAATAGTAGGTACTGCAATTTCAGTTGAGTTCTTTCAATATGATTCAGTGTGAGAAATTTATGATAAGAGACATGGACAGCTCTCATATAGTATCGGTATAAGAAGGTTAGAGATAGTAAGGCAGGGAAAGAGTCGGTGGTAGAGGATTTATTTTGTCAGTTTAAAAGATTTTCTTGGGTATTGACAATCATCTCTGGGAGTTTTGTTACAGAGATAATTTGATGTCTGTACTTTTTTACTTTGTTAAAGAAATTAAATCTTAAAAAATCATTTTCAGGCGACGACCGAAATGCTAACTCTTTAGTTAGATATTTTGATAATGCCAGCCAAAGCGTATGCAATTCAGAGAAAGGCCGATTAAAGGCATTCCAGAGGCGGGGCCTGAGACGGTAATACACAAGGGTAGATAGCCCTGCTCACTTCAGCGTGCTGGCATCAGATAAACTTTCTGTTTAGCTAGTGTTAAGGATATACAGCCTATGCATCCCAATGTTGGGGGATTTTGCCTCGTTCCTCTTATCCCACATGAATCGAAACTGCCATAGACCTCTACACCAAAGGCATCTCAATTCCAACGATACTACAGAAATGACAAGCCGCCTGTGTGCATTTACGTGCCCAATAGGCTTTGTTTTGGTTTTCACGGGCTAGTGCCGCTCTGAATATCTCGTGATCTCTCAGGACAACACTCCCGATATCTAACCGCTTTAGCATTAGGATACACTGTCGTGGGCGTTCTGGGGAGGAGCAGAAGAGGCGAGTTCCATAACCCAGGCAGCAGTGATAGTGGGTGCTGCCCAGTTAGCGACCGTGACGAAGAGATAGGTGTAAGAACAAAGCTCTTCTCTTTTGGGCCAAAGGGACGGCTACCACGGGCAACAAGCAATATTGCCCGCAGCCTGCCGCTTCACTAACTGCGGCTAGGAGGCTGGTTGTGGCAAACCCGGATATTCAATCACTCCGGGGCCACCTATGACCCCAGCACTGAATATCTAGGGTTAAGGGGGTCAGCACAGACAACAATGCACCCGTAGCAGCGCCAGAGCTACACCTAGATGAATATCGGTGGTCCTAGGATATGTGAGTACAATACTATAGGAGCTTTTGCTTGGTTACATATATCATTGTGGTTACAGGCAATTAAGATCAATCTCAGGTTATGACCGAATTTTTTCACCTCGAGTTTACTTTGAAAGGAACACTTCTTTTTCTATAATACAATTCCGCTCATAACAAACAGCTAGAAATCAAGATCTGTCTATCTCCAGGAACAAGCAGGAATGAGTCTTCACATGATGGGTTCATCGTCAGGTAACCGATGGAGCCTGCGGCGCGGAACGCTCCCATGGCGTCCAATAAGCAAAGCTTTTGGGAGCCCTCCCACAGCGCCTGCGTCGTGCTGCCTTCCTGCCCCTTCCCAACCGCCTCTCTCCAGTTCTTCTTTTCCGCGGAGCCAGCAGGTCGTGTTCCTGTCACCGCAGAAGAAGTTCTTTATTTTTTCTTTATTCTTTTGTGTCGCGTCTGCCTTCTTCGACTTCATACTCGTTACCGACGGTCTTTTTCTTTTCTCTTTCTTTCAAAAAAAAATCAAAAACAAAAAACCCCACCGCTTCTACTTCTACTGTGCATTTTTCCGTTTTTGGGCCCTAGGCCTAAAAATATTTTCGCTCATGGAGAAGCCCGCTTCTGGGTTTAAAAAAATGCAAACAAAAATGTGGCAGTACTATTTCCTGTCCACCAACACACCCATGACTGGTGGTCTAAAGTGTGTTTGGGACGCTGACCATGATCCATCACGGATTTGGTGTGTCCTGTGTACCATGATGTCTAAGAGAGGTCGGCAGAAACACGAGGCAGCCAAGCTTTCAGTACGCCCTCCCTGTTCCCTCGTAATTGCAGCTTCGGTGTTAGCAACGCGACATCGTTCCAGGGCCGCTCTTTCTCCCATGGATCTCAGGTAACCCAAGCATAAATCTGGCCGGTCCTCAAACTGGTGCAGATCTCCCTCCATAGCATCTGAGTAGTGCCTCCGGGCTTTGCCCTCGAGTGATTCCACCACCGGCAAAATTACCCCCCCGGCGGGAAGCCTCCACTTCCAAAGCATTATCTTTTGCTGCGGGGTTCTGGTCGCGTGGTAAACCGGTGGCTCCCACTGGGGCGTTACCAGACATGTCCAGGACTCTGGTGGCGTCGATGATTCAGAAAATTCTGACCATGGCAGCGCACCTTAACGCTTCATTTCATACAGGCTCGCGACGCCTCCGTACCACGGCAAACAATCCCTGTTGCTGGTACGGCTCCAGGTACCTGGCAATCGCTCCCCGTACCGTCCGGTTACCCGGGTACCGGGGGGGATGTGCATAGATCATCGGCTTCGGTTTCGACTGCCAATGGTATACCTGTCCTATGATGGCTCCATCGGTACACTGATTACTCCGATGTCGGATCCCACCTCGATACGGTTTTATCGGGCTTTACAGGAGCATCCAGACAGGCGATACTATCGATTCCTCTGAGGACTCTGATGAAGTCTGAGGGGTTCGGTAAGAAGAATCGATACTCTCTTCCGTCAGGAGTGCTTCGTTCACCTAATACGGAAGAATGGCTCCTCCAGAAGACTTGTTGCTTTTCAAGACGTTTATTTTGTTAGGGAAGTGGCTAGAGGGGCCCTCTCTATCAACAGTGGCGCCCCTGAGTCAGAACCCAGAGCCAAGGAGTTGGATATTTTACAATATCCTAAACGCTCCTAAAGAGGCAGCTACTTTACCTTTTCATGAATTCTTATATGATCTCATGTTGAGGGATGTGGAGACACCTCTCACCACCTCTCCTCAATTCTTCCGCAGGTTAGACACCATGTTATCTGTCCCTCCTTGTCCTGCTTTCCACAAGACTCCAGCTTCCTCAACCCACTACTATTGTGGTTTTAAGAGTTCTGCCAATGAAAGAAGATAAAGATGTGCAAAAAAGACACTCATCTACATCCTCCAGTGGCGTGAATGAGCAGGACCCTGGATGCTTGTTTGTGGTCCGAAGGGTTTTCCAAGCTGCTATGCTAGCTGCTAGGATCAAATCCTATAGTCGCTATATAGGAATGTTTCTAAAAGAAGTCACAGATCATCTGCAGACTTTACCCCCTTTCATTTTCAGGAGGATAAAGAAGGAGGAGTTTCTTCACTTTGGGCTCAAACATGCCCAAGAGTGTCGCCTCCAAATTTGACTCTTTTTGAGTGTGTAAGCGAGAGTCTTCGGCTAGTGCCATAGGGGGGCAACGCAAGGAATTGCTTGGCTACAAGCTTCTAATTTTGGAGTCTCTTGGGGTCCAAGATCAATTAGGAAATCCAGCCCTTTGTACAGGTGAAAGACCTTTTTGGTAGGGATTGGCAAGCAAAGGCCACGCAGATGGATGCTGAAAAAATCTGCTTTAGATCGAATTTCAAAGTCTACCTCTTGCTCCGTGTTAAGAAAAGATTGTTTAAAAAGGACTATCTTTTTTCCAAAAAGGGAAGATTACTATCCCTGCTTAGTGGTCAGCAAGGCATCTTCTGCAGGTCCTTTTGCTGCAAAGCGTCAGCAACCACCTAAACAGGCCAAGTCAAAGGCAGCTAGCCCTTCCACGGCCCAGCAGCCTCAGCCTCCTCAGGGCCTTTGACTCACTACTAGAGAACTTAGCCTTTCTAGCTCTGGAAGGACCAGAGCCCCTTACCATCCCACGAAGTTGACTTACTTTGCTCCCAGATGGGAGCAAATCACAGCAGAGCAATGGATACTCTCCATCATAAGGGAAGGGTACAAGCTTCATTTCTTAAGCCCCCCCCCCCCCACACCATGGTGAAACAGTTTCAATTCTCCAACATCTCTCCTCAACCTTCTAGGTCAGGAGATTGCCATCCTTCTTGCCCAAGGGCAATAGAAGAAGTACCTCTTCTTCAACAAGGCACAGGGTTCTACTCCCCTTATTTTCTTATTCCAAAAGAAAACAGGGGCTACAGACCCATCTTAGATCTCAGAGAACTGAACAAATTTCTATTCAAGGAGAAATTCAAGATGATTTCTCTCGGTGCTCTGCTTCCATACCTTCAGAGTCAGGACTGGCTTTGTTCTCTAGATCTCAAGGATGCGTACACCCGTGTCCTCATCCATCCAACTCACAGAAGGTTCCTTTGGTTCCTTTTTCAAGGAAAGCACTACCAATACAGGGTGCTTCCTTTTGGTCTGCCTCTGCACCAAGGATGTTCACGAAATGCATGGCAGTAGTAGCTGCATTTCTACGCACTCTAGGAATATTGTCTTCCCATATCTGGACGACTGGCTCATTCGAGCTCCATCTCAAGCAGAGGCCAAGACTTGTCTAACCTGCACAATGCGGTATTCTTCAGTATTTGGGACTAGTAATAAACATCCCAAAATCCAGTCTCACCCCTACTCAGTCCCTCGAGTTTATAGGGGCTTGGTTGGATACCATAACTGCAAGGGCCTATCTTCCTCAGGCCCGTTGCCTACGCCTGGTGGCAGTTAGCCTCCCAAATTACAGTTAAAAGCCCCTTTTAACTGCTCGAGAAATGCTACAACTTAGGCCACATGGCATCCACTGTGCATTGTAGTTCCATATGCTCACCTTCACATGAGGGCAGCTCAATGGACTTTTGTCCACCCAATGGACTCAGGCATCAGGTTGCCTGTCAGCCAAAATAGCAAACTCCAGTCGCCTTTTTTGGTGTCTCGTCCAGTGGTGGAAGTCCCTCTCAAAACCTATTGCTGGTGTCCCCTTTTCAACAGTCATTTCCCCAAGCAACCCTTACAACAGATGCCTCTCCAAGGGGTTGGGGAGCTCATCTGCAAGCTCTCTCCACCCAGGGCATCTGGTCTCCACAGAAGACTTCACTACACATAAATCTCTTGGAACTCAGAGCAATTTTCTTAGCTCTCAGAGTGTTCCACTCCCTGCTCAGCTACATGACAGTCCTCATCCACACGGACAATCAAGTAGCCATGTTCTATGTAAACAAGCAGGCTCTCTGTCGCTTTGCAACGAAGCTTTGCGACTGTGGGCCTTTGCCAGAGAGCATCAGATTTCATCTTATGGCAAGTAGATCTTCCAGGCGTTCAAAACTCTTAGGCAGACAGACTCAGTCGAGGTCTGCTTCCACACGAATGGTCCCTCCACAGGGACCAGGTAGCCAGGATTTTTTTGAATTTGGGGAACCCCAGACTAGACCTATTTGCAAGTCCGTGGAATGCCAAACTTCCCCGGTTCTGTTCCAGGATTTCCATGTCAGGGAGTTCAGGCCAAGGATGCCTTCCTCCTTCACTGGGGTCAAGACTTTCCTTTATGCCTTTCACCCATTCCCCTAATTCCCAAAACATTGTTCAAGCTTCAGAGAGACCGAGGTTCTATGATCCTCATAGCATCACATTGGCCACGCCAAGTGTGGTACCCTCTACTTCTGCATCTCTCTCAAGCTCCGTCCCTGGAGATGGGCTCTGCTCCAGATCTTCTCTCCCAGGAAGACGGAATGTTGTGGCACCCAAACCCCCAGTCTCTCCATCTGAGGGCCTGGTTGCTGAAGGCCTAGACCTTCAAGTTTTCCATCTCTCTCAGCAAGTCAGAGATATTATTCATGCTTCTAGAAAGCCTTCCACTAGACGTTCCTATGCTTTCAAATGGAAAAGATTTACCATTTGGTGTTCAGAGAAGGGTCTTAACCCTCTTGCAATACCTTTGAATTCTTTACTAGAGTATCTTCTGCATCTTTCCCATGCAGACCTCAAAACGAATTCGGTAAGAGTCCATTTGAGTGCTATTGCAGCGTCCCTCAAGCCACTCAATGGACAGCCTGTTTCCTCTCATCCTCTTATAGCAAGATTCATGAGAGGCCTTCTTTTAGCTAAACCTCCCATTAGACCACCTCCAGTGGCATGGGACTTAAATCTGGTTTTTGGCCAGCTTATGAAGCCACCCTTTGAACCTTTAGCCACCATCTCCTTGAAATTTCTTTCTTGGAAGGTTATCTTTCTCATTGCAGTCACCTCAGCACGTCGCATCAGTGAGTTGCAAGCCTTGGTGGCTAATCCTCCTTATACAAGGTTCCATCATGATAAGGTAGTCCTCAGGACCAATCCACACTTTATGCCCAAAGTGGTCTCGCCTTTTCATCTGAACCAGGAGGTATACTTACCTGTCTTTTTTCCAGGACCTCATGCATCAAGTGCAGAGAGGAATCTTCATACTTTGGATTGTAAAAGAGCTCTCGCCTTTTACTTACAAAGAACACAGCAACATAGAAAGTCTTCTCACTCTTTATTGCTTTTGATCCTTCCCATTTAAGACTTCCAGTTTCTAAGAGAACACTGTCCAACTGGATTGCTCAGTGTATTTCTTTTGCCTACCAAAGTAGGAACCTTTCCTCTGGAAGGCCATGTCATAGCTCACAATGTGAGGGCCATGGCAGCCTCAATGGCTCACCTAAACTCTGTGTCCATCGACCAAATCTGTCGAGCGGCCACCTGGGCCTCGGTTCATACCTTCACAGCCCATTACTGTTTGGACAAGGACTCCCGCCGGGATGCCTCGTTTGGTCAGGTTTGTTCTCAAACACCTGTTCCATTCCTAATCAACTCCTACCCCCAAACCTACCCTGGTTGGATGCCAGAGATCCATGGGGGGAGGTGGAGCCCTTTTCAAGGACACACAACTCTAGGGTCTCTCCCTGGCATCTGCAGCTAGGGAGTCCCCATATGCGAAGACTCATTCCTGTTTGTTCCTGGAGATAGCACAGTTACTTACCTGTAACAGGTGATCTCTGGCAACAGCAGGAATAAGTCTTCACAACCCACCCACCTCCCCTAGGAGTTGTATCTCTCTATCTATCTTTCCTTCCCTCTCTCTCTCTTTGTCTCAGCTTTAAAACTCGAACTGGAGAGAGGCGGTTGGGAAGGGCGGGAAGGCAGCACGCAGGCGCTGTTGGATGCTCCCAAAAGCTTTCTTATTGGACGGTGGGGAGCGTTCCCGCGCAGGCTCCGTCGGTACCGACGATACCCATATGTGAAGACTTATTCCTGCTGTGCTTTACCAGGCTTCTGTAGAATTAGTGAGGACAGATACACGGGGTTATCCCTAGACAACATATCACTGTAAATCCTCTACAGATAATTTGGAGTCTCAACCTTTGTGATATTGCTGTTACCCCTTATACTGGGGCTGCACAAAGAGCAGTCCTAACTTAAGTGGATGGCTTATGCATTTAAGTTTAGGGCCACATATTCAGTGGTCCTACCTAAATGGATGCAACTGCTGAACATTAGGCATAAAGATAGCAGATAAGTCATCAATTTACCTCTATGCAGAGGCTGTATGTCTAAATATTGCCCCCAACATTTTTACCTTTTTGTGTAAGTATTGTGCATTATAACATTTCTTGCAGATTTAGTTGTAGAAGAGAAGGACTGATGGACATGGAGATACAGATAATGTTTGTATGGAAAGGAAGATATGAGAAAGAGGTAAGTTTGGAAGAGAGGGGCACACGTAGAGAGTTAGATTGGCTGTTGTAAGACACAGGATAAGGGAAGCACTGTTAACTAACATGCCACATTCTCCTACAGAAAAGGGATACCGTCTCTTTAAAAAGACCTTTTTCCATAAGAAAGTACAGAAAGTGATCTCCCTGGAGCTGAAGATTGTGTCACTGGAAATGTGCAGGCAAAAAAACTCTTTGCTTTGTTTTTATATTTTTCTAAATGTTTCCAGATTTTTGGGTGGGGTTTTTTTCAGTTCATTTCACACACTTGGTTCAACAGAAGTGTTGTAATGTGCATTAAAACATTTTAGGGGGTTATTTTAGAAGCCCTATTCGTTCTCTGGGTGTCTGAAATGGGCACAGAGCCATTTTAGAAGCCAGTTCTATAGATATCCCTCGCGAAGAAGCGTGACCAGGGGCATTCCAAGAGAAATGGACATTTGCTCCTGATTTCAGAAATGGCAAGCACGTCTCCATCTACTAGTGAGAGCATCCATGTCTATTACTGATCCAGGGCACAAACAGGCATCAGAAAAAACTTTCGTTCTGCCATCCAGACACCCAGAGGGCATAGAGAGGAAAGTACCTTAATATCCCCTATACTTTCCATGATGAAAATGAAAACTGCAGGGAAGTAAGGACACTTGTTTTTGGTTTGGCACGCTGATGTACATCCTTGCATGCAAAATAGCTTGCATGGACATGCAATCAGCATAGGATAGACATCCCCACCCCAAGTGTCTGTAGCAGGGACATCTATGAGGTCACCTGTGCAGCCATCCATGTCGGTGACGTCCAAGATGCTAATATTGGGCCAAAACAAACATTCCTGGTCTTTTTTATGAATGCTTTGCCTTGGATGCCCCAGATTTCACCTGGACATCCTTTCTAAAATGCCATTTTTAATACGGGCAAATTGATTGTACATGCGTTGATTCGTAGGTTAGTGCACATTAACTCAAATTTGTACACACTACACACTATATTTAAGGTGTGCTAACAAATCAAATGTGCACCAATGAATGCACGGCCCTATTTGTCATCTTTCTATCTTGTGATAAATGGCACTGCTCACAGTGTGCAACGTTTAGGATGGATGCTTCAGGGCCTGGCATCAGGCAGCAGAAGGCAAAGATTTAACAATGACAATTCGGAGGAAACAAACATCCTGCTCCTAATCCACTATCTCAGTGTAATAACTGAAAACGAGAAAACAAGATACCTTGAGCCAGTGCACTAAGTACCTATATTCTAGCAGTGACGGATGCTGCAGTTATTGGCCAGTACTCCAGATATATCATCCCCAAAGGCGTCTTAAACATTTAGGATTAGAGTTACAAACATGCAGCATCACACTGGCAAGCGTTAATGCCAGTAGCACGCATTAATAGTGACTAGGTGCCAAAAATGGGGCCTATGGTAAAACACACCTTAATACTGCTAACTGGAAACAGACGTTAATACGCTAGGCTTTAATCTCCTATTGGCACAGTCAACGCTCCTAAAACAATTCGGCCATGTCCCACATTCCAGCCTAGGAGAGCTCAACCTCAATTGGATTTTCAAATCAGCTGTAGCCCAGTTCAGCCTGAGCACTCAGTTGATACTGGACTTCAGTCTGTGTGAATATTCTGCTTGGCATGTGATTGCGGGCCGGTTCTGATTTGCCCAGCTGTCTCTGTGCTGTGTGAGCAGGGAGTTTCTCATGACCCAAGAACCTGCTCCTCCTAAACTACAATGACTCCTCACCTGGTAAAGCAGCAAGCCGCATCTGGCTCGTCCTCTGCAACCAAGTCGTCCAGCTCCTCTGGATCCATGACTGCTTGATCTGCATCTTCATTCAGCTGTAAAGAATGAGAATGATGGTGGCCTTCAGGTCGCAGTTATTGGCAATTTGCAGCTATCTAACCCAGCTCACAGCCATAGAATCCAGGCTACTTGAAGGATATCACCACTTATCCAAGCCAGTTTTTGCTATCTTCCTTTCTGGTTCTTTATCATACTGGACAAATGAGCATAAAAAGATCCCATACTTAATTCAACACCCAGGTGCCTCCACCATGTCTTACCATAACAAGTTTTGTAACAGTCTAACAGCTACCAAAACTAGAGAGGTTGCTGCCTGCTGTCTTCAACCAGACCATAACCCGCAATGTCTGTAAGTGCCGCTTCCTTTATCTTGCCTTTGTTTTCTCTGCATCTCCTTCCCCCCTGCCTCTGTTCTCCAACCTTCCAACCCTGTTCCCCCTGCTTTGCTGAACATGCTTAAATTCTGTCACAATGCTGCTTTCTACAAACTTTACTGATATGTTCTACCCAGGGCTCAAACCCCAAGCGCCAGGTTTCCATGGTGACTAAACAAATCAGACCTGGCAACTGGAGATCAGAGCACACAGCCAGGACTGGCGATGTCTGCCCTGGGGATCCCATCTCCCATGGGCAGAAGTGCTGGACCTGTGGTATCTGTTGAGCCTGCAAAATAAAAAAGGTAAGAGACAGGGGGTGGGCAGCAGACAGCTGAAGAAATTTAAAGGGATAGTAGGGTTTTAGTAAATAATAAATGGTGGGAGGAATGCAGGGCAGGGGTGAGTACAAGGGAGAAGGGGAGAGAGCCTGGGAAGGGAGTTGGGGATGGTAGAACAACAGCAGGAGAAGGGTTTGAGTGGAGGGATATGGCAGAGTGCAAAGAGTTGGAGGGTGATGTTTTACTATCAATTAATGGCGTTCCTTTCCTCTTTTCATAACAGCTAAATTTTATTGTAAAATCGCTCTGGTACACAAGTCTGAGCAGTATATTAAATGACACGTTAAAGAGATGAATGCACGGGAAGTAAAGGGCACACCCCTCTACCATCACATACACACACAAACACACCCACAAAGGCATCCCCACCTCCACACCACACACGCGCACCATCTCTGTAACACACACACACACACGCACACGCACACACACACACACAGGTATAGCTTAAATGGTCAGCAGGGATTGTAGAAGAGGGAGAAGGAGGACTGGGCCACTGCCTTCTCCTGACACTGTGCAGTGGCCCATTAAGAGAGTCAGATTTATTAATCGTTTTCCCATAGAAAATGGGAACCGTCTTAGTAAAGTAGACCCTAAAAATAGAAATTACACTTACCTGGTAATTGTTCCTTGAGTGACGACAGTTTAGTCCTCTACCACTGGGTTGTGCACCTCTTCCTGCAGCTAGGAGACTGGGCATGTCAAAGTCGTGACATCACTGGATATAGCCTGCTGGTATCTCCCATCAGCCTCCAGTGTACTATTGACAAAGCAAACTCAAAGGAACAACAAATAACTATACCATAACTTTAAATAAATAACGTGAAATAACTCCCCATTCCTCAACCGGAGGAGCCTTTTTAACCGTATCCGTCTTATATTTTCTTTTCTCTTTTTTTTTTCACTTTACATTCATGTCCCCCCTATGCAAACACGTTTCCTATACCATCACCTGGTTTAAATAAGAGAAAAGGAAAAAAGAACAGAGAGGGATACTCACTGCGATCTAGAAACTGAAAGGATCTGTCTACTCCTTGAGAGTGATGCTCCACTCCGCCTGAAAATAAACTCTGAAGAAATCACACTCCCGGGCGGGAATGAGGACTAAACTGTCGTCACTCAAGGAACGACAATTACCAGGTAAGTGTAATTTATATTTCCTTATCGTTCCTCCAGTTTAGTCCTCTACCACTGGGATGTAACAGAGCAGTAATCAATGGGAGGGACCTATCCAGCCAACTCAACACACCATCGACCCGGAACAGGCATCCTTTACTGCAAAAAACATTTAGGCAATTGTGGTTACTGAGGAAATGAAGAGATAACCTGGAAGCTGCTCTATCAATCCCCCCTGGTGGAATGACACAGTGATTCACCATGAAGCTGCTTGTGCCCTGGTAGCAAGAGTCAGAAAGCCCCCCGGAATCATACAACCTCACCACCAGAAAGCTGAGGCAACCACCGCCTTAACCCAGTGCAAAATGGCCGCCTTCGCTGCTGCTTCCCTTTTGTGGGGACCTCCAACCAGCACACAAAAATAAAGAAATGAACTTCGCACCCTGCATTTAATGTTTCCTATCGGTGTAAGCTACGAATAAAAACCTCCCCTTCCAGAAAAAAACCAAGAACTGGAAGAGAAACCAATAGGCTCAGGAGAAAAATTAGATACCACCTTTTGGAAGGACGACAGGACTGCTCGCAAACCCCACCCTCTATCCAGAAAGGGTGAAAACGGCTCATTACATGACAACGACTGAAACTCTGAAACTCGTTGCACCGAATGAGCTATCAAAGCCACTGTCTATAACAGCAAATCCTTTACCGATGCCTGGAGTAAAGAATCAAAGGGCTCTTTAGCTAACACCTCTAAGGCCCAATCGGGATCCCCGGCGGCACCCAAACTCTCCTTGAGGAGCACAGTCGGATCCCAACTGAAGGAAACGCTACACATCGATCCGAACACCTAGCGCTATCCCCTTCACAGAACCTCTACAGCCGGAAATAGTCGCCCGCTGGATCCTCTAAGGAATTGGCCGCAAGTTCCTTCAGACACTGTCCTGCAGAGAACTCAGACCAAGGATACAGATACCTTCGTCACCTGGACTTGCTGCCGTGAACAGCCGCCTTCCAAAAGGCGCTAAGCACGGACCTATGTAGCAGAAGCAGTCTGCCTCCTTGCTCACAACAAGGTGGCGAAGACTGCCGCAGAATAACCCTTCTTCTTGAGCCCCGCCCATACAAAGGCCAAACCGTAGGCGGGCATCGATCCACCTGAGAAATTCGGCACGGACCTAGCCACAACAGAACGTCCACTACCGACAACTTCTAGAAAAAGCCTGTCGAGGAGGCGAATGAGAAAAGCCTAGTATGGCCGTCTCGTCCAAGCGGGTGCTACCAAGAGTACCTTTCTCCGGACGCCCTGATACGCCACCTAGTTGCCCTATGAGAGCCCACGGGGAAAGGACAAGACAGACTTAATTGGGAGCTTACTGACCCTCGACTTGGACGAACCATCAGCTGCCCCATTCCTCCACCAGAGAGACCTCCGGGTGAACCCCAAGGAAGCCAATATTAGCTAGCGCTTGAATTAAGCCATAATGCACATTTGCCCCATAAAGCAAATCAGGCTCTAGTCGATTCAACTCCCTGACCCTTCCTGTTCCAGGCGAGTAGACTGCCGTAAACACTGCGACCACCTGAAGCATGCTCTCGCCTCCCCAGGCTCCACAAATGGGAGCTTGTAAGGCCAGAGCATTGCCCCCAACGATCGCTTCAGTGAACCATCTACTTTCCTATCTTGCGATAAAGAAGATTGCTAGGGCTCTCTTCATACAGTGAGTCTACACCCCATGGTAGTGCAAGGTGTGCACCCACCCACATAGCACCCAGGCGTGCCCCTGCTTAGCCTCAAACTGTCAATCAAGAACAGGCGAATTCAGGACAGCTGAATACTTTTTTTTTTGACAAAGACACCTCTTAACCAAAAATTCCGTCAGCATATGTTAAGAGACGCTCTTTCTGAGCCAACAACATGAAGTAGAAAGAACTCCCAAACACAGGCATACCAATCCACGGCCTTCCTGCTAGAGGAACGCCCCATTCCGTCTGACTGCACAAAGATGGACTTTATATTTTAAGTTCAACTAGCATCTGGTGATATGAAATACAGCTCTCATTACGCAGTGGCAATTGAGTCAGCAATGAAGAAGCCGAGAAACTGCAGACAAGGTCCCATTATACCACCTGGTAAAGACTCCACTTTTAGACCACTGAAGCAAAAAAGCATGCGAAAGTGCCTTGTGTCCTGTCAGTAGCTGATCGAATTGAAGTGATTCAGTGTATGCAGGGCATTGTCCAGAGAACGCAAGGCCCCTCCTCCAGGCTGACTCCACATTCACAGTCTAAACCGGCAGTCACCTTGGCTGATGCCGATCAGCGTGGAAGCCATCTTGTAAGCCCAGCATATGAAGTATGCCTACTAGAGTCTGAGCCGCTGTCATTGCTGCTAGAGAACTAGCCTGGCTGCGTGCTTCTGGCCCCCCATTAAGGCATTCGCTGAACACTAGCAGAGACTCTCCGTACTGGAGAACCTCTGATAAATGGAATGGGAGCCTAGATAGCTTCAAAGGCCAGAGGTCTATTTTGCAACCCCTCTCCGCTGAGCTGCCTTTTCCATATGTACAATTAAACCACATATAGCCAAAATTAAGACATTACAAATCTACCGTAAAATCTTATAATTTGGGCAAAGCCAAACTAAACAGGAACATGTTCCATTAAGAAACCACACAACTATAAAATCCTTCCCATGACATAATGCTTATGGCAGAGCATTCCACATCTGTGGACTGGCCATGGCGCTCACCCAAGCTCTTGTCCAAGAGAGTTATCACCATAATTCCTTTTGACTTGAAGATGTTTACAGCGGAACACAGCGCTATAGCACAGCAGCTAAGCCAAAATATTACCCTGCCATATAAACCGACTTGAACGCTTTATAGGACCTTCTATGGCTAGCGGAAGGAGATTCTTGTAAAGCAACATAGCTATGCCCCTTTTTCTTCTCTCTTTTCTTTTTTTTTTTTTTTTTAAAGTATAGGACTCCAAAAACCAAGTTTCCGCCAACTCCAATGAAATCCAAGCAGAGCAGCTAAAATTACCCAAACTGCTCCTATAGCTCTGCAAGAAGCTACCAGCCCCCGCTGCATCCAGTTGTCCTTCCCCCCTTATCCTGAGGGATTTTGCATTGCAGGCGGCATTGCACACCCCCTGCCAGCCTACTGCATCTGCCAGGGAGCTGAAGAGCAAAATAGAAAGTAGAACCCCTGGAAGCAAACAGTGTCCCGTCCTTGGGATTCAGGACGCAAAAGGTAAAAATCAAAAGGAAAATTAACAGGTTAGTTAAAAACAAACAAGGCTCTCTCTCACTAAAGCGAGTTTCTTTTTCTTTTTGAAATCCCACCGAAGTCCGTGGGACCCAAGCTTCCGAACACAGCCCCTAACGCTGTGCATTAACCACAACCAGAGAAAGGAAAAGAAATGAAACCCTGCGCTAGTAATAGATGAGAATTTCCTGGGAAGGGCATGCTAAGTGCTGCTATGAAACACACAGGCCCCTCTCCCGGCCTTCCTGCAGTCAGAGAAATAGCAGTGGAATACACCGACCACCTTGCAAATGGAGGTCCTAGAGGGTGTTGCCTGTGTGAACCTGATGAGTAATATGATTTTGTATTGTACCACCCCCCCCCCCCCAGGGATGGGGGCACTGAATACTATATGTGAGTCATGAGCAGCGCTGTCATTCGGTGACCTTTAGGGCACCAGAGCCCAACCAATGATACCGAAGTTAAGAGCTTTAAATCTTGGTCATATAATCTGGAGTCTCAAAACCTTACCTCACAGTACAGAGGCTCTGTGGTGATTTCTTTCCTGACTTGCAGAGAACGATCAATTTGATAATTAATGGCTGCATACACACAGTCATAGAAAGGCACTATTGAGAGTACCAGCTGCCCTCTGGTGGCCATAGACCGTAGCACAGGCACTTAGTTGACAGTTTAACAGTCTTTTTTTTTTTTTATATCCTAAGGTTTCCTAAACCTGCCCCTAGTGAATTTTGGGCAGCTTTCACTATAGAATACATAAAAGCATACTTCTAGGCTGTCCCTCCTAACTACAAGTTAGGGCTCTGCCCTTGAACCTAAAAGCTGGCAATTTGCCTAATATCCTGGGACTTAACAGATGCTCCTCAGAGACATGATTAGGAGGGAAAGAACATGAGGTATCAGTGATCAATGCCAAAACTGCTGTCCTATAAAACTAAGAATAAACTTAAAAATAAAGAGAATTGACAACAGCCCCCTTAAGGCAGAGGAATACCCTGAGCCTAAAAAAAAAAAACTACAAACAAAAGAAAAACAAACACTAGGCCCAAAAATCTAGCTATTTTGGCTGTTTGTTTTCCTCACACAGGCAGCTCACTGCAACTTCCACCATGCGGTCCAAATACCAAGAGAGGAAATGGCCGCCCCTTCACCAATGAATTTTGGTGCCAAGAACAGCAGCTGCTGCAAAAATGAGGCCTCAGTAGACCGACTGAGCCCGAAGGCCTTACCTGCAGGACCGAAAGCCACACAGTCTGCTCCTATAACCTTGAATTCATCCGATCCTCAAGCCACGCTGAGGCACCTGGCAGCCGCGGCGAGGATCGTTCAGCTGGTTCCACAGAGTAAAATTAAAATCCCGCAGCAAGGGAGAGGCTCCATCTCACACAACTTCAGTGTGGCTGTACAGGTCCCGGAGCTCTCTCCCGTACAGTCAAGGGAGAGAGATCCGCACCGGCAAATGCCTGTAGCAAGTGAAAATCACTGACAAGGAGGGAAGGCGAGAGCTGCTATTAATTTAAAGAGTCAGGCTCAAATTTAAAATTACTGTAAATAAGGAAATTTGCTCCTAACCAAAGGGAACTAATCCCTGATTGCCAATTAACCAAAGGTAACTGAATGAAAAGTAAAATTAAAAGTAAATTAAAGGTAAAAATAAAAAAATAGAAGAATTTGTCACACTAAATACTCCTTATCTGTGCCCAAGTGAGCCCAGAAGCTAGGCTCACTATGTCCTCCCACTGCAAGGAGACTGGACACACTGGAAGCTGATGGGAGATACCAGCAGGCTATATCCAGTGATGTCACGACTTTGACATGCCCAGTCTCCTAGCTGCAGGAAGAGGTGCACAACCCAGTGGTAGAGGACTAAACTGGAGGAACGATAAGGAACCTAAAAATGTAACTGTGATACACCTTGGGGGGGGGGGGGGAAGGGGTGCGCACTGTGATCTAGGTTTTGGCTGCCAACCCCTAGATGTTCCGATCGGCATCGAGCAATGGAGCGAGAAGTTGAACTCCTCCACGCTCCTCAGCACCAAGTCAATCAGGCCCGCACCATCAAAGGACTTTAAATTTGAAGCGCCATCGGGCACGGGAAGACAAGAACAGTGCCGGCATCCATTGCTCTGCCCCGATCGGCATCGAGCAAGGGAGCGGGAAGTTGAACTCCTCCCCGCTCCCCAGCACCAGGCCAATCAGGGCCACACCATCAGAGGACTTTAAATTTGAAGCGCCATCAGGTGCACCCATGCCTGAGGTCCTCACCAGAGGACCCTTTGGCGTGGCCTTTAGGCGGAGAACGCAGGCGGAAAAGAGAACAACCTCAGGTACCCAAAGACTGGTTCTCAAGATCGTTCAAAGCTGCTTGCACCACTTTCTCCCTTCCTCAATCGCAATAGCACAAGTAAAGGCATAATCACCACAGAGCTGATCCCTTACGGAGATAACCAACCACCACACCAACATACACAGTTGCTTCCGACCAGGAAAGAACCTCCTCTGCCTTCACAAGTCAACATGAACTGTAAGTAGCAATCCAACAGGGATGGGACAGAAGAAGGAACTATGCCACTAGCATCCCAGTTCACCCTCCAAAGCACCAAGCCACAACTAATGACATGGAAACACAAAAGACCCGACACTCAAAATATTTATACCATCCTGCTGATCTTGATCCTCCTCCCCCACCTCATAAGAGCTTTCCCCACTATTAATATAACATCAACAGCCCTACTACACCCACCACTATACATGCTACACAACCAATATGGCAATACACTTTCTGACACCCCAACAAGAGACCCACCAGACTTATAAAAATCCAATCAGCACTACACACAACTGACCACCACAACCAACCCACACAGAGCTCTCCAATTAACACAGCACTCATTAATGCCAGATCTATACGAAATAAGACCAACACTAGTAAAGACCATCTTCAATCACACCATATAGATATACTTTGCATTACTGAAACCTGGCTAAAAGACACTGACTAGATCTTAAACCAAATTACACCTCACACTCACAAGGCATTCAACTGTCCGCGTAGCAACAGAAGAGGGGGGAGGGGTGTTAATCCTGCCAGATGAGATCTCAGATTCAAAACCTCCAAGTCAACAAGCACAGATCACTACAACATAATCACTGTAGAGAATAGGCATCTAGCCATCTGCCTTAGCTACAGGGCCCCCAACGCCAATGCTGATGAAATATCCACCATACTAGAAACAGTGTGTGCAGCTATCTCTCCCTACAACCCACTCATCTTATTGGGTGATCTCAACCTCAACTCCACACTCAAAACATTTGCCACATTCCTCAGAGCAATGGAGTCACTGCAGTTCACCCTATTGCATATCGTACCCTCCCACTGCCTAGGCACCACCCCAGACCAAATATTTGCACCAAGAAGCCTCCTGGAACAAGACAACATAACGCCTCCTCAATTCACTCTGATTTCCTGGTCAGACCATCATGCTATTCACTTTAAGCTGCACATCCCACACCAAAGATCAACACAGAAAACATCTCAAACTGAAAGAAGATTCAAAGGATTCAATAAAGACCAATTCCTTAAGGAAGCCCTCGATAAACTCCCATAAGACTTCACAAATATGGAAGAGACATCAAAACTTGGAACACCAACACTGCTGCAGCAGCCAGAGCTCCTGAACAAGTGAACCCAGTCGTTCAATGACGACTAACATCAGCTCCCTGATACTCTGTTGAAATAAGGTAAGCGAAGAAAATACTATGCAAGACAGAACATAGCTGGCGGCTAGACAAGTCTGAAACCACTCTAAAACAATATCAAATAAAACAAAACAATATAAATCAACTGACATAAACAAGAATACCAAACCATCATATTAAGATCCACACAATGACAAAGGAACCGTCCCAGACTGGTGAAGACACTATCTACCTCCAAACCTTTGAACATTTTCTGCTCGTCAAACTCAAGCCCCCTCTGAGAGACATACCTCAGGTGGATCCCACAGACTGCACAGTCTCCTCCCTCAAATACAAATGGAACGAGTTTTACACCCACAACTGATCAAATTGTATGCACTATTGTGGAACTAAACACCTGCACAGCACCATGATCCATGTCCAGAAAGATGGATCATATCAGCCAAGGATGAGCTCATCCAATATATCCACAAGCTAATAAGCTCCTCTCTAACTCAGGGATACATGCCCCCTCCCTCAAACACACAACCATCTGACCAATTCCAAAAAAACAAATCAGTAGATAATGCAGACCCGAAGCATACCGACCGATATCCAGCCTTCCATTTCTATCCAAAATTGTCTCTGTACTATCTTTTCAATAACTACAGAACTACTTTGACTCAAGTCCCTCTGGACCCCCACCAACATGGATTTTGACCCAACTACAGTGTCAAAACCCTTCTCAGACAGCTATTTGACAATTTGATCAGAGGGATTGACAATATAAAAAAGGGCATCCTCCTCATCTTTATCAATATCTCCTCTGCATTTGATACAGTAGTATACAACATCTTTCTAAACAGGCTCCAAGAAATCGGGCTCCGCAGCACAATTATCAGTCCTACCTCAATGACTGTCGGCAGCAAGTCAAAGTAGGAGCAAAAACCTCCCACCCCATTTGTCGCAGAACAAGGAGTCCCCACAAGGGTCCTCACTGTCCGCTCTAATCTTCAACCTTTATATACAACCAATCTGCAGAATCTTCAATAATCATAACATCCACTATGCCATATATGCGGACGACATCATGGTATATACCCCAATCCACTTCGACCTTCCAGACTACACAAATATGGTAGATTGATAACCAGACATTCATCTCTTGTAAGCAAACAATCTAAGGATCAATTTCAAAAAGACTGAGGTCTAACACCTCCTTTACCCCCCCCCCCCCCAAACTCAATCATCTTGGCAAATACATCCATACCAGTAAAAGAAGAAGTGAGGTACCTAGGAGTTACTCTGGACCAAAACCTAAATCTAAAAGCACGCATCAACAAAATCACTAAAAATGCATTCCAAAAAATGGCCACTATCAGAAGACTCAAACCTCTTCTCAGCTAAGACCACTTCCACACAGTCTGTCAAGCTATCATCATATCTATTCTGGACTATTGCACCTCCATTCTCAATGGGTCTTCCGAAACAAACTACCAGGTCCTTACAATTGGCCCAAAACACTGCTGCTCGAATCACCTCTGGCTCCACAAAATCTGACCACATAACGCCTATCCTACACCAGCTCCACTGGTTCCCAATCACCTCACATATTAAATACAAAACAGCTCTGACCATCTTCAAAATCCAACAAAACCTGTCAGCCAACATACTCCAGGACCTAATCTGCACACAACCCAGCAATAGGCCATGAAGACAAAGCAACATAGACAGCATCCAAATACCCAGCTCATTCATCAAAGCCAACAATTCCAAGACCAAGAGAGCTTTATCTCTTGTAATAACTGCCATTTGGAACTCCCTTCCGGAGACAATAAGGACTACCACGGACTTAAAAGACTTTAGGAAGAAACTGAAAACATTCCTCTTCATGGAACACTTCTGTGAACTCACATAGCACGCCACATCCTGGACCACCCTCACAGCCTAAACAGTTACTGTCATGCTGACTAGTTAATGTAGATATATCACAATGTAAATAAGTTATGCTTTCTAGCATGTCCCACATGCTACCCTTACCTACCACAAGTTCTCTGTAAAGTTTGTTGAGTTATACTGTAAAACGCTTTGATTTTATGATAAGGCAGTATATAAAACTTGTTAAATAAATAAAATTTGTCAAAGCCTGCGTTATACCAGCCACTTACCATCCTCTCAGTTAAAAAAAAATTATTTGTTCATGTTTCTTCTGATCCTTTATCCCTTCAACTTAATATCATGTTCCCTTTCCATGAAATTACTTTTCTATGGAAATCTTGACCTTGTCATTTATTAGAAGGGCCATTAAACATTTGCATGTTTATCATATTACCCCTTCCCCTTCTTTCCTTTAAAGAGGATAATTTTATAACAGAGCACCTTTGTTTGGAGGGAGATAAGGCGCCTATTTTATAAAGAGACAAGGAGCCTGATTCACATAGGGGCACGTCTGGATGGCCCCAAGCAAGACAGGCCCATATGGACCCAATTCTGGACTGGGAACAAAACGTTCCTGCGGTGCATAGAATGGGCATGTGGATGGCCTGGGGTGCCCCTGCCATCTGTGGGGACCTCCTCCCCGCAGGCAACCCCGACTCCCACGGCTTCGACCCCACCCCCCTCTTCCCCACCACCTGATCTACGGCTGGACTGCCAGAGCCTTGGCCGAGCAACAAGGACTCCCCCACACCTGGCCCCAACCCCAGGGGTGATCCCCAGGCCTGATTGCCGGGTCGGTACTGCTTATTCCACCTTAGCAGGCCGTCCCCTTTGAGCCGGCAGGATGTACAGGGCTGTGACCTGAATCGGCCCTGTACGTCCTACTGTGTTGGCCTTCCCCCACTCCGCCCCAATCCTGCCCCTTCCCACCCCTACTGCTCAGGACTTATGTGGAGAGCCAGAGGGGGAATTAGGTCCATAGGCGCCTCTGTGTCTTTATAAAATACTAGCACAAATCCTGCAGAAATAGCACTTACATTAAGGGCACTGGCATTTATGCCTGCTCAGGAGTTGTCGTAAATTTTAGCACGTAATGTATGTGCATAAATCACGACTCTGCCCATATTTGGCCCCACTCCTCCCCTGAGCACACCTACACTAAGTATGCTCCAAAGGGCACCATGCATACTTTTAGGTGCTGACCTAATTTTATAAGCGGCCTTTCACATGTGGAAAAGGTTTATAAAATTACTTTCTGAATGGTTTAAATCTTTGTTTATAGCATGTGTGTTGCAGACTCTGTATCATTTTAGAAATCCCTCTCTTTATGTCCTAACAGAATATTCTCCACAGTACTAGATGTGGGGGTCTCACTAGGGGTCTACTCAAAAGGTGACACTTTACTTACTGTCCTTTCCTTGAGTCCTGCTAGACCAGTCCAGACAAGTGAGTTATGTTCCCCTACCAGCAGATTGGTGGATACAAAGAACCAATGAAAAGCCCATGTTTCAATGACATCACTCCCATACCTTTATTCGCCTCAGCCATCAAAGGTCCCTTCAGTATTTGTCCTAAAGAATCATGGGCAACAATGAGTAAGCAGCAGTAGAGAACTATGTACATGAAAGCAAAAAAAGAAAGCTGTCCATAGAAGATGAACCTGCAGATCCAAGAATAAAAATCATAGCGGACCCAAGGGAACAACAGCAGAACAAAGCGAATACATTTTCAGGAACGGGCCCTGGACTGGTCTAGCCGGAATCAAGGAAATGATATTAACTGGTAAGGAAAATTTCATCTTCCATATCGCTCTGTTACACCAATCCAGACAATTGGGATGTACCAAAGCTGGGTGGGAAGAAGACACAGGAGCTCAGAAAACTCCACAGCCAAAGACCGTGTCCACTGGTGCGTGGACATCCAAATGTTAATGCTTGACAAAAGTGGAAAGTGATGCTCGCGTTGCTTCCCAACAAATGTCTGTAAGGGCTACCGAGCTCCGCTTCACCTGGGAAGACACTTGTACTCGGGTATTACTACTACTACTACTACTATTTGTCATTTGTATAGCGCTACAAGGCATACACAGCGCTGTACAGACACATGTAAAAGATGGTTTCTGCTCATCAGAGCTTACAGTCTAGTCAAGACAGACAACACAACAGCTGAGGACAAGGACACATCTAGGGGCGTGGCAAGGAAACACATAGGAGACCAAGCGGATGAGGATCCAAAAGCAAACTCAAAGAGGTGAGTCTTCAGCCTGAATTTGAAAAGGACCAGAGATGAAGCCTGACGCAAGACTCAGATAGTTTGTTCCAGGCGTAAGGAGCAGCAATGTGGAAGGATCAAAGTCTGGAGTTGGCAGCAGAAGAGAAGGGCACAGAAAGATGGGATCTACCAGAACAGCAGAACAACCGAGGAGGGGTGTAGGGAGAGATAAGAAGGGAAAGGTAGTGAGGAGCAGCAGAATGGGTGCACTTATAGGTCAGTAGGAGAAGTGTGAACTGGATATGAAAACGGAAAGGGAGCCAGTGAAGCGACTTGAGAAAGGGGATTATATGAGCATATCGAGGCTGGTGGAAAATTAGCCATGCAGCTAAGCTTTGAACAGATTGAAGGGGAGAGAGATGATTCTGATTCAGGAGACCAGCAAGGAGGAGGTTGCAATGGTCTAGAAGGGAAGTGACTAAAGAGTGGATAAGTGTCTTAGTAGTGTGTGTAGAAAGGAAGGGACAAATTTTGCCAGTTTTATAGAGAAAGAAGCGACAGGTTTTAACTATCTGTTGGATATGTGCAAAGAAAGAAAGAGTAGAGTCAAAGATGACCCCAAGGTTGCGAGCTGAGGAAACAGGGAGGCGTGTAGTATTAGCCACAGAAATAGAGAAGGGAAGGGGGGGGGAGGTGGTTTTAGGGGGAAAGATAAGGAGCTCAGTTTTAGTCATGTTCAGTTTCAGATGGCAGTGAGACATACAGGCAGCAATGTTGAATAAGCAGGCAGAATCCAGGTCTGGATTCCTGGAGAGATTTCAGACACAGAAACATAGATCTGAGAGTCATCAGCATAAAGATGGTACCAAAAACCATGAGAGGAAATAAGTGCACCAAGGAAATGAGTGTAGAGAGAGAAAAGGAGAGGTCCTAAGACAGAACCCTGAGGTACCCCAACTGAAAGTGGGATGGCGGCAGAGGAGGAACCACCAGAACATACACTAAAAGTGCGATGGGAGAGATAAGAAGAAAACCAGGACAGAATGGAGCCCCTAAATCTAAGCGAGGACAGGGTATTGAGAAGGTGGTGATCAACAGTGTCAAAAGCAACAGAAAAGTCATGAAGGGTGAGAATCGAGTCGAGACCTTTGGATTTGGTAAGCAACAATTCGCTGGAGACTTTGGCAAGAGCCGTTTATGTGGAATGCAGAGAATGAAAGCCAGATTGCAGTGGGTCCAGAAGGTCTTGAGAGGAAAGAAAATCAAGGCAGAGGCGGTGAACCACTCGTTCAAATAGTTTTGAAGCAGAGGGTGAGGAGAGAGATATGTCGATAACTGGAAGGACAGGTAGAATCTAGTGAAAGCTTTTTGAGGAGAGGTGTAACCACAGCATGTTTGAAGGCGACAGGAACAGTTGCAGTGGAAAGTGAAAGGCTAGGAATATGACAGATGGAACAGATGACAGCAGAAGAGATTGAGCTTAGTAGATGGGAGGGGATGGGATCAGAGGAGCAGGTAGTCAGTTTGGAGGAGGAGAGAAGATTTGCCGTTTCCTCCTCAGCGATTTCAGAAAAGGAAGAAAGGGTGCCCGAACGTGAGGAAAGGATTTGGGATTCAAGAGGTGGAGGTGACCCTGCACTGAATTCAAGGCTAATTGTCTGCACTTTGTCATGGAAGTTGTCAGCCAAGGTCTGGACAGATAGTGAAGGAGGGATTGGGGGAGGAGGGACCTTGAGGAGAGAGTTGAGTATAGCAAAGAGACGGTGAGGGTCAGAGGCAAGAGACTTAGTCAGATGAACATAATACTCTTGCTTGGCAAATGCTATGGATGACTGGAAGGAAGTTAGCATGAATCTGAAATGTAGATAGTCAGCAAGGGTACGTGATTTAAGCCAAAGGCACTCAGCTGAGCAGGTACAGGAGTGTAGGTAGTGGGTTGTCGAGGACAGCCAGGGTTGAGGTACACTATGCCTCACAGGGCGTGGAATGGAAGGAACAAGTGCATCCAGAGCAGAGGAGAGTATAGTGTTATAGGAGGATACTGCTCCATTAATGGACTCAAATGACATAGTGGAGGAAAGAGATGACAGCAGTGGAGAGAGCTGAAGGGTCGACAGTGTGAAGATTCCTAAACATGTTGGTGGAGATCGGGTGAGACCAAGATGGGAAATGGTTAAGGGTGAAAGTTAGCAGGTGATGGTCAGATAAGGGCAGAACTGAGATAGAGAAGTTTGAGGGTGAGCAGTTGAAGGAGAAGACAAGGTCAAAGCAATGGCCATGCTTGTGAGTAGGAGCGGCAGAGCACAAATGCAGCTTGAATGAGGAGAATAGGGAAAGGAGCTTTAAGGTAGAAGGGTCATCAACGTAAATGTTAAAATCCACAAGAACAAGTGAAAGGAAAGACGCATCCAGAAAGGAGAGCCAGGATTCAAAGTCTGTGAGAAAGTAGAGGTGGACTTGTTGGGGGGAGGGGGTCAATAAATGACAGCTACCCAGAGAGGTAGTGGAGAAGATAGGCAGATGGCATGGACGTCAAAGGAAGCAAAGGAATTAGATGGAGGCAGGAGGAGGAGCTGGAATTGGCAGGAAGAAAAGAATAGGAACCCAACACCGCCATCATGGTCAATGGGCCAAGCAGTATAGGAAAACAGGTAGCCTCCGTGACAGAGAGCAGCAACTGAAGATGATTCTTCAGGGAGGAACCAAATTTCAGTAAGAGCCAGGAGATGTGGAGTATTAGAGATAAAGATATCATGAATCAAGGCAAGTTTATCGAAGACAGAATATCAATTCCAAAATGTGCATGAAAGAGAGAGAGATGAACAAAATTAGAAAGGTTATGCATTGACCTGCTCTAGGAGTGTGAAAAGAGTCTAGGGGGCCCAGGGTTAGGGTTGACATATCCAGATGAGAGAAGGAGGAGGAGAGAAAGGAGACAGCATGGTGAAAGCGAGGGTGAGGTTCCCTCAGTGGAGTAAAGATGGCTGAATGAGAGGAAGAAAGAGGTGAAGCTCAAAGGTGGATGATAAGGTTTAAGACAAAATGGTAGAGGAGGTGGAGACATTAAGGAAAGCCGACAGTCGCCCAACAGCGCATGGTTCGGAAGAAGGTATCCTTGAAGGATACTACCAAAAGCAGAGAGGTTCCAAAAAAAGAGTAAAGTAGCCCAAATGCCCTTGAGTATGGTGCAGACAGAGCGTAAAGATTCCAAATTACCCATGCCTGCCAATAGCCAGATTAATATTAATAAAATACAGTCTCTAAAATGATTGTATGCAAATGCTAGAAGTCTAAATAATAAGATGGGAGAGTTAGAATATATAGCACTAAATGAGAGGTTAGAAATGATTGGAATCTCAGCGATATGGTGGAAGGAGGATAACCAGTGGGACACTGATACCTGGGTACAAACTATATCGTAATGACAGATGTCGTGAAGTGCAAGGTTCAGAACCGATGGAAACAGAGGTTTCTGTGGAAAATGAAACCAAAGCTGTCAGTACTGAGTCAAGCATGGAGGGTTGGCATGGAAACCATAAACAAACCTCGTCACAGAGGGCTAGGGAACGCCCATCCCCTGAGCTAGCTCCTACCTCATCAGGGAACTGTGAACACCTGGGGGGAGGTGTGGCTCAATACAACGGGGGAAGGAAGCTAGATAAAAACCCTCTAGTAAAATATATGAGGGAGAGAGAGACAGACACAGACACGGGCAAAGATACGAGCAGAGACAAGGGGAGAGTCTCAGATGGAAGCTCAGTCTCCGACACGGAGAGAGACACAGCAAGCGTGGGGAAAGGTAAAAGAAATCCCAATCCTAGTTGGAGATACTCTTCAAAGGACAAGAGCTGTGTAGGACATTCAGGTCCAGGACACAGGGAGCAGTGCTTAAACGTAGGAGGCACAGAGGATTTCTATTGCTCAGGAAGCAAGGACATTTATGCTGAAAAGCAGAAAAGACAGCCACGCTGGGTTCACAAAAGGCAGACTCCAGGTAAAGTCAATTTCCCTGATTATAAATATATATCAGAAGGGGGAGAGGAGTTTTGTTTTCCGTGTGGTAGCCAAGGGAGAATCCTGAGAGGAAGTAGTGTTAAAAGCAAAGGAAGAATTCCATGTTATAAAGCTGAAGAGGGAAACGTATTACCCTTTAACTACAGAGAGCTGTTTGCACCTGAGAGCAAGCATTTAGACTCACCAAGCAGGTTGGGGGAAGGAAACCCTGTGAGTGAAAGAGAACAGTTTGCCTGGCAAAGAGAAGAACCTGTTCTAAAAGGTTTCCAGGAAGAAACTGACTGTATGCACTGGGACCCATATCAACCTCCTGAGTCAGAATATATGATGGACTGTTCTTATATGGTGGCGGATAATGTGCAGTCTCTGTGCTGAATATATTGGCTTTTACTAAGGAGAAAGAAACAGCCAAAAGAAACATTTTGGAAGGAACTGTTTATTGTTTTGGTTTTGTATAACAGCTGAAAGTAAGCAATATTTTTGTTATCACTGGAAGTATAATTTCGTTGTAAATAGTCCTTATTCTTGGTCTTCAACATCTAACCCCGGGAGGGGAAATAAATCCTAATTTCCTTAAACCACTCGTGCACAACGTGTACTCATTTTCATGGTTGGTGGACTACATTACCCAGGAGGCCTTTCTACACCTCCATTTTAAGTTTTACCACCAAAGAAACACAACTACCCACTTGCCCTACCTATGCTAATTACCTCTGGGAGGGTGAGTGGTGACATATCTGGCGTAGTTTTTCGGATGCTTGACCTTGAAGGAAGGACAACGGAAGATTACAGCACCAGGACTCCGGCACAAGCAAGTGGGCTACCAGAAGGCTGCAGGAAAGACAAAGACAAGACACAGCTTCTTTTCCTGAACGCAGACCTCTACACGAAGCCTCAGGTAATAGCACCTGGGCATAAGTGAGGGAGGATACCAGGAAAAGAGGGGCGCTGTGGGGTTGAAAAAAAAAAAAAAAAACCTGAAAAAGGGAGCCGCACTTGGGTTTTTTTTTCTGTCTTTCATTGCAGGTGCTGACGAAAGATGGAGGCCCAGGACGTAATAGCGTGGATGCGGAAGCAGTGGGACCTACAAATGGAACTTTCTAAGCGCATCCAGGAGGAGAATGCCGCGCTCCAGAGAGAGCAGCAGAAGCCGCTGCTGGACGCTGTAGCAGCACTTCTACAGGAACGCCAAGGACCACGGACGGACAATCCTTTGGTTATGCCAGGACCCCCAATGCACGCAAGTCATACATTTTCTTTAGGACAATTGAGTCCAACAGACAATATTGATGACTTTATAGATGCATTTGAGCGTATTGGACAGGCGTTAAAATGGCCTGATAGTCAGTGGGCTACGCGCTTTGCAGTTTCGCTAACAGGTGAAGCCCTGTCAGCCTACAAAGCGATGCCAGCCGCTCTTGCGGATGATTATGCTGAAATAAAAAGGGCGGTAAAGGACAGGTTGGGGCTGACAACCTCACATTATAGGAGGCTTTTCAGGGAGGCTCGCCTGAAGCCTCAGGAAACGCCAAAGGCGTTACAACAGCGTCTTAAGAGTCTGGCGTGGAAATGGCTAAGTCCAGAAAATAAGACAATGGAAAATGTATTAGATACAGTTATATTAGAACAGTTTGTACAGGCTGTACCTAAGGAAATGAGGATGTACCTCACCTTGCAAAATTGCAAGACCACTGAGGAAGCAGCTAGTTTGGCGGACCCGGTTTTTAGAGGCCCAAATAGCTGACCCCTCAGAGCGCAGCGTACTGCAAGCTGCAGGTTTATATAATGTTAAAAAGGGAAAGGTTCCCTATGATGAAAAAATATACAATGGCTAATGGGAATGTTAGAAGTAAGAATGATGAGAGTGTTTATGTGCCTAGAGAGAATGTGTCTACACCCAAGGGTAAATGTTATTTGTGTGGGAAAGTGGGGCATTTTAAAAGGGAATGCACTAAGAGGACTGTTCTGATATCTGGGGTGGATGACCCAGTTCAGAGTAAATTTTTATTACACGCACCGGTGGAAGGGTGGACACCTTGGCCCTGCTTGACTCGGGGGCCGACCAGAGTATGATTTCTCGCACACTCTGGGAGGCCATCGAGCGGCGCTGTTCGACACCCCCGAGACAAGCAGGAAGCCAAGTCAGAGTGAAATGCATACACGGTACGTTTGCATTTTACCCTCGCCGGAATCTCTTGGTAAATGCACTAAAGTTTAAGCAAGTTATGTCATTAGCCATACTTCCTGCATTACCCCAAGACCTTATTTTAGGTAGGGATTGGGTACCCTTTTATGAGGGATTAGTGGAAGGTTTGAACACCCGAACCGGCCTGGTCTCCACTAGATCACAAGCCGGGACCTCAGGGATGGGAGAGACATCAACTGGGGACAGGGGAGAACCTGGGGAAGGATTAGTGCCCCAAGAGGAGGTATTAGGGGAAGAAGAGACAGATATTCTTCCTACCCATGAGGACCTAGTGTATGAACCTACTGCACCAGGGAGAAAGGCCCAGGCAAAGAGGCGCCATGAGAGGCAGTCTAGGTCCCGCGGCCGAGCGGAGTTGGAGGCGGGCGCAAGCCTACCCTGGGTACCCGCCGAGTTAGTGAATAAATTTCCCTCCTTTCCTGCTGAGCAGCGGGCCGACCCAGCGCTCAAGAGAGCCTTCGAATGGGCCCAGGAGATTAGGCCCACATTACCTAGGTTCTTTATGGACAATGGCGTTCTGTATAGGGAAAGCGTAGACCCTTACTCTGAGGCAGTAAGGAAACAGCTGGTAGTGCCTACGGCGTTCAAAGCCCCGGTCTTGCGTCTCGCGCACGACCACCCTATAGGGAGCCATAAAGGCATCCAAGGCACCCTAGACCAAATATTAGGTCGCTTTTACTGGCCTGGGGTGTTCAAGGAGACTAAGCAGTATTGCGAGTCGTGTGCTCCATGTCAAAGGGTATCAGCGTTAAGGCCAAAAGCTGTACCCTTGGTGCTTACTCCCACCATAGCTGTACCTATGAGCCGGATAGGCATAGATATGGTAGGCCCTATGACACGCACACCCAGGGGTTTTCAGTACCTTCTCGTTATAGTCGACCATGCCACCCGGTTTCCTCCCTGGGCTATTCCCCTAAGGAACACCTCTGCGAGGATTATAGCCCAGGAGCTGGTCAAACTATTCTGCCTGGTAGGGTTCCCCAGAGAGGTACTTACAGACCAGGGTAGCAACTTTTTATCCAAGCATCTGTCTACCGTATGGGAGGCTTTTGGGATAAAACACATACGGACTTCGGCTTACCACCCACAGACAAATGGTCTTGTAGAACGTACTAATCAGACCATTAAACAGATGCTGAGGAGAGGGCTGGAAAAAGGGGAGATAGCAGAATGGGATACCTTGCTCCCATTCGTTCTCTATGCATGCCGAGAACGCGTGCAATCTTCATTAAAGGCCTCACCCTATGAGCTTATGTTTGGGAGATCCCCTAGGGGGATATTAGATATATTACAGGAGCAATGGGTGGAACCAGACATTTCTGAAATTGAAATACCTCGGTTTTTAAAGGGTCTAAGGCAGCGTTTAGAGAGAACGGCAAAGGCTGCAATGGAAAATCTGCAAGCGAGTAAGCAGAAGCATAAGCAATACTACGACAGGGGAAAACAACCCCGAACGTTAAATGTAGGGGATAAGGTAATTATCCAGGTGGCAAATCCAGGCCCAAAATTTGAAGCCCATTGGAGGGGACCATGTACGGTCGTAGAGAAAGTAGGGCCCGTTTCCTACAGGATAGAGAACGCAAAGGGTCGTAGGCAGGTATATCACCTGAACCTTTTAAAGCCCTGGAAAGACAGAGTTGCCACTGCCAGTATGGTGTACATGGAACAGCACAGCAGATCCCACACTGGTATTACGTACTGTCCGGAAGATGCGGCAGTACGTAATATTTTAAGGCGGGGGATATGTCGTGAAGTGCAAGGTTCAGAACCGATGGAAACAGAGGTTTCTGTGGAAAATGAAACCAAAGCTGTCAGTACTGAGTCAAGCATGGAGGGTTGGCATGGAAACCATAAACAAACCTCGTCACAGAGGGCTAGGGAACGCCCATCCCCTGAGCTAGCTCCTACCTCATCAGGGAACTGTGAACACCTGGGGGGAGGTGTGGCTCAATACAACGGGGGAAGGAAGCTAGATAAAAACCCTCTAGTAAAATATATGAGGGAGAGAGAGACAGACACAGACACGGGCAAAGATACGAGCAGAGACAAGGGGAGAGTCTCAGATGGAAGCTCAGTCTCCGACACGGAGAGAGACACAGCAAGCGTGGGGAAAGGTAAAAGAAATCCCAATCCTAGTTGGAGATACTCTTCAAAGGACAAGAGCTGTGTAGGACATTCAGGTCCAGGACACAGGGAGCAGTGCTTAAACGTAGGAGGCACAGAGGATTTCTATTGCTCAGGAAGCAAGGACATTTATGCTGAAAAGCAGAAAAGACAGCCACGCTGGGTTCACAAAAGGCAGACTCCAGGTAAAGTCAATTTCCCTGATTATAAATATATATCAGAAGGGGGAGAGGAGTTTTGTTTTCCGTGTGGTAGCCAAGGGAGAATCCTGAGAGGAAGTAGTGTTAAAAGCAAAGGAAGAATTCCATGTTATAAAGCTGAAGAGGTAAACGTATTACCCTTTAACTACAGAGAGCTGTTTGCACCTGAGAGCAAGCATTTATACTCACCAAGCAGGTTTGGGGGAAGGAAACCCTGTGAGTGAAAGAGAACAGTTTGCCTGGCAAAGAGAAGAACCTGTTCTAAAAGGTTTCCAGGAAGAAACTGACTGTATGCACTGGGACCCATATCAACCTCCTGAGTCAGAATATATGATGGACTGTTCTTATATGGTGGCGGATAATGTGCAGTCTCTGTGCTGAATATATTGGCTTTTACTAAGGAGAAAGAAACAGCCAAAAGAAACATTTTGGAAGGAACTGTTTATTGTTTTGGTTTTGTATAACAGCTGAAAGTAAGCAATATTTTTGTTATCACTGGAAGTATAATTTCGTTGTAAATAGTCCTTATTCTTGGTCTTCAACATCTAACCCCGGGAGGGGAAATAAATCCTAATTTCCTTAAACCACTCGTGCACAACGTGTACTCATTTTCATGGTTGGTGGACTACATTACCCAGGAGGCCTTTCTACACCTCCATTTTAAGTTTTACCACCAAAGAAACACAACTACCCACTTGCCCTACCTATGCTAATTACCTCTGGGAGGGTGAGTGGTGACACAGAACTGATCAAATTGGTGGAGGGGTTGTGCTCTATGTTAGAGAGGGCATTCAGTCAGAAAGGATTAAAGTTTTGCAGGAAACAAAATTTGCTGTAGAATCTCTATGGATTGAAATTCCATGTATGAAGGGGAAGGTGATGGCAGTGGGGGTGTACTATCGACCGCCTGGCCAGAATGAACAAATGGATGATGAAATGCTCAAAGAAATCAAGGAAGCTAACAAAAGTCACAGCACAGTAATAATAATGGGTGACTTCAATTACCCCGGTATCAACTGGGTCAGTGTCAAGGCAGGACATGCTAGGGAGATAAAGTTCCTAGATGAAATAAATGACTGCTTCTTGGAGCAGCTGGTTCATGAACCGACCAGAGGGGAAGCCATATTGGACCTAGTCCTTAGTAGAACACCAGATCTGGTGCAGGAGATAAGGGTGTTAGGGCCACTTGGCAACAGTGATCATAGCATGATCGCGTTTGATTTAATTAGTGGAGGAGGGATAGTAAGGAAATCCGCAGTACTTTCTTTTAACTTTTGAAAGGGAGACTATGATAAAATGAGAAAAATAGTTAAGAAAAAACTAAAAGGAGCAGTTGCAAAGGTTAAAAACTTACATCAAGCTTGGGTGTTGCTTAAAAATACTATCCTGGAAGCCCAGACCAGCTGTATTCCATGCATTAAGAAAAGCGGAAGAAAGTCCAAAAAACTGCCAGCATGGTTTAAAGGTGAGGTCAGAGAGGCTGTAGCTGCCAAAAAAGCATCTTTCAGGAAATGGAAAAAAAGAGCCAAACGACAAAAACTGGAAACAGCACAAGCACTGGCAAGTTAAATGCAAAGTATTGATAAGGCAGGCAAAGGGAGAATTTGAGAAGAAACATGCTATGGAAGCAAAAACACGAAATAAAGACTTTTTCAAGTACATTCGTAGCAAAAAGCCTGTGAGAGAGTCAATTGGACCATTAGATGATAGAGGGGTAAAAGGGGCAGTAAGAGGAAACAAGGCTATAGCGGAGAGACTGAATGAATTCTTTGCTTCGATCTTTACTGAGGAAGATATAGGGATGTTACCCAAGACTAAAAAGTGGTATTTAAAGGTGATACTGCAGAGGAATTAAGAGAAATATTGCTACACCGGGAAGATGTATTACAACTATTTGATAAACTGAATAGTAGCAAATCACCTGGACCAAATGGTATACATCCAAGGGTGTTGAAAGAACTGAAATATGAGATTGCAGACCTGCTATTAGTAATCTGTGACCTTTCATTAAAATCTGTAATACCTGAAGATTGGAGGATAGCCAATGTAACGCCAATTTTTAAAAAGGGTTCCAGGGGTGATCCGGGACTCAGCATGTTGATAGTCATGGCCTTAATGGGAGACAGCCAACATGGCTTTAGACAAGGAAGATCTTGTCTTACTAATCTGTTATGTTTTTTTGAAGGTATGAATAAACAGGTAGACAAAAGTGAGTCGGTTGATATATTGTATCTCGACTTTCAGAAAGCCTTTGACAAGATCCTTCATCAGAGACTTTTGGCAAAACTAAAAAAAGTCATGGGATAGGAGGCAGTGTACTATTGTGGATCGGGAATTGGTTAAAAGATAGAAAGCAGGGGGTAGGGCTAAATGACCAATTTTCCTAATGGAAAAAGGTGAATAGTGGAGTACCCCAGGCATCTGTACTGGGTCCGCTGCTTTTTGACATATTCATAAATGACCTGGAAAAGGGAATAACTAGTGAGGTTATCAAATTTGCAGAAGACACAAAACTGTTTGAATTTGTTAAAACCCAAGGGGATTGCGGAAAATTGCAGGAGGATCTGGATAAATTGGAAGACTGGGCATCCAAATGGCAGATGACATTTAATGTGGACAAGTGCAAAGTTATGCACCTTGGAAAGAACAAACCACACTATGGTTACACAATGCAAGGTTCCACATTGGTGAACCACCACCCAGGAAAAAGATTTAGGCGTCATCGTGGATAACATGTTAAAACCCTCGGCCCACTGTGCAGCGGCGGCCAAGAAAGCAAATAGAATGTTAGGTATTATAAGAAAAGGAATGGAAAATAAAACAAAGGATATTATAATACCTCTGTATCGTTCCATGGTACGACTGCACCTTGAATATTGTGTGCAATTCTGGTCGCCGCATCTTAAAAAGGATATAGTGTTATTAGAAAAGGTACAAAGAAGAGCCACCAAAATGATAAAGGGGATGGAAGGCTACTCCTATGAAGAGAGGCTACAAAGGTTAGGGCTCTTCAACCTGGAAAAGAGTCGGCTGAGGGGAGATACGATAGAGGTCTATAAATTAATGAATGGAGTGGAACGGGTAAACATAGATCAATTGTTTATGATATCAGAATATAGAAAGACTAGGAGACATGTAATGAAGCTACAGGGTAAACTATTTAAGACAAATAAGAGAAAATAGTTTTTCACTCAACGTGTAATCAAACTCTAAATTTGTTACTGGAGGATGCAGTAAAGGCTGTTAGTGTAGCTGGGTTTAAAAAAGGTTTGGACAAGTTCCTGGAGGAAAGGTCCATAAAACATTATTAAAAAGGGACTCAGGATATCAATGCTTGACCCAATACAAGCATTGTGGAACCTGTGTCTCTTGGGGATACTGCTAGGTACTTGTGACCTAGATTGGCCACTGTTGGAAACAGGATACTGGGCTTGATGGACCTTGGTCTGACCCAGTAGGGCATATCTTATGTTCTTATGAGAAGTAGAGCCATGGAGCTGAGGAAACGAGTGGAAAAGATTAGGGAGAGTTAACATCAAGAACAAAAAGTGATGCGGAGCAATAGGAAAGCAATAAGAGGAGAGAATGCAAATCAAGGAGATAAAGGTGGAAGCAGGGGGCGGGGAGTCCTGGTGGCTTCAGTGCACCGGAGTAATTGCGTCAATGAGCAGAGGAAGGCTATGAAAGAGTGTTAAGCCAGGGGATAGGGAAGGTGAAATTAGACTTACCTGCTAATTGTAGTTCCTGGAGTGTAGCCGGTCTAGTCCCGGACCTCTGGGTTCCCTATCTCATCCAGCAGCTTTGGAGACTGAGAAACTCCACCTTTTATGATGTCACAGGTATATCCTCCCGGGATCCGCCTCTTGCCATCAGTAACCTATTGACAAAGCAGACTCACCGGAGACACAAGCAAAAAAATCAAACCACCCGCACATATGTGCAAGGAAAAAAAACCCCTTGAACCAAACTGTTTGATAACAACTGTGACTTAAACTTACGCAGGCTGGTCCTTCCCCTAATGAACAGAACAACCAGCCATCGAAAAAACAGGAAGAGAGCCCCTTACCTGTAAAGATCCAGAACACTGCAAGTCCAGTAAGAATGGCACCCACAGGGGGAGGGATACGGGACTAGACCGGCTACACTCCAGGAACTACAATTAGCAGGTAAGTCTAATTTCACCTTCCTGATCGTGTAACCGGTCTAGTCCCGGACCTCTGGGTAAGTACCAGAGCAGTGAGAAATTCAAATCCGGGAGGGCCTCGGAAGACCAGCCTGAAGCACTGCTGCCCCAAAAGCGGTCTCCTCCGCCCTCTGCACATCAAGACGGTAATGCCTTGCAAAGGAATTCAGGGACGACCAAGTGGCCGCCCTACAAATCTCCACCGGAGACACGAGACGCGCCTCGGCCCAGGAGGAGGCTTGCGCCCTAGTGGAATGAGCCCGCAACCCATCTGGAACCGGGCGACCCCTCAAGATATAGGCCGAGGCAATAGCCTCCTTGATCCACCGAGCGATGGAGCCTTTCGACGCCGCCTCCCCTTTCCTGGGCCCCGCGAAAAGGACAAAAAGCCTGTCGGACTTGCGAAAATCGGCCGTACGCCGAAGATACCGTTTAATCGCTCTGCGAGCATCTAATAAATGCAACCTCCGCAGACCCGAAGAATCCGCAGACTGCGAAAACACCGGTAGAGTAATTTCCTGCTTCACATGGAAAGGCAAAACTACCTTAGGAAGGAAGGCCAGCACCGTTCGCAACACCACCTTTGACGGATAAAACAAGAGATAAGGCTCCCTACAGGAAAGCGCCTGCAACTCGGAGATCCTCCGCGCCGAGCAGACGGCCACCAGAAATACCACCTTCAAAGTGAGGTCCTTGAGCGACGCTCGGGACAAGGGCTCAAAAGGCTCGTGCTCCAGCACATCGAGAACGGACGGGAGATGCCACTTCAGAACGAACGGTCGCACCGGCAGACGCAGTAAGGACCCCGCCCGCAGGAAACGTTTAACATCTGCATGGCAGCCGATCGTCTGACCCCCTATCTTGCCACGGTAACAAGACAAGGCCGCGACCTGAACTCGCAATGACGCCGCTGCGAGACCTTTAGCAAAACCGTCCTGCAAGAAATCTAAGATCTGGGGAACGGAGGATCTCAAGGCCGTGATCTCTCTGTCGAGGCACCAGGCCTCGAAAACCCGCCAGACACGGACGTATGCTAGCGAGGTGGAGCTCTTCCGAGCTTTCAAAAGAGTAGAGATAACCGCCGACGAATAGCCCCTTGCTTTCGTCCTTGCCCTTTCAAGAGCCAGGCCGTAAGCGAGAATCGATCCACGTGCGGCATGAACAGAGGACCCTGCGACAGAAGATCCGGGCAAGACGGGAGTTGCCAGGGCTTCGCCACCACCAGTCGAATCAGGTCCCCGTACCACGGCCGCTGAGGCCAGTCCGGAGCGATCAGAATGACCTGACCCCGGAACCGTTCGACCCGTTGCAGAACCCTGCTGATGAGAACCCACGGGGGAAACACATACAGCAACTGTCCTATGGGCCACCGCTGGACGAGCGCATCCAAGCCTTCTGACATCCTTTCTCTGCGTCTGCTGTAGAAGCGGCTGGCCTTCGCCGAGGCAAAGGTCGCCATGAGGTCCATGACCGGCGTTCCCCAATGGCGCGCTATCATCTCAAAGACTTCGGGATGGAGTACCCACTCCCCCGGATCCACCCGAACCCGACTGAGAAAATCCGCCTGCACGTTGTCCACTCCGGCAACATGTGCTGCTGACAGGTCCAGGAGGTGCGCCTCGGCCCACTCGCACAAGATGCCTGCCTCGAGTTCCAGCCCCGTACTGCTGGTGCCTCCCTGACGGATGACATACGATACCGCCGTGGCATTGTCGGAAAACACGCGGACTTGCCTTGCCCTGAACCAGAGGTTGAAACTCCCACAGCGCTAGCGTCACCGCCCGCAACTCCAGCCGGTTGATGGACCACGCCGACTCCGGAGCCGTCCATTGGCCCTGCGAAAACATCCCGAGACAATGAGCGCCCCAGCCCAAGAGACTGGCGTCGGTCACCACAGGCTCCCATGCCGGAGCAGTCAGCTCCCTGCCTCTCGCCAAGGACTCGGGGAGCAGCCACCATTGAAGGGACTGCCGAACGTCCTCCAGATAGGGCAACTTTCTGGACAGGGGATCCTGTTGGTGCGACCATTGGTGAAGTAACGCTCTCTGCAGAGGCCTTATGTGAGCTCTCGCCCAGGGGACGGTCTCTATTGACGCAGCCATCGTGCCCAGCAATTGAAGATAATGCCACGCCGAAGGCGCCTTGAACCGAAGAAAACGGGCAACCAGCTTCCGCAGACCTAGTGCCCTGTCCTCCGTCAGAAACACCCTGCCCACTTTGGTGTCAAAACGCGCTCCGAGATACTCCAGAATCTGAGAGGGAACTAAGTGACTCTTCGCCAGATTGACAACCCAACCGAGCTCCTCCAAAAAGGCCACTACGCGAGCCGTGGCCGAGAGACTCTCCGACCTGGACTTCGCACAGATCAGCCAGTCGTCTAAGTACGGATGAACCAAGATCCCCTCCTTTCGGAGAGCCGCCGCCACCACCACCATAACCTTGGTGAAGATGCGAGGAGCCGTCGCCAGGCCAAAGGGCAACGCTCGAAACTGAAAGTGACCGAAGGGGACAGCGAATCGGAGAAATTGGTGATGATCCTGTCGAACGGGGATATGAAAATAGGCCTCTGACAAGTCCGCTACAATGACCGACCGAAGGGTCTCCATGTGGAAGTGGGAGACATGAAGGCAGCGATTCACTCCTTTGAGATCCAAGATCGGACGGATGCCTCCGCCCTTCTTGGGGACGACGAAGTAAATGGAGTAGCGACCTGCGCCGCATTGGTCGGGAGGAACGGGCACTATCGCCCTGAGGTCGAGGAGCCTCCAGACCGTCACCCGCAACGCCTCGCGCTTGGCGGGAGACTTTCCGGGGGACAGAACGAAGGACTCGCGCACCGGCCGCAAGAATTCGAGAGCATACCCGTCTCGCACAACTTCCAGCACCCATTGATCCGAGGTTACTCGGGCCCAGGCAGCGTAAAACTCCTGCAACCGCCCCCTTAACGGGAGTAAGGTCGCCTGGGCCCCCCGTATCTCATTGCTGCTTTTTGGCAGAGGAGGAGGAGGAAGAGGTCGACGGCCCAAAACCTCGTCCCGCACCGCGAAACCCCCGAAAGGGCTGACTCCTATTAAAGGATCGTCCCCGCTGGGCAGCACTGAATTTGGGGGACCGAAAGCGGCGAAAATCACGCTGCTGCCCCCTGCCAGACGAGAACTGCCGGGCAGTCCGCGGCTTGTCCTCCGGTAACTTGCCCCCTTTAGATTCACCTAAGTCCTTAACCAGCTTCTCTAAATCTTCCCCAAATAAGAGGCGACCCTTAAACGGGAGGTTGCTCAACCTGGCCTTGGAGGCACTATCCGCTGCCCAGTTACGAAGCCTGTGATAAAGAAGCTTATCATAGCTCAGGAAGGAGCTATAGAAAAGGTGAAGTGACTCTGAACAAGCAACCTGTCAGTTCTGGTAGAAATATGAAAACAGAATTTTGCCATAAAAGACTACCAGTCCCAGAATGCACCAGGTTTCCAACAGCCATTAGAGGAGCTGAAGTGAGGAAACGTGTGTTCAATCAGGAGGGCTATGAGGTAATCCCTAAGCACTCATCTCAAAGGGCAGGGCCTGATTCAGCACAGCTGCGCTGTGTTAGGGAGGATCACTCATCTAAGCAAAATAAGAGTAGAGTTTATTCTACAGATGACCATCTTCATGATCACCTTGGATATCCAGAGAATTATCCTCAGTTTCATCTGAAGGATCATCAGAAGCAGAAGCCAAACCGGACAGACAGAGAGGCAAGGAAACCCTCTGGAAGAAAGAGGAGAAAAGCCTTTGAGAGGTCTAGAAGAGTCCAAAGCAGTACGTATACTGGGAGGTATTCCAAGGGCCAGCATACACCATTGGACTGGGGAAAGCCAGAGGAATGGTGCTGCAGAGCTAGGAATCACCAGAGGCTACCTGTGAGGGAGACGGCTGCACGTGGAAGGGACCCTAAGACCCGTGCCAGAAGGTATGTGAAGAGAGATCCAGTGTCCAGGGATCTGGATTGGAAGGCTGGACATAAGAACTGGACTACATACTGGCCAGGCTATATAGAGAGGAACTCTAGCAGCAATGGAAGCTCAGGTATGAACACTGATCTATGCCCTAGCTATAACCTTGAAAGACAGCAGGGAAACAAGTATTCTCCTGAAAGTGCTCTATTGAGAGATTCATCTGTGCCATCCATGATATTGAACCTATGCTTGTTGAAGATGGGGGAATGATTGCAGATGAAGAATGTGTTTATATGGATTGCTCTCTATCTAAACTCCGTTGGTAACTTTCTGTTATAAAGTACAGCAACCATCACAAAGAAATACAAATTTGTTCTTTAATCTACTCAGAAAAGCTCCTGAAGCAGGATTTGACCCACACAGTGGAAGGCAAGCCAGCTAAGGGGTTTCAGCTGGTAACTGCTAGCAATTAAGCCTTACCTAATTGCTTGTGAGCTAGGAGAGAATCACTTCTGTATCTATGTGGAAAGTAATCAGAAGTTAACCTGAAAAGAACAGTTTGTTTCTTGCTTTGTGGCTTTTCATTTGTTGTTTTCCTGATTTTGACTTTGTTTTTCCAAGTTAACACTGAAAGCAAGTAACCTAATTTATGTGCTACCAAGCATATCTGTGTTGGGAGAAATAACCCCATAAATAAATATCTTATTGGCTTTACCCAAGAGCACAACTAAATTATTGTCAGCAGCTGTGTCTGGTGTGAATGAACTACATTGCCCACAATACCTTGCAAATCATATAGAAATATGCACTTGCCAAGAGTGTGAAGATTCTCACCCAGGCAGCCGTCTGACAAGCCACAGGTACCGCCGAGCCGCCACTGCGGACGCCATGCTCTTGGCCAAACCCTGCATAAGATCATACTGAATGTCCGCTAAGTAGGCCGCGCCAGACTCCAACCTGGTCGCTTCACCCGATTCGGCTTCCCCAGGGCTCCCCTGAACCCGCTGCGACCAGCGAAGACAGGCTCTAGCGACCCAGGCACCACAGATCGCCGCTTGAAGCGACAGCGCATTGACATCCAACACCTGTCGGAGGAGCACATCCAGCTTCCTATCCTGAGCATCCTTAAGAGCCGTACTACCTTCCACCGGGATGGTAGTCTTCTTGGTGACTGCTGAGACTGCCGCATCCACCTTGGGCGACTTAAGGACCTCCTTATCCTGATCTGACAAAGGATAAAGGCGGTTCAAGACCCTGGCCCCCTTCAAAGGCGATTCCGGCAGGTTCCACTCTTCCTGGATCATCTCACGGAAAAACCTATGAACAGGAAACACTCTCTGAGTCTTCCGAAAAACCTGAAGCAAGGGATCCTCCAAAGAGTCATCCTCTGCTGCACCGGGAACCGGCATGTTCAAAACCTTGAGGGCCTCTAAAATCAACGCAGGGAGTTCTTCCCTGCGGAAGACACGCACTACACGCGCTTGGTCTTCACGCTCAGCCAACTCACCGTCTTCCAACTCCTCCTCAGCGTCCAAATCAGGGACCTCACCTTCCGACAGCGGCCCCTCGGATGTCACCGAACAGTCCGTCAGCAGCCCCTCCAAGCGCGGCCTCTTGGCAGCACTAGAAGGACTCTCGGCCGGGGCCGGGGGCGCGGGCCTCTTAACTCCCGCAGCGGCCTCCGGACCCCTGCCCTGCGGCGGGGCAGCTAGGAAAGACTGCTGAAGGAGTGCCATAAAGGACATGGAGAAAATAGCAGACAAGTCCGTGGGGAACGCCGAAGGAGGAAGGGACATGACTGAAGCTGACGAGGGGCCAGCCACCGGCTCCCCTAGGGCCACCTCCTGGGGCGGTGCGCTAGAGGCCTCCGACGCCCCGCTTTGATCGTTCCCTGATGTCTCACCGGGAGGGTCCAGGGCGTCCGTGTCCCTGGCACAGGACTTGCACACCCCCGAAGAAGACCCCTTCTTCATGCCACAGACTAAGCACAAGGGCTTAGCAGGCATGGCCAAGGGAAGAAACAAAAAAAAAATGCAACGGGCAGGAAAAAAAACTGTGTAGGGCCAAGCCCACCACCAGCAACACTGCCCCCTCCTCAGGGGAGGCAGAGAAACCAGGCCCCGTTGCCCTTGGACTCCTTATCTGTAATTGCCGCTCTTGATTTTTTTTTTTTTTTTTTAAATCTGATCTGGTATCGCCCAAGTAGCAGGAAAAAGCCCCGCCGGGCAAAGGAACAGGTATCCCAAGAGGGCAGGGCAGGAGTAAGTCACTGAAAAGCGTCGCAGAGAATCAGGCCCGCAAAATGTCTGCTCGCTTCAGGAACGGCTCTGCTACGCTGAACCGCCACGCGGCAGGCCTGCGCGCCCTACTTTGGCGCCAAAACTGCTCGCGATCACCCCCGCGCCGAGAAAAGGAGCCCTCTTACCTTTCCTGCCGCGAAGGCCAAAAATGCAGCACACATACCGGGACCGCAGTCAAAATGCCGGCGGCAGCACACTGTCACTCAGCTGAAATCGGCCGGTAAGCGGGAGGGCCTGCCAGCGCACTAACAGGCAAACTTCTGTGTGGCACTGGCCAGGCAGACCTCCGGGTCTCTCCCAGAAAGGCAGCTATCCGAGCCAGGGGGACCCCAGAGAGTGAGGAGAGGATAAGGCCCACAGGTCCCCTGAAAGAGAGAGAAGAGGAGAGGAGGGGGGGGGAAGGGGGGGCTAGAAAGGGAGACAGAGAGAAAGAGAACAGCCTGCTGCAACTTAAAGGCACAGTGCAAGATAGGACCAACTCTCCTCCAAGGTTAAACCCAACAAAGGAAGTAAGTAAATAGACGAAAAATAAGGAAAACAAGTAAAATAGTTTCTCCAGTGAGCCCGACTGTCCGGGCTCCTATCTATCCAGCTGCTTGGAGACTGAGGTAACTGATGGCAAGAGGCGGATCCCGGGAGGATATACCTGTGACATCATAAAAGGTGGAGTTTCTCAGTCTCCAAAGCTGCTGGATGAGATAGGGAACCCAGAGGTCCGGGACTAGACCGGTTACACGATCAGGATAGAGTGTTAAGCAGAGGGCAGGGGCTAGGTAAAGAGGAGAAAGAAGACAGGACACACACTGACAAAATAGAAATCTATATAGAAAAATAAACAAACAAGCTAGATTCTGAACAGGCACAGGAAAATACCTTGACAGAGCATAGAAAGTTAGCTGAAGCTTGCAATGAGGGTCTTCACCCAAGCAGGAATCAGCAGCCCATGTGCTCACAGAGAAAAGCTTCTGAACAAAGACCCAGCAGGGGGAGGGGCAGGGCAAGTGCTGAATGCAAGTCAGTGAAAGCAAGCAGATTCCACAGGAAGTGCCCTAGTAAAACACAGGCAAGGTAAAAGCTCAAGACTTTAAATACCTACAGGAGAGGGCTTGTAGAGGAATAGGGAGAAGGAGAGAAAAAAGCACAACTAAATGTGCAGTCAGATAATACTAGTCAGAGAATAGAGGCAATAAAGTGTTGAGAAGGAAGAGACAGCATTGCAGAGGGCAGGAGATGGGTAAAGGACAGACAGAAGATAGGACACACACTGACAAAACAGAAATATATACAGAACAATAAATAAAACAAGATAGATTCTGAACAGGAAAATACTTGAACAGAGCATACAAAGTTAGCTGAAGCTTGCAATGAGGGTGTTCACCAAAACAGGAACCATCAACAAATGGATCAGCGAATGGGTAGTATGGGCAACAGATATGCTGAGGCAATGGTCTCCTCAATCTAGCATTCTAAAGCTGACTTGGCCACTGCATCACCCTTGCACAAGCCAGCAAACAGCACAAAAAAAACAGTCGGACTTATGAAGGGAATTCATAACCTGCACGTACTGAAGAAGCACCCCTCTGGACATCCACAAGGCAAAGATCATATCCTTCCCCCGACACCGCTCTAGAGAAGGAGGGCCAGCAGACCACCTGGGTAGAAATTACCTTAGGCAAATAGAAAGGCACAGGCAGAATGGAAACAGTCTCCTTAGAAAGACAGATAAGGATCTCGACAAGATAGAGCCTTCAGCTCAGAAATCCGCCTTGCAGCACAAATCGCAACCAAGACGACCAACCTGAGCGTTAAATCTTTGAAGGAAGTGTGCTTCAATGGCTCAAAGAGCACCCCCATCAGGGCCCTCAGCACCAGACACAGATCCCAGGAAGGGATCACATGCAGGAGGAGAGGACGCAGACGCCGAACCCCCTGGAGAAAGTGCGAGACGTTCTGGTGCAAGGCTAGAGATTTACCAGCCACTGGACCTCAGAAACAGGCCAAAACTGCCACTTGAACTTTCAGGGAGCTAAAGGGAGGACCCTTCTCCAAGCCGTCCTGTAAAAAGGCCACCAGAAAGGGCACCTTGGCTGCCTCAAGAGCCAAGTGCCGAGCGCCGCACCATCACTCAAGGAGGTACCAGAGCTGCATGTATGCTAGCTTGGTAGACCTCCTTGCTCCAAGCAGAGTAGAGACCACTGCTGAAGGGTAACCCTTACGTGCTAGCCATCTCCTTCCAAGAGCCAAGCAGTAAACGAGAAGTGAACCGGGTCCTCCAGCATGATTGGTCCCTGCTGCAATAGTCCATGAGATGGAGGCAACCAAAAATAAGGCACCTGCAGGAGCTGCATCAGATGCTGACTCTGCCAAGGCTGGGTCAAGGAGTGAATGCCCTCGGACCCCATCTCCATGCAATAACTGAAGAAGCAGCAAACATTGACATTGGCAGGTCGCCATAGGATCCGTTTCAGGTGATCCCAGCAATGCAGAATAAACTGAAATGCCTCCTGACTCAATTCCTACTCTCCAGGATCCAGAGAGTGCAGGCTGAGAAAGTCTGCTTCTACACTGTTCACCCTGGCAATGGACTAAGCTGACAAAGCTAGGAGGTTCTTCTCTGCCCAGGCAAACAGGACAGCCATCTCCAGAGCTACACCAGACCCTCCTTGTGCCACTTTGCCAATTGACATAAGCCACCGCCATGGTGCTGTCTGAAAACACTCCAACCACCCAGCCCTCGAGCAAGGGTCCGAAATGCAGAGATGGAACGCACCGCTTCCCTGCAGCTCCAACAGCCCTAGGATGTACAGTCCTGGCAATGGGCTCCCCAGCCCAAGAGACTGGCATCCTTCGTCAGGAGGATCCAGGAGAAATCATTCAGCAGCATGCCCTTCCTCAGAAAGCAGGGCTTCCGCCACCACCACAGGCTGGACTTCACCATCAATGGGAGCGGGACCCTGCATTTGAACTCCTGAGAACTCGAGGATCACCAAGCCAGCAAGGATCGCCAGAGCAGTCACATGGAGGATGCGCCCACGGCACCATCCCTATGGTCGCTGACATCAATCCCAAGAGCTAAAGATAATCCCAGACTCTGTGAGCCCACTGCGCACAGATTAGTTTTAAAATGTGCTACCTTGTAGCTTCATTGCGTGTCCCCTAGTCTTTCTACTTTTGGAAGGAGTGAACAACCGATCTACATTTACCTGTTCTACGCCATTCATTATTTTATAGACCTTTATCATATCTCCCTTCAGCCATTTCTTTTCTAAGATGAAGAGCTCTAACCTTTTAAGCCTTTCATCATAGGGACCTCCTTCCACACCTTTACCATTTAGGTCGTTCTTCACTGTACTTTTTCTAATTCTGAATATATTCTTTTTAAAATATGGTGATCAGAAATGAATACAACATTCAAGGTGCGGTCGCACCATGGAGTGATACAGAGGCATTAGAATATCCTTTGTTTTATTCTTCATTCCTTTCTTTATGATTCTCGGCATTCTATTTTCTTTCTTGGACACGGCTGCACACTGAGCAGAGGGTTTCAATGTACTATCCACAATAACGCCCAGATCCTTTTTCCTGGGTGGTGGTTCCTAATGTAGAACCTTGCATCGTGTAACTGTAGTTTGGGTTGTTCATCCCTAAATGCATAACTTTGCACTTGTCCACATTAAATGTCATCTGCCATTTGGACGCCCAATCTCCCAATTTATCAATGTCCTCTTGCAATTTTTCACAATCCTCTTGTGTTTTAACAACTTTGAATAATTTGGTGTCACCTGCAAATTTGATCACCTCGCTCGTTATTCCCCTTTCCAGGTCATTTATAAATATGTTAAAAAGCAGCGGGCCCAGCAGATCCCGGGGGTACTCCATTACTGAACATGTAGATAGTCATGGTTTAATGGGAGAAAACCAACATGGATATAGCCAAGGAAGGTCTTGTTTTACCAATCTGTTACGTTTTTTGAAGGTGTGAATAAACAGATAGATAAAAGTGAGACGGATGATAAAGTGTATCTCGATTTTCAGAAAGCCTTTAACAAGGTCCCTCATGAGAGGCTCTTGGAGAAATTAAAAAGCCATGAGATAGGAGGCAATGTACTATTGTGGATTAGGAACTGGTTGAAAGATAGAAAACAGAGTAGGGCTAAACAGCCAATCTTCTCAATGGTGAAAGGTGAATAGTTTTGTTTTTTATAATGGTTTCTATCATTTTGCCCGGTACCGATGTCAAGCTCACTGGTCTTTCGTTTCCCGGATCACCCGGAACCCTTTTCAAAATTGGCATTACATTTGCCACTCTCCAATCCTTAGGTACTACAGATGATTTTAATGATAGATCACAGATTACTAATAATAGTTCTACAATCTCATATTTCAGTTCTTTCATCACCCTGGGATATAAGCCATCTGGTCCACATGATTTGCTGCTTTTTCGTTTATCAATTACGCTGTATTACATCATCTCGATTTATAGAGATTTATTTCAATTTTTCTGTTACATCACCTTTAAATATCATTTCTGGCATGGGTAAGTTTGCTACTTCTTCAGTATACAGTAGATTGAAGCAAATCATTCACTCAGTCTCTCTACTATGGCCTTGTCCTTTCTCAGTGCATCTTTTACCCTTCCATTATCTAATGGTTCAATTGACTCCCTCACAGTTGCTTTGCTATGAATATACTTGAAAACATTTTATTCTGCACTTTTGCTTCCATGGAAAGATTCTTTTAAAAGTTTCTCTTTGCCTGCCTCATTAATGCCTTGCATTTAACTTGCCAGTACTTACACTTTTCCTGTTTTTTGTCATTTGGCTCATTTTACCATTTTCTGAAAGATTCTCTCTTAGCTATAACATTTTCTGACCTCACCTTTAAGCCATGCTGGCTGTCATTTTGGCCTTCCTTCCATCTTTTTTAAAGTACAGAATATATCTGGTCTGAGCTTCGAAGATAGTATGTTTAAATAATGCCCAAGCCTGATGTAAACTCTTAATCTTTGCAGTTGCTCCTTTTAGTTTTTCTTAACCATTTTCCTCATTTTATTATAGTCTTCTTTTTGGAAGTCGAATGCTAGTGCAGTCAATTTCCTTGCTATCCTCCCTACATTTCTTAAATCAAACGTGATTATGTTATGGTTGCTATTACCATGCAGTCCCAAAACAGTTTCCTCTTGCACTAGATCCTGTGTTCCACTGAGAGCTAGGTGAAAAATACATAAGAACATAAGAAATGCCATACTGGGTCAGATCAAGGTCCATCAAGCTCAGTATCCTATTTCCAAGAGTTGCCAAGCTAGCAGTTTCCCAAAAGACACAGGTTCCTCAAAGCTTGTATTGGGTCAAGCAGTGATATCCTGGGTCCCTTTTAATAATGGTTTATGGACTTTTCCCCAAGAACTTGTCCAAACCTTTTTTAAACCCAGCTACACTAACAGCTTTTACTACATCCTCCGGTAACAAATTCCAGAGTTTGATTACATGTTGAGTGAAAAAATATTTTCTCTTATTAGTCTTAAATAGGTTACCCTGTAGCTTCATTGTATGTCCCCTAGTCTTTCTATATTCTAATGATGTAAACAATCGATCTACATTTACCCGTTCCACTCCATTCCTTAATTTATAGACCGCTATCATATCTCCCCTCAGCCGTCTCTTTTCCAGGTTGAACAGCTCTAACCTTTTTAGCCTCTCTTCATAGGGGTATCCTTCCATCCCCTTTACCATTTTGGTGGCTCTTCTCTGTACCTTTTCTAATAACACTATATCCTTTTTAAGATACGGCGACCAGAATTGCACACAATATTCGAGGTGCGGTCGCACCATGGAATGATACAGAGGTATTATAATATCCTTTGTTTTATTTTCTATTCCTTTCCTTATGATACCTAGCATTCTATTTGCTCTCTTGGCCGCCGCTGCACACTGGGCAGAGAGTTTTAACATGTTATCCACGATGACGCCCAAATCTTTTTCCTGGGTAGTGGTTCCCAATGTGGAACCTTGCATCGTGTAACCATAGTTTGGGTTGTTCTTTCCTAGGTGCATAACTTTGCACTTGTCCACATTAAATTTCATCTGCCATTTGGATGCCCAGTCTTCCAATTTATCAAGATCCTCTTGCAATTTTCCACAATCCTCTTGGGTTTTAACAACTTTAGTTTTGTGTCATCTGCAAATTTGATAACCTCACTCATTATTCCCTTTTCTAGGTCATTTATGACTGTCAAAAAGCAGCGGATCCCTGAGGTACTCCAATATTCACCTTTTTCTATTGGGAAAATTGGCCATTTAGCCCTACCCTCTGCTTTCTATCTTTTAACCAGTTCCTGATCCACAATAGTACACTGCCTGTTATCCCATGACTTTTTAGTTTTGCCAAAAGTCTCTGATGAGGAACCTTGTGAAAGGCTTTCTGAAAGTCCAGATACACTGTATCAACCGACTCACCTTTATCTACCTGTTTATTCACACCTTCAAAAAAAAAAAACCATAACAGATTAGTAAGACAAAATCTTCCTTGTCTAAAGCCATGTTGGCTGTCGCCCATTAAACCATGACTATCTACATGTTGAGTGATTTTGTTCTGATGGTTTCTACCATTTTTCCCAGTACTGACATCAGGCTCACCGGTCTGTAGTTTCCCGGATCACCCCTGGAACCCTTTTTAAAAACTGGCGTTATATTGGCCATCCTGCAATCTTCAGGTATTACAGATGATTTTAATGATAGTTCACAGATTACTAATAGCAGGTCTTCAATCTCATATTTCAGTTCTTTCAACACCCTTGGATGTATACCATCCGGTCCAGGTGATTTGCTACTCTTCAGTTTATCAAATAGCTGTAATACATCTTTCCGGTGTATCAATATTTCTTTCAATTCTTCCGCAGTATCACCTTTAAATACCACTTAAGTCATGGGTAACATCCCTACATCTTCCTCAGTAAAGACCGAAGCAAATAATTCAGTCTCTCCACTATAGCCTTGTCCCCTACTACTGCCCATTTTGCCCCTCTATTATCTAATGCTCCAACTGTCTCTCTCACTGGTCTTTTGCTAAGAATGTAGTTGAAAAAGTCTTTATTACGCGTTTTTGCTGCCACAGCAAGTTTCTTCTCCAGTTCTCTTTGCCTACTTTATCAATGCCTTGCATTTAACTTGCCAGTGCTTGTGCTGTTTCTAGTTTGTCATTTGGCTCTTTTTTCCATTTCCTGAAAGATACTTTTTTGGGAACAGCCTCTCTGACCTCACCTTTAAAATATGCTGGCAGTTTTTTGGACTTCCTTTCACTTTTCTTAAAGCGTGGAATACAGCTGATCCAAGATAGTATTTTTAAAGAACACCCAAGCTTGATGTAAGTCTTTAACCTTTGCAGCTGCTACTTTTAGTTTTTTCTTAACTATTTTCCTCATTTTATCATAGTCTCCCTTTCGAAAGTTAAAAGGTAGTACTGTGGATTTCCTTACTATCCCTCCTCCACTAATTAAATCAAACGTGATCATGCTATGATCACTATTGTCAAGTGGCCCCAACACCCTTTTCTCTTGCACCAGATCTGGTGTTCCACTAAGGGTTAAGTCCAAAATAGCTTCCCCTCTGGTCGGTTCATGAATCAGCTGCTCCAAGAAGCAGTCATTTATTTCATCTAGAAACTTTATCTCCCTAGCATGTCCTGCCGTGACACTAACCCAGACAATACCGGAGTAATTGAAATCACGCATTATTACTGTTCTGTAACCTTTGTTAGCTTCCCTGATTTCTTTGAGCATTTTATCATACATTTGTTCATTCTGGCCATCGCCTTCCATTTTTACATGCAATTTCCATCCATAGAGATTCTACAGTGAATTTTATTTCCTGCAAAACTTTAATCCTTCGTGACTCAATGCCCTCTCTAACATAGAGAGCAACCCCTCCACCAATTTGATCAGCTCTATCATTACGATATAGTTTGTACCCAAGTATCACAGTGTCCCACTGGTTATCCTCCTTCCACCATGTCTCTGAGATACCAATCATATCTAACTTCTCATTTAGTGCTATATATTCTAACTCTCCCATCTTATACCCGCTTATATATGTTGCACCGCTTTGACCCGGTGAAAAGCGGTATATAATGCAGTTAAATAAATAAATAAAATAAATAAATAAATACTATCCCCACGTGTCAGTTTCTGAACCAGCTGCTCCATGAAGCAGTCATTTACTTCCTCTAGAAGCTTTATCTCCCTAGCATGTCCTGATGTGACACTGACCCAGTCAATACCGGGATAATTGAAATCTCCCATTATTACTGTGTGGTAAACTTTGTTAGCTTCCCTAATTTCTGTTACCATCTGCCTGGACAGAATGACAGAATGCTAGTATTTTATTAATTTGGTTTTATATACCGCACTATTTAGAGTCAGTGCGGTTTACAGAACAACAACTTGATACATAGAACATGTTTCATTGAACGGGTTTACATTGAACAAGTAACCAGTAACATGCTAAACCCCCACTGCCATTCCCGTCCCCTTTTTACATAGAATTTCTATCCATAGAGATTCTACAGTGTATTTTATTTCTTGCAAAATCTTTATCCTGTTAGACTCGATGCCCTCTTGAATATATAGAGCCACTCCTCCACCAATGTGATCTACCCTGCCTTGCGATATAGTTTATAGCCTGGTATCAGTGTCCCATTGGTTCTCCTCCTTCAACCGAGTTTCTGAAATGCCAATTACATCTAACCTTTCATTCATTGCTATAAGACTTCTAGAATTTGCATACAGGCATTTCAAAGTCTGTTTTTTGCTAATATTAAAAGTCTGGCTGTTTGATGACAGGGTTAATTTGGAATTTTTCAACTGTCTGATTTTTATTTAAAGGCACCTGGGTTACTTTTATCTTTTTTGGAACCTCTCTATCGGGATGCCCTGACTTCTCTGTTTTGCTAGTATCCTTCAAGGATACATTATTCTGAACCATATGCTCTTGGGCGACTGTTGGCTTTCCCCCCATTATGATGTTCAAAAGCTGTTCTCTCTCTTTTTAAAAGGTTAATGCCAGCAGCCTGGTTCCACCCTGGTTAAGGTGCAGCCCATCCTTTCAGAAAAGCCCTTCCCTTCCCCAGAATGTTGCCCAGTTCCTAACAAATCAAAAACCATCTTCCTTGCACCATCATCTCATCCATGCATTGAAACTGCATAGCTCTGTCTGCTTCTTGGGTCCTGCATGTAGAACAGGAAACATTTTTGAGAACACTATCCTGGAAGTTCTGGCTTTTAACTTTCTACCTAAAAGCCTAAATTTGGCTTCCAGAACCTCCATCTCACACTTTCTTATATCATTGGTGTCAACATGTATGAAAACAGCAGGCTCCTCCCCAGCACTATCTAAAACCTTGTCTAGATTAGATAGCTGGGTGGCTGGTGGATGTGAGGCTCGCCTGGTGAGGTGCAAAGGTGGCAGATCTCATGCACCATCTAGAAACATAGAAACATGATGACAGAAAAAGACCACATGGCCTCTCTAGTCTGTCCTTCCATAACAACAACTACAACAGTCCCCTTTTTACCTTTAGAGATCCTCTGTGTTTGTCCCATGCTTTCTTGAATTCAGTTACTGTCCTCATCTTTACTACCTCCACTGGGAGACTATTCCATGGATCCACTACTCTTTCCGTAAAGAAATATTTCCGCATATCACTCCTGAATCTATCTCCCTTCACCCTCATCCCATGTCCCCTCGTAGCAGAACTTGCTTTCAATTGAAAGAGGCTCTCTCCCTGAACATTTATGCCACGGAGGTATTTAAACATCTCAATCATATCACCTCTATCCCGCCTTTCCTCTAAGGTGTACATATTAAGATCCTTCAGTCTGTCCTCATATGCTTTATAATGAAGACCACTAATCATTTTAGTAGCCACCCTCTGCACCGACCCCATCCTGTTCACATCCTTTTGAAGGTGCGGTCTCCAGAATTGCACACTATACTCCAAATGAGGTCGCACCAAAGACTTAGAGAGGCATTATCACCTCCTTTTTTCTGCTAGCCATTCCTCTCTGTATGCACCCAAGCATCCTTCTAGCTTTTGCCGTCGCCTTTTCTACCTGTTTAGCTACTTTAAGATCAGACACAACCACGCCTAGGTCCCGCTTTTCTTTAGTGGACAAAAGTACTTCACCCCCTATACTATATTGCTCACTTGGATTGCTGCAGCCCAAATGCATGACCTTACATTTTTTAACATTAAATCCCAGCTGCCAAATTCTAGACCATTCTTCAAGCTTAGCTAGATCCCTCCTCATGTTATCTACACCTTCCTGGGTGTCTACTCTATTGCAGATTTTGGTATCATCCGCAAAGAGGCAAACCTTACCCGACAGCCCTTCCGCTATATCACTAACAAAGATGTTAGAAAAGGATCTGTCCTTGGTCCGATTCTTTTTAACATCTTTGTTAGTGATAGCCTCTTTCAATTGAAAGCAAGTTCTGCTACGAGGGGACATGGGATGAGGGTGAAGGGAGACAGATTCAGGAGTGATATGCGGAAATATTTCTTTACGGAAAGAGTAGTGGAAACATGGAATAGTCTCCCAGTGGAGGTGGTAGAGATGAGGACAGTAACTGAATTAAAAAAAGCATGTGACAAATACAGAGGATCTCTAAAGGTAAAAAGGGGACTGTTGTAGTTGTTGATATGGAAGGACATGTGGTCTTTTTCTGTCATCATATTTCTATGTTTCTATGTTTCTATATGGTGCATGAGATCTGCCACCTTTGCACCTCACCAGGCGATCCTCACATCCACCAGCCACCCAGCTATCTAAATGACTTCCCTCATGGGCACATGGCCCTGGAGACACATCCTCAGTGCGAGAAGGGATTATATCACCTAAAGTACAGGTCCTAGCTACGGGATCACTTCCTGACACACCAAGGTAGTGCTCTCCTCCCACCTGGCCTCTCTCCTCCATGGCCGCACTACATCCCTATAGGTCTCGTCTATATACCTCTCTGTTTCAGCTCCTCCAAGTGCCCAGAGATCGGACTCACTCCCGAAGATCAAAGAGCATTTGCACTTAGTGCACACATAAGACCTCTTACCAACTGGGAGAAAATCATACATGTAACACTCAGTGCAAAAGACTGGATAAGCACCATCTCGCTGCTGTACTGCTGTCTGCATCTTAGATTTAAAGATTTATTTTAGCTATTTAAAGTTGCTAAGTTATGTAAAGTTGCTAGGGCAATAGGGATATTTGAACCAATATTATTATACCTAATAAGCATAAAGGACTTTTACTGTTCCCCTGAAGGTAAACTGCCAGGACTTAATTAATCTACTCCTAAGGTCTAATAACCTACTGCTGAAGATAAGTTAAACTTGAAAGTGAGTAAGATCACCCCCTTCCCTTTACTGATTTAGGAGGCTATAAATCAAGGATTATGCCTGGGGTGGGTGGGGTGTATGATCTATTTATATTGGTGCTTATAAGGCAATAGCTTTTTTTCAGCCTGCCAGCACTACAACTGTTTTCTGCAGTTAATTTTTATTTAAAGGCAGTGTGTGGGTGTCCCCGGATCGTGTTCACACTTTACATAATACAGCAGACAGTGGTAGAGGTTTTGAGGTCAGATAGTTTTTTGTATATTTAAAAATGTTTTATATGATCCATTGTGATACATAAGAATGTTAATCCCCCTCCATAATATATCCTTTTATCTTTTTGATGTATCTATTTATTTATCCTTTAAGTATAATTAGTACAATACAATTTTCAGCCTGCCAGCGCTACGGATGTATCTCCAGGAACAAGCAGGAATGAGTCCTCACATATGGGTACGTCGGAACCGACGGAGCCTGCGCGGGAAAGCTCCCCAGCAAGGAAGCTTTTGGGGCCTCCCACAGCGCATGCGCGCTGCCTTCCCGCCTTCCTGACCAACTCTCTTCAGTTCTTCTTTTTCCGCGGAGCCAGCAGGTCGTGTTCCTGTCACCGCTGAAGAAATTGTTATTTTAATTTGTTTCTTTGACCGCGTGTCTGCCTTCCCCGATTCCGGACCGGTACCGCCGGTCCTTTTTTCCTTTATTTAAATTTAAAAAAAAAAAATATATATATATATATATATATAACGTTTTCCTACACTCTGTGTATTTTTTCTGTGAGGCCTCTAGGCCTTCTCAGGTCTCCCTCATGGAAAAACCAGCTTCTGGTTTTAAAAAATGCACTAAGTGTACCGGTACTATTTCAATTACAGACACTCATGAGTGGTGTCTTAAATGTTTGGGGCCTGACCATTCCATTCCGGATTGTCCATCCTGCTCTCTGATGTCCAAAAGGGGCTTACAGAACAGAGCAAATTTCATATGCTGTTTTCTACCGATACTCTAGCATCAACATCCTCCAGGTCTTCTTCTCCTGATGGATCTCAGGTAACCAAACATTCTTCGGGCAAGTCCTCAAAAGGCAAATCTCCCTCTAAGCAGTGAGAGGCCCTTGCAATTGACTCTGAGGACCCTGCCCCAGCCAAAAAACCCCGGCGGGAAGCTCCGGCTTCCAAAGCTCCTCCTATGGGGTTACAGGTAGACATCGATGGCACGGCCTCGACCAATCTCCTGTTAGACTGCTCTGGGGTACCGGTTAACACCGGTACCGACTTCCAGGCAGTTGTGGCGGCTATGGGTACTACGGTACAATCCATGCAGCAGGCCTTACTGACTTTCATTAATGCTGCACCGCCATCGGTACCGCGCGACAATCGGTTCCGACTCCGATTCCGGTACCGCAACCGATACCGGTACCCAGAGCATCTACTTCCAGTAGCATGCCGGTTCCGGTCTCCGGTTCCGGAGCTTTCTTCGATACCGCTCCGATACCCGGTACGCCCGATGTCGGTACCGATCGGTACGCGTATCGATCTCTGGAAGCAAATAGACGATACTTTGAATCCTCTGAAGAGTCTGATACCTCAGATGATTCTGCTGACGTCTCTTTCACTCTTCCTGAGGAGCCCTCTTCTCCAAAAAGGAGAATGTCTCCTCCAGAGGATTTGTCCTTTCAAGACTTCATTATTGAAGTAGCTAAAGGACTCTCCATATCTGTATCCTCAGAAAAGGAACCTAGAGCAAAGAAATTAGATATTTTAGGATACTCTAAGGTTCCTAAAGAGGCAGCCACGTTATCCATACATGAAATTCTTCAAGAACACATGATGGATTTGTGGGAGGCTCCTCTTACCCTATCTCCACATTCTCGACGTTTGGACACCATGTATCGGGTTCCTCCTTCTCCTGGTTTTCAAAAAACTCAGCTTCCTCACCACTCTATTGTGGTGAAGTCTGCTATGAAAAAGATAAAGAGTACCAAAAGACACTCTTCTACCCCTCCAGGAAGAGAATGTAGGACTCTGGATGCTTTTGGGAGAAAAATCTTCCAAGCTAGCATGCTTATTGCCAGAATCAATTCATACAGCCTTTATATGGGCATGTTTTTGAAAGAGATTGCATTAAAGATACGTCAATTTCTCCCCTTTATCCCAGAGGATAAACAGGAGGAATTCCTTCTTTTGCTAAAGCACACTCAAGATGTTTCCAAGTTCTCCAACAGAGCAGCATTTGACTCTTTTGAGGGGGCAAGCAGAGCCTCTGGCATAGCCATAGCTGCTCGCAGACTGGCTTGGCTCCAGGCCTCTGATTTGGAACCCTGGGTACAAGAAGGCTTGGGCAATCTGCCCTGTACAGGTGAAAATCTCTTCGGCAAAGAGTGGCAAATCAAAGCCACTCAAATGGATGCAGAGAATGCTGCTTTAGATAGACTTTCTAAGTCTACCTCTACCCCTGCCAAGAAAAAACCTTTTAAGAAAACTTTCTATAAAAAGACCAGATTTTCCACAAATACTGGCCAGCACTCTTCCCAAGTTCGCTTTGCTCCTAAGCGCCAGCAAACTAAGCAGGCCAGAACAAAGGCCACAGGGGCTGCTACAATCCAGCAGTCCCAACCTCCTCAGGGTTTTTGACTTGGTTCTAGAGAACTTACCCTTTCTGGCTCTGCAACAGCCAGAACCTCTCACCATTCCAGGAAGGTTGGCTCATTTTGCTCCCAGATGGGAACAAATCACATCAGAACCATGGACCCTCTCTATCATCAGAGAGGGCTACAAACTACACTTCTCCAGCCTTCCTCCCCATACCATGGTGAGACAATTCAATTCTCCCCCATCTCTCCTGTACCTGTTGGGACAAGAGGTGACCTCTCTTCTCGCCCAAAGGGCAATAGAAGAGGTTCCTCTTCCTCAACAAGGGTCAGGTTTCTACTCCCCCTATTTTCTGATTCCCAAGAAAACAGGGGGATACAGACCCATTCTGGATCTCAGAGAATTGAACAAATTCCTCTACAAAGAGAAATTCAAAATGCTTTCTCTAGGTACTCTCCTTCCATACCTACAGAGTCAGGACTGGCTTTGTTCTCTAGATCTCAAGGATGCGTACACACATATACTCATCCATCCATCCCACAGAAAATTCCTACGGTTCATGTTCCAGGGAAAACATTTCCAATACAGAGTACTCCCCTTCGGTCTAGCCTCTGCTCCAAGGGTATTTACCAAATGCATGGCAATAGTAGCTGCATTTCTACGCACTCTGGGGATCTTTGTCTTCCCGTACCTGGACGACTGGCTCATCCGAGCTCCATCTCAGTCCGAGACTCAGACTTCCCTGGACCACACCAGACGTATACTGCAGTATCTGGGACTTGTCATCAATCTGCCAAAGTCTCAACTCACCCCTACTCAATCCCTAGAGTTCATCGGGGCTTGGCTAGATACTACCACTGCAAGGGCCTATCTTCCTCAGGCCCGTTGCAACCGTCTAGTGCACTTGGCCTCTCAAATTCAGTCCAGAAGCCACTTGACTGCCAGAGAGATGCTACAACTGCTAGGTCACATGGCATCCACAGTTCATGTAGTGCCTTATGCTCGCCTACATATGAGAGCAGCTCAATGGACCTTGTCCACACAGTGGACCCAAGCATCAGGAGCTCTCTCAGACCAAATAGCAACCTCAAAACGTCTTTTTTGGTCTCTCCAATGGTGGGTATCCACTCAAAATCTGTTGTTGGGGGACCCCTTCCAACCTCTGTTACCCCAAGCAACTCTCACTACAGATGCCTCCCAAACAGGCTGGGGAGCTCATCTCCAAGACCTCTCCACTCAGGGCCTTTGGTCTCCACAGGAAACCAACCTTCATATCAACCTTTTGGAGCTGCGAGCAATTCTCCTTGCTCTCAAGGTCTTTCATACCCTCCTCATCAACATGACAGTCCTTGTTCATACCGACAATCAAGTAGCCATGTTCTATGTAAACAAACAAGGAGGGACTGGCTCTCTGTCGCTTTGCAACGAAGCTCTAAAACTCTGGGCCTTCGCCAGAGAGCATGGGATCCATCTCCTGGCAGTGTACCTCCCAGGAATCCAAAACTCTTGGGCAGACAGACTCAGTCGAGTCCTGCTGCCACACGAATGGTCCCTGCACATGGATCAGGCACTCAGAATCTTTCAAGAATGGGGGACCCCGGACATAGACCTCTTTGCAAGTCCGTACAATGCCAAACTTCCCCGGTTCTGTTCCAGGATTCCGTGTCAGGGAGCTCAGGCCAAGGATGCCTTCCTCCTTCATTGGGGTCAGGCCTTCCTATATGCCTTTCCACCCATTCCCTTGATTCCCAAGACTCTATTCAAACTTCAGAGGGATCAAGGATCCATGATCCTCATAGCTCCACGCTGGCCACGCCAAGTGTGGTACCCTCTACTTCTGCATCTCTCCCAGACACCCTCCCTGGATCTGGGAGCTGCTCCAGACCTTCTGTCTCAAGAGGAGGGGGACTTTGTGGCACCCAAACCCCAAGTCCCTTCACCTCAGAGCTTGGTTACTGAAGGCCTAGACCTTCAAGACTTGAATCTTTCTCAACAGGTGAAGGATATCCTCCATGCATCAAGGAAACCTTCCACCAGGCGTTCTTATGCTTTTAAATGGAAAAGATTTTCAATTTGGTGTGCTAACAAAGGTCTTAACCCTCTAGCACTACCTTTAACTTCTTTACTTGAATATCTCCTGCATCTTTCCAATGCAGGACTTAAAACCAATTCTGTAAGAGTCCATTTGAGTGCTATTGCAGCATCTCTTCAGCCTATCAATGGACAATCTATTTCCTCTCATCCTCTTATTGCAAGATTCATGAGAGGTCTAACTTTAACTAAACCTCCCATTCGGCCTCCTCCAGTGGCATGGGACTTAAACGTAGTTCTTGGTCAGCTTATGAAGCCGCCCTTTGAACCCTTAGCCACTACCTCCTTAAAATTCCTTTCCTGGAAAGTCATTTTCCTTATTGCAATCACTTCTGCTCGCCGCATCAGTGAACTGCAGGCTTTAGTGGCTACTCCACCTTATACAAGGTTCCATCATGATAAGGTAGTCCTTAGGACAAATCCCCACTTTATGCCTAAAGTGGTCTCACCTTTTCATCTTAATCAAGAGGTATATCTACCTGTCTTTTTTCCAGCTCCTCATGCATCTAGTGCAGAGAGGAACCTACATACGTTAGATTGTAAAAGAGCTCTTGCCTTTTACATCCACAGGACACAGCAACATAGAAAGTCTTCTCAACTTTTTGTTGCTTTTGATCCTTCTCATTTAGGACTTCCAGTCTCAAAAAGAACACTGTCCAATTGGATTGCTCAGTGTATTTCTTTTGCTTACCAGAGTAAGAACCTTTCTCTGGAAGGCCATGTCACAGCTCACAATGTGAGAGCCATGGCCACATCTATGGCTCATCTTCATTCTGTATCCATCGATCAGATCTGTCGAGCAGCCACTTGGGCCTCGGTTCATACCTTCACAGCCCATTACTGCTTGGACAAGGACTCCCGCCGGGATGCCTTGTTTGGTCAGGCTGTCCTCAGACACCTGTTCCATTCTTAAACAACTCCTGCCCACCTTCCCTGAGTGGATGCCTGAGATCCATGGGAAGATGAGGAATTCTTGCAGGGGGATCTCCCCGGCATCTTAGCTAGGGAGTCCCCATATGTGAGGACTCATTCCTGCTTGTTCCTGGAGATAGCACAGTTACTTACCTGTAACAGGTGATCTCTGGGAACAGCAGGAATTAGTCCTCACAACCCTCCCACCTCCCCTAGGAGTTGTATCTCTCTCTCTCTCTTTCCTTTCCTCTCTCTATTGTCTCAGCTTTAAACTCAAACTGAAGAGAGTTGGTCAGGAAGGCGGGAAGGCAGCGCGCATGCGCTGTGGGAGGCCCCGAAAGCTTCCTTTCTGGGAAGCTGTGGAGCTTTCCTGCGCAGGCTCCGTCGGTTCCGACGTACCCATATGTGAGGACTAATTCCTGCTGTTCCCAGAGATCACCTGTTACAGGTAAGTAACTGTGCTTTTCCTGCAGCTCAGCTTTATTGAAGGCATTTTGCGGGTGTTCCCCGAATCGTGTCCACACTTTATATAAATAGAAAACCGGTGTTGAAGTGTTTTAGAGGTTACAAAGTATTTTGTATATCCCCTTTTTTTGTTTTTTTAGTTTTTATGTACTCATTTTTGTAATCTATATATGATCCACTGTGACACATAAGGCGGCTTACTCCCTCTACTATATATCCATGGAGTTCCTTGAGGCATATAATAAAGTCACATTGAATACATATTATACAATTAAGAAAGGCAATGTTAAGTACAATGTGACGTCGTCTTTTCCCGCGGTTCAGGATTTATCTTCAGAGCGCATGTGCGGGCGTTCTCCGGATCGTTGCATATACTTCAGATATACAGAGGATAATGGATGAAGCTTTTAGCGTTTTGGAGCTATAATATCCATAATTTGTTTTTAGTTTTGATGGTTAAACGATCGTTTAAGGCATAAATTTAGTTCATGTATAATTTTGAATAAGGCTTTTATATTCTGGTTTAGCAGTCCACTATGGTTGTTCAGAGGGCTGGTTTTGCCGCAGTTTAGTATTTTATTCATCTTTATGTGTGAGTGGTCTCCAAATCGAGTGAACTTTATTCCCACACAATTATGCAGGCATTTGTATGTTCTAAAAGACTCACACACATACATACATACATACACATATACATACATACACATACATACATACATATACATACACATACATACATACATATACATACATACACATCTATATATATATAAGTTGGGTTTTGTTTTGTTTTTAAGTTTGCTTCTCTCTATCAGACAAATGAGTGTTGCAAGTATAGGTTTTTACTGTTATCATTAGAGATGATGTTTTTCATTCATGCTGATTCGCTCCTGCTATTACTAGTCAATATACCGGAAGTTTATTTTAGCATGGATACCCCAGCCCGTATTGTTTACAATAAGATAGTCCCTTCTGTTTTTCATGTTGTATTAGATAGTTCTTTTCATGCTGGTTTGAAAATTATTGTTCATTCTCTTCTTTTTGTATTTCTTTTTTCAGTTTACAAAGACCTATATGGGCTAACATTTAAACAGAGGTACCCATGTATATGTTTGGTACCTGAATTTGTCACACCCCTACTGTGTTTGTATTTTCATAATTTTTAATGTTTTTACGGGTATATTTATGATTCTAATTACCTTATTATGAAAAGTTTATACTTTTATATGTGATCATTTTATCATTCATTCATGTTATATTTTGATTATTTATTGAGTTTTTAATGTTTGCCAAATGTTTTTATATCTTATGTTTGTGATCTGTTTTATTTATATTTTATGTATTTATGATTTTAGTGTGTCAGATTTAACCCCTGACGAAGGTTATCAAAACACAGCCTGTGTCAGGCTGTCCCTGTTTATGAGAAATAAAGCTCTGTCTTTCCATATTAACATGCCTAGACTGGGATCCGGAATCGGCATGCCAGGATTGCAGCTCGTGAATGGAGCCGCGGTGCCATTGCGATGGGATGCCATGGCACCACAGCTCCATTCATGGGACTGGCTGAGTTAGCTGGGTAGTTGCTGGAATATACATCCGGAAAGAATCAGGTCCAGGCCTATACATCCAGGCGCTGGACCCAATTCTGATCCCACAGGGGCTGCGGGATCAGAATCGGATCTAATTTTGCATGCCCGATTCTGCTCGGCAGTACAGGGGGCTGGACATGCATAAATGGAATTGGTCTCTATGGAAATAGATGCCCAAATACTTAAGAGGCATTGTCGACCAACAGAATAAACAGCTGCACCTGAGAGTGAATATGGCACCTCCTTTCCTTTAAGATGTTTAAGCACCTATAAAGCTACGATTATCCCAGGGGTGGGTGGGTGTTGGGAGGGAGGGAAGGAAAAAAGCCTTATTAAAAGCTGGCTGCTACACAGTACCCTGTTCTAAGGTAATCTGTGACCAATCTCCAGGGGGAGTCCCACAGCACTTGCTTGGATAGAGGGAGTCTTGGGTTCCAAATCTAACCAGAAAGCTCTCCTCTGTGTTTTAAATTTAAACTAGGCCCTTACTGAGTATTAAATTTAAACTGAAAACTCTTTGCTGCTACTAGGCCCTGACTGATTTAACAAATACACTGGGTTCACAGATTAATCTAAAGAATTCCTTTTCCCCCAAGATTTAGAAAAATTCCCAGAAGTAATACTTATAATTGCACACCAACTCTTCATGAGTCACCCTCATCCCCCCAATATTCGGCTCCTACTCTCCACTCTCCTTCCCAAAGGCCCCCTGCAGTCACCCTTCCCAATGCCCCAGTATTCCAAGTCCGACCTCCCAACCCATCCCCAGCCTCTCCACATCATCACAAGGAATACACAACCACTTAATGAACAGTCTAACAAGTCAGAAACAGTCCCTGGCCTCAAACCCCAGAGTCTCTTGCAGTAACTGATCCAGTTCGGGCAGGCCACCTCACCACCACTCGGGGTTGCCACGTCAAAGTCACTCAACACTCCAAGCGATCCAGGGATCACCACACTCCTGGCCTGGCACAGTCTATGGTACAAACCCATAGCGCTCACCCAAATGGGACAGGAGATGTTATAAAATCCGTGGAGAGACCTACAATGGGCAGGCCTCAAGACGTAACAGCCAGAACAATTAAGGTCCACTGCCAAACAGTAAGTCCCCTCACTTCAGGCTGCTGCTGTGCTCTAAAAATCACCATTCTTCCCCCACGCTGTTCAGGTAAATAGTAGCCCACCATGCTGCACATTAAGTCTGTGCAGAAATAAAAGGGCAAACGTGATACCCCGCTGGTGCAAGGTCGCACGAACAAGCGCAAATTCACAGCACTTCAGAGCTACCCGGGCTGAATAGTCATTAAAACTACAAAATCCGGTGGTTTTCATATTCCAATGACTTGTGCTGCCTGTATGTCCATAGGATGCTTTCCTTATGCACCCATACAAGGAAGCAAGCTATAGTGGGTCATGGCTTGGAGCCCGCCTCCCTCTGGGTTCCCACTTGATGCGCTTGTTCACAGCACCATGTGGCTCTTTCCCTTTGCAACTCCAGGGCAGTCGGGAGCCACTGCTTGTAAAAATCATAGAGCTTGGCGTCAGTCAGAATTTCAGGCAGGCCCATCACACAGAGGTTTTTTCGCAGCAAGCGATTTTCCTGTTTCTCCAGACAATCTAGCAGCTGCTGATGCCTGGCAGCCAGCTCTGTGACCTGCGCAGATAGCCACTCCATACAGGATTCTTGCGTCGCCACCCTCTGCTCAACCTCAGCCATTCGGTGAAGTTTCACCTCGAACTGCTTCCTAATACCATTGACAGTGGACTGCAGTTTATTGAGATGGTCTTCGAGCGCAGCAGAGGCTACTCTGGAGATCTCCAACGCGAGTTCCCCAGTAGTTGCTGGGCCAGCTCGGAGAAACTCAGCGGCCATTTTGTGAGCAAGACTGAGCTGCTTCACTGACCGAGCCTTCAGCGATCTTTTTGGCATGCCCCACTAGCTGCACACCAGCTCCAAAGAGATGATGGCAGTCACTCTTCACCAGTCGTGGTTCGTGGGTTCCAGAACAGTAAGAAGCTGATATTTAGCCGATTTTAGGGCCCTAACTCGGGAGCTCTAACCGATCATATCTCTCTCCCTTCCTTGCATCACTTGACCCTCCCCAGGAAATAAGTACTTACAAGTGCAGATTTCTTCCCAGCAAAAGCAGCCCTCTTGGTAGTCCTTCAAGTACACACTGAATTAAAACATTAATTCACCACATAGACAGATATAATAAACAAATATCTAATAGTACTCTCCCACCATGAGGTTTGATTGACAGCTCGACCTGGAGTGAGTGTAATTTAACTTGAACTTGCCCTTTGACAAAGCAACCTTTTAAAAATGAAACCAGACTAAAATCACCAAATTTTCTTTAAGTTTTGTTTTTAAAATGTTGCAGTGTCAAAGGGCAAGTTCAAGATAGGATATACTTGTGTTGGGGTTGAGTTGTCAATGTAGCTAAATGGCAGAAGAAAAGCATTAAAGTATAGTCTGAGGTTCTGCATGGCTTCATTTACAGTCTAAGAGACTGGGGTATTTTACAGCGTTTCACTGCATTTGTTGTGGCGATTTTGATACGATTTTGTAGCAGTTTAAGGTAAGACTTTTTGGAAACTTTTACTTGTAGTTTAGGTTCATTCTCTTATGGCTATGCTTTACAGCAATATCTGACACCTTCTGTAGCTTGGATAGCTGTATTTTTAGATATTAAGAGACTTTTTTTACTAAAATGTGACCTTGCACATCATATTAAGCCCCCAAACTTAGCAACGGGGTGATGCCAGACTTGTGCTAACAAATGGGGGCGTGCCCAGCATGCCGTCATGTAGTTAGTGTGGGGTCCACGCCACCTCGTGTGAAGCGGTTTGCCGCCATTTCCACAGTAAGTGCACCTATGCTAAATGCAACATTGATAGCATGCATTAAAGACCCCCTGCATTAACTGCAATGCACCCACTTATCCGTGAACCGCCCGGTCTTTGTTCCAACTTGCACTAAGTAGTTAACGTGGCATTCTTAGTGGGGATGCATATTTGGCATGTGGTCGCGGTGATCATAACACACTTGGCACATGCTAACCCCTGTGCTGACCGTTCCCATGGTTTACGAAACGTGTCTATATTTTGTATATGTAGTCTCGAGTCGTTTTCTAGCTAACAGAGGTAGTTAGCATGCTGATAACTGCATGTTTTTGTATCTAGTGCAGCTGTTTTACTTAATGCACTGTACAAGTCCTTATATGCCTGCAGAGTAAATTCTCCTATGTAGCTTTTGCTAACAGCTGTTACTCTATTATTCCTTTATTCTCCTGTGGTAATTTTTGGCTACAATGGAGTAGCTTGTTTTAGAGTAAGGTTATATGGCTAACATGCTTTTGGTTTTAAAATACATTTTTTTGTCATCCAGCCATCGGCATTAATAAGCTTTTATTTTAATTCAGAATTTGTAGTGCCAGCAGCTGGTCATAGCCTAATTAAGAGCACCTAAGCTTGGAAGGGTTTTTGCTCTGGTTACTGGGGAGGGTCATACCTGATGTAGTAAGTAGATGTGGCTCATGTTTAATTTAATATTATGGTTATTTTTGAATATTTGGTTTTAATGTTGATTTTTTATTATTCAGATCCTGCCCCTTGAAGCTTAGGATTGGAATATGAACATTTTTCTTCCACAGAGAGTGGTATGAGTGTTTTGGAAGTAGTGTTATTTTTAGTTTTTGAAGATTTTATTTTTTATTATGTGTTCTTATTCAGTATTCTTGCTATTTATTTTTTGGTATTTTTATTTTGTTATGGTTCTTATTTAGTATTCTACTTAATATTATTTCCATGTCTTATTCATGATTCTCCTTTACTTTTATGTTTCACTTTATATTTTTATCTTCACCCCCACAATATCCTTCATATGTGCTTTGCTTGACAAGCTGCACCAATCTACATGACATATTATTGTTTGTATATGTTTTTACATGTTCTTATATATGTTAATGGACCCCTGAAGCAGGCTAATGCTGAAACAGGGTAAGTCTTTTTATAGATATTTGTATGTTATAATATACATCTGTTTTGACCATATATGTGGTAAACTGATGTTTTAATTTATTGCGTACTTTTTGCAATTGAACGTTTTTGGCTGTAATAAAAAAATTTTCTTGGGGCAGCCACTTTATCAGTGTGCCTAGGAAGGGCACCACCTGCAGCTCCCTGGTTAGAGCTCCGAGGAATCCCTCCATTTTGGGAAAGGGACGGGACAACTCATCTCCGCCTCAAGTAGATTATCTTAAGACCACCCCCACCGATTTGGGGACTGGGAATCTTTTACTTGTTTGCTATTCTTCACCTCTGGCAGAAATCCATGCTGACACAGACATTTTTTTTAGCTGGCGATGCTCTCTTAGAGGAAATCCGGAAAAGCTATCATTAGAAATGTTTCGCTATATTTTTCTTCAGTCGTGGAAACTGCCTTTTTGCAGCGCATCCCAGGGAAATTTACACTCAGCGGTAACTTCATTCTCACTCTGAGCCATTTCCTGCAGATGCACTAGCCGAGACTGCAATAAGGTAAAGAGAGACTACCCGGATCCACATTTACATTCCGGTAGAACTTTTATGAAAATAGAAACTTTTGACATAAAAAGACATGCTAAAAGCATTGAAGCTGGAGCGAGTTAAACAGGTTGAGCAGCATGGAGATGTCCTAGAGAACGCAAACCATTTGTTGCACGTTACAGATTGGCATCACGAACCCCCCCATGCCAGCACAACCCCCCAGTTTACAAAAGTTCTTTAGACCGGCCGTGTCTTTGCTCTGCCTCTGGGTTTCACGCTTCCGTTTTAATGCTTTTTATGCGAGTGAACGGGAAAGCAGCGGGTCCCCGCAACCTCCTACCTCCTGATAAGATGCGGACAGCTCCTTGCCGATCATTGATCCGGACGGGAGCAGAGGAGCATCTAGCGCCGCTTTCCCTCTTAGCCGATCCCCGCGCGCTTCAGCTCGGTCCCCACTCCCGGGTCTTCTGGGCACGCGCGGCCACTCTGCGAAGGGCTGGGCAGCGGGTGGGAGCGCGAGGCGGAGGAATGCCGGGAAATGTAGTCTCCCGGCTTTAGACTCCTCCCCGCGCTCGCCGCACTTCAGCGCTGAAGCGGGTCGGTGGCGCCTTTCGGAGAAACGGAACTAGCAGCTGAGCTTACTCACCGACACCTGAGCAACCAAAAACAATCAGAGGACTGTTATAAAAGCTGAAATACAAAACTAAAGTATTTTCCCCTCCAAAAAATTGTTTGTCTGCGATGCTACAGTGAAAATAATTCATAATGCATTGCAAACTTGGGGAGTGCGAAAAATGAAAAGGTGTAGAAGCGGCTACTTAAAACGTGAAGATTTGGATCGGAGGTCAAAGGATAATGACGGCCATGTTCGGAGACTCATTGCGAGGGTATCATTTGCATAAATATTTGCATATCCACTGGACCTCATTTGCATTCATTTAATTTTAAAATTTATTTATTTGTTGCCCATTAAAATTTTAGGAGGCTTTCAAAGGAGCTCTTCACAAACCTTGTTTTTCTCCCAGCAACGAATTAGGGACATGTTTACTAAAAATGTGCTTTAAATGCCACTATGCACATAGGAATAAAAGGGTGCTGCTGCACTTCCTGCCTATTAACATTTGTGAATATGCATCGACCTTTAGTAAACATGCCTCTTAATAAGTATCTTAATACCATTTCAATGGGCAGTGAGGATAAAGAAAGGTTACTATATTTCTACATAACTATCTTCCATTGTCAACTGCCAAGTGCATTAAGTACTGTACTACTACAAAACCCTGCTCATCTAGAACCCACAGTAGCAAACCTGCCATACCATAACAGCACAACTAAGACTCAGCACCAAACCCTACCTATCAAAAGGCAGCACTGAAAACGTAAAACCAATACATCTCATAGAAAACCCATACATCTCCTACTGGGAAAAGAGAACAAGTAGGACTGCTACACAAAAACTACACAAACAGAATACTGCAGCTCAGTCATATATACAAGACATAAGCAGACCATCATCAAATACAGAACAAGGGATCTGGATTTAGAAATAAGAAGGCAATAATTGAAATGGGAATCCCAAAAGCCAAACTTTGAATGCACCACAACAATGGAGAAATAAAACTATAAATTAATTTCCTCTTGTACTGAACAAACACAAAGATATATCAGTGATGCACGTTTCCCAAAACTGATATTCCAATTAATAAATTCAAAAGAAATTTCTCTCTCCCTTTTGTTGTTTGGGCATTTTATTTTTCAGTCACAATTGCCCCAATCTCTCTTTGTATCTTCTGCTAACTCTCCATTGTGGGCTGTCCATTTGTCCTTTCTCCTCATCTCTTATTTTTTTTCCCCCACTCTCTCTACATCTGCCACTGACATTTCATTCTTTCCCTTTTTTGCTCTTTCCTCTACAGTCAAACCTCGGTTTTCATGATTAATCCGTTCAAAAAAGTCTGACTAAAACTGAAACGGACTAAAACCGAAGCAAGATTTCCCATAAGAAATAATGTAAAATTCAATTAATCCGTTCCAGACACCCAAAAATATTGACAAAAATACATTTTATAGAGAGTCAATCCCACTTCTGGCCACAAGATGGTGCTCCAGAGGTATTTTTGGCAGACAAATTGTTTAAACTGCTGAGAAGGGAGAAAGATTAACAGCACAGTCAAGATGCAAATCTTCAGCAAAAAAACATCCAGAAATTTTTAAAGAAAACAGAAAAAAAAAAAGAAGGATCCACAAAAAAAAAAGGCACCAGCCACAGCCACCGGAAACACCACTCTCCCGCTCAGCACAGCAAACACACAGATAACCTAGGACACTAATCTGATCGCTGACTCCGTCTCAACAGCGTACCCCGCAAGAGAAAGAACTGCCTGCCACATTCATTCAACATCTCCTGCTTACCCATTCAATATCTCCTGCTACCCTGCTACCTCCGAGCCTGAGGGGGCGCTCCAGAGAACAGGCAGGCGGTGGAGAGATCGGGGCCTTCCTCTCTGCAATCCTTGCATCTCTGGCTCGAGGATGTTGCTCCATTTCAACACGCGATCGGTGAGTCGGGGGGGGGGGTAGTGCTGCCGGGACTGGGCAGGCAAGCGTGTACTGTATTGCAGTACGAAAACCGAGGCGATGGACGAAAACCGAGACAAGATCGCCGTCTGAAAACACGTCGAAAACCGAAACCGACGAAAACCGGGGCAACCGAAAACAGAGGTTTGACTGTATTTCTTTCTTTACTCTTTCATCCACTGATACACCATTCTCAATCCCCCTTTGACTTTTCACTTAGCAGCTTTCCATTACTTCTCTAACCTCCAGCTCAACCCATCTCACTCCTTTTGCTATCCTATTTCCTTCTGTCTTTCACTCACTCACCATTACCACCCTCTGTAATCACCACCCTCCTCTCACTCATCTCCTTGCCCACTTCTCATGGCCTCTCTCACATAGTTATACCATGCTGTCATCTCTACACTCTCTCTCCCCACCCATTTTCAGCATCTCCCAGTCACCTCACCCTTCCCCTTTACCCCCAAGATCCTGCATCTTCCTCTCTTCCCCCTCTCCAGCCCTTTTTTCCTTCCCTCCTTGGACCATAAGCCTTCTATCCCCATCCCCTTCCCCTTATCCATGCTCTCCCCCTCCCAGCCCAGCACCTCTCACCCTGTCTCCCCCATCCCTAGTCTGATATATCCCTCCTCTCTCATAGCCCCAAATCTCTCTCTCTCTCTTTCTCTGCCCCCCCCCCCAAATCCAGCAAATCCCTTATCTCTCTCTCAAACCAAAAGTCTCCCTCTCTGTTTCCCCCTCTGCACCATGGCAAAAATATCATGTGGCACCATGCCTGGCATCATCTTTCTTTCTCCGAGTCAGCATGCTGCAGCCAGTGTTGTCTGTGGCTTTCCCTTATGGTGTACAGTACAATGGCCCCACATACTGGACGAGAGTGCTATTGGCAGCAGTGGCTGTGGTCACTGACCTGGAGAAAGAAAGACGAAGCTTGGGATGGTGCCGTGATCTTTCTGCTGCATGCACAGTGAGTTGTGTTGGCCCTGGGCCCGCCGTCTGAGTCCCCATTTACTCTCCCAATACCCTCCCACTCTTTGTCTTTTCTTCCACCCAATTTTAAAGTCTCCACTTAAATCCCAGTCCCTGCTCTCCCCCATCTATGTCCCCCTCCACACCCGCCCAGCTACTTCCCTCTCCAATATCCCAGAATCCATCTTATGCCTCTTCTCAACCATTCACTCTTTATGACTTGTTTCTTCTCTCCTACACAAAATATCTGTCCCCCTGCCCATCCTCACTCCCCAGGCCTTTTTCTCTACCCTGATCCCAGCATCTGCCCCCTTTCAGCTCTCCATTCCCCAGTATTACCCCATTCCAGTCCTCACCAGCATCAGCTCCCTTCCAGTCCCAGCTTCCCCCCCCCCAGCATCAGCTCCCATTCAGTCCCAGCATTAACTCCCTTCCAAGCCTTGCCCCCCAGCAGAAGTCCTCTTCCAGTGCCCCTCCCCCATGCCTTCTCTCAGTCAGTCACCCCTTCTCCTCCTTCCTACTACTAATCATCCCGGTAGAGTGGACTGTCTGCTGCAAATCACTACACAGCCGTGGGACTGTTCTCCTTTGGTCCCGTGGCTGTGCTAAACTGCAGCTGCCAGCATGATCGCATCACCGTAATTTTAAAAGGGAAACAGGGACACTTCCTGTTTCTTGCAGAAGACAGGAAGTTCTCCCATTTCACATTTAATAGCGCAGCAATGTGATCATGCTGGCGGCTACAGTTTAACAGAGCCACGAGACCAAAGGAGAACAGTCCTGCGGCTGTGGATAGGTGAGCCAGTGAGGTGAGCTTGCAGTGCCCTGAGCCAGTGCCTCACTGGCTCACCACTTAAGCTGGCCAGGTGCAGTGCGGGGCATGTTCCAGAGCAGGGCCCTGCTTGACAGAATCTCTTCTCCAGCACAACAGTCCTGCCTCTGGAATTGCTGCTGGATGCGTGAGAGGGAGCCTCCCCTGAACCTGTGGCCTGCACAGCTGTGCTGCTTGCCTAGGCTGGTGCATCCTCTCTGGCTCCAAGACTGCCTCGCTCATTTTGCCCTGGCACCATGCAGCACTTGCAAATGGAGCAGCGGGTGCACTGGGTGGGAGGAGGTCTCTAAGTGCCTCTCTTCTGTGGTGCACAGCACAAACAGAAACATCAGCTCATCAGGCAGAGGCAGCAAGTGATGTAAGGAAGCAAAAAAACTAGTTGATGGGAAGCGGTGGGCCAGGGTCAGATCGGAGCCGAGCAGGACGCAGCAAGCCAGTTCCAGAGCCAAGCAGGATGCAATACAGCAGTTGCACTCGTACTTACAGAATCAAATAAAACAAGACCAATTAAAAAAGGAAATAGTATAAAAACTGGGACATTGCCAGGACATGATCATTGGCACCCTTATAAACAATTCAATCAGTCTGAACAAAAGAATCACCTTCCCACTGCATTGAAATTAGATGCACCTGTGATCAATTGTCAGTACTCACATGGCTTGAATCAACCAAGGAATGATGGATCTAATGTTTAAAATGGCCACATTAACTCCCTGTTTCATTTTCACAATAGTAAAGACAAGAGAGCTGCCTGAGACCATCAGAAAAGTCATTACCATCAAACCTCAAAGGGGTACAAGGCCATCTCCAAAGACCTTAGGATTCCTGTATCTACAGTTCACAATGTCACTGAGAAGTTTCTGTTCATGAAACTTAAGAACATCCCAGGACATGGTGGGAAGAGGAAAATTAATCCAAGAAGTCTTCAAAGGTTAGTAAGAATTGTTGGAAAAACACCACATACAACATCCAAAGAGGCTGACCTGGAACAATCTAGAGTGTTGGTTTCAACCTACACCATATGCCGCGCACTAAACACAGAAGGACTTCATAGACAAAGGCCAAGGAGGACTGCACTGCTCAACGACAGACAAAAAGGCATGGCTGATTTTTGCCCAAACCCACCTTGAGAAACCACGATCCTCCTGGGAAAATATTCTGTGGACAGATGAAATCAAACTTGAGCTCTTTGGCAATGCAGACCAGCAATACATTTACAAGCGAAGAAATTAAGCTTATAAGGAAAAACGCCACCGTTCCTACAGTTAAATATGGTGGAGATTCCATAATGTTGTGGGACTGTTTTGCTACTTCAGGAACTGGAGGTCTGAATCATGAAGTCAGAGGACTACCAATATATTTTGGAGCAAAATGTGCTATCTAGTGTCAGAAAGCTAGGTCTGGATCGAAGGTCATGGGTCCTCCATCAGGACAATGACCCAAAACATACATCGAAATGTACAAGAGAATAGTTTAAAAGGAACAAATGGACTGTTTTAAACTGGCCAGCAATGAGTCCTGATCCCAATCCAATCGAGAACCTTTGCAAAGAGCTGAAATCTGCCATTGGTAGAAGGAATCCTGGAAACATTCATGAGCTGGAACAAATTGCAGTTGAAGAGTAGGAGAAACTACCAGTAGATAGATGTATGAAGCTTATAGATGGCTGCAAAAAAATGTTTGGAAGCCGTCATCACTGCCAAAGGTTGTGTAACCAAATATTAGTGAAGGGTGCCATTAATCCTGTCCAGGTCTTTTTCTTTTTCAGAAATTACTATGTCGAGGTTGCACAGATATCTTGTTTTTGTTGTACATACTATTAAAATATTATGAGGATATACAGTTGGAAATTTTCCAATTATTTAGCAAGATGTTGTACACAACATACCTAAAAGCTACAACATAAGCCATTTAAGACTAATAAGTGAAAATATGTTTTCCCTCAATGCATAATCAAACTCTGGAATTCGTTACCGGAGAATGTAATAAAGGCTGTTAGTGTAGCTGGGTTTAAAAAAGGTTGAGACAAGTTCCTGGAGGAAAGGTCCATAAACCATTATTAAAGAGGACCCAGGAAATCCACTGCTTGCCCCAGGAAGAGCATTATGGAACCTGCGTGCCTTTTTAGGAACCTGCCAGGTACTTGTGACCTAGATTGGCCATTGCTGAAAACAGGATACTGGGCTTAACAGACCTTGGTCTGACCCAGTATGGCATTTCTTATGTTCTTAAAATGCAAGGGTGCTAATAACGTTGACCACAACTGTATACCATACTGCATTGCAATGTTAATTTAAAACTACAACTGCCAAAAAATTTCACTCCTGAACCTGGGTAACTTGGTAACTCTGCAGATGCTGGGAGGCCTAGGCCTCTAGAGATCACTCCCTCTTCTTAGCCTCCAGTTCCACAAAAATAGTCATGTCCTGGTTTTGTTCCAAACCAGAGAAATTTATTGATCAGAGCAAAAACAACAAGTATAAATTTTTGAATAATGTTTGCATTTTATATTTAACTTTTTTATACTGCTTTATCATTTCTTTTATTTATTTATTTATCAAAATAATCTGCACGATATACACTTGTTACAGAAAAGAATGTTCAAAGGAAAATATTAAGCCAATACAGCATAAGAGAACTTGGATTTTTTTGAGCAAAAGAGGTTAAGTGACTTGCCCAAGGCCACAAGGAGTGCTAGTGGGAATTGAACCCTGGTCTCTTAGTTACCACTGCTCTAACCACTAGGCTACTCCTCCACCCCAGTCTAAGTCACATCTCACTCTGCATTGATTTATTGCTGCTGAAGTATGGAAACATTGTGTATTGTGACAAACCATTACTCAAGTTTCTTGAACAATATCTGAGTGACTCTTGGACCTTCCATTGCTTTGCAAAAATGTTCCCCCTGTAACCCTGCATTCTGACTCCCATGACTGCTAATAGCATGGCTGCAGTAAATGGCAAGTCAAGGAGTGGCGTTAAATACAGCTGCAGTACCGGCAGCCCGCTAGCATGACTGCTGCCCATACAAAACCAAACAAAGAGCAATGCACTGCATCAGTGCCCCTTGCCCCAGCCAAGCCTGATCCCAGCTTCCACAGATTAAAGCCCCTCTCCTGATCTGAGCCCCCTCAGTCAGCACCCCTCGAAGGGAAAGCAATCCAACTATGGCAGCCCTCCCCCAAGATCTCCCGTCCTCCGATCAGGCCTCCCCTCCTCAAGGCCCTAACCCAGAACCTCCCCCTCCCCCCCCTGAGTTTTATCCAGGGGCTACCTGTTGAGCTCAGACAGAATGGGGCAGGAACAAACCGGTTTCCCTCTGCTCCTGCCCCGGCAGCTCTCAAAATGTACTAATTCATGCTACTCAGTATAGTGGAGTTTAATGCATGATCTGAGCGCCATGCTAAAAAGTCGCATGGGCCTTAGTGCCAAAAATCCCACACTATCCAGGTAGCGCTATCAGGGCAGGGACTGGGCAGGATAGGGGCAGAATGCAGGTATTGTCAGCATGTCGTAGCTACCAAGGGCACTAGAGCCCCGCAATAACTGTTCTTGATGCCCTTAATGCAGGAGCACTTAACCCCACCTCAGTGGGTGGGGTTAAGTGCACCCGTATGCCAGCTTGCATGGGGACAGAAGCGCACCCCCCACTAAAGTTAGTGCTGACCTCCCACACTAGTAACACAGGCCACATGTGTGTGTTACCAGCACGAGGCTTAGTATTTATTTAACACAATGCTGATATACTGCTTTTCTACAAGTCAAAGCGGTTTACAAGGAACTAAGTTTGTTACAATTAACAAATTATGAAGAGTATTAGCAACAGCATTAGAACTATTTACAATGAACTAAGTTTCTTACAATGAACATGTTATAAACAACGCTGGAACTTTTGCAATGAACATTATATGAAACAAAGCAAATTAAATTATATACAAGGGGATGGGGGGGTCGTGAGGTCGTGGGGTTTCATGAGGGTGGGACAGGGGAAAGATGTGCATGTGGGCTTGAGTTTCTCTTGATGTGATTTGTCAGATACTCATTGGCAAAATGCTTCTGGAATAAGTAAAGACAAACATGCCCCTAAACGCAGGACATACTTGGCACGTCCCCTGCATTTACCACACAAGGGCTGCACTAACTGCACGTTAGTAAAAGGGCCCCCATAGCATTTTCTTGATATGTGATCAAAATGAATTATTTTTCAGAGAATTGTATCATAGAGAATCACTTTGAACCAGTGGCGTAAGTTACAATGAGGGCCCCCCCCCCCGGCAAAATTTTGCTGAGGGCTCCCCATTGTCATGGCAGTGGCGCCAACCCCCCCCCCCCCCATGTGATGGCAGCATTGACGGCGGTGCAGCAAACGTACTTTATCTTGTTTGCTGCACTGCTCTGCTCTTGTAAGTTTGCCACGGAGAACAGCCGTTGAGCCCGTGTTCCCTGCGGCAAAGAGTGGAGCAGCGTGGCAAACATGTTAAAGTAAGTTTACTGCGCTGCTGCTGTGTGCCCCCCCCCCCCAGCTCCCTGCATTAATTTATGCCAGTGCTTTGGACAATGAGCTATATCTAGCTAAGTATATATTGTAAGAGAATGCTTTGCTGCTTTAATAATCTTTTTTTTCTATCCAATATGCAAAGAATCTTCATAATCAACAGCAGAATGTAACTTTCTTTGCTCACAATGATTTTCAGTATTTTTCATTTGTTCTTAAAATCTGTCACATGGTAGAGACTAACAATTGTCAAAACATAGCTATGTCAAAGTTTATCATTTTTATTGTCTCCTTAAGTGTTTTAATCTTTCCTCCTTTTATATTTGGTTTTATGTAAACCGCTTTGATGCAAACCTCGCTGAAGGCAGTATATCAAGCCTTTTAATAACCATAAACATAATAAGTGTGTTTTAATTTTCTGAGCCAGGGAGTATGTGACTACCTGTGACCAGGGGAGCTGAACGACCAATGCTGGGAGCTGAGTCAGACCGATGGAAGTGTATTTGAAGGTGACTGGGCCTGGAGAGTGGAGGGCAGCCCTGTCTGTGATGCCATTGGAACTTCGGAAATACTTATTAAAGTCTACCTGCAGCATGGCTGTGGGTGTGTGATAAAAGCAGATTACCTCTTTAGTGTCCCTTTCATGCCACTTGGGCTAATTATTAAGCCCCTCAACCCTCCATTGCTTCGGGTACAAACTTAGACTGTGAGCCCTTTGGGGACAGGGAAATGCATACTGTACCTGAATGTAACTTGCCTTGATCTCTCCCTGGAAAGGTGTGAACTAAACACTAAAAATAATAAAAAATAAAATAAATACCTGTGCTACCATGTGGAAGAGGAAGATCAAGACCCAGACTGGAACCTTGGGATCAACATTATGGATAAAATGGCCCCATGGATAAGCATGTTATACAGAGGTTGCATGAGGTTGAATATGCTCAAGGCTTGGAACAGGATCTCTACTGTCCCAATTATTGAGGGCATATTTTAGCCTCATTTTGAGAACCCCTCCTCCCTCCTCTGGAACTGGAAGTATCTACTTACAGAACTTCGAAGATGTTGATGATCCTAGCCAGGATTCTCCCTGTGAGTTTGGTTATGGAAACTCATTCTAACTTGGCTCCCAATATGGCCTTCCTTCCAAGAGCAGTTAACTTGTCAATGAGGGTCAAGCACTGTTTCAACTAATTCTGACTCCCTTGAAGCTAAAGACAGGGCTGGCCCAACCACTAGGCAATCAACTAGGGCAGTAGCTTCTTGGGGAGGGGGGAGGGAGAGCAAAGAGCAGGGCATTCAAAGCTAAATAACAGATTCTGACAGTCGGGGGGCAGGGGAAGGGAGGAGAATAAGGCTTAAGGTTTGCCTAGGGTGCCAACAACCTGAACCAACTCTGAGGCTGGCCCTGGCTGCAGAGGTATCACTGGTGAATATATGTAGGTACAGTAGCTTACCAAGGGCAGGGCGGTGGGTGCAGTCCACCCCAAGAGCTGGCCAGAAGGGGGGTGGCAGTTGTCAAATTCTGGGCCCACTTGATAGTGGTGCACACAGCAAAGTTACTTTAACTTATTTGCCAGCTTCCCATGCTGCCTCCACTGTAGGTCTGGAGGCTGTTCCCTCCCGAGCCAAAGTCTTGTGATTACAACCATACTGCGAGACTTCGGCCCGGGAGGGAACAGCCTTCAGACCTACAGTGGAGGCAGCCTGGCAAGCTGGCAAATAAGTTAAAGTAAGTTTGCCTGGGGTGGAGGCAACATGGGCCAATGTGCAAAGAAGTTAAAGTAAGTTTGCTGAGCAGGGATGGGGAGGGCATCAAAGTGATCAAGAAGAGAAGCTTGGGTGCTGGAAGGACAGTTCTCCAAATTAGAGCCACAGCTGACTGCCATACAGGCTGTCAGGGTGATGAGTATTAAGGGCAGCTTGATAGTACATCGCCAAAAAGAGATTTGGGGAAATATATTGCATTAAAAAAATTCTCGCCTCTTATGATAAAATACTTTCTGGGTTCACGCTATTAGTCTCACTTGCAGCTGCATCCGATATGGACAAGATCTTGAAGTCTTATTTTACTAAGAAAGATATTCCCTTTTGTTGTCAAAAAATTATGTTGCTCCTGGATGTTTGTAGACCCATTCAGGCATGAAGACAACTTTTTCTTCAACTTAAATCCCAAGGTCTAACTGCTGGGACTACTTTTTACATTTTCCATGCAAGTGCCCACTGACTTATCATGGCTCTCCATATGTCATCTGCAGGGCTGGCAAGACCATTAGGCAAACTAGGCAGCCACATAGAGTGCAAATGGTCCAGAGGCGGCCTAGTGCCACCCCTCTCCAGGACCTACAGTGGCAGCAATGGATTCAAACAGTCCCTCAGCATTTACCTAAACTTTCAACACTGCAAGGCTATTTGCGCTTCTGCCCCCATGCAAAAGGAAGTCAGTATTGGGCATCGGAGGGGATGGAAGCACAGGCAGCCCTGCAGTGCCAGAGGTTTAGGTAGGGGCTACAAGACTGTTTGAAGCCATTGCCACTGCTCCAGGTCCCGGAGAGGGGTGGCAGGGGGGCCGGGGAGGAAACAGGAGACCTAAGGCATCTCATATCCTTGCATCGGCTCTCATCTTCTGTAACTCTTTACAACCGCAGAAGTTTTTGTGGTGTAAGCCAGGAACGTAAATTTATTTTTTTTACTTTAATTGTTTTTCTTTTTCTTCTTTTTGATTTTTTTGTTGAGTATGGGGGTGGGTGAAGGGGGGTGAAGTTAATGGATATTTAATTCTCGCCAGTAACTGGTTTCTACACTCCCCTTGATGTGGACTATGGTTTCCTTATCTGTTTCTGGATTTTGGATTTGTTTTACTTAAATATTTCTCTCGATATAAAATGATTAAAATGCTAAATAATTTTCAGGGTCAAACTCTGGAATTTGTTACCGGAGGATGTAGTAAGAGCTGATAGTGTAGCTGGGTTTAAAAAAGGTTTGGACAAGTTCCTGGAGGAAAGGTCCATAAACCATTATTAAAAAGGGACCTAGGATATCAATGCTTGACCCAATGCAAGCATTGTGGAACCTTTGTCTTTTGGGGATACTGCCAAGTACGTATGACCTAGATTGGCCACTGTTGGAAACAGGATACTGGGCTTGATGGACCTTGGTCTGACCCAGTATGGCATATCTTATGTTCTTATGTTCTAACAATTTCCATCCAGGATAATAAATAATACTTTCATTCTTCTTGTGCAGGTCAACCTTACTGCCATATTGGCCTGATTAAAAGGCGAGCTTTTATTTTTGAATATTGTGCTTGTCAAAAAAATCTACCTTGTTCAATAATCTTAGCCAAGATAAAGACTAATGCCTTTCGGCCAAAGGTGACCCGGTTCCTGGCATCAGTTGCTGTATATCATCATGTTGTTGTTAAGTGCTGTCGAGTCGGAGTCGACACATGGCGACCCTCTGGATAGCTATCCTAAATTGTGTTCGGTCTTCAGTCAGGCGGCTCATTGTTGACAGACTGGTACCCGTAGCTGCTGTTATTGTATTGATCCATCTCATTGCTGGCCTTCCTCTTTTGCGTTGACCTTCTATCTTGCCAAGCATAATGTCTTTCTCTAATGATCTCTCTCTTCGCATGATGTGTCCAAAGTATGAAAGTCGAAGTCTTGTCATCTGAGCTTCTAAAGAAAGCTTAGGTTTGATCTCCTCTAGTACCGACTGGTTTGTTCTTCGGGCAGTCCATGGTATACACAGTATTCGCCGCCAACACCATAATTCAAAGGCATCAATTTTCTTCCTATTTGTCTTTTTCACTGTCCAGCTTTCACATCCATATGATGTTATTGAAAATACCATGGCTTGAACAAGTCGAATCTTTATATGTAGAGAGACATCTCTGCTCTTGAGAATCTTATCTAGGTCTTTCATAGCATTCTGCCAAGAGCAATGCGTCGTCTGATTTCTTGACTGCTTGTTGCTTCTTTTATTGATAGTTGATCCAAGTAGGTTAAAGTTGTTCACAATTTCAATTTCTTCTCCTTCAACGATGAACCTGTTGATTATGCCAGTTGTCATGATCTTTGTCTCCTTTACATTAAGGTGCAGGCCCATTTTGAGACTATGTTCTTTGATTGTGAGAAGCAAATGTTTCAGATCATCTTCACTTTCAGCCAGTAATGTGGTATCATCAGCATAGCGAAGGTTGTTGATGAGTCTTCCACCAATCTTCACACCTCTGTTGTCTTCATACAATCCTGCTTCTCTGATGATTTGTTCTGCATATAAATTAACAGGTAGGGGGAAAGTATGCAGCCTTGTCTTACACCTTTGCTTATTTTAAACCATTCTGTTTCTCCTTGTTCCGTTCGAACTGTTGCTTCTTGATCAATGTACAGATTGCGCAAGAGAACGATCAGGTGTTCTGGTATACCCATGCTTCTTAATGTGGTCCAGAGTTTCTCATGGTTTACACAGTCAAAAGCCTTGCTATAGTCGATAAAGCACAAATAGATATCCTTTTGGTATTCTTTAGTCTTTTCAAGGATCCATCTCATATCCGCAATGATGTCTCTCGTTCCTCGCCCTTTCCTGAACCCTGCTTGCACTTCAGATAGTTCTTGTTCCAGGTATGGTTGTAGCCTCTTTTGAATAATCTTTAGTAGAATCTTGCTGGCATGTGGGATCATAGCGATTGTGCGATAATTTCCACAGTCAGTTGGATCACCTTTCTTTAGTATTGGTATAAACACAGATCTTTTCCAGTCAGTTGGCCATGATGTTGTCTTCCATATTTCTTGGCAGAGCCTTGTGAGTACGGTAACAGCTGCATCAGATTGCTGCAATACTTCTATGGGAATGCTATCAATGCCTGGTGCTTTGTTCTTTGATAAGGCTTTCAATGCTGCTTCAACTTCTTCTTTCATCATGCTGTGCATGAAATGAGAGTCAGAAGCTGTAAAAATGTCTTACACATTGGAACATGGAACGTACGAAGCATGAACCAAGGGAAGTTGGAATTGGTCAAGAATGAAATGGAACGTGTACAACTTGATCTGTTGGGTGTCAGCGAACTGAAATGGACTGGCATGGGGCACTTTGCATCAGATGATCGTGGTCTACTATGCTGGAAATGAAAGACAAAGAAGAAATGGTGTTTCATTTATAATAAAGAAGAAACTTGCAAGAACTGTAATGAAATACAATGCAGTCAGTCAACGCTTAATCTCTATTCGTCTACGAGGATTGCCTATCAACACAACTATAATTCAAGTATATGCCCCAACAACAGCTGCAGAAGAGAATGAAATTGAAGAGTTCTATGAACAAGTACAAGCTGAAATTGACAGAACATGCAAACAGGATATCCTGATAGTCAGGGGGGACTGGAACGCAAAAGTTGGCAACAAAGAAGAAGGCAAAGTAGTTGGAAAATATGGACTTGGCAACAGAAATGAAGCTGGAGAAAGACTGATAGAATTCTGCAAGACCAATGATCTATTCATCTCAAACACCTTCTTCCAGCAACACAAGCGGCGACTGTACACATGGACTTCACCCAATGGATTGTATAAAAATCAAATTGACTACATCTGTGGAAGTCAACGATGGAAAAGCTCTGTAATGTCAACAAAAACAAAACCTGGAGCTGACTGTGGTACAGATCATCAACTACTAGTATGCAAACTCAAGCTAAAGTTGAAAAAGAGCAAACCACTCATGAATGCAGCAAAATATGACCTTGAGAATATACCACTGGAATTTAAAGACTGCCTGCAAAATCGATTTGCTGCTTTAGATACAAATGACAGAGCTCCAGAAGAGTTATGGAATGACATCAAGAAGGTTGTGTTGGAAGAAAGTGAGAAATCTCTACAAAAGGTGAAAAAGCAAAAACGGCCAAAATGGATGACGGAAGAAACTCTGAAAATTGCCCAGAAACGCAGAGAAGCTAAAGTCAGAGGAGAAAGAAAGACAATCGCAGAACTCAGAGATTTCCAACGTGCAGCAAGACAGGACAAGGAAAAGTACTACAATGACACTTGCAAGGAAATAGAAGCAGAAACTATTAGACGAAGAACAAGATCGCTTTCCTAAGCTACGAGAGTTAAGAAAAAGTTCCAGCCTCGAATTGGAATGTTACAAGATGCTCAAGGTTCTATGTTGAATGATGCTGAGAAGATCAAGAAAAGGTGGAAGGAATATACAGAGTTTTTATATGATAAAGATCAAGTGGACCAACAGCCGTTTCAACCTGTACCTTATGATTGGGAACCATTGGTGATGATATCATCATATTGGGTCATATATAAGAGGGTTGTCTTAAATTCAAGGCAATGTATAAGGATCCCACTATGCCATTCGGGGATGCCTGCGTTAGTGTGCATTTAGTTTGTTGGTACATCTTAAAAATTTAATGCATTCTAAACTGCTTTAATGTGCACTAAGGGGCATGTTTACTAATGAATGTACTGGTAGCGTGCACTTGGGTTGCAAAACCTGCACGGATGCCCATGCCGATGTAAAAGGGCATCTGCGTCCATCTGTCCCTTTGCCATTAGTGGGTTGCGAATGCGTAGCACTGCAGTAAGTCAGCATGCGGCTGCAACTAATACCACAAAACAATCTCTCTTAGCAAAAGTATTCTTCTACACACCACTCTTAAATCAAATTGAAACAGTGGCTAGTAACTCCCAGATACCAACATTTTACTCTAACATTGAAAGAGACCTCAGGATGGCTACACACCCTTCACTTGGTGAACACAGTCACCATAGGGAATAGCAAAAAGCTCACATCACTGGTCTCCAACCTTCTCCCTATTACACCCTTTTAACCAAATCACCCTTTAATCAAGTTCAATATTATCCAAAAAGTAGTTTTCCGGATTTCCATTATAAATATAAAGAATATGTCATTCTTATACTCTTCATAAAACCAATATCTTAATATTCAGTGGCAAACGTCAAACTAGCCCGCTCTGGAATCACAATCTGCTTTACCTCAAATCCTGCAAACAAATGAAAACTTCATCAGCACCTCTATTCCATAAACTTCCATAGAGGAGTGTAGCAACTACTTATCTTAGTAGTCTGAAGTTTTCAAATCCAACGGGCCTATTCGCCCATTCTTCTTAGTCCAAAATTAACTTCATACCGCAAACTTCATCACCCAACAAAGATCTGTTTCACCTATAAAGGCTTCTTCAGGGGTTCAAAAGTATTAAATCTGACAATTGTCTACCCCTATACAACAGCGTCTTACGCATCAAGATTTAAATACCTAGCCACCAATGAAAACACTTCCCACATATGACGCAATCACTTTGTTCCACACAAACTACCAAAACAGTTATAATACACGTAAAAACAATTAAAACATGTGAAGCAAAGTCTTCCATATTCTCAACTCTTACACTGTCGCAGTATATGCTCGTCTGATAGTGAGTTTAAAGTGCAGGCATAAATCATGCTAAGTTTAGAAGACGGGGTTACCCGGATTCTGTTCTTCAAAAATCATATAAGAGAGTGAGGTTTAATCACCGAGAGTGGTTATTGATGCCTAAGCACTATGAACAACATTCTGTTTCTGATTCTATTGAATCATCTGTGACATGTAGGCTTCAACATTCAAGTCTATCCTGCTGTATAGCAGCATCTATTCATAAATGGTGGAAATTGTTACAGACTCACCCTAAGTTATCTAACAGTCAACTGCCTGTGGCCTATAGCAGAGGTCGGAATTTGAGAGAATGGCTTTGTTCTGCTGTTCCCCGATCATTGTAGTCGGGGACGAATATGGGGCATGTGACGTGTAGACATTGCTCGTATTGTGCAATAATGAAAGAAAATACTTGTTTCCAATATAAAGGCAAGAGTTATAATTTAAAAAGGAATACAGCTTGTCAAACCTTCACCCACTCCCCAACCTTGTGAGCTAAGGAGGCTATGCTGAGAGTGGGAATTTCTTCTTTTCCCTGCAATACTGGACTCTACCAGGGGGTCAGTATCGGTCTCCATGGCCTCCGCGCCTGGCGCTGCGTCACAAACTGCATTTGTGGTATACATCTTGAGATGCCCGTGTTTGAAATTATATATAGAGGGAAGACCACTCGTTCTCTTAAAGTTTGTTTGGCGGAACATAAATACAGTATTACTAAAGTGAAAATAGAGACAGTACTGATCACACATTGCACATCTATGCACCATAATTTTGAGGAGCGGAGGTTGAGGCAAGATGGCAGACACGCGTTAGTTGCTGCTTAGTGGTCTCCACGTTATACCTTCTATTTCCTTTTCTTGAAATGTCTTGTCAGCGGAAGGCTAAATGTTGGGACTTACCCAAGAGCACGGTAGCGGCTAAGGGTCCTCTCTATGCTTCGTGAGGCCCACTGGTGCAGAGTGTTCTCTGGAGCATAGCTTGCTGGGAGCATCAGAAGTGGAAGGAGGCTTGCTGCACCCCTCTGAGCTTCAGGTCATGCTTAGCCCAGAAGCATGGACCCCTCCAGCTCAGCCCGCACTACACGACGTGGGAACAGCAGAGGCAGAATCTCGTAGTGCAGAGAGATTCGAGACCAGCACGCCAGGGTTGGCGGGGAGTTCCGCGGCAGAGGTTCTCATGGCTATGGAGCCAGCTGGATTGGTGGAGACCTCAGCTTGAATTGGAGAGCCTTTGTTGGTCGTGGAATCTGAGGACGGGTTGGGTGCTCGTTCATTGACTTCTACTGGCACTCAGGAGGTAAAGCCTGTCAAGTCTGTTCTTGTTTGTCCAGCTGCTGTTACCCTGGATTCTCTTTGGGAAGAATTACAGGCGTTGGAACTCTTTCATCTCAGTTTGTCCTCCACAGTGCCCTAGCCTCTATGGTCCAGTCTGCTGATCAGCAGAAGCAGGAGGTGGCTTGTGTATCCTCTAAGGTGGCCCAGTTATAAGCTAAAGTGGAGGACACTAACTTTTTCAGGTACTGTTTCTAAAGATCTAACTGCTATCCATGGGAAGATTGAAATGCTAGAGAACTCTGTTAGGAAGAGAAATCTGCGTTTGTTGAATTTTCCTCGTGTTCGAGCTGTTTGGCCGAAGGATTTGTTTAACACTTATGCTACTTCTATTCTAAAAATTCCTCTGGCATCAGTTCCTCCTTTGGCTAGAATCTTTTATTTGCCAACAGCCAAGCGTAAAGACCATGGAGTTTCTTCACCTGTACATTCTCCAGCAATGGACCTTGGATTTGACTGGGTTCCTAGAGACTACAGATCTGGGTTTTATCCCGAGGACTACTTTGCTGCTAACTTTAGTCCTGGAGCCTGATCGAGACTTACTTTTGAAACTATATTTCAAGGCTAGGAATGAGCCCTTTATGGGGGGGGGGATAATTAGGCTGTTTCCTGATGTTTCTAAAGCTACCCAGAAATGTAGGCAACAGTTTCTTCTGCTTCGTCCCCAGGTTCTGCAGTTGGGTTGGCTATTCTTCCTGTGTTATCCGTGTAGATGTTTAATTAAATATCAGGGTGTTAGTTATACCTTTTTGAGCCAGCACACTTAACTCAGTTTGTCGCCGCTAAAGGTGTTGCTCCATCTTAGCAGCTTGGGTTACTCCACTTACCCCCTCTATTGTGGTGGGGGTTTTGGGTTTGTGAATAGTAAAATTCTGCATTAGCCTTGTGTCTTATTCCTGAAACTGTTCCTTAGATTGTGTCTTGCCTTCTCCTTATTTGTGGGCTAGTAAATGTTAGTTTTTCATATAGAGTAAGAATAGGGACGGTGGTCCTTTATTCTTTTTTGTTCTTTTATTTCATTCTTTTCTGCAACGTGTACCTTGTGTAAATTTGAAATAGCATAAATAAAAAAATTTAAATAAAATAATTTTGAGGAGCTACGCTGTATGGCATTGGAGCATGTACCGTTTGATATTCGCCAAGGGGACAGAGGACGTTTGCTATTGCAGAACGAACAACAATGGATTTACAAACTGGGCACGCTTGATCCTAATGGATTGAATGATAAAATAGAATGGACATTGGTTTTTTTGATGCAATGTTGCTGGGTTCGGCTTGGAGCTCCAACCACATTGTTTTTAAGTGTATTATAGCTGTTTTGGTAGTTTGTGTGGAACGAAGTGATTGCATGATATGTGGGAAGCGTTTTCATTGGTGGCTAGGTATTTAAATCTTGATGCGTAAGACGCTGTTGTTGTATAGCGGTAGACACTTGTCACATTTAATACTTTTGAACCCCTGAAGAAGCCTTTATAGGTGAAACAAAGATCTTTGTTGGGTGATGACATTCAGGGTGATGAGGTTTGCGGTATGAAGTTCGTTTGGGCGAATAGGCCCGTTGGATTTGAAAACTTGAAACTACTAAGATAAGTAATTGCTACACTCCTATGGAAGTTTATGGAATAGAGGTGCTGATGAAGTTTTCATTTGTTTGCAGGATTTGAGGAAAAGCAGATTGTGATTCCAGAGTGGGCTAATTTGACGTTTGCCACTGAATATTATTAAGATATTGGTTTTATGAAGAGTATAAGAATGACATTTTTTATATTAATATATAATGGAAATCCTGAAAAGTACTTTTTTGGATAATATTGAATTTGATTAAAGGGTGATTTGGTTAAAAGGGTGTAATAGGGAGAAGGTTGGAGACCAGTGATGTGAGCTTTTTGCTATTCCCTATGGTGACTGTGTTCGCCAAGTGAAGGGTGTGTAGCCATCCTGAGGTCTCTTTTAACCTTAGAGTAAAATGCTGATATCTGGGAGTTACTAGCCACTGTTTCAATTTGATTTAAGAATGTTGTCTAGAAGAATACTTTTGCTAAGAGATTGTTTTGTGGATTAGTTTGGCTCTTAGGCAATTTTTTTATTGTCTGTTTTGCAACTAATGCCACCCATTGAGGTGTGAGAGGAATAGAGGGTGGGAGAGGGAGTGAGTGGATAGTAGGAGAGGGGGAGGGAGTGAAAGTGAGTGGATGGTAGGAACAGGGCAGGCGCAAGGGTTTTTGCTGCCCTAGGCAGGCTCCCCCTGCCCATGCTGCCCCCCCATCCATCCATCTTCTCACCTGGGGGAAGGGGCGGCATGGTGATCCCTCCCTTCCTTCTTTCAAGCAGCAGCAGCTGAACTGCTGTCTCAGCACTGCAGCAGGCCTTAAAGCCCCCGAGTGTGGGCGTGCACACACAGCCCGCCACTTCTGCCCCATCAGATGCAACTTCCTGTTAATAGAGGCAGGAGCGGCAGACCGTGACTCCGTGTACGGCACTGAAGCAGCAGTTCAGCCACTACTTCAAAGAAGGAGGGATCGACATGCTGCCCACCAGAGTCTGCCACCCCAGGCGTGCACTTAGTTTGTCTGGTGGCTCTGGGTAGGAAAGAGGAAGGGGCAGGGAAAAGAGTGAGTGGATGGCTGGAGAGGAAAGGGGAGTAAGTGGAAAGTGAGAGAGGGGGAGGAGGAGTGAGCAGAGAGGGAAAGGGGATGGGGAAAAAGGGGTAAAAAACTGTGGAAGGGGGAGGAGGAGTAAGAATACCAAGAAAAAAAAACACCCCAACCCCTCCACAAACTCCCCATATAACAAATAACCTGATAGCTTTCATACGCTATACCCAAATAAGACAGACACCCCCCCCCACCCCATACATGAACCTCACCTACCATCAGACAGATTCCTGTAAGTGAAAGAAGGGAAAATATGCCCTTGTGTCACACCATAAGAGGATAAGTTTGTAAATCATTTTTGTGTGTAAAAAAACCCAATATTTTATGCATGTAAATGGACTCTTACAAAATTAGACCACGTCTCCAAGCACACGCGGCACAAGTCAGCACTGGGCAAAACCTGGGTGGAGTGTGGGCAGAGTTATGATTTATGTGCATATTTTATAATATATGTGCATACCTGCATAAAGTATGCACCAACATGTACGCCAGCTGCTGGATTTGGGCTAGCATTCTATAAAGACACATGGGTGCCTTCCCTCTCGCTTCACCAAGGACGTCCTTTTATAAAATTCCCCCCTAGGTATGTACTTTTTCACGTGTCTGACATATTTATGTATTCCATGCTTCAGTTCAACACCTCTGTCCTATCTTGATGACAACGGCAGGTGTCCTGCAGTGGTGTCTATCGGAGTTTGCTATCAGTATATAGACAGCATTCACTCATGTTAGTGAAACCAGAGGTGATCCTGGAATCCCACTCAAATCAATAGAGCCACTGCAGGTGAACAGGGACACAAACTAACAAGAAATCTCATTGAAATCACTTGATCAGTGCACAGAAAAAGTTAATTCAAACCTGTTACAAAGTTCTCACACGAGTTTACTTACTGTCTCAGTTTTGGATTAATTTAGAGAGAGTTAACAATTAAGCTGCTTGTCTTCGAACTGATCATAGTTAACTTTCTCCTTTAACAGAATCTATCCTGCCACTAGAATTAAAAGACTTAAGTCTTAAGCTGTCTGTTAAGGATTTTCCTGTGGTTTCTTCCCACCTTTCAACTAACTGCTTTTTGGCAATTAGCTTCAAAAAATATGTGGTGTTTGTAAGAAACGTGAAGACTGATTAGGTAGCTGAAAAGCATTATGCTACTTCAGAGAAACCCTGGGCCTGATACTGAGTGTGCATAAGGCAGGAAGCTAAGAGCCAGTGCTGGAGGATTACTTTATGTGTATATTCCAAGGCGCCACATGCATAAGTGAGGCCCTGACATGTCACTGCTTTAACTCATGTGTATAGATTATGTGCAGAGAGGCTGCTCCTAGCTTCTGAATTCTTTGGGCAGTCCTGCAAAGGGGCCTGAGGGTGAAGGAAGAGCTCGCTTAACCATTAGACAGTTTCTGGGAATGAAGAGGTCCCATGGCCAAGACACAGAACCAGCAGCACCTACTTTCCCGTGCAGGGAGAGTGAGCAACTTTCAAATATCCCATTAATCTAGGTAAGTGGTTTTTGGAAATTACCTTCATCGTATGTGGGTGTGTATTTCAAAGTATGTGAAAGTAAGGCTAACAAACAATTTGCATAAAAAGGGATCTTTCACAAGCATTCCAGACATCCTTTTCCAGCGCGCCTTCCCTCAGTCCTCTTCTCCTTAACACTCTTCCCCCAGAGTCTGCTGCCGGCACCTCTTCCTTTTCCCAGGCCTTGGAATCCTCACCCCTCCCTGCTCCTTTTCTCCTTCTTCTATTCTTTTCTCTTTATAAGTTAGTTCCAGGTCTGAGCAAAAGGCGTGGAGGAGGAACCCCCCATCCATCCCATGACAGCAAAAATATAATTTCCAAGCAAACAAATCAACAGAGAAATAGAAACAGTGATGCATTTCCCCATGCTGTGCAAAATAAAGATGTTTATGTTTATTAAAACTTTGGTTGACCGCCCTTCACAATAGCAGCAGGGCAGTTTACAAAACTTCATAAAATCAAAGACGGAACGGAACGCCAGTTAAAACAGGAAAGCTAAAAACATTGAACCAGGATAGAGGGGTGGAGAGAGGAGGAAAGAGGGGAAAGGAGGCAATAAAGGAGAGAAATCAAAGGGGTGGGGGCAGGGCCGGCCCGTCCATTGAGCAAGAATGTTTTTTTGCACACGGCCCCACGTTTCAGGGGGCCCCGCACAAGAAACATTCTACATTAGTACAAATAGATTAAAAAAAAACAAACCGGCTGCTGCTGCCGCCGTGGCAGCGGCAGAATCGAATGTCCCGCCGTGGGGCCCCGCCTGCCTGGCAGAGCCTCCCTGCAGCATCAGCTCCCGAGTCCCTCCCAATGCGCGGGCTTTCAGAGCCGCGAAGGGAGAGCTTCTCTGACCTCTCGCGGCTCTGTTAATCCCGCCGGGGCTGATGGGAAATCCCAACAGCCCCAGCGAGATTAACAGAGCCGCGAGAAGAAAGGGAAACTCTTGAGGCTCTGAAAGCCTGTGCATTGGGAGGGACTTGGGAGCTGATGCTGCAGGGAGGCTCTGCCAGGCAGGCGGGGCCCCACGGCGGGACATTCGATTCTGCCGCTGCCACGGTGGCAGCGGCAGCAGCAGCCGGTTTGTTTTTTTAAATCTATTAGGGCTGATGGGGGGGTTAGGACTGGTAATGGGCTATGGGGGGGCTAAGACTGGAAGTGGGTTAGGACTGGTAATGGGCTATGGGGGGGTTAGGACTACTAATGGGCTATGGGGGGGGGGCTAAGACTGGAAGTGGGCTGATGGGGGGTTAGGATGTAATGGGCTATGGTGGGCTAAGACTGGAAATTGGCTGATGGAGGGGGGTAGGATGTAATGGGCTATGGGGGGGCTAGGACTGGAAATGGGCTATGGGGGGTTAGGACTGGAATGGGCTGTGGGGAGGCTAAGACTGGAAATGGGCTGATGGGGGGATTAGGACTGGTAATGGGCTGATGGGGGGGCTTAGGACTGGTAATGGGCTATGGGGGGTGGCTAGGACTGGAAATGGGCTGAGTGGAAGGATGGCATTAACTGCAAATAGCTGATGGGGATGGGGGTTTGGAATGGAAATGGGCTGTGTGGAAGAAGGGCTTGAACTACAAATAGCTGATGGGGAGGGGGACTTGGAATGGAAATGGGTCGTAAGGGGAAGGGAGCTAGGACTGGAAATGGGCTGAGTGCGGGGGCCAGGACAGGAAATGGGCTGCTGGCGGGCTAGGATAGGACTGGAAATCGGCTGTTGGGGGGGCTTGGATTGAAATGGACTCATGGAGCGGCTAGAACTGGAAGTAGGCTCATGGGGGGCTTGGATTGGAAATGGGCTGGGTGGAGGGGAGCTAGGATTTGACATGGGCTGATGATGGTGGGGCTAGGAAAGGACTAGAAATGGGCTGATGGGGGGCTGGGATTGGAAATGGGCTGATGGTGGGGCTAGGAAAGGACTAGAAATGGGCTGATGGGGGGCTGGGATTGGAAATGGGCTGATGGTGGGGCTAGGATAGGACTAGAAATGGGCTTATGGGGGGCTGGGATTGGAAATGAACTGATGGAGGGACTCGGATGGGGAAGCTAGGACTGGAAATGGGCTGATGCGGGGACTAGAAGGGAGCGGATGCTGGGTAGGGCTGGAACTAGAAGGGAGCTGATGTTGGGGGAGGATTAGAATGGGATAGAGCTGGGAGAGTGAAATGGAGAGGGAAAAAATATTTTGTGTGGGAGGGAAGACAAATCTACAATTGGCCGGATATCGGGAGAGTAAGTGGGGATTGAGGATGGCGGGGTAACATTTGAGTGGATGAAATAGGAATGAGGAAAGAGCAAAAGGAGAAAGATTAGTATGTTAAAGCAGATGTAGAGAGAGAATGAAAGAAAACTAGAAGAGTGAAGAAAGGACAAATGGACAGCAGACGATGGAGAGTTAGCAGAAGACACGAAGAAACCAGAAGAAAGTGACTGGAGCAATTGCAACTGAAAAAAAAATGCACAAAAGGTAGAAAAATATCTCTTTATTGAATTTATTAACTGAAATATGCCAGCTCTGGGAAATGTGCATCTTTAACGTCTGCGCTTTGTTTAGTACAAAAGGAAATTAATTTATAGTTTTATTTCTATAGTGTTGTTGGGCTTTTGGGTTCCCAGTTTAATTATTGTCTTCCTGTTTCTACATTGTGATTTCTTGTTTGGTGACGGTTTATGTTCTGCACGTGTAACTGAGCTGAGGTATTCTGTTTATGTAATTCCTATTTGACATTGCCACTTGTTCTCTTTCCCCAGTAGGTCATGTATTGTTATTCTCTGAAATGTATTGGTTTAACATTTGCAGTGTTGCCTTTTGATAGGTAGAGTATGGTGCTTTGTGAGTCCTGGTAGTGCCGTTACGATACGGTGGGTTTGCTAATGGGTTCTAAATGGTAGTGTTTGTAGTAGTTCCTAATGTGCCTGGCGGTTGGCACTGGATTACAGTAATGTAAAAATCTTTTAGTCTTTCTTTATCCATACACTCATTAAGAGGCATGTTTACTAAAAGTTAGCGTATGGTAACATTATGCAAATGATGTCCCTTATGCAAATGAGGCCCTGCACCGAGTCTCCGCACATGGCCCCGCACCCCTATTGGGCCGCCCCTGGGTGGGGACAGTATCATGGAGGCTGTATGTTGTAGACTGTATAGAAAAGATGAGTTTTAAGGAAGGATTTGAACCTAGGGAAAGATAGTTCAACGTGAGGGCAGAGGGGAAAGACTTCCATAGGGCTGCGTTCAGGAAATAAAAGGCAGAGGATCGAGTAACTTCCAAACAGGCTTGAGAGGCAGAAGGGAGGTGACGATTTGCCTGTATATTCCGAGGGCACAGTGAGGGGAGTGAAGTAGCAGGACGCCAGACAGATAAGGGGGGGAGCCAGTGTAAAGTGCATGATGGACTAGGGTGAGGAGTTTGAATTGCAGTTGGCATTTCACAGGAAGCCAATGGTAGTGAACTAGGAGAGGAGTAATATGGTCAAAGCAAGAGGCATGGGCAAGAATACAAATGGCAGTATTTTGAATAAGTTGTAACCTGTGAAGTTGACCCTGAGGAAGACCAAAAAAAATATGGACGTGACACGTGAAAGCAGAAGGGTAGTGAGGGCTGAGGAGGAGAGAAAAGGTTGAACCGAGTGGATCTGTCGAAGCAAGAAAAAAGACTGACAGATAAGAGAGGTGAGGTGAGGCCAGAAGGACAAAGTGGAGTCTAAAGCGATACCTAAGAAGTGCATAGTGTCAACCAAAGGGATTGCGGACCCAGAAGGTATGGCAGCTAAAGTTGGGTGGGGGGTTGCTAAAGGTAAGCCAAACAGCGGCAGATTTAGAAGGGTTGAGATGAGAGATGTCACTGAGCCAGGTGGAAATAGAAGACAGGCAAGAATTGAGAGGAGAGAGGTCAGGGGAGACCAGGGAGGTGTGATGAAATAGAAGAATATCATCAGCATAGTAATGAGCCAGGACACTGTGCTGTTGAATCACAAGGGTGAGCGGGAAAAGAAAAAGATTGAATAGGAGCAGGGCCAAAACAGAACCCTGGGGAAGGCCACAGAGCAACAGACAAGGGGGAGGAGGACAAGGGACCAGAGGAAACAGAGAAAGAGCGTTGTGATAAGAAGGAATGAAACCAGTTGAGAAAAGTACCCCTGAGAATGAGATCATAGAGGCGTGAAAGAAGTGTAGCGTGATCGACGAGATCAAAGGCAGAAGAGAGATCAAGAGAAACAGCTACCGTGATACCACCGCGATCATGGAAGAAAGAAAGAAGAATCGTCTCAGTGCTGTGTCCAGGGCGAAAGCCAGATTGACACGGGTACAGTCAAGAAATGTCGAAAGTTGAGGAAAGAATTTTTTTTCCAAAATCTTAGATAGGAAGGGAAGAGTAGAACAGGATGATAGCTAGCAGGGACAGAGGAGTCGAGGAAGGATTTCTTTAGAATGACAGCACGTTTCCAAGAAGAGGAAAATAGACCAGAGGAAAGACCGTTATTGACTATTATTGATGGATGACAATTCTAAAAACGGACATATTCCAATCACTAAATTGAAAGTAATTTTTTTCCTACCTTTGTTGTCTGGTCATTTTATTTTTTTTTTATATTCGTCTCTCTCCCAATCTCCGGTTTCTACTTTCTTCTGTCTGTCTTCTCTTAATACTGGTCCTGTGGTCTCCTGTCTACTTGTCAGGGAGGAAGTGAAGATAGGAAGAGGGAAAAGATCTGGCATCCATCTCTGGAATTGATTTTTTTTTTTCACTTTTAGCTTTCTTCCATTTACTTTTCTGCTTCTCTGCCTGCTAAGATTTTACCCCCTCCTCATCCTTCAGTCTTCCTCTTTTTTTTTCTTACTGCATCTACCTACAGCTTTCCAGTCTCCCTCACCCCAGCCCTCCCATTCACTATCTCTCTCCCCCTCCTTCCCCAGCCTCTTGCTAGCTGGCTCTCTTTATCTCCCTCTCCAGCCCCCTCCTTTGTGTTCAGCATTTCCTCTTATCTTCCTCACCTCACCCTGCACTTTAATATTTTCCGTTTCCTGTCCAATATCTTTCCGCTTCTCCCTGCTCCATGTCCAGCATTTCTTCTTTTCTTCCCTTCCCCACCCTCCATAGTCCAGCATATTCCCTTCTCTTCCTCCCCCCCACCGATATTCAACATCTCTCCTTCCCTTTCCTTCCTTCCCCAGGGGTCCAGCATCTCCCCTACCCACCTCTTGTCCAGCACCTCCCCTTCCCTTACATCAGTGGTTCTCAACCCAGTCCTTGGGACACACCTAGCGAGTCAGGTTTCCAGGATAACCATAATAAATATGCATGAGAGAGATTTCCATGTACTGCCTCCATTATATGCAAATTTCTCTAATGCATATTCATTGGGGTTATCCCAAAAACCTGACTAGCTAGGTGTGTCCCAAAGAATGGGTTGAGAACCCCTGCCTTACATTCTTTATCCCCCCGGCTGTGTCCAGCATCTCCTCCCTCTTCCTTTTCCCCTTTCTGCATCTGTTCGCTCTCCCTATCCGCTGCCTGCACCGAGGTTCTCCTGCATTCAGAAAAGCAGTGAGGTCTTGAGCATATGCAGGTGCACCAAAGGTCTGAGCCACCTCCAAACTGAGGGCTTTAAAATACTCTATTCTGACATACCTGCAATGCGCTGCTTATCACTCGGGGCAATGGAAGTGGCCAAATAATTGGGCAGGGGGGGGATCCCCCAAGATCTGCCTCACGCTCCTCCCTTAGCCCCTTCGGTCTTCCCCTCCTGTTCTTCCTGCGAGAATCTGATTTCCCAATTCCCGCAGGCAGAAGAGGATGATAATCACAGCAAAGACTCCTTCCGTCTGTCCCAATTTCCAGTGGGCAGACAGGAGTCTTTGCCACGATCACACTGCTCTCTTCTCTTCTACCCATGGAAGATGGGATCCCCAGGGGCAGAACAGGAGGGGAAGGCCTCCATGCAGTTTTCTGGCACCTTGCCAGCCAAATTTTGATAGGGCCAAGACCCATATGGACCCATCCCATTCTGATGCCTATGCTATCACCACTTCCCCCAAATTGCACCTCTGTCCCTATTGCTGGACTTGGGGACAGGAGGATGCCAAACAGGTGGGAGTCAGAGACATAACTGTAAAATCAAGGACAAGCCCAAAAAACCATGGCTGTCTAGTAACCTTCCCTGTAGCCCTTTACTTTTATTGCAGACCATCATGACAACCGTTCGGCTATTGGCCGTATAGCAAGCGCATTCAATAAATAAATAATTTTCAAACGCTTGCCAATTCAGGGCTAGCCCAGCAATCAGGAAAACCAGGCAGTTGCCTTGGGCAGCAGCAAAGAACTGCTGCAGTTAAAGCAATACAATAGATTCCGACAGCCCCATAAACACAGCCACCAGCATGTTCTTTTGCTTTCAGGGAGAATGGACACACACATACATTAAAAAAACAAAGTTTTAATTATTAAAGTATAATGGCCAATAATGCATTTTTACAGGATTGTGGTGGGAGGAGGGTTTTATTGAGTTTTGATTACCCCTTTTGAGACACAGTGGTATTACAATAATTCTGGGGGAGGGGTGTAAGATTGAAGGTTCGTTTAGGGCACCCAACCTTATTTCCACACAGCCAAGTGGACTAACATGGTAACTACAATTCTATATTTCAAAAAATGATGTCCAATCAAGGCCAGTTCAATCATAGGGCAAACTAGGTGATCACCTTGGGTAGCAGTTTCTGGAGGTGGCAAACAGCAGGGCATTCAAAACTAAACAATAGATTCTGACTGCTAGGGGAGACATAAGGTCTGCCTAGAGTACCAACACCTTGAACCAACTCTGGGCCAGCCCTGCAAGCAATTACTTATTTTTGCAAGACTGCTCTGGTAAATGGGGATGGAGTGGTCATGATTATTGAGGAGGATTCTAGGAGCCTAAAGGTTAATGGGGGGTGAGGGAGCCCAAGGCTGAAGGATAGCCTAAGGCAGTGCTCCCCAACCTTTTTATCGCCGCGGACCGGTAAACGTTTGATAATTTTTCCGTGGCCCGCTTGTTTTAATTTAATAATTTTAATTTAATTGTATTTAAACATGCCTTCAAAATAAAATACAGCTACACCAAAAAATGAATATAAAGTGATTTATTTTATTTAACTCACTAGAATTCCAAATCAATGAGAACCCTGAGCTTGTTTCTTTGCAACGAGACGGTTCCATCTGGGGGTAATAGGAGACAATGACTGTCCATTTGTCCTTTCTTCTCTCTTCTAGTTTTTTTTCCATTCTCTCTCTCTACATCTGCTTTAACATACTAATCTTTCTCCTTTTGCTCTTTCCTCATTCCTATTTCATCCACACAAATTTTACCCCTCCATCATCAATCCCCCCTTACTCTCCCAATACCCAGCCAATTGTATATTATTCATCCATCCCACACAAAATATTTTCCACTCTCCATTTTACTCTCCCAGCCCCATCCCATTCTAATCCTCCCCCAACATCAGCTCCCTTCTAGTTCCAGTCTCACCCAGCTTCCATTCCCTGCATCAGCCCATTTCCAGTCCTAGCTCCCCCATCCATTTCCAGTCCGAGTCCCTTCATCAGCTCATTTCCAATCCTAGCCCCCCATCAGACCATTTCTAGTCATTTCCTAGCCCCACCATCAGCCCATGTCAAATCCTATCTCCCCCTCCACTCAGCCCAATTCCAGTCCAAGCCCCCCCCATGAGCCTACTTCCAGTTCTCAGCCTCCTTGTGCCCAAAAATCACCATATCACTGTCCGACAGCTCCACCCGCATGCCACGATGGACACGGACATCATTAACGTAAGTGCCATGAGTGCTGCAGTCCACAATGTAAACTCTCCAGTCTCCACTGCCACCTTCCTCTCTCCCCGCATGTATCTCTGCATGGACCTGGGAGATCAGATCTGGGTTTCTCTCAGACACTAGCGCCACATCACAGATATCAGAGCGCCGTCCCAAGCGAAAGACACAGCATGGTGTCTCTGGCCGGAAGGTGTAGAGATCTTGGGAGACTGGGCTTGTTGAGCCAGGGGATCCCACCAACCCCATCCTGAGGAGCTGGAAGCAGGGCTGCACCTCTGACAACATGGCATACAAGGGTCTCAGGAGCCAGACACTCCTGCGCTCCTCCCAAATTATTTCAAAATCTCTCTTCCACTTATGTTTACAAATATCACTAAACTAACATTGCTGGGGAAATTTGTTTTTCCTTTATGGTGGATTTAGCTCATGCCTTTCCAGAAATAGTTCAATGCAAAGTAAGCTAGATATTTAAGAAATGAGGAAAACAACCTGATCAGGAGTTTGTTAAACACACCATCATTCTTAGCAAGCAATAGCCGGGGCACTCTTTCTATTGGCTCCTATATAGCCCAGCTACATCCTGTGGATAAAATTACCTGAGATACCATTTTACCTGCTCCACATTACAAAATATTATTATAAATCTGTATATATAAAATTACATACATTTATATATGTGTATCTGAATGTAACAAATTACATAAGACCATTCTAAGTCTCATTTGTTTCCCCAGATGTGCGTGTGTTGCAAAGTAAAGTGCCCCTTTTCCCTTCAGGCCCAGGCCGACCCCCAAAAGACGGCTCCTTTGACTAGATTTTGGTCCTTTTCAAACCTGAAAAACCAAGTCAGGACTAGGAGGGGGTACCAATCTTACACTTCAGCAAACTCCTGCGCCTAACTTCCAGCGTAAAACACACCTAACCGGGACACGTGGGTCCCCCATGCACCTACGCCCAGAGAACCCCTGGAGGAGGGGCAATTCCCAAGGAAGTATGGATTGCTAATTTGGGAAGATGTGAAAAGGGAAGTCTGACCCCTTTTATTACCACTCACATAAACGGATTAAACCGCAGAATGGGCCGCTCCCCTTCTCCTGTCCTACAGAGAAGTTGAGGGGGCAGAGCGTGCGCTGTCTGTGCGCGAGCTGCATGAGCAGACGTGCGCGCGCGTGCAGCGGCGGCGGCTCCTCCTCCCACCTGCCGCTTTCTATAACTGTCGCAAGACACTCGTTGGGAAGCAGGAAGACTGTAGCTTCCAGGGTGGCTCTTGAGCGCGCGCACTCATTACGTCCAATCAGGAGGCGGGAGGACACACAGTGAAATTATTTAAAGTTCCTCGGGCGGCCCGGTACCGGTCCGCGGCCCGGGGGTTGGGGAACACTGGCCTAAGGGATTTAATTATTCTTACACCATCCCTGGTGCAGGCTGCCATAATACACAGACAAAGCCAGTTTTCCCTGCCTATCACTATAAAAATTGTCCCTCATCCCCCATTTTAATGTCGTCTCCCATATTTGGAATAGAAGAGTAATCAAATCTAAAGTCCACTCCAAATGCAAGACTGCGAGGTCCCAGATTGTCTCACGCCTCTACACCAACTATTTACAAGTGCAACTCACCAACCCTACTGACGTTTCCACGCGTCTAACGTCACCAGTCCCACCCTCAACTTTCCGCTACACCCCTTTAAAAGGAGAATGACACGGAGGGGAGGAACCGTCATTTTCTTAAAAGGGCAATGTCTTAATTGTTCCAGTGAGCCTCCTGTACCTGATTGGTGATAGTCCTGAGGTAGGACCGCTTTTGCCGTTGCAAGAATTTAAGCAGCAGGCTGAGCGGCGCCTTTGTATTTATTTCTGCAGCGCATACGTCTAATAAAGCCTCGCAAGATTCCCTGCCACAATCCGAGAAACGTCCAGGGCCCGCAGCAGTGGACCCCGCTTATCCGGCACAGCTGCAGCATGCGTCCCAGCGGTCACGGCCTCTCCTGGGGCCTGGCGCTGCTCCTGTCCGCCGTGGGCGCCGCGCAGGAACCCCGGCCCGTGCGGCTCTTCACCGAGGAGGAGCTGGCGCGTTACAACGGGCAGGAGGTGAGCGTGGGGGACCTGGTGCGTGCTAGAGCAGCCAGGCCTGCTCTCTGGCTCAGCTCCCCTCCACTCCATTCCAGCCCGGGCGTTTAAGGCAGCTCTGCGGTATTCTTCATTGCCGCAGGCCTTTGGTCGTGTGGCTCGCTTCGACTTTTGTTTTAGTCCTGAGTTTGCCCCACTGCATGCTGGGACTTGAAGTCTTGCTTTTTTTGTGGGCAATGGATTGGGAAGTCGAGAGTTACAATCCCTGCATGCGAGGAGGTAAACCCAGGACTGGACGGAGCAAGTCGGTAACCCTCGCACAAGAAGAAACGTGATCCTTGTTCGTTTAACTTTACTGCATATTGCCCAATTTGACCTGCTTAGGTGGTATTCTTATTTTTTTGGTCCATACATATTTGGTGGAGTTTAAAATCTGGTTGGGGCTGTCTCTAGACTCTGAGCATGTGTCCATAAGGTAACGATTGATGGGTTCCTTGGGTTTTTAAACTCTGGCTGGGGATAAAAGCTGCTGCTGGCATATATGTATTCGGTGGCATGCACAGTTTTGAAGGGGGTGAAGTTTGGGTCTGTCAGAAAAGTATACATCCATTTCCTGTTTTGCAATGGAAATTTGCATATACTGTACCTCAAATTCCCTATTGGCATTTACATTCGCTCTCATGAATGCAAAAGTTCAGTTAAGTGCTCCTTTGGCTCAGGGTTCTGAGGAATTATTGAGGAGGTAATTGTGCTTACCTTCAGCATTTAAAACCTCAGTAATCCAAAAATCTGCGTTTTGGAGCTTGCCTTCCCTTGGATGCAGGGCTGGATTTAAGATCTTGGTGCTCATAGGACTAGAAAGAGCTGAGGTAGAAGAGATTAAACTATCACAGCAGTCCCTTCTTGAAGTGTGTTGTCCCTAAGTGGAAAGGTGTTCAGGTCCCCCTTTAGCAGCGTAGGCAGCAGGCTGTAGCTTCAGCTTTTAGCAGGCTCCGGGCCCCAGAACAATTGCCCTATTTGCACCTTCCCTACATCAACTCTGTGCACTTCAACTCATGTGTCCCTGCTGCTCAGCAAACTGTATCTTGTTTTTTCTATCTCATAATAAAGTTAGAACAGTTGGGGCTTTCCATTCATCTTTGTCATATGGCCCACTTTGGGGAGTAGCTTTATACCTCCGTTTAGAAACTTACTACCCTTTTTTTTTTTAAAATAAAAGCATTGAAGACTTATCAATTTTTAAATAGCCGTAATTACATAGGCCATGTGATCTTTCTCTGCCATGTTTCTTTCTAGTCTGCCCTTCCATATCAACCACTACAACAGTCTCCTCATTTTCCTTTAGAGATCCTCTGTTTGTTCCATGCTTTTTTAAAATTCAGATACTGTCCTCATCTCTACCACCTCCACTGGGAGACTATTCCACACATCTACCATTCTTTCTGTAAAAAAACAATTTCTGCATGTTATTCCAGAGTCTATCCCCTTTCACCTTTATCCTATGTCCCCTTGTAGCAGAGCTTGCTTTCATTTGAGAGGCTGTCCTCCTGTGCATTTATGATTAAGACGTTTAAATACCTCCATGGCATATCACCTCTATCCTGCCTTTCCTCTAAGGTGTACGTATTAAGATCCTTAAGTCTGTCCTCATATGCTTTATAATGAAGACCACTAGCCATTTTACTAACCACCTTCTGTACTGATCCCATCCTGTTCACATCCTTTGGAAGGTGTGGTCTCCAGACTTGCACACTAGACTCCAAATGAGGTCGCACCAAAGACTTATACAGAGGCACTATCACCTTCTTTCTTCTGCTGGCCATTCTTCTCCCTATGCACCCAAGCATCCTTCTAGCCTTTGCCGTCGCCTTTTCTACCTGTTTAACTACTTTTAAGATCATCAGACACAACCATGTCTAGGTCCCGCTCTTCTTTAGTGGACAAAAGTACTTCACCCCCTATACTATATTGCTCCCTTGGATTGCTGCAGCCCAAATGCATGACCTTACATTTTTTAACATTAAATCCCAGTTGCCAGATTCTAGACCATTCTTCAAGCTTAGCTAGATCCCTCCTCATGTTATCTCCACCTTCCTGGGTGTCTACTGTATTGCAGATTTTGGTATCATTCCCAAAAAAGCAAACCTTACCCGACAGCTCTTCCGCTATATCACTAACAAAGATGTTAAAAAGAAGAATCCGACCAAGGACAGATCCCTGGGGCACACCACTGGTAACATCCTTCTCCTCAGAGTGAGCCCCATTTACCTGTACTCTTTGTCGCCTCCCACCCAACCAATTTCTAACCCAAGCAGTAACTTTAGGGTCCATCTCTAGGGTGCTCAGTTTGTTTATAAGTCGCCTGTGAGGAACAGTGTCAAAGGCTTTACTGAAATCTAAATACACCACATGTAGGGCTCTTCCTCAGTCCAACTCCCTGGTCACCCAGTCAAAGAAATCAATCAGATTTGTCTGACAAGACCTGCTTCTGGTGAATCCATGCTGCCTTGGATCTTGTAATCCGCTGGACTCCAGAAACCTCACTATTTTCTCTTTCAGCAGTGTTTTCAATAATTTACTCACCACCGAAGTTAAACTAACTGCCTGTAGTTTTCAACCACATCCTTACTTCCGCTTTTGTGTAAAGGCAGCACATGAGCCTCTCTCCAGTCCTTTGGCACCACCCCCGACTCCGAGGCATTGAAAAGGTCAGTCAGTGGAGCTCCTAGAACGTCCCCAAGTTCCCTCAGTATTCTAGGGTGTATCCCATCCGGTCCCATCGCTTTGTCTACTTTAAGCTGAGCTAGTTTCTCATGAACACAGTCTTCTGAAAAATTTTCAAGATGCCCCTCGCTTCTGTTTGTGGGTGTTTTCTGAGGTCCTGCTCCTGGTTCTTCATCTGTGAACACAACAAAAAATTTGTTAAGCAATTCTGCTTTATCCTCATCAGCTTCTATATATTCTTCCCCTCCACTCTTGAGTATGACAGTACCACTTTTGCCCTTCCTCTTCTCACTAACATATCTGAAAAATGTCTTATCCCCCCATTTTATTGCATTGGCTATTTCCTCCTCTTTTTGAATCTTTGCTTTCCTGACTACTTTGCTAGCTTCTCTAGGTTTTTCCAAATACAGATGCCTGTCTTCCTGTCTCTGTGATCTCTTGTATTTCATGAAGGCCTCCCTCTTTTTCTTCACTTTTTCAGCTACCTCTTTCAAAAGCCATAGCGGTCTCCTCTTTCTTTTACCTTTATTTACCATTTTAACAAAAAGGTTGGTTGCCCTTAAAATATCTCCTTTCAGTTTTGCCCACTGTTTTCTACATCCCCCAGCTGTTCCCATCCTGCTAACGACTCCCTGAGGTATTGGCCCATCTTGGCAAAGTTAGTCTTCCTAAAGTCTAAGACCCTCACCTTTGAATGGATTCTAACAGCCCTGGTCCTAATACTGAACCATACATCTGGTGATCACTGGATGCAAAATGATCTCCTACTATATAACATCAGAAACATTTTCACCATTGGTAAGCACCAAGTCCAGTATGGCCCCTTCATGTGTGGGGTCTGTTACCAATTGCTTGAATAGTTCTCCCTGTAGAGAATCCAGGATCTCTTTACTTCTAGATGATACTGCAGCAGGAATGTGCCAATCAATATCTGGCATATTGAAAGCCCCTATCAGTAGCACTTCCCCTTTCCCAGCAATGCTGCTCATGTCTTCAATTAACTCTCTGTCCACCTCTTCCTCTTGTGAGGGAGGTCTGTATATCACGCCAATGCAAATAGATTTCTCTTTCCCTCTTTCTAGTTTAACCCACAATGCCTCCTCTCTCCCTTTTAGCTCTGTAATTCCAAAGCTTTAATAGTATTTTTTACATATAGTGCCACTCCTCCTCCCCTTCTTCCTGCCCTGAATATCAATTACTAATGAAGTCTTGGGAGTCTTGGAAACTTGGCTGACTTTGGCAGACACTATGCATTATATAAATGAACTAACCCTGGATTTGAAGCGTTTCAACTAGATGAGGCTTGCTGTACTGTTGATGACATGAATGGCTTATAACGTTAGAGTATGCTCATGTTATTGTTGCTGTATTACAGCTTTATAGTGGTGTATGGGAGTATTTGTATTTCCTTCATTTCTGCCGAGAGTACATCCTCGGACGTAACGTTTGAGTGGTTGGCTGCTCTTGATGTTGACCTAAATTCTGTGATTGTGATGTGATGTTTTTAATGTGCACATCAGTAATCAAAATTGTTTTGCTATTGCAGGTGGTGATTTGTCTATGGAATCATATTGTACCCAACATTTTACATTTGTGACCCATAAGAGTGGGGCATACCTTAGATTTTAGTCTTTTTACCCCAAGTAGGCTCAAATACTTTATTCAGCTGGGCTGATCATTCTTTGCTATATTTTAAATTGTGTGTTCATCCAATATTCTGTGTGTCAACCCTCTAAAATGAGGAAAACATCACGTTTGTATTTCAAGTGGATACTGTTAAGGCCTTAGGCCATATGCAGAGTGGACACCCATTAGTTTGCATCTCAAGGGTTTGATTGCTGTTTAGAATAATTCCTTTTCCTGATCTGTGCAAGTTTGGTATCAGTTTAAAAAAACTCCTATGTGTGACTTTTATTCTTTGGTATAGTGAAACATTACATGAGCTTAAATGAGAATTATGCCGTGCCGAGGCTTGGTTAATTTGCTGTTGATGGCTTGACATCACGGTTGTGCAAGTATGGCAGGGGTGCTGTTATCAGTGGGCTTCTAGGAAACTCTATTTCCTGTATGTGGTGGTGGAAAGGAGGGGCCAGGTTAGTGAGTTATCAAGTAGGACCATACTAAGCTAGAAATGTGCCCTATGCATTTCCTTCTGGCAGCAATTGAAACTTCCCCCCCCCCTACACACACTTAGTTTATTAGACGGGTCTTTGCAACAGAGTATCAAACACTTCAAGTGAAGGGCAAAATGTCAAGATGCTGACATCTAGTCCCCATTTATGGAGCTGGCCGATCATGTGAAAGATTGATAATGTTCAGCTCATTAATCTTCCTCACTCCCTCATATGCCAAGATATACAATTATATGTAATTAAGTTTTTGCTTGCGGGCTTTTTTATATTAATCTGTTATCTAAAACGGTGCGTATTTCTCCCTCTGGTGGGGTTGTTTGCTTAATTACTGAGACATGGTTATAATGTATCCTGTGAAAGTACAGTTGAAAGACAGATCAAATGACATTTTTGTCATGTCCAATGCAATGGAAAGTGATAAATACTCATTCAGTTTTGTTTTTTTTTTCTGGTAGCACCAGGAGGTAAATTTGCTAAAGCTGCCTGCACATGACTGCAACAGGACACGTACAATACTGTAACCTGCATTTTCTTTCTTTTTCTCCTAGGCCAGTCAGCCCATTTACATGGCAGTGAAGGGGGTGGTGTTCGATGTCACTTCAGGAAAAGGTGATGTAGCATCTAGGAGCTGTGCCTTACCTTTTTCGGGGCTGTCGCTGAGAGGCAGTGGGTCCAGTATCCACAAGACAGATTCTGGGTAAAGATCATAGGACTCTTTAAGCTTTTGCCTTATTCTTCTAGACCAGTCCAGATGAGTGGGTTATGCTCCCTTGCCAGCAAGGTGAGTCAGACTAGAGCAACTTTCAAGTGATGCCAGTATATATGCTGGTTCAGCACAGAGAAGAACCAGCATATGGCAAGCTGTTTTGGACTGGACATCTGGTTGATACACTTGGACTTGCTGGAGAAGTCTAGAAACAACGCAGGCCTGGTGATGGTCAACTTTTCCAAGAGCAGCCTGCTTCTATTTAAGGACTTGGTGTACCTGAGTGCTTGGTTCCACTCTCTCCTGGGTAAAGTTTACCTCATGATGGAAAGGTCCCTCAAGCTTCAGAACCACCTCAAGGCATTTTGTGCTCTGTCAGTTCCAAGGGCCTGAGATTACTGCAGTTCCTCGGGTACATAACATCAATTGTGGAGTTGGTTCCTTGGGCCTGCTACAGAGGTGCCTGCTAACCCTCTGGTCTCCCTGTTTCCAGTTGTTTGACCAGACTGTTCCTCTGCCCTGCGAGATCGAGGAACAGTAAAGATGGTGGTTGCAGCCTTGCCACATGAAGGACTGGGGTGTGCACTGCCTGAGTCAGGGGGCCTAGGGATTCTCATTCACTTGGGAGGCCTGGGTGATCATCTGCTTGGAGGCAAAAGCAATCCTTCCAGCTCTGGAGAGATTTCTGACATACACCACCACTGTGGCATTGTCCAACAAACAAGGCAGAATTTGCAGTGCTGGAGTGGCTCTCAGTTGTAGAGCTATGGTGTTGGGAGTGGAACATCTGATTGCTTGTTTGTAGAGCACATTGCAAGTCCAGACCATGTGTAGGCCAGCTTCCTGGGTCAACACCGCAGATCCAGGCAAGTGGGAACCCGGCCGTTCCGTGTTCAGCCTCATAGTGCAGAAGTGGGGCCTTCCAGTTTTTGACAATGGCTATTCAGGAGAATGCTAAAGTGGAGAACATTGTCAGCCATAGGAAGGACCCACAAGTGGCAGACTTGGATGAAGTGCTTCAGGAGTGGTCCCAGGAGGGATTGCTGTATCTTTCCTCCACGGCCTTTGAACCTTCCTTTGCACAGAATACATGCCCACCTGGGCCTAGTGATTTTATTTATTTTATTTTATTTAACATCTTTTATATACCGCGCTATTTGTTATCAGTGCGGTTCACATTTAACAAAGGTTGCTCAATTCAGTCGAGACTGTTTTGCGCTTACATTGTAACAGGAGATAAAACTTGGAACAAAACAGGGTAATTATATACATATAAACATAGAGCATAAGATTATAACTTGGTCGGAATTGTCACAAAGTCTATAGGCAGGGCTGCTATTACTTGAGATCCATTTGTTTATGTAGTGTATGGAGAGTTTGTGGGGGTTGGGGGGTGATTGATTGGGGGCGGGGTGGATGCTTGTGCGAAGTGTAGCAGGAAGATGTGGTGTTTGCCTTCCGGAACTGAATGAGGTCTTTGATCGATCTTATTTCAGATGGGAGATCGTTCCAGCATTTTGGGGCATAGAAGGCAAAGGCTCTTCTCCTGGTTGTTTGGGTGCACTTTATGGAGTCTTTAGGGATGATCAAAGTGTTGTCTGTTGTTGTTCTCCTCGTTCTGTTATTCGGGGTAGGGGGTGATGAGGTCCTTGAGTGTCGTGGGGGCTTGGTTATTGATGATCTTGAATATAATGAGAAGAATTTTGTATGTTAACCTGCAGTATATTGGTAGCCAGTGGAGCTCCTTGAGTATCGGGGTAATATGGTCCATTCTGGCAAGACCACAGAGAACGCGGGCTGCTGCGTTCATCGCGAGTTGCAGTGGGTTGAGGGTGTTCTTGGGGAGACCATACAGGATTATATTTGCATAATCAAAGTGTGGTAGTATGAGGGCCTGGAAAATGGTTCGGAAATCATTAGGGGGTAGCATGGGTCTAAGGTGCCTTAATGTTCTGATTTTATTGTATATGGTTCTGGTTGTGTTTTTTGTATGTGCTCCTTAAAGTCGAAATGCTGGTCCAGTGTAATCCCTAGGTAACGTATGGAGAGTTAACTTGGAAGCTCCGCATCTCTTACTTTTAGAGAAGATGGAGGGGAGAATTTTTTGTTCCTTGAGATGAACAGAACTTTGGTTTTCTTGAAGTTTATGCGGAGATTTTGAGTTAGTAGCCAGTCAGTGATTCCGTTGAAGCAGCTGACAAGGTTGGAGAAGTCTGTATGTTTGACTTTGAAAGGCATAAACAGTAGGACGTCATCTGCATAAATTAGAGTAGAGATTTTGTAGGAGCGGATGATGTTACATTTCGGCTGCATGTAGATGTTGAATAGCAGCGCAGATAGAGAGGAGCCTTGTGGAACACCTTGATGTTGGTGGAAAGGTGCTGATGTGTTGGACCCAACCCGGACATGTTGCCAACGATCAGTTAGGTAAGACCTACACCATTCCCAGGCGAGGCCACAGATACCCTTCTCATGGAGACGGGTGAGGAGTTGATTGTGATTGACGGAGTCAAAGGCAGCAGCGATATCCAGAAAAATGATTCTAGTGGCCCCATACTGGTCTTGCAGACTGTGGTACACATCTCTTGAATCTGTTGATGGGAGGCCTCCCCTATCTTTGTTGCCTCAGGAGACCCTTATGGCAGAGGCTCCTAATGATGGGAGATCCTGATCCCTTTTCACATGACAGCTCTTCAGAAGCATAGGCTGTCCAAGAAGAGCTACTCAAGAGTGGTAGTAGACACCCTGCTTAGGGCCTGAAGGGCCTCTACATTCTTGGCTTATGCTAGTCTAGAGGGTTTTCAAGAGTATTCTTGTTCCCTGGAGGCCAGGAAGGCAGAAAGTTACTGTTTGTCCTTCTTACAGTCTGCTCTGAACCAGGGCTTAGTCTTGAATTCTGTCAAGCAGTATTCTCCCTAGACATTTTTTTTCAAGCCAGGTAGCATGAAGGAATAATCTGGTGGACCGAACTAGAAGCCAGCTGGCAGCAAATGAAGCTAGTCCTCTTTCAGGACGTTCTATATACATGTTAAATCATTTAAATGTATAATTCATTTATATATTATATATATATTATATTTATATATTTTATATATAATTATATATTTATATATTATATATACACTGTTAAACTTAAGTTACAAAATCGTTTTTCCAGTACTCATTATTTTGCCATGTCAATTAATCGTATTAAGTTAGCCGGCTGGTCAGTAAAATCATTCAGGTGGCATGCCCATTGAAAAGGTCCTGTGGAGAACAGTGTCAAGGGATGTAGCCACTGGTGCATTTGGTTGTTCCTCAGTGGAGTCTCTGGTGTTGAAAGTACTAAAGGGGTCTCCATTTGACCCTATTCACAAGGCCACTCTCCTGGATTTGACCCTTACGGTGAGGTTCCTGATGGCCATAGTATTGCTTAGTGGGCATTGGAGCTGCAGGCCTTATCCTGCAGGGAGCCTTTTTTTGGGCAGCTCGATGGCCTGTTTCCTTGGACTGCCATTCTTTTTCCCCAAAGGTGCTGTTTCGTTTTAACCAGATTTCATTCTTTAGAGGAGGATCTTCAGAGGAGCACCTCACTACATCTAGTGGATGTGAGGGGGGTGTTGATCATGTATCTGGAAATTTTCCAATTCTTTCCATTGTCGGACCTTTTTTTTTTTTTTTTCTTTTGTCCCCTTTGGCAGCCCAAAAAAGGGGCTATCAGCAGCTGTCCTCTATCACCCTGCTGGATTAGGGCCATTGAGCCAGTAGCTCCTAGATGGTAAGCAAGTGCTGGAGGAGAGCCAAAGCTCACTCCACTAGGGCACAGACCTCTTTCTGGTCAGAGTCTGCCTTGGTGTCGTGAGAGGACATCAGCAAAGCGGCTACTTAGTCATGTCTGAGCACTACATATTGCATGTGGGAGCTGGAACGGATGACACTTCTGGCAGAGCATTCCTGTCCAGAGTATTGTCCTCCCACCCTGGATCCTGACTGCTTGGGTACATCTTGCTCGTCTGGATTGGTCTAGCAGTATGACGAGGAGTTGGTCATAGCTTACCTCAGCAGCACAGGCATAAAAAGCTCAACCAGAGCTCTGTGATCCTCAGTCTTGAAGGACTACAAAAGGGGACTGTTACTTCTGGAGAGAGATCTGCAATTGTGAGTATGTACTAATGGGAATTTTTTGAAAGAAATTCTTTCTATTAAAGCTAATTAATCTGTGAACCCACTATTTTTTGTTAAATCAGTCAGGGCCTAGTAGCAGCAGTTTAAATTTAAAACATAGAAGATAACTTTCTGGTTACATTTCATACCCAGCAGAGAGCTGTAGTTTAAATGTAATAGTCACCCAGGGCCTAGCATCAGCAAAGTACTTTTAGTTTAAATTTAAAACACAGAAGAGAGCTTTCTGGTTTAATTTGGAACCCAGCAGAGAGCTTGTAGTTTAAATTTCATAATAAGTTAGAGCCTAGCAGCAGCAAAGAGCTAGAATTTAAATCAAATAAGAATATAGCTTACCTCAGCAGCACAGGACAGGGTACTGTGTAGCAGCCCTCTTTTAATAAGTGTTATTTCCCTCCCTCCCCACACACACCCACCCCTGGGATAATCGTAGCTTTATAGGTACTTACACATCTTAAAAGACAGGGGGTGCTCTCAGGTGAAGCTCGTTACCCAAATCAGTCCTACACTAAGGACCTGAGATTAATTAAGCTTCAGGTGAACAAGGTATATTAAACGTATTAGGTACAGTTTTATTGATATAAATATCCATAGCAACCCTTAGTAAGTAAAGAACAAAGATCTAAACAAAAACTTAAAACTAAGATGCAGACAGCAGTCCAGCAGCGAGATGGGGGCTTTCCAGTCTTTTGCATTGAGTGTCACATGTATGATTTTCTCCCAGTTGGTGAGAGGTCTTACATGTGCACTAGGTGCAAGGAGCTCTCTGCTCTCAGGGAACGAGTCCGTTCTCTAGAGGCTAGAGTAGCAGACTTGGAAAACATAAGAAAGACAGAGGTATATAAGCGATACCTACAGGGATAAAGTCCTGAAGTCCCACCTCCAGTCTAGCAGCATCCCTGTTGCCATGGAGGAGAGAGGTCACGTGACAGGAAGTGCTCTTGTAACTAGGACCTGTCCTTCAGGTGATGTAAAACCCTCTCGCACCGAGGAAGTTTCTCCAGGGCCATGTGCCCATGAGGGAAGGGTTAGGACACCCGTTATAGTTGGTGATTCAATCATTAGGCAAGTAGATAGCTGGGTGGCAGGTGGACGTGAGGATTGCCTGGTAACATGCCTGCCTGGTGCGAAGGTAGCGGACCTCACGCGCCACCTACATAAGGTCTTAGATAGTGCTGGGGAGGAGTCTGCTGTCTTGGCACATGTCGGTACCAATGACATAGGAAAATGTGGTAGGGAGGTTCTGGAAGCTAAATTTAGGCTTTTAGATAGGAAGTTGAAATCCAGAACGTCCAGGGTAGTGTTCTCTGAAATGCTTCCCGTTCCACGTGCAGGACCCAAAAGGCAGGCAGAGCTCCGGAGTCTCAATGCGTGGATGAGACAATGGTGCAGAGATGAGGGTTTTGGATTTGTTAGGAACTGGGGAACATTCTGAGGAAAGGAGGGGCTCTTCCGAAGGGATGGGCTTCACCTTAACCGGGATGGAACCAGGCTGCTGGCATTAACCTTTAAAAAGGAGAGAGAGCAGCTTTTAAACTAGATAATAGGGGAAAGTCGACAGTTGCCCAAGAGCGGATGGTTCAGAAGAATGTATCCTTGAAGGATACTACCAAAAGCAGAGAGGTTCCAAAAAAGAGTAAAGTAGCCCAAATGCCCTCAAGTATGGAGCAGACAGAGCTTAAAGATCCCAAATTACCCATGTCTACCAATAGCCAAATTAATATGAATAAAATACAGTCTCTAAAATGCTTGTATGCAAATGCTAGAAGTCTAAAAAATAAGATGGGAGAGTTAGAATATATAGCACTAAATGAGAGGTTAGATATGATTGGAATATCAGAGACATGGTGGAAGGAGGACAACCAGTGGGACACTGTGATACCTGGGTACAAACTATATCGTAATGATAGAGCTGATCAAATTGGTGGAGGGGTTGCGCTCTGTTGGAGAGGACATTCAGTCAGAAAGGATTAAAGTTGTGCAGAAAACAAAATTTGCTGTAGAATCTCTATGGATTGAAATTCCATGTAAAAAGGGGAAGGCGATGGCAGTGGGGGTGTACTATCGACTGCCTGGCCAGAATGAACAAATGGATGATGAAATGCTCAAAGAAATCAAGGAAGCTAACAAAAGTTACAGCGCAGTAATAATAGTGGGTGATTTCAATTACCCCAGTATCGACTGGGTCAGTGTCACGGCAGGACATGCTAGGGAGATAAAGTTCCTAGATGACATAAATGGCTGCTTCTTGGAGCAGTTGGTTCATGAACCGACCAGAGGGGAAGCCATATTAGATCTAGTCCTTAGTGGAACACCTGATCTAGTGCAGGAGTTAAGGGTGTTGGGGCCACTTGGCAATAGTGATCATAGCATTATTGCCTTTGATTTAATTAATGGAGGAGGGATAGTAAGGAAATCCACAGTACTACCTTTTAACTTTCGAAAGGGAGACTATATGATAAAATGAGGAAAATAGTTAAGAATAAACTAAAAGGAGCAGTTGCAAAGGTAAGACTTACATCAAGCTTGGGTGTTGTTGAACAATACTAGCTGTATTCCATGCTTTAAGAAAAGTGGAAGGAAGTCCAAAAAACTGCCAGCATGGTTTAAAGGTGAGGTCAGAGAGGCTGTTGCCAAAAAAGCATCTTTCAGGAAATGGAAAAAAGAGCCAAACGACAAAACCTGGAAACGGCACAAGCACTTGCAAGTCAAATGCAAGGCATTGATAAAGCAGGCAAAGGGAGAATTTGAGGAGAAGATTGCTGCGGAAGCAAAAACGCGAAATAAAGATTTTTTTCAAGTACATTCGCAGCAAAAGACCTGTGATTCAGTGGGTCCTTTAGATGATAGAGAAGTTTAAAGGGGCACTAAGAGGCGACAAGGCGATAGCGGAGAGACTGAATTCTTTGCTTCGGTCTTTACTGAGGAAGATGTAAGGATGTTACCCATGACTGAAGTGGTATTTAAAGGTGCAGAAGAATTGAAGGAAATATCAATACATTGGGAAGATGTATTACAACTATTAGATAAACTGAAGAGTAGCAGATCACCTGGGCCGGATGGCATACATCTAAGGGTGTTGAAAGAACTGAAATATGAGATTGCAGACCTGCTATTAGTAATCTGTGAACTATCATTAAAATCATTGCTAATATCTGAAGATTGGAGGATTGCCAATGTAACACCAATTTTTAAAAAGGGTTCCAGGAGTGATCCGGGAAACTACAGACCGGTGAGCCTCACGTCAGTACCGGGAAAAATGGTAGAAACCATCATAAAGAATAAAATTACTCAGCATGTAGATAGTCATGGCCTAATGGGAGACAGCCAACATGGCTTTAGACAAGGAAGATCTTGTCTTACTAATCTGTTATGTTTTTTTGAAAGTGTGAATAAACAGGTGGACAAAGGTGAGTCGGTTGATATAGTGTATCTGGACTTTCAGAAAGCCTTTGACAAGGTCCCTCATCAGAGACTTTTGGCAAAACTAAAGAGTCAATGTACTACTGTGGATCAAGAACTGGTTAAAAGATAGAAAGCAGAGGGTTGGGCTAAATGGCTAATTTTCCCAATGGAGAAAGGTGAATAGTGGTGCACCCCAGGGATCTGTGCTGGGTCTGCTGCTTTTTGACATATTCATAAATGATCTGGAAAGTGGAATAACGAGTGAGGTTATCAAATTTGCAGATGACACAAAACTATTTAAAGTTGTTAAAACCCAAGAGGATTGTGGAAAATTGCAAGAGGATCTTGATAAATTGGAAGACTGGGCATCAAAATGGCAGATGAAATTTAATGTGGACAAGTGCAAAGTTATGCACCTAGGGAAGAACAACCCAAACTATGGTTAAATGATGCAAGGTTCCACATTAGGAACCACCACCCAGGAAAAAGATTTAGGCGTCATTGTGGATAGCATGTTAAAACCCTCGGCCCAGTGTGCAGCGGCGGCCAAGAGAGCAAATAGAATGCTAGGTATCATAAGGAAAGGAAAGGAAAATAAAACAAAAGATATTATAATGCCTCTATATGCTTCCATAGTAGGACCGCACCTTGAATATTGTGTGCAATTCTGGTCGCTGTATCTTAAAAAGGATATAGCTTTATTAGAAAAGGTACAGAGAAGAGCCACATGGTAAAGGGGATGGAAGGATACTTCTATGAAAGGCTAAAAAGGTTAGGGCTCTTTAATCTGGAAAAGAGACGGCTGAGGGGAGATATGATAGAAGTCTATAAATTAATGAACGGAGTGGAACGGGTAAACGTAGAGAGATTGTTTACATTATCAGAATATAGAAAGACTAGGAGACATGCAATGAAGCTACAGGGTAAACTATTTAAGACTAATAAAAGAAAATGTTTTTTCACTCGACGTGTAATCAAACTCTGGAGTTTGTTACCGGAAGATGTAGTAAAGGCTGTTAGTGTAGCTGGGTTTAAAAAAGGTTTGAACAAGTTCCTGGAGGAAAGGTCCATAAACCATTATTAAGAAGGGACCCAGGATATCAATGCTTGATCCAGTACAAGCATTGCGGAACCTGTCTTTTGGGGAAACTGTTAGGTACATATGACCTAGATTGGCCACTGTTGGAAACAGGATACTGGGCTTGATTGACCTTGGTCTGACCCAGTATGGCATATCTTATGTTCTTATGAGAAATTTTACCTGAATTTTCTTTCCTTGAATCCTGCTAGATTAGTCCAGGACCTGCTGTAGAATTCTCCCATTATAGGTTGCAAAGCCTGGTTGCCTTTGTTCATGTTTATCGGTACCTGATGCAGAGTTAATTCTGATAAGAGAGCTGAATACTTGCTTATATTTGCAGATTGAATTGTCAGTTATCAATGTTGTGCATTGTGGGAAGGATATTCAGTGGCGGAAACTAGTGCTTCTAAAGAACATAGCTGTCACTGCTGTATACTAATCTTGGATATTCGATACTGGGGCCATATCTGGCCACCAGCATTGTATATCTGGGGTGTTGCATAGCATGAATAACAGGGCAGTGGTGATGTTGAGCCACTGCCTGGTTAGCTCCCACGAGTAATAAATAGGCCAGCTTTTGCCGCACCTATCTTTACCCGCAGGTTGCTAAACTGGGCAGTGGCTCAATATTGCCACTAACCAGTTAGCAACAGGTGCCATCTCCACTTTGCCCCAATGCTAACCCCATAGCATTGGGGCATGTAGCGGAGGGAACCCTGGATATCCCGTGGCACTAATGGTGTCTGTAAACCATGTAAATACCTTTGAATATTCCCTCCCATTAATTTTACGAGTTTTTCTGCTTGAAGTGTCATATTGACTGTCCTGTGTACGGCACCAGATGATACACCTAATGATTACTGAATCTCTCAAGATTCTCCACCTGCTGGCAAGGGAGCAATATCCACTCACCTGGACTGTTTAAAAAATATATATATTTACTTACTTACAAATAAGAATTCTTGCACAGAAAAGGGCATGACTTGAGAGAAACATTACATTCCTTATCGTTCCTCCAGTTTAGTCCTCTACCTCTGGGTTGTGCACCTCTTCCTGCAGCTTGGAGACTGGGCATGTCAAAGTCGTGACATCACTGGATATAGCCTGCTGGTATCTCCCATCAGCCCCCAGTGTGTCCAGTCTTCATGCAGCAGGAGGACATAGTGAGCCTAGCTTCTGGGCTCACTTGGGGGGAACAGATAAGGAGCATTTAGTGTGACAAATTCTATTCAGATTTTACTTTTGATTTTTACCTTTAATTTACTTTTAATTTTACTTTTAATTCAGTTACCTTTGGTTAATTGGCAATCAGGGATTAGTTCCCTTTAGTTAGGAGCAAATTTCCTTATTTACAGTAATTTTAAATTTGAGCCTGGCTCTTTAAATTAGTAGCAGCTCTCGCCTTCCCTCCTTCTCAGTTATTTTCACTTGCTGCAGGCATTCGCCGGTGCGGATCTCTCTCCCTTGACTGTACGGGAGAGAGCTCCGGGACCCGTACAGCCACACTTAAGCTGTGTGAGACGGAGCCTCTCCGTTGCTGCGGGATTTTAATTTTACTCTGTGGAACCGGCTGAGCGATCCTCGCCGCGACTGCCAGGCGCATCAGCGTGGCTTGAGGATCGGAGGAATTCAAGGTGGTAGGAGCAGGCTGTGTGGCTTTCTGCCCTGCAGGTAAGGCCTTCGGGCTCGGTCGGTCTGCTGAGGCCTGATTTTTGCAGCGGCTGTTCTTGGTGCCAAAATTAATTGGCGAAGGGGCAGCCATTTCCTCTCTAGGTATTTGGACCGCATGGTGAGAGTTGCAGTGAGCTGCCTGTGTGAGGAGAACAACAGGCAGAATAGCTAGATTTTTGGGCCTAGTGTGTGTTTCTTTTGTTTTGTAGGTTTTTTTGTGGTTTTTTTTGAGGCTCAGGGGGTTCCTCAGCCTTATGGGGGACTGTTGTCAATCCTCTTTATAAAATAAATAAGAATAAACTTAAAAATAGGGCAGCAGTTTTGGCATTGATCCCTGATACCACATGTTCTTTCCCTCCTAATCATGTCTCTGAGGAGCATCTGTTAAGTCCCAGGATATTAGGCAAATTGCCAGCTTTTAGGTTCAAGGGCAGAGCCCTAACTTGTAGTTGGAAGGAGGGACAGCCTGGAAGTGTGCTTTTATATATTCTATAGTGAAAGTTGCCCAAAATTCACAGGGACAGGTTTAGGAAACCTTAGGATATAAAAAAAATAGACTGACCGTTAAACTGTCAACCAAGAAGTGCCTGTGCTACGGTCTATGGCCACCAGAGGGCAGCTGGTACACTCAATAGTGCCTTTCTATGACTGTGTGTATGCAGCCATTATATGCAAGTCAGGAAAGAAATGCCACAGAGCAGCTGCAAATGCAATGTGTGCCTTTTGAGTCAGTCCTGACTCCTGGCGACCCAGAAGCTCCTGGGTGCAGCTGTAATGTTCTGAAAATCAAGATTATATGACCGAGATTTAAAGCTCTTAACTTCTGTATCGTTGGTCGGGCTCTGGTGCCCTAAAGGCCGCCGAATGACAGCGCTGCTCATGAATCACATATAGTATTCAGTGCCCCCATCCCTGGGGGGGGGGTGGTAAAATACAAAATCATATTACTCATCAGGTTCACACAGGCAGCAACCTCTAAGACCTCCATTTGCAAGGTGGTCGGTGTATTCCACTGCTATTTCTCTGACTGCAGGAAGGCCGGGGAAGGTGCCTGTGTATTTCATAGCAACACTTAGCATGCCCATCCCAGGAAATTCTCATCTATTACTAGAGCAGGGTTTCATTTCATTTCTCTGGTTGTGGTTAATGCACAGTGTTAGGGGCTGTGTTTGAAAGCTTGGGTCCCACGGACTTCGATGGGATTTCAAAGAAAAAAAAACTCGCTTTAGTGAGAGATAGCCTTGTTCATTTTTAGCTAACACTGTTGATTTGATTTTTACCTTTTGTGTCCTGAATCCCAAGGATGGGACACTGTTTGCTTCCAGGGGTTCTACTTTCTAATTTGCTCTTCAGCTCCCTGGCAGACCCAGCAGGCTGGAAGGGGGTGTGCAACGCCTCCTGCAATGCAGAATCCCCCAGGATAAGGGGGGAAGGACAACTGGGTGCAGCGGGGGCTGGTAGCTTCTTGCAAAGCTATAGGAGCAGTTCGGGTAATTTAGCTGTTCCTTATCGTCACTCCAGTCCAGTCCCTTTACTTCTGGGTTGCGTAACCCTTCCAGCAGCTTGGAGGCTGAGCCCATCCTTTTTGAGGATGGTGTGGTATAAATACCACTGGCACCATCCACAGATCCCAGTATTCTCAGCCTCCAAGCAGCTGGAGGGTTCCAGTAAGCCCAGAGCTTACTGGAGTCTTCATTTATTTTTATCCCTTTTAGTTACTCTAGTTTTCTTTAATTTAAAAGTTCATTTGTTTTCCTTTTGAATTTTTCTGTTTGTTGAACTCTGCGCCTTTTTAAATTTCTTCTAAACTCCCCCCCCCCTCCTCCCTTCGCTCTCTCCATCTCGGTGTTCGAGCTCCCAACCCAGAGGAGGTGGTTTGCCGACAGCAGCGAGGAGGACCGGAGAAGTCTCCTCTCGCTTGCACTGCCGGCTGGCTCCCCAAGGCTCTTCCCGTGTGCCTGCCCTGCCTCGTGCCGAAGCCCTCTGGGTGGCTGAGCACTTGAGGCGGCGCCACAACTTCTCCCAGGGCCTTACCTGCCTTGCGCTGCAGCTCCCGGAGCGGCGGGGTGTTGGTGACAGCCTCGGAGCCCAGAATTCGGCAGTTTCTGGCGCCGGGCACACACAATTGGCGGCATGAGCAGAGACGCCGACTGCCGGTTAAGGCTCCGCGTGGCTGAGGCCTACCACGTGGAAGCCAGCGGAGGGCGGCTGGCTTCCTCGCGCCTGGACAACTCGCTGAGGAGAGAAAAGCAACAAACAGCAAGTACTGGGGAGAATAAACTAGCTAGTTTTGTTCTATTTTTAATTTCTTTCTTTTAGTTTCTTTTAAAAAAACAAAACAAAAAAAAACCTGCTGTGTTGTGATTTTAACGGGCGGGGGGGAGGTAGGCGCATTGATTTCAGATTTGCCTCTCCAACTTGAGTTGTCTACATTCTTTAAATTAAATTAATTTTATTAATTTAAATTTACGAAATGGATTAATCTTACTAAAGCTGTAATTGAGTGATTGGCTTAAAAAGGGGACATGACTGGCAAACCACGGTGCCCGTCCTGTGGTACTCGTAGGGGTATGGCCTCGGAAGCAGGGGTCTGCAGAGGTTGTGCTGCAGAGGCCGCATCTGTGGAACAAGAAATCCACTTGTCCATGGCTCAAGCTCCTCAAGGGTCAGGAGACCCCCTGGAGGGGGAAGGGGAGTCCCATTCTCCTCCGTCTTCAACCTCGGATTTGCCCGGTCCTTCTCTGTCCCTCCCCTCCACATCTGTTGGGGAGGAGGGTGACTGGGATCACTTTTCTCCTGATTTCGTCCTCCTGCTGCACAAGGCCTATTGTATGCGCAGCAGCGACTAGGAGCAAGTGAGTCAAGCACGGCAAAGGAAGGCGGGTTGGCCAGGCCAATGAAGACAGGGACCCAGGGCTCCGGGGTTCCGCCCAAGCGTGCAAGGCTAATGAGCGAGGAGCCTCTCGCGTCCCTTTCACATGACACTCCGGAAGAGGAGGTCTCGGACAAGGAAATGGGTGAAGATGAGGAGGAGCTCGAAGAGGGAGAGATCCCAGAGGAGGATCAATCCCGCATAGTTCGAGTTTTTCGTCGAGAGGAGCTCTCAGCGTTGGTTGATGACTCCCTGAAGGTACTCAACGTGGCCTCGGACACGCCTGCAGATGAGGAAGCTTTGGAGGATCCTTTAATCCAAGCCGTTAGGAGGTCTCAGAAGGTGTTTTCTGTCCACAGGGTGGTGCGACAGATGATCCAGGAGGAATGGGATCAACCAGAGTCAAGTTTGAGGGGAGTCCGCTCTATGGCTCGCCTGTACCCGTTGCCGGAACCGGTCAAAGAACTGCTGAAGTCACCCAGGGTGGATGCGGCGGTCTCAGCAGTAACAAAGAAGACAACTATCCCCGTCGAGGGCAGTGCGGCCCTGAGGGATACCCAAGATAGAAAATTGGATACGCTGCTGAAGCAAGCCTTTGACGTTAGCGCTCTGGCCTTACAGGCCTCGGTGTCAGGGGCTTGGGTGGCTCGGGCCTGTCTGAGGTGGTCCCAGCAACTTCAGCTAGCGGAGGGTACCTCAGGTGACGCGCAAGCTATTCCAGCTAGGATGGAGTCCGGGGCTGCCTACCTGGCGGATAGCCAGTACGACCTCATCAGGAGCCTAGCTAAGAACATGGCCTCGGTAGTTGCAGCTAGGCGTTATTTGTGGCTACGTAATTGGGCAGCCGATGCCTCTTCAAAGGCGCGCCTGAGCAGTCTTCCCTTTAAGGGGAAGCTATTGTTTGGGGAAGACTTAGATAAGTTGGTGAAAGACCTTGGCGAATCTAAAGGAGGCAGGCTTCCGGAGGACAGACCGAAACAAGGTCGTTCGCTAGCTCTTGTGCGGAGCCAGCCTAGGGATCCCCGGAGGTTTCGTCCAGCCAGGTCGAACCCCTTTCCTAGGGGCCGTTTCCTGTCTAGGGGTCAAAACTTCAGAGGGTTTCGGGGGCGAGGAGAGGTTTTGGGGCCGCCTCCTCCTCCGCGGGACCTAGAAAACCACAATGAGAAAACAGGGGTCCAGGTGGGCGGCCTGCTGGTGGGGGGCCGTTTAAGGCAGTTTCTTCCCGCCTGGTCCCGGGTCACGTCTGATCAATGGGTTCTAGAAGTGATCCGAGAGGGTTATGCTCTCGAATTTGCAAAGCAAATACTTCCAGCCTTTATTCAGTCCCCCTGCGGATCTCCGGTAAGAAAGATGGCGATAAAAGTCACACTTTCAAGGCTCATAGCGCTCAGAGCAGTGATCCCTGTTCCGCTAGACCAATGCGGCACCGGTCGATACTCTATTTATTTTGTGGTGCCAAAGAAGGAAGGTTCTTTTCGTCCGATCCTGGATCTAAAGCAAGTCAATCGCTGTCTCAAGGTGCCTCATTTCCGGATGGAAACCCTAAAGTCGGTCATCGTGGCCGTAAGGAGCGGAGAGTTCCTGACTTCCCTGGATTTGACGGAAGCCTATTTGCATATCCCGGTTCGAAGGTCCCATCAACAGTTCCTGAGATTCGCAGTGCCAAGAGGTCATTTTCAATTCCAAGCTCTGCCCTTCGGGCTAGCTACGGCTCCTCGGACTTTCACCAAGATAATGGTGGTGGTGGTTGCGGCCCTGCGAAAAGAGGGAATCCTGGTACGTCCCTACCTGGACGATTGGCTGATCCGGGCAAAGTCAGAAGAGGAGAGTCGCTCGGCTACTGCCAGAGTGGTAGAAGTCCTGGAGGAGTTAGGGTGGGTCATCAATCGGACAAAGAGCAGGTTGATACCCTCTCAAGAGATCAAGTATCTCGGAGCGAGGTTCGACACCAGAAGAGGGAAAGTGTTTCTGTCCAAGAAGAGGTCAATGGAACTAAGGATCCTGGTTTCGCAATTTCTGAACAGGCGAAACCCTACGGCTTGGCATTACCTTCAGTTGCTGGGAACCATGGCTGCAGCAATAGAGGTAGTTCCGTGGGCCAGAGCTCACATGCGGCCTCTGCAGCGGGCTCTGTTACGTCGGTGGTCCCATCAACATCATCCTTTGTCCATGCGACTGCCCTGTGCCCCTCGAACCAAGAAGGCCCTCCAGTGGTGGCGGTACTCAAGGAACCTGGATTGCGGGATGCCTCTCGAACCCCGCAGTGGTTACTGCTGACGACGGATGCCAGTCTAACAGGCTGGGGAGCTCATTGCAAGGACCAGTTCGTCCAGGGACTTTGGACTTCGATGGAGTCTCACTGGTCCATCAACAGACTGGAATTACGAGCGGTAGCCTTAGCGCTCAGGGCACTCGAACCCCTAGTTCGACAAAGAGCGATTCGCGTCCTCTCCGACAATGTCACTGCGGTGGCTTACATCAACCGCCAGGGAGGTACAAGCAGTTCCTCCTTGGAGAAGGAAGCGGACAGCCTGTTCCGGTGGGCCGAAGTCCAATTGGAGGCTCTTTCAGCCCAGCACATGGCCGGAACGGACAACGTTACGGCCGATTACCTCAGCAGATTCAAGATCGACCACGGGGAGTGGGAGCTGGAGCAGGAGGTCTTCGACCAGATAGTAGCCCGTTGGGGTCCACCAGTCATGGATCTCATGGCACGGTATGCTTTAGCCAAGGCAGGTCGATTTTTCAGTCGAAGGAAGGAAAGGATGTCCGAAGGCTTAGATGTTCTGACCCAGAGCTGGCCTTCAGAGGGGCTCCTGTATGTGTTCCCTCCCATGGGCTCTCATCGGAAGGGTACTACAACAGGTGGAAGCCCACCAAGGTTTGGTAATCCTCATAGCTCCGGATTGGCCTCGCCGCCCCTGGTATGCGGACCTGGTGAGGTTGCTCGCCGACTGGCCTTGGCGGCTTCCCTGCAGAAGGGATCTGCTGAGGCAGGGTCCGTTTCGGATGCCTCACATGGATCGATTCTCGCTTACGGCCTGGCTATTGAAAGGGCACGGCTCCTGAAGCGGGGTTATTTGTGATCGGTAATCTCGACTCTGTGCTAGAAAGCGCTAGACCTGTCTCTCCTATGTAAGAGTTTGGCGCATCTTCGAAGCATGGTGTGCAGAGCACCGGAGGAAACCTCTTTCGGCCTCCATTCCGGAGGTTCTGGAGTTCTTGCAAGCGGGTTTTGACAAGGGCCTAGTGCACAGTTCCTTACGAGTCCAGTTGGCAGCCATCTCTTGCTATAGATGTAAGGTCCGCGGAAAGTCATTAGGGGCCCACGCGGACGTGTCCAGGTTCTTGAGTGGTGAGGCGTCTATGTCCTCAGCAGAGATCGGTCATTCCCCCTTGGGATCTCAACCTGGTACTAAATGCCTTGACCAAGGCACCTTTTGAGCCGGCAAAGGAAGCCTCTCTAAAGGATTTGACACTGAAGGCGGTTTTTCTGGTCGCTATTTGTTCGGCCAGACGTGTCTCCGAACTTCAAGCGCTGTCCTCCCAGCCCCCCTTTCTTTCATTCTTCAAGGATAAAGTGGTCTTACGGACAGTACCTTCTTTCTTGCCCAAGGTCATCTCCCCCTTTCATGTGAACCAGACAGTTACGCTCCCGTCGTTTTCAGCGGAGGGGCAAGAGGGGGGGGACAGGAAGCTGCGCCTCCTGGACGTTCAGAGAGCCTTGAAGCGTTACCTCTCCCGCACTGCGCCTTTTCGAAAGTCCGACCTTCTGTTCATTCAGTTTGGAGGACCGCACAAGGGGGAGGCGGCGGCCAAGGCTTCCATCTCCAGGTGGATCAGGGAAGCTATTGCTTCCGCCTATATCCTCCAGGGGAAGGAGGTTCCAGGGGGACTGCGCGCTCATTCAACGCGGGCGCAGGCTACCTCTTGGGCAGAATATAGCTTAGTTCCGCCGCTGGACATTTGTAGGGCAGCTACATGGTCCTCGCTGCATACCTTTTACCAGACACTATAGACTGGACGTTCAGAGTTCAGCTGACTCTCGGTTTGGGCACGCGGTACTTCGGTCTGGCATAACAGATCCCACCCATGCTTGAACTGCTCTGTTACATCCCAGAAGTAAAGGGACTGGACTGGTGTGACGATAAGGAAAAAGTAATTAGACCTTACCTGCTAATTAATGTTCCTGAAGGAACGACAGTCCAGTCCCTGATCCCACCCGGTTCTTCGATTGGCGTAATGTCCTAGTGGACATGTGAGGATCAGCGGACCGAATTCAGGGCCAGGACAAAGTGGAAGGGCCCCTTGGCGCAGGTCCGGCGGGCCGGAGCGAAGGATAGCTTGGTCAGACTCGGGTAAACCTCCTCCTTCCCTCCCCCCCCCTTTTTCCTCCTTGACCCTTTAAAAAAAAAAAACAAAAAACATTGGGAGAGTTAGTTGTGTGGTTTGTGGTGGTGTTTTTTACATAGGCTATTAATTGAATTTTCGTTAAGTCTGCTTTTTCATTAGATTACTGGGATCTGTGGGTGGTGCCAGTGGTATTTATACCACACCATCCTCAAAAAGGATGGGCTCAGCCTCCAAGCTGCTGGAAGGGTTACGCAACCCAGAAGTAAAGGGACTGGACTGTCGTTCCTTCAGGAACATTAATTAGCAGGTAAGGTCTAATTACTTTATCTGCTTTGATTTCATTGGAGTTGGCGGAAACCTGGTTTTTGGAGTCCTATACTTTAAAAAAAAAAAGAAAAAAAAAGAAAAGAAAGGGGCATAGCTGTGTTGATTTACAAGAATCTCCTTCCGCTATCCATAGAAGGTCCTATAAAGCGTTAAAGTCGGTTTATATGGCAGGATAATATTTTTGCTTAGCTGCTGTGATATAGTGCTGTGATCTGCTGTAAACATATTCAAGTCAAAAGGAATTATGGTGATAACTCTCTTGGACAGTTGTAACAGGTGCTTGGGTGAGCGCCATGGCCAGTCCACAGATGTGGAATGCTCTGCCATAAGCATTATGTCATGAGAGGGGTTTTATAGTTGTGTGGTTTCTCAATGGAAAATTGTTCCTGTTTAGTTTGGCTTTGCCCAAATTATAAGATTTTACGGTAGATTTGTACTGTCTTAATTTTGGCTATATGTGGTTTAATTTTACATAAGGAAAAGGCAGCTCAGCGGAGAGAGGTTGCAAAATAGAACTCTGGCCTTTGAAGCTATCTATGCTCCCATTCCATTTATCAGAGGTTCTCCAGTACGGAGAGTATCTGCTAGTGTTCAGCGAATGCCTTAATGGGGACCAGAAGCACGCTGCCAGGCTAGTTCTCTAGCAGCAATGGCAGCAGCTCAGACTCTAGTAGGCATACTTCATATGCTGGGTTTACAATATGGCTTCCACGCTGATCGGCATCAGCCAAGATGGCTGCCGGTTTAGACTGTGAATGTGGAGGCAGCCTGGCTGAGGGACCTTGCGTTCTCTGGAAAATGTCCTGCATACCCTGAATCACTTCAATTCGATCAGCTACTGGCAGGACACAAGGCACTCTCGCATCCTTTTTTGCTTCAGTGGTCTAAAAGTGGAGTCTTTACCAGGTGGTATAATGGGAACTTGTCTGCAGTTTCTCGGCTTCTTCATTTCTGACTCAATTGCCACTGCAGAATGAGAGCTGTATGTCATATCATCAGGTGCTAGTTGAACTTTATATTTTAAGTCCATCTTTGTGCAGTCAGATGGAATGGGGCGTTACTCTAGCAGGAAGGCCGTGGATTAGTATGCCTGTGTTTGGGAGTTCTTTCTACTTCATACTGTTGGCACGGAAAGAGCGTCTCTTAACATATGCTGAAGGAATTTTTGGTTAAGAGGTGTCTTTGTAAAAAAAAAAAAAAGTATTCAGCTGTCCTGAATTCGCCTGTTCTTGATTGACATTTTGAGGCTAAGCAGGGGCAGGCCTGGGTACTACGTGGGTGGGTACACACCTTGCACTACCAGGGGGTGTGGACTCACTGTATGGAACAGAGCCCTAGCAATCTTCTTTATCGCAAGATAGGAAAGTAGATGGTTCACTGAAGCGATCGTTGGGGGCAATGCTCTGTCCTTACAAGCTCCCATTTATGGAGCGTGGGGGGGCGAGAGCATGCTTCAGGTGGTTCCAGTGTTTACGGCAGGCTACTTGCCTGGAACAGGAAAGGATCAGGGAGTTGAATCGACTAGAGCCTGATTTGCTTTATGGGGCAAATGTGCATTATGGCTTAATTCAAGCGCTAGCTAATATTATTGGCTTCCTTGGGGTTCACCCGGAAGTCTCTCTTGTGGAGGAATGGGGCAACTGATGGTTCGTCCAAATCGAGGTTCAGTAAGCTCCCAATTAAGTCTTTGTCTTGTCCTTTCCCCGTGGGCTCTCATAGGGCAACTAGTTGGTGTATCGAGGCTTTTGGAGAAAGGTACTCTTGGTAGCACCCGGTTGGACGAGACGGCTGTACTAGGCTTTTCTCATTCGCCTACTCAACAGGCTTTTCCTAGACATTGTCGGTAGCGGACATTCTGCTGCGGCTAGGTCCGTGATGAATGTCTCAGGTGGATCGGTGCCTGCCTACCGTTTGGCCTTTGAATGGGCGGGGCTGAAGAAGAAGGGTTATTCTGCGGCAGTCTTCGCCACCTTGTTGAGAGCAAGGAGGCAGGCTGCTTCTGCTACATAGATTCATGCTTAGCGCCTTTTGGAAGGCTGCTGTTCACGGCGGCAAGTCCGGGCGACAAAGGTGTCTGTATCCTTGGTCTGAGTTCTCTGCAGGACAGTGTCTGAAGGAACTAGCGGCAATGTTCCCTCTAATTTTCTGTAGGCTTTGTGCGCATAAAATATCAGCTGTGCAGCTTTTGAAGGAAGGTTAAATTTTTGTGCGCCACATAACGACACTCGGAGTGTTATGCTTTAAAATTTGACTACACGTCAGAATACAGTATGTACACCACATTGATTGCACTAGAAAATATTGTAGAAATTGCGAAAACCATAAATACAATTTTAAGAACGTCTGTTTTCTATCAGAACCGTAATTTTTGTGCGCTCTGTTAAGTATGTGCGCTAACTCGGCGAGGTGTGTGCGCACGCACATGCACACAGCTTAGAGAGAACAGTGACTAGTGGCCAGTTCCTTAGAGGATCCAGCGGGCGACTGTTTCCGGCTGTAGAGGTTCTGTGAAGGGAATAGCGCTAGGTGTTCGGATCGATGTGTAGCGTTTCCTTAAGTTGGGATCCGACTGCGCTCCTCAAGGAGAGTTCGGGTGCTGCATGGGGATCCCGATTGGGCCTTAGAGGCGTTAGCTAAAGAGCCCTTTGATTCTTTAGTCCAGGCGTCGGTAAAGGATTTGCTGTTATAGACAGTGGCTTTGATAGCTCGTTGTTCGGTGCGACGAGTTTCGGAGTTTTAGGCGTTGTCATGTCATGAGCCGTTTTCACCCTTTCTGGATAGAGGGTGGTGTTTGCGAGCAGTCCTGTTGTCCTTCCAAAAGGTGGTATCTGATTTTTCTCCTGAGCCTATTGGTTTCTCTTCCAGTTCTCGGTTTTTCTGGAAGGGGAGGTTTTTATTCATAGCTTATGCCGACAGGAAACATTAAATGCAGGGTGCGGCGTTTGTTTCTTTGTTTTTGTGTGCTGGTTGGAGGTCCCCACAAAGGGGAAGCAGCAGCGAAGGCGGCCATTTCGCACTGGGTTAACGCGGTGGTTGCCTCAGCTTTCTGCTGGTGAGGTTGTATGATTCCGGGGGGCTTTCTGACTCTTGCTACCAGGGCACAAGCAGCTTCATGGGTGAATCACTGTGTCATTCCACCAGGGGGGATTGGTAGAGCAGCTTCCAGGCCGTCTCTTCATTTCCTCAGTAACCACTACTGCCTAAATGTTTTGGCAGTAAACGATGCCTGTTCCGGGTCGACGGTGTGGTGAGTTGGCTGGATAGGTCCCTCCCAATGATTACTGCTCTGTTACATCCCAGAGGTAGAGGACTAAACTGGAGGAACGATAAGGAAATAGAAATTACACTTACCTGTGTAATTGTCGTTCCTTGAGTGACGACAGTTTAGTCCTCATTCCCGTCCAGGGGTGTGATTTCTTCAGAGTTTATTTTCAGGCGGAGTGGAGCATCAATCTCAAGGAGTAGACAGATCCTTTCAGTTTCTAGATCGCAGTGAGTATCCCTCTCTGTTCTTTCTTCCTTTTCTCTTATTTAAACGAGGTGATGGTATAGGAAACGTGTTTGCATAGGGGGGACATGAATGTAAAGTTAAAAAAAAAAAAAAAAAGGGAAAAGAAAATATAAGACGGCTACGGTTAAAAAGGCTCCTCCGGTTGAGAAATGGGGTGTTATTTAAAATTATGGTATAGTTACTTGTTCCTTTTGAGTTTGCTTTGGCAATAGTACACTGGAGGCTGATGGGAGATACCAGCAGGCTATATCCAGTGATGTCACGACTTTGACATGCCCAGTCTCCAAGCTGCAGGAAGAGGTGCACAACCCAGAGGTAGAGGACTAAACTGTCATCACTCAAGGAACGACAATTACCAGGTAAGTGTAATTTCTATTTATAAGAATACAAAAGTAAAAACAAAAAACAAAACGAATCAACCAGCCCACAAGTCCTCAAATGGAGACAAGAGGGGACACAAATCATAAGAAATATCTCTTAGAAAAAACACAAGCAAAGGACAGAGCTAAGGGGCCACACAAACTGTCACTATACCCTATTCCAGCAGTAGGTTCCCCAGCTGGAAAACATGAAGGGTATGTAGGCTGACCAACCTGAAGCCTTTAAGAAATAAATGAAGTCATCTGGGAGGGCTCAAAATAAAGGTAGGTAACACCTGCTAATTTAACCAGGCATTTACATGGAAAACGCAAAAAGAAAAGCGCGCCTCCCCCCCCCCCCCAGTTGAAACACTCCAGACTTAAGTAACAAATTCTTGCCTGTTTCTGGGTGGTCTTTGAGACATCGGGGAAAAATCCTAATCTGAAGAGCCTATAAATACTTTGTTGGGAGTATGAAAATATAACTTCAACAACCAGTCTGTCAGCCTTCAGTGCCAGAGTAACCAACAAAGTTGCTGTCGTCCTAGAATCGGAGGCGGACTTCTCCAGATAAGTCCAGACTGTCACAGGACAGGGCTGTGGACCAATCAGAATTATCCACAGCCCTAGCTCTGGCCTCAGCAGTAGGTAAATAGAAAGCCTTAGAAATTGGAGGTAGAGATTCAGTAGAAACCTTCAGTACAGAAGTAAAAAATTTTTTAAACAGTTCTAAGGCCAAAATGGATGGCACTTCAGGAAAATTAAGCACACTCTGATTACTGCTTCTAGCAGCATTTTCCAAAAATTCCTTCTTTCTGTACATGACCTCACAGTCCTTTACAAAAGATAGGGCAGTCTCCTGAACTTGATCTAAGCAGCCTTCAGTTGAGGCCACCTTAGATGTCCCAGTACCTTGAAAGGATTCTTGTTGCATCAACTGCTGCCCAAAAAGACAACTGCTGCAAGATAGTGCAGCACAGCTTCAGACTAGATAGCTCCATAGAGGAGGAAAGCCTCCCAAAGCTGTTCTACGGAGAACACCTCTGGTCTAACCAATTTAGTTTTCAGGACTCTGGGGCTTGCCCCGATGCCATCAAGTCTGAAGGTGATAAGGTATTGCAGGCTTCTGGGGAAATCCACTCTCACTCCCCTTGGTTTCCAACATCCCAGAGCAAACCCTTACAGAACCCTGAACTCAGCTACCAATCCTGGGAACGGACTGCTCCACAAGATCAACTACAGCTCCTTGCAAGCTCACCTCCAAACTCTGCAGTGAAGCTGACATCGCAGGTTTCTCTGGGGGTATGCAACTCTCCAGACTTAGAGAAACATCAGGCCAACAGTTCTGAGAGATTCATCTTCACCCCTACTGCACCCAGCAGACCAACCGGAGATTCACCACCCCTCTGCGCAGGCCTCACAAATGTATCCATGGGCCCGCCTCTCACCAGTTGCACATCCAACAAGGCCACTGCCATCTCCATCAGAATCTTTGCCTTCAGTTTACGTCCGGAGTGCACCATAGGTAAGAACAAAATACCTCAAACTGAAGATAGAAGCCCCGTGGAGAGCTATTGACGTGCATCCGTCTCAGTGCCATCTTGTCTCCTCTCCACAGAGTTGTTGTTTTTTAAACTCCTAAACTAGTTTAGTAAGATTCAAGGAATGAAAATTATCAGGTAAAATCTCTCCTTCCATATCTTCCTGCTAGGCCAGTCCAGACAAGTGGGTTGTTACCCTACCAGCAGATTGATGGAGACAAAGAACCAATGAAATGCCCAGGTTTCAGTGACATCACTTCATGCTTCTATCTACCTCAGTCACTAAAGGTCACTTCAGCATGTCTTTGTCTCCAGCAGATGGTGGATGGATTTTCTGCACTCTGAAGAAAATCTGAATATTGAGAGGAAAAGATTGATTAAATGTTTTATTTACGAGGCTTGCTTTACCGCCCAAACGGAGGCATCAGAGCAGTGTACAGTAAAAGCAGGCTGCTGGAAAATTAAAGAAGGAAAGGAACGCCATTCAATTGATAGGAAAGCACTAGAGAGATAGAAAAATAGAAGAGGACAGAATAACATGGCTAGAGAGTCAGAACGCTGAAGGGAAGGGTGGAGGGGGGGGGGGGAAAGTGGTATATGGTATGGAGGCTAGCCTGACTGTCGGGGGGGGGGGGGGTGCCGGGAGATCGAAAGCCTGGGAAAAAAGATGGGTCTTAAGGAGAGCTTTGAAATGCGGGAACGAAGGTTCAGTGCGGAGTGAATGGGGAGGCTCATGAATGACCACTTTGAGGATGACTCTCACTTGAGTGTGATGTGGGAGGCTCCACTAGGCTCCATTCTTTTCTGTAGCCATAGGAGGAGGGAAAATTTTGGTTCAGTTCATGCTTTTATCCTGTTAAAGGCCTGTTGAGCAGCCAGAAAATTGGAAGGATCCTGAAGAGTTCAGCAGCCTCACACAACCACAACTCTCTCCTCCTCTGCCTCTCCTCCTCTGCCTCTCCCCCTGCTCTCCCCCAAAGATTGCAGAAGGCTGTCTGATGAATCTGCCTGCCAACCACCTTACACGCAGTTACTGAATGCAAAAGAAATGGTTTCAAGGGAGTAGAGAGAAACCCGGTTTTCTGCCTGAGGCTCATGGAGTGTGAGTACCAAGGCTTTACCTCATTTTCCTTGTTGAGGGCTCCCGATTTTTTTTCCAACTGTGTGGGGTGCAATTTGGGGTGGACCGCTGGCTCAGTGTAGGGATTTTCTACCACTTTCTGCACACATTAGTAGCATCTCTTACTGTTGTGTGCTGGTGGTCATGGGGTCTGTGCACGCATTCTACCAGAGCGGATCCAATGTGCACTCCTACCCAAGTACATGTAAGCCATGTTGCTGTGTAAACGCTATTAACGCATGCTTTTTGGGCCACTGCAGCGTACACTGATACTTGCCTTAACGCCTGTCTTCCAGGTGGCAAGCAAGGTGCTTCATTTCAGGCTTCTGGACTCTGCTTTTTTTGCATGGCAGCTTCTGAGTCATCCCTAGAGGGCTTTTTCCCTCTCTCGCAGTCGGGTATGATGTTAGTCTGGCCTTGCTTGCCTTAAGGCAGGAGGTGGCAGATGGCACTGTGGGTAAGGATGTCTGGCCAGCCAGGGTTCCTGTCAACAATGCTGTGGCCCGCCCCTGCCCTCTAGGAGCTCAGCGGCAGCAATGTCCTCTGGTATTGGGGGGGGGATCATTTCTGCTAGAAGAGCTTCCAGAGTCTGGATTGCTTCCCCAGAAACCTTTTCCTTTTTGCAACAGACCTGATCTTTCTGGCATGGAAATTCAGACCCTGTGGCCTTTGTTCCCTTGAGCGCAGTCTCTTGAGGGGCAGGCTACGAGTGGAAGCCCTGTTTGCCTTTGGCTAAGCATCCCTGGCAAAGGGCACCTCGCTGGAGATGGGATCACCTGGAATCTGTATAAGATTTGGGATATGACTTGGATTCCGATGGCTTGATTCTGGGCTCTGATGTAGACTAAGAGGTACTCCCTCACCTTTGGAGGATTGTGAAGAGCCAATGTTGGCTGCTTGTTCCAGAAGGAGGAACTGGTGGCGCTGCCTGGGTTTCATCTGCCTTGAGTTTGGCAGATGCTTCAGACATGGAACAGGAACCAAAAGTGCATCCACTTTTGCAAAAGGTGTGGAAATCCACTACTGTCTTCCTGTTCCCAGAGATGATCAAGGACATGATCGGTTGGAGTGGGACTTCCTGACTGCCCATCTAAGAGGTTAAGTGCATAATATCAAATTGCACAACGCACTCCTCTGGGAGAACGTACATCTTACATAGTAACATAGTAAATGACGGCAGATAAAGACCAGTATGGTCCATCTAGTCTGCCCAGTTTATTTTGCTTTTATCCTGTTATAAAGGGATCCACTGTGTCTGTCCCATGCCATTTTGAATTCCGTCACTGTTTGCCCCCACCACTTCCAATGGAAGGGCATTCCAAGCATCCACCACCCTTCACTGAAAGGGTGTGGATGCTTGGAATTGTGCATTGTGTGAGTTGATATTACAAAGATGGATGTGCAGGTCACAGCAGTTACCAGATGGACCACCATTCCTGTGGAAGGCAGATCAGTCTTAAAGGATACTCTGGACCATGAGGTGGATTCCTTATTTGAAGAACCAGTTTGCTATGGTTGCTATTTTTCATTTATCAGTATGTACAGGCCTTGATCCCTGCTCCAGTGGATTCAGTCTCTTCTGCCAGATATTACCCCTCTTTTGCAGTCTGCTATGGCCTTCCTTTCTGATGCCATGTATGACCTCATTCACCTAGCATCCAGGGACAGTGCCCTGTCAACAGTGATATGGTGTTGGATTTGGCTCAGACACTGGTCAGCAGACATATCTTCCAAAGCCCAGTTGTCTCAGCTGGCTTTTAAAGGGAAGCTTCAGTTTTGGGCCAATTTGGAGCAGCTGGTGAAGGATCTGGTGAGATGAAACCACCTTCCAGGGGGCCTTTGGAGCAGGCAGGAGCCCCCTTTGTCAGTCTCTGCCCACGCCTCACAGGTGTGCTGATCGGATCCCCAGCGGTCTCGGAACCCCTGTTGCTACTGGCCTGGAAAACCTTTTTCCCCCTCTTCTTCCAGATTTCGGACTCATTCTCATTCCTTTTAGACCCAGGGACTTAGCCCTCCCAGCCTATAGAATGACGGTTTGGGGAGCCATTCTTTGGTACCTCTGGCTAGAGGCAGGCTTTGCCTTTTCTTTCCGGAATGGGCCCAGGTCACAAAGGATCACTGGGAGCTAGACACTATTCAGTACAGCTATGTCCTTGTGTGCAGAGCTGATACCAGACACTTTCATCCTTCTGTGTGAGGTCTGGACAAAAGGGCTGCAATGTGGATCACGTTGGAGAAGGTGGTACTCTTGCAGGATGTGGTGCCTTTCCCCTAGATGATCGGGGCAAGGGGGGTATTCATATATTTTGTGGTGCTTAAGCAAGATGGATGGTTCTAGCCCCATTCTGGACCTCAAAGGTGTCAAACATTTGCACATCCTGTGTTTCGGGATGGAATCTTTGCAATCTATGATTCAAACAATGTGCCCAGGGGAGTTCCTGGCATATCTGGATTTTGACCAAGGTGTATTTTCATATCCCAATCCAGGAGGATCAGCAAATATCTGTATTTTTGCAATGCTTGGCTCTTGATTTCAGTTTGCTGCCCTCCCATTTGGCCTCTCCACTGCCCCAAGGATGTTCTCCAAGATCATGGTGGTGGTGGCCATGGTGCTAAGGGATTTGTGCACACCCATATGTGGTCAACTGGCTCATCTGACCCTGTTCTATTTTAGAGGCATCTCTGGTAGCACCCCAAGTAGTGGTGGTGGTTTTGGAAGGCCTCAGCTGGGTGATCAGTCAGGGAAAGCCAGTTGATGCCTTCTCAGTCCCTGGAATTCCTGGGAGCACATTTTTGATACTCAAGTGGGCAGAATCTTCCTGCCAGAGGGAAATGTTATGAGGTGGTTGGATTGCCTGGTGCTGTTCATGTCAACAGCAGGCTCCCAGAGTTCAGTATTATTGTCGGCTCCTTGGATTGATGGCAGTGACGATCAAGATTGGTGCCATGGGCATGTGCTCATATGCAGCCACTTCAGTGGTCCTTGCTGATTCAGTGGTCTCCAAGTTCTTAGTTTGAGTTAAGACTCCCGCTACTGGTGATGGTGAGGGCCAGCCTGTGGTGGTGGTGGCAGCAGCAGCCCAGTCATTTGAGGAAGGGCATGCTGCTGGACAATTACTCATGGTTCCTGACAATGGATGGCAGTTTCTCAGACTGGTGCACCCATTGCTATGACCAAGTGGCCCAGGGCCGTTGGAACCACAGGGAAGCAGTGGAGTCCAACCACTGAGAGGTGAGGGCTATCAGGTTGTCTGGGACAGGTAGTTAGTGTTGTCAGACAATGCCACGACAGTGGTTTAGGTCAATCAGCAGGGCAACATGAGTGCTAGGGTGGCCCTGGAGATGACTCCTTTTTGCCTGGATGGAGAAGAACCTCCTAGCCTTGTTGGCTCAGCACATTGCTGGGGTAGACAATGTGGGAGTGGACTTTCTCAGCCAGCACACTCTGGATCCAGGAGAATGGGAGTTGACTCAAGACATTTCAGCTGATTCTGTGCCAATGGGATTGTCCCGAGATGGATCTGATATCACATTCCAATGTCAGGCTGCTGCTTCAGTCACCACAAGGAGACTGTCAAATGGTATCGGTGCCCTGGCTCAGCTTTGGTTACTTCTGTGCCTACTGTATGTTTCTTCTGTGGGCCGTGTGAATTGGTATAACATAGTATGACAGCAGATGAAGACCAGCATGGTCCATCTAGTCTGCCCAGCAAGGTGGCAAGAGTAGATGCACTTGCTGCTCCGTGCAGGTCACCCCTCCCCATTCCTTTGTTTAGGGGTGTACCACTGCTCCATGTAGGTCACCCCTATTTGTTCAGATATAAGAGATAGTAATGCTTATTTTTATTTTATCCTGTTGCTATAAAGGGATCCACTATATCTGTCCCATGCCATTTTGAATTCTGTCACTGTTTGCCCCACCACCTCCATCGGGAGGGCATTCCAAGCATCCACCACTCTTTTTCAGTGAAAAAGTATTTCCTGACATTGCCTTTCAGTTTACCCCCTTGCAACTTCACATTATGCCTTCTAGTTTTACAGCTTTCCCATCTTGGGAAGAGGTTGGTTTGTCCATTAATACTTTGAAGTATTTAAAGGTCTGAATCATCTCCCCTGTCCCTCCTCTCCTCCAGAGTGTACATATTTAGGCCTTCAAGTCTTATGACGCAAGCTCCAAATCATTTTGGTCGTCTTCCTCTGAACCACTTCCAGCATTTTTTTTTTTTTATATCCTTTGCGAGATACGGTCTCAAACTGAACACAATTATTCCAAGTGAGGCCTCACCAGCGACTTCTATAGTGGCATTAGTAGCTCTTCCTTTGCTGGTAATTCCTCTCTGCAACCCAGCATCCTTCTGGCTTTTGCCACTGCCTTGTCTCACTGTTTTGCCACCTTGAGATCATCAGAAGCAATCGCACCAAGATCTTTCTCCTGGTCCAGGCACATCAATCTCTCACCCCCTATCGCATACAGTTCCCTTGGCTTTCTGCTTCCTAAGTGCATGACACTGTACTTCACATTAAATCTTAACTACCAAGCATTAGACCATTTCTCTAGCTTTTGTAGATCTTTCCTCATGTTCTCCCTGAGGAGTCCACTCTGTTGCAAATTTTGGTGTCCTCTGCAAAAACACTTTTCCATTCAGCCCTTCAGCAATATCACATACAAATATATTGAATAGCACTGGTCCCAAGACCGAACCCTGGGGCACACAGCTAATCACCTTCCTTTCATCTGAGTGGGTTCCGTTTACCATCACCCACTGTTGTCTGTCAGTCAACCAATTTCTGGTCCAGTTCACCATCTTGGGACCCATCCCCAAGCTGTTGAGCTTATTGATAAGCCTCCTATGAGGAACAGTATCAAAGGCTTTGCTGAAATCTAGGTAGATCACATCCATCGCATGCCCTTGATCTCATCCTCTGGTCACCCAGTCAAAGAACTCAATCAGATTTGTTTGGCAAGATCGTCGTTTGGTAAAACCATGTTGCCTCGGATCTTGCAGCCTGTTGGTTTTGAGGAAGTCCACTATTCGCTCTTTCAGGAGCATCTCCATTACTTTTCCCACTACAGAGGTAAGGCTTACTGGCCTGTAGTTTGTCACCTTCTTCCCTATTACCATTTTTGTGGAGAGATACCACATCAGCCTATCTCCAAGGATCTATTAAAAACATCCTTTAAAGGTCCTGCAAGAATTTCTGAGCTCTTTCAGTATCCTGGGGTGTGTCCCATCTGGTCCCATAGCCTTGTCCATTTTCAGTTTTGCAGGCTATTCTAACACATCTTTTGTGAATGGTGTGGTATCTACTCCATTCCAATTTGTATATTTGTCAATCGCAGGTGGTCCTTCTCCAGGATTTTCTCTAGTAAAAACAGAGCAGAAGTATTTATTTAGCACTGTGGCTTTTTCAATGTATATAGAGCTCACCTGGGAATGGGGGTTCTGGTGGTGCTGGATTGGCAAAGGAGAGTGTGGTTCAGAAATCAGATGTGGCTCCTGCAAACACCACCTGTTCGCTTGCCTCCTAAATGATCAGGCTCTCTTCTTGCTTATGCTTGGCTCTTGAAAGGAGATGGCTAGCGCATAAGGGCTACTCTGGAGGTGTTTTCCACTCTGCTCAGAGCCCAGAGGAGGTCGATCAGCCTGGCATACATGTGGATTTGGTGCCTTTTCGAGCGATGTTGCAACACACAGCAGCTGGTCCCTGAGGCAACCAAGGTGTTGTCTCCGCTGGCCTTTCTGCAGGAAGGTCTGTAAAAGGGCCTCTTGGCTCCCTGAAGGTTCAGGTGGAAGCTTTGGTCTCCTTCAGAGGTTTGATAGCCGGTAAGTTGCTAGCCTAACCCCTGGATGTTTGTGCTTTCTTCAGGGTTTGGTGTCTGCATCCTTCCCTCCAATCAGTGGTTTCTTCCTGAGATCTGAGTCTGGTGCTCAGGATCCTGATGTCGGAGCCCTTTGAGCTGTTGAAGCATGCTACTTTTGGAGGATTTGACACTTGAGACTTTTTTCCTGGTTAGTTTGTTCTGCGATGTGGATTTGTGAGCTGCAGACTGTCTTGCTGAGATCCTTCTGTCTTTTTCAAAGGAGGCAGTTTCCATTCGGCCTTTAACTCTCTGCCTAAGTTTATTTCTCCCTTTCATGAACCAGATAGTCTGCCTGCCCTCCATCTCTAAGGAGCCATGTCAGGGGAAGGATAAGGAGCTTCACCTTGTGGATGTCTGGAGGTTGCTGCTTCAGTATTTGGAGGTTACAAATTCCTTTTGTGCTGTTTGCTGGTCTACGCAAGGCTGACACAGCAGCTAAGTGCACGTTGGGATGCTGGATTAAGGAGACCATTGCCTCTGCATATCTTTTGCAGAACTGTCTTGTTCTGGAGGGTTTGTGTGCCCATTCTACTAGAGCACAAGTATTGTGGGCAGAGCGGAGCTCAGTAGCCCCTGCACATATTTGTCTAGCACCAGTGTGGACATCCCTTTCTATTTTTGTCCAGCAGTACCACTTAGATGTCCATACTCAGGCGGATACGACTTTTGGCTCTTAGGTTTGGTGAGCTGCTGTCTACTTCCTGCCCAGTGGAGCCATAGCTTCGGTACATTCCACTTGTCTGGATTAATCTAGCAGGATGATATGGAAGGTGACATTTTACATAGCAGATTGTCCTTTCCTTGAGTCCTGCTAGACCAGTCCAGGGCCTGCTCCTGAAACGGTGTTGGCTCTGTTCTTCTGTGGTGGTACCTTTTGGGTCCACTATGATTTATATACTTGGCTCTGCAGATCCATCTTCTATTGACAACCTTCTGTTTATTTTATTTATTTATTTTATTTAATGGTATTTATATACCGCCTTATCATTCAATCAAAGCGGTTTCCACGGCAAACAATCAAGGGGGCAAATGCTTTCATGCAGTGTACAGAGTGGTGTGTATGTGTTGGCGGGGATGTGATTAGATTTGGTTTATCTACATAGTGCGCTATTATACATCATAAGCTATTATACAGTCTTATATACAGTCTTGGGGTGGTGGGGGGGGGGGGGTTGATGATCTGACTTGTATGCTGGTTCAGGGGGTATGTCCATAGTAATCGATGAACAGGGTTGTCTTCAGCTGTTTTCGGAAGTCCTTGATTTCTGTGGTTAGTCTCAGATCATCTGGGAGGGAGTTCCATATGGATGGAGCAGCCAGGGAGATTGCTCGTTGTGCGGTGTCTTTGCGGGTCTTGGTGAAGTCTTTTGGGGTGTTAACCCGATTGGAGGTGCCTCTTCTTCTTGGCCGTGTGCTTGTGTCGGGTTGTATGAGTGTGTGTAGGCTTATGGCGGAGGAGTGTTGTTTGATCTTGAATATGTTTATGATAGTCTTGTATTTGATGCGTGAGATGATTGGGAGCCAGTGCAGTTCTTTCAGTATGGGTGTGATGTGATCGTGTCTTGTAGTACCGGCTATTATGCAGGCAGCTGTGTTTTGGGCCAGTTGTAGTGGTCTGAGGGTCTGCTTTGGTAGCCCGGTGAATATTGGATTGCAGAAGTCTAGTAGAGGGGTTATCAGCGCCTGGCAAACGGTGCGAAAGTGCTCTGGGTCGAGGAGGGGCTTAAGTCTTCTGATGAGTCTCATTCTTAGGTATGCACTTTTGGTTGCTCTGCCTATGTGTGCTTGGAGGTTAAGTTCTTTGTCCAGGATGACTTCGAGGTACTTAACTTCTGATTTTATGGGTATGAGTGCATCTCTTATCTTGATGTCGGGTGGAGGGATAAAGGCCGGGTTTCGCGTGGTGATCAGTGCCTCCCTCTTGCTGTAGTTGATTGATAGGTTGTTTTCCTGAAGCCAGTTTGCCATTTGAGTGAGGCAGTTTGTTATGTTGGTGTAGTCCGGGTTGTCGACTGAGATGGGTGTGTAGATCATGATGTCATCTGCGTAGATTGTATAATGTATGTGGTGCTCTTTCATGATGGCACATATTTGCTGGATGTATAGGTTGAATAGGAGAGCTGAAAGGGCCGATCCCTGTGGCACTCCTTGTTTGACTTTTATGGGTCGAGATGTGTTGTGTCGTACTTTGACCTGTATTTGTCTGTTGGTTAGGTATGAATGGAACCAATTCAGGGTGGCACCGTGTAGACCGATGTTCTGTAGTCTATCCAATAGAGTCTTGTGGTTAACTGTGTCAAATGCAGATGAGATGTCAATGAATATCATGAGTATGCCTTTCTTGGTGTTGTCTATGATGCGGAGGACGCTGTCGAAGAGGTATATCAGAAGAGTTTCTACCCCGTGGTTGGGGCGGAACACATGTTGATTGTTGTCCAGGGGAGCGTGGTTGTCTATGTGTTCTTGTAGTTGGTGCTGTACAGTTTTTTTGATTATTTTTGCTAAAAGTGGTATGCTGGAGATGGGTCTGTATGCTGCTGGATTGTTCTTGTCAAGTGTGGATTTCTTCGGGATAGGTCTTATTGTTGCGAGCTTCAATTGATTTGGCATGCGCCCTTGGGTTAGGGAGGAGTGTACTATCTTGTGGATGGTTTGGATGAAGTTTGATTTGGTGGCCTTGATCCAGGGCACTGGGCAGGGATCCGTGGGGGCAGTGCTTGTCTTGATTGCTGAGATGATGTGGGAGAGTTGCTCCGTGGATGGGGTGTTGAATGTTCCCCAGGTGTTCAAGGGTGTGATAGTCTTTGGGGTTGGGCTGGGTCTTTGTTCTGCTGAGTGGAACTTTTCTTGGATGTGGTCCGCAAATTTTTGTGGGTCCAGTTGCACTTTGTCTTCGGTATCCTGGTCTTTGGTGAGGGCTTTTACGATTTCAAATAGTTCTCTGGGTTTGTTGTTGGAGTTGTGTATGAGGTTTGTATGGTATTCCCTTTTTGTTTGGTTGATGCATTCGTTGTATTATTTTTGCTTTGTTAGGTATAGTTCCTGGTTCTCAGGTGACTTGTTCTGTCTCCATCTCTGTTCTATTTTTCTGAGGCTCCTCTTTTCATTTCTTATAGTTTTAGAGTACCATGGTTTGTGTTGTAGTTGCAGCGAGGTGTCCTGTGTCTATATTCTGTTGCTTTGGCAGCATTGTATATGGTGGTCCAGTTGGTGATTAGTGCATCTAGGTCATCTGTTTCATGGTTTAGGTTTTGTATTGTGTCCTGTAGGAACTGGTCTCTGTCGAAGCATTTAAATCTTCTTTGTGTGGGGGTGTTGTCCGGGTATTTGTTTAGTATCTCCTCATTAGGTGTAATTTTTACTTCAATTAAGTGATGGTCAGACCATGGTACTGGTGTGTTGATATTAGGCCTCTTGAGGTTAGGTAGTTGGGTGCAAAAATAAGGTCTGGTGAGGATCCATGTCTGTGTGTCGGGGTGGTGATTATTTGCGTGAATTGGAGTGAACTCATTGCTTGGAGAAAAGCTTCTGCATCCTTTTTGTTACAGTTTAGGCTTTCCTGTACACAGTTTTCTACTGTTTCATTATTCATTGTTGTCCATGTTGAGGTGTGAGGATTTTCATGTTCTCCCATATGCTTTGGGACAGATACCAGAGAGACCTCTGGTGGCTGACGCAGATAGAGGCATGGGATTGATGTCCTTGAAACCTGGGCATTTCATTGATTCTTTTGCCTCCATCAATCTGGTAGGGGAACACAACCCATTTGTCTGGACTATCTAGCAGGATTCAAGGAAAGGACATTATCTGGTAAGTAAAATGATACCCTTTTTTCCCATTCTATGCCTGCATAAAAAGCCTTTTTCAAACTTTGGCCCTGACATTTAAACCCCCCTCCAAAAAAAAAAAAGCATTGTGGAAGTAGAGGTACAAGAGGATGAGCCTAGCACATGCTTGTTCAATTGTAGTTTGGAGGCACCTTGTGTGGATAAAATGCATTTTACTTATCTAAATTGCTGTCTGAGAATTATCCACCCTCCTGGTTAAGTCTGTGCAGTATTCTAAAAGCCTCACCAGAAGAGGCATTTTGGGGGAGGGGTGTTAAGGTCATAGTGTCCTATCCATAGAGAAAGCAAGTGTAAGTCACCTCATGTATGTTGTGTCCTTGGCATTTTTTAAAATTTAAAGTTTTTTAAAATGTATTTTTCTTTGGGAAATTGGAAAGCCCAAACCTCAAAGGGCCATCCATATTGGTTTGCAGATTTTAGTTATGCTGAAAACCAACCTGTTTAAACCTGTGGGTATGGGAGCTGGCAGTCGGCAATACACAAACTTCCACTCATCACAAAGTGCAGGGATGAGGAGTAAAGAGATCCTAGTCAAGGTTGCAATTGTATATTTCACCAAACTACATCTACAGAGGCAAAAGGAGCGTGGAAAGAGGTTAAGTACAGAGCAAGATTACTTGTTGAGGGTCACACAGTAGGTAGACTTGCCAGCTGTGTCACTCTACTAGTTGGTTGACCTACTGATTTGCATTCTGTTGTTTTTCCAATAGTTTTGCACAGCTCAAGCTAACTTTCTCCCTTTTGCACTGAACAGAATTTTATGGAAAAGGTGCACCATATAATGCACTGACTGGGAGAGATTCCACACGAGGTGTTGCCAAGATGTCACTTGAGCCGGCTGATCTCACCTATGATACAGTAAGGAATGACCCCAGCATTACCGTTGTCCTGCTGGTGCTGGCTGGCTGGCTGTGCTAGTGCATTACTGATTTAGACTTACACAGGTCCAATGTGCAGACTGGACCTGGGTTAAGCGCTGTGTGTGTGTGTTTTCTCTGTGTGTTTTTTCTTAATTCAGTTTGGCAAATATCTTCCTTCCACTCTAGTCAGGGCCAGCCCAAGGGTACCTGACTCTCTAGGCAAGCCATAAACTATGCACCCCTGACACCCCCCAGTCCAACATCTCCCCTTCCCTTCACCCCTCCCAGCTCATGAGCATCTTCTTCCCTCCCTTACCCCCACACCCCGGTGTCAAGCATTTCTTTTCATCCCTGCTGCCCCCACTGCCCTACTTCCACAGGAGGCCAAAGTACAGGCTTCAGGGGCAGTGCTATCACAACCAGCCACAGGGAAGTCCTTTTAAAGTCACTGTCAGTGGTGGGCCTTTGAACATTTGCACGTGCAGGCACAAACAAGGCCTGCCGCTTCCCACCCATATGTTGGGAGAGATTGGGATGTGGCAGGCCTTCAGCGCACATGCACAGATACTCAAAGGCTTGCCACTAATAATGGCTGGAAAGGACTTGCCCACAGCCAACCACACACTGCCACCATAGATGGATGCAGTTTTCCTATTGTGTGTTGGCTGGCCTTGATGTCTGTGCAAAATGCTGTTCTTCACCTTATAATTCTGTGGTTTCAAACAAGATGTTCAACCCAGAGTTGAAGGAGCCTAATATCTGGAATATGTGCATCCAGTCTACATGTATGTATGGATCCAGAAAAAAATCAGCCTTATCCAAGGGTGTGAGCTGTGTGGGGTACTGGAGGGGGGGTCCAGTATTGAGCAGGCTCCTTCGCTTACTCTCAGGGAAGAGTAACCTGGGTTGTCTCGCATCCCCCAATCATTATGAGAAGTTGGATGCAGTGCTGTTGTCTGGAGGGACAGGAGAACTCTGTCGTGAATATTGGATGCTGATAGAGCACAACACAAGTTATTAGGGGGACACATACATAAACACAGCACATAGATAAATTGTGAAAGTTTCTCTGATCACTGTCATGTAGAAACATGGAACTCCTTCCCAAGCTAGACTTCTGCTCCCTGGGTTTATTTATTTAACAGCTCTTATATACCACGCTATTTGACATCAGTGCGGTTTACATTAAACAAAATACACTCAGATTTAGAGAACTTGTCCAAGTTACAGGTAACAGGGGAATAAAACAAGGATTAACTGGGGAATAGCATATAAATAATTAAATAAAAGCAATTACATAAGACTAGAGATCTTGAGTGGGTATATAGACATGTCATAAATAACATTTAACAGAGTAGGTACAGAGGCACCCTTCACACCCCCTTGGGGGAAGACAGTCTTGGCCATCACATAGTGGTGACATCTATTAACCAGACTTGGGATGCATAGTTGCTGGATTCCTGAATGAGCTTCAGTCTGGTCTGGGTTGGACTGGGTCTGGGGGATGGGAAGGTTGTAAAATGGGGTGAAACAGGTGGTTACAAATGAAGGGTCATGGTGCCATAGCCCAGTACGCTTCAGCTCTGATTTGAGCTAGAGCAGGAGAAAACTCTTGGTGCAAAAAACCTTATTTCTCTAGTTACTGCTGCAGTGTGCTTGGTTTGTTCCATTGCTGTAGCATCGGGTCTCCTCTTATGAAAAGCAGTAAATTACTGTTACATTCATGAAACATCAAGCAATAATCCCTGTTTTTAAATTGACTGAACAGTTCAACATTAGTTTCCTTCCTATTTATGATTTTCAGCCTCCCTCCCATCCCTAGCAGCCAATTACTGGCTCAGCTGAGTCTCATCTACAAGGGGCTACTGTCCTGACTGCCATCTGGAACTGCTTTGGATCAGGGGCTCAATGCGATCAGAGAAAAAAATAAAAATCCATGCATCCAAATCTGGGCCTTTTGCCTCTTAAAGCTCCTAGCCCAGATAGCATCTTTGCTGGTTCTCAGGGCTGAAGGGAAAATTAACTGCTACTCCTTTTATGACCAGCAGGGGCCACCACAGTAGTAGTGATCGCTTTTCCTCTTTGGACCTAAAGCAAGGGTTCTCAACCCAGTCCTTGGGACATACTAAGCCAGCAGGCTTTCAGAATGAGCACAACAAATATGCATGTGAGATTTGCATGTATTCCTTCATTGTATGCAAATCATGCTGCTTATGGATATCCTGAAAACCTGGCTGGCTAGGTGTCACAAGGACTGGGTTGAGGAGAACCCCTGATCTAGAGTGTCTGCAGCCTGCCCTCCCCAGTGGCTCTGATTCCACTTTGGTTCATCGCATTACATCCTCAAACCCGTAGTACTAGCCATTGTTGGAGAAAAATCATTGATTTTCCAGAGACGACAAGCAATACGCATAAACACAGCATGGTTCTAGCTCAAACATCTCTATTATGAAACTGCAGAATGTGTGCACAAGAAAGGAGGCACAATGTTGCCCCTTCGCCAGTTTTATCAGACACTTGTCTAAACTGACAGCCAGAGCTTTTTTTTACACAGGCCCAGAGGGAAAGCTGAACATGCACTGTAAAGCGCTTTTTGCTGGAAACGGCGCTCATAAAATTGCAAGGCTAACTATGCGCAAAGCAGCGTGTCAAGCTACCACTGCACGTAGCTGTTATCAGGGGTGTAGTTTGAGTAGGGCTGGGGCAGAGCTGCATGTAATACCACCTTCGGAACAGAAAATTGTACTCTACTAGCCTACTTTGTAAAGGAACATAAGCACCTATGCCGCCTCTTCTAAACTAAGCACTTTTTATTTTATTTATTTTTATTTTTTTATTTTATATTTATGCAATTTTACCATACAATCAAGAAAGCCAACAACGCACTCTTGAAGAAACAGGTTGACACTATGAAAAACATAATAAATACAGAAAAAATACAATTTAACGTAGAAAATATCAGTGTCTAACCAGCATAGCCCACAAAAAAGGGGGGGAAACATTCACAGAAATATATATAATACCAAACAGGAAAGAAAAAAGGCAACACATCATTTCAGACCCTACATATCTGAGCACAATTAAGAGGAGTCAATAGAGGATTCTACCCGCCTAGCACTGATAAAGGCCAACAGCTGGGAGGGCTCAAAGAACACATAAGAAACAGCTTGGAATTTCACCAAGCATTTACAAGGGTGTTTAAGAAAAGAGTCCCCCCAGCTGTAGGACCCCTGATCGTAACAAAAGAAACTCTCTGTGGCGTTTCTGCGTTTCTCTCAATAAGTCAGGGTAAATACGGACCGCAAAACCATGAAAAGAAAGTTTCCTTTTACGGAAAAAAAAGCTTCCACAACCACTCTGTCTTGATACAAGGCAAACGTTACAAAAAGAGTAGAAGACTCAAAAGAGTCAGAGCCAGTATTCTCCAACAAATCAGTAACATTCAGTACATCCCCATGCAACACACCACCTTCCAACACTCTTCTAGGAGTGGTACATTTTGCCCTGGGAAGGTCAAATAGCGCCTTCCCAGAACTAAGCACTTTTTAGACATTTCATATGATACCCTGTTATGAAATTACTCCCATAAGGGCAAGATGGCCAGTCGTCATCTTGTTTGTATTATGTATTTATAAGCAGCTGTTTCAGACAATTCTGAAGCCATGATTTTGTCATAGAGAATTGGTAGTCTTCCAGTTGTCTTAGCAAAACTGATGAAAGCCATCCTCGTTTTTAACTTGCTGCTACCGGCAAAATCATGATATCTGTCTATTCTAGGAGTTTGGCATTCTGATTTTTAGGGTGTATTTAACTCGCCAATATTCTGCCCCAAAAGAGGCAACGTTTGTTGCAATCCCAGAGTGCAGCCTCCCAAGAAGCTTTGTGCAGAGACTCTCCCCCTGCTCCCTTGCAGCCCTTTTATTGAGGTAGACTGTCTTGGGAAAGCTAGATTCACTGTCAGACCTAAACCTGCATTGAAACACACAATCCTCAAGAAAACTGTTCTTGCTCTCCATGCCCTATATGTAGCAGGTCTGGCATGACTTTATTTTCCCTACCCATGTTGGCAAGAGGGGGGGTTTTTTTGGGTATAATTTGAGCTGTCTTGCCTAAGATTGGAGTCCAGACTAGTCGGGTGCATCATCTGCAAAAACTAATAGCAAAAAAGGGATATGTGCTAGTAATGATTAAAACTTTTGTCCCTGTCAAACTGTAGAGTCCCGAGTCCTACAGACACCACCATCAAGGGACAGGACCACTGAAACTGAAGCAGACTCCTTCCTCCCAGTCAACTTCCAGGGTCAGGGTTATACGTGTGATAGCAGATAAAAGAAGGCACCATGCTGCTAGGCTTCAGGTCTAGGCATAGATGATTCTGGCAGCTATGAGGGCCCTAAATGGATGGAACAAGACATTGGGATCCTCAGGAGTTCTGTGGCAGCTCCCATCACTCTCTGAACACATCGGTTTAGGTGGTGGGATAGTGGCTTAAATGCATATACCCAAAAGATACCACCTTTTTCAAAAATGTCATGGCAGGGTGGTTGGGCAAGGAAGAGTTTTTCAGGCAATTCCTCACTTGGTTCAGAGCGTATGAAGTGTGGAATCTGCAGGAGGTGCTTTGACTGCAGTGAGTGATGAGAGTCACATCTCCCCCTCCACCAATTCCTTGCCTGCCAGTTGTGTGCTTGGCACATAGCATGTCATGGAACGCATTAGAGGAAGCAAGGCGCATGGTTGAAAACTAGCAGGTACTGTTATGCTGAGCAGCGCCAGGGTAGAAGGTCCCGTCTGTCGCTGTCATCGTGGACTGCTCTGTAAGGAACTGGCAGCCAGGACATCTTTTGCTTAAATGCCATTGTTCGTTTTTTCCCTTGTACCTCTCTAGGTTGGCAAAAGATGTGCAGCACTTTTTTATCAGAACCAGAGAGAAGTATTTGCTGTACTTGACATAACTCTAAATAGAAGTCATGGAATAATGTGCACAGAATGATATTTACAACCCAAAACACCCAACTGGGCTTATCTGCCATCACGTATTATGTATGTTACATGTGTGAGGGATTCATCCTCTGGTACCTCTCCAGCACTCTTGAGGCTTGCTGTGCACAATTTCTGTGACATTCAATGCCATCAATCCCTTGCATGGCTGGATTTAAGATTTTGGTGCATATAGGCAAGACTGGACAGCAGATCCCAGAGAGCAGGTGACTGTCAGAGCTCAAAAACTGGAGAGCCTGAAGAGTAGAGGGATGTATAGTGCTATAGCAACATACATGAGTATGGCCCTCAAATAAGCAGGAACGGGCTCCAATCTGGCCTGGGTATTTAGCCTCTTCAAAATTTGGTACCCTGGACAGTTGCCTGGGCCTGATGCTTTTTGTCACATTGAATTGACTTCCTATGACTTTCCCAGAGTACTTTTTTCGGGCTGGCAAGAATGATTGCAGCTTATATTGAAGATACTTAATTGAAGATCAGTTTTCCCAATGAAATTTTTGTTTAAGCAGCATAGTCTCGGGCTATGAGCCTGGTATCAGTAATCTATAATATGAAATTATATACTGAAATCCACCATTTTCTTGCTGGGTTAGTGGATTAGGATCCAATTGATGATCTGGAATCTAAATGGAAGTTCTTCAAGCTGCAAATATTGTGTTAAAAAAAAGCTGATGATGGAGTTGATCTTTGCAGCTCTCAATAACTAGCCATCTGTCAAACCATCAGGCAAAATATAAAAGTAACATTTTAGATTTAATTACTCAAGACAAAATTCAGGAACAGTCTGTCCTTGCACAAAAGAGTTTACAATCTAAATTTTATATCGTCCTGCTAGACCAGTCCAGACAAGTGGGTTGTGTTCCCCTGCCTGCGATTGGTGGAGACAGAGCCAATGAAAAGCCCAGGTTTCAATGACATCACTCCTATATCTCTATTTGCCTCAGCCAAATACTGAGGTTTCTTCAGTATTTCTTTGTCTCCAGCAGATGGTGGATGGGTTTTCTCCACTCTGAAGAAGAAAATATGAATAATTGAGAGGAAAGATTTGATTTAAATGCTCGAACAACCACCTTAGGGTGACTTTCACATGAGTGTACATGGGAGGCTTCACGATACTGGTCTTTTTGGTAGCCATAGGATGTGGGATAATGGTTCAGCTCCAAGCTGTTAAAAGCTTGTTGTGCAGCCAGAAAATGAAGGCTTTGGAAGCATTCAGCCTCTCACAACCTCAAGGCCCCCTCCTTCCTCTGCTTGCTCCTGAATATTGCAGAAGGCTCTTGGAGGGATCTGCCTGCTGGCCACCTTACACACAGTGGGTGAAGTGGGATTCTCTGATTCTCAGCCCTTCTGTTCCACATACAGCCCACTCTGTCCTTTTCTCCCATACTGTAGTATTGGAAGGTCTTCAATGATCCTCTTAGCCAGACAATGTGCTTTGACCCATATTTCTTTGTCATAGCTTAGAATCAGCCCGTGCATTATAGGAGCTTGATATTCAGCAGCATCGAAAATCTGGCTCAGCCAGATTAGCGTTGAAACTAACTGGGCAGTGGTGATATTCGGCTGCTGCCTGGTTAGCTTTGGTGGTGACATGTAGGACAGCCTTTTACTGGGCTTAACTTTTGCCGCCAAGGGATAACTGGACAGCAGCTGAATATCTACCAGCAACACCTGCACCTAGTGGCAGCCCTAACCACATTAGTACCGCTTAATATCCCAGTCAGCACGATTAACACAGTTAGCAGGTCTGTTAGCCATGTTAATTGCTCTGAATATCAAGCTCTAGCTTCTTACTGAGGCTGTAAACTATTAACATGGCTTTCTTATATACTGATGCCCCTCTTTCATCAATTGTGTGGACACCGGGCTGTCTCCTCATTCTGAAAAGAACTTATAAAGCAAGATTGGCAAGGTAGCCAGATAGGAATATTTTAGATTCAGGAGCCTAATGCTGCCTTCTTTCCTCTGGGGCTTGTAACTTGTCAAAAATGGATCGTTGGATAGGAAGACTTCCAAATAGTTTATGAAGCTTGTCGTTTGTCAAAAGCCCCATACCCACTAATATTGGAACCACTCCTGGTGTAAACACCATTTTAATTATTTGCAGCTACATTCACAGGATTAGTTGAAACTTCTGCAAGATGGGACGTTTTCTACATTATCTAAAACAATTTTGATGCTGTTGTATTCCTTAAACCTGATTGCAGAACCTGACACTGAGATAGTATTAGGGGGAAAGTAAGATCTGTTGCATTCTAGTTAGTCTTGTATTCTTCAGTACTAGAGGAAGCAAATAGTAGACTCCTCATCCTTGGTTGTAAGAGAGGAGTAGAATTGTTTCCATATTCCAATAACTTGTATTCCGAATCATTTGTATGCCTGAGACTGGGTTGTGTTACTGTATGGTGGTGATCAGTGGCTCTGGTGCCATAACGAATATCAGGACCTAACAATTCACCAAACATTTTCGTCCTTATCAAGAATTTTTTTTTTTGTTTTACCATATAGAGGTGGTTAGCTTTTGCTCACTTAGGGATTCAGTGAAACATACAATTGACCAGGGTTGCCTAAATGTTTGGACACACATGTGTCTGGTTTTCTATGTGGATTTAAAATGGTTTTTGGATTATAATTTCATCCAGATTAGAAGTTGTCGGTCTTCCATAACTAGTCCCATTTGATTCTTTCCAGTGCCTTTTCCTCATCTAATGACTTAACTATTATGGATTGTTAAGTCTTTTACTTTTCAGAGCAGGTGTGGTGAGGTGTACAGGTGATTTTTTTATAGATTGTCAGACGGCTGCCTAGGGTGAGAACTTACACAATTTTGACGATGCATATATTCATATGATTCTTGCAAGGTATTGTGGGTATTGTAGTTCATTCACTCCCAAACACAGCTGATGACAATAATTTGAGTTGTGAAACCAAGTGGTAAGATCAATAAAATACTACTTTTATTGATGGGGTTTAATTCACCCAGCACATGTATGCTTGATAGCACTATAAATGAGGTTACTTGCTTGCAGTGTTTAAATGGATAACAAAAAGTCACAAAGTAAACCAGAAAACAACCTTCAGCTTGTCAGGCAATTAGCTAATGTTTTCTTAGCAAATAATTACCAAATACAAAGGCACAACGAAAAGAATAAACTTTGCTGGTTAGGTTAACTTCTGCTTATTTTCCACGCTGATCTCAGCAGTGATTCTCCCTTGCTCACACACACAATCAGGTGCAGCCCTAATTACTATCCATGGACCAGCTGAAAGCCTTTAGCTGGCTGGCTGCTACTGTGTGAGCCCAAATCCTGCTTTAAGAGCTGTTTGCAGTGGAAATAAAGAACAAAGTTAGGTTTCTTTGTGATGGCTGATGTGTTTGCTCAGAAAAAGCTAGCAATAGCATTTAGATAGAGAACAGTCCATATAAACTGTACTTTCATCTGCTGTATCAATCAGCATAGGGTCATTATCATACATTGGCACAGACGAGTCTTTCATTAAGGCACTATCATGAGAATGCTCATTCCCTTGCTGCCATTCTCTATTATAGATAGGGTCTGGATCAGTGTTCATACCTGAGCCTCTCCTGCTATCATTATTCCTCTCTGTATAGCCTGGCCAATATGTAATCCAATTCTGATGTCCAGCCTTCCAATCTTGATCCCTGGACACTGGATCTCCTCTCACATACCTTCTGGCCTTGGTCTGAAAGTCCCTTCCACATGCAGTCTTCTCTCTTCCAGGTAGCCACTGGTGATTCCTATCTCTGCCACTCCATTCCTCTGGCTGAAACCAGTCCAATGGACTCTGCTGGCTTTTGGAATACCTCCCAGTATGAGTATTGCCTTGGAATCTCCCAGACCTTCCAATGGCCTTTCTTCTCTTCCTTCCAGAGAGTTTCCTTCTCTCTCTATCTGCGTGGCTTTTGCTGAAGCTGTTCTTCCAACTCTCCCTGAATCTGTTATCTGAAGAATAATCTCTATTCTTATCCTGTTCTAATGTGTGCTGCTCCCTAACACAGCGCAGCTGTCTTGAATCAGGCCCTGCCCTTTGAGATGAGTGCTTAGGGATTACCTCATAGCTCTCTTGATTGCACACACATTTTCTCACTTCAGCCCCTCTCATGGCTGCTGGAAACCTGGTGCATTCTGGGACTGGTAGTCTTTTATGTGAAAACTCTGTTTTCTCACTTCTACCAGAACTGACAGGTTGCTTGTTCAGAGTCACATCATTTTTTCTATAGCTCCTACCTGAGCTATGATAAGCTTCCTTATCACAAGATATAGAAAATTCTTCTTTTTGACAAATCCATTCTGTTCAGGGCTTGACAAACCCTAGCGCTAGCTTTCCATGGTGACTGACAAATTGGACCTAGGGCTCAGTCAGACAGCATCTGTCCACAGTCACGGCCATTTGCAGCACTTCTGCCTATTCGGAGATGGGATCTCTGTGGGCAGATGGTGCAGATCCTGGCCGCAATTTCAGCACTTCTGTCTGCTTCTAAAAGTTAGAGTAGTTGATATGGAAGGACAGACTAGATAGGCCATGTGGTCTTTCTGCCATTGTTTGTGTTTCTAACTGTGATAAGGTATTATGAGGCCCAGTCACTAATAGTGGTGCCATCTTGATTTCTGCTGCACTTCCATCTAAGAGGTTGATGGGTTTGCTCTGGCCAGTGAGGACTTTGTCATTGGAGGGGTAAATCTGGATTCTAGAAAGGACATTGAGATAGATAAGAGGGAAGGATTAGCAAACCCCCTTTTAATTTTGGTGGGAAGACAAAGCCTCAAGGATATGAATTTCCCAGCATGCTAACTAGCTACCAACTCTTGAGCTGGTGCTTAACATTCCAGAGCCCTGTGGCCTCTGCAAATTTAGTACTTGCTAGAGAATAGTGCAGTGATAGCTAATGAGCTCCTTATTCTTTTTGAATTTTTTTTTGCATCCCTGTTAATCTTTAGCCTGCACACATAACCGTTTAGCATAACTGAACAGGTACTAAATATTTGAGTAAGCATAGTTAGTCACCTGTAACAGATGTTCTCTGGGAGCAGCAGGAATCAGTTATCACATATGGGTGACATAGACGCTGATGAAGCCTGCACAGAGCATTTCCCCAGCTTTCACAGAAAACCTTTGGGAATGCTACTATGCATATGTGGTCCCCTTCCTGTCCAAGGGTGCCATCTTGGTCAGTCAGATGACATAGCAAAAAAGGACAAACAATGTAGGGAGGCAACTCCAAGGGGAGGAGGGAGGGTTGTGACAACTGATTCCTGCTGTTCCCAGAGAACATCTGTTACAGGTGAGTACACTTTCTCCAGGAACAAGCAGGAAGTCTGTCCTTGCATATGGGACTCCCTAGCTCTAGGCTGCTGAGGGCCGAACCACAACAGCACCAATGTAGAACCTTGTATACGGTGGGTCCACTACCAAGGCCTGGAATTCTCACTCTTCAAGCTGACATGATGGCCACCAGAAACCTCTCCTGGAAAGTGGTCTATCTCAAATGGCAGGTGACCAGAGGCTCGAACGGCGGTCTGTTGAGTTGGAAGAGCACCACATTAAGGTCCCATTCCACCATCAGAGGGCGGAGAGGGGGCACTTCAATAGCAAGAGCCCCCAAGGGAACCTGGAGACCAGGGGCTGGTTTGAGAGGGATTTCCCTTCTATGGGGTGATGGTGAGTGGCTATGGCACTTGGGTGCACCCTCACCAAATTAGACTGCAGGCCGGTGTGCAAGAGGTGCAGTAAGTACTGTAGCACTAGTTGCATGCAGCAGGAGAAAGGGCTTTCTCCTCTCTGCACACCAGATGGAAAATGTTGGTGTATGCTCATTTTGGAGGGTTTTCAGGAGGCCAGGAGGATCTCCTCTACTTCCCCCCAGGAGACTGAAGCAAGCTAATGCTTCCCTTTTCAGCAGCCACAGTCAACACTAGTGATCCCCAGTTGGGGTGCAGGACAGGAGGTCTGGATCCCAACCCAGTGGGACTGGGAGTACCACCAACAAGGAAAGCAGCAGAGGGATCCAGGGTTCTCAGGCCCATCTGGGGGCAATCAGAATTACTGATGCCTGCTCGCTCTGGACCTTGAAGAGAGGTTTTTGGCCACCAGCAGTGTCTGTGGGAAGGCATAGAGGAGGCCCTTGGACCAAAGGATCAGGAAGGCATCTACTGCCACCTTCCCCAGGTGTGGCTGGCATGAGCAGAAGCAGGGCAGCTGCATGTTGTCCAGGGAGACAAACAGGTCCATCATGGGCCTGCTTCAGAGGCAGAAGAGTCTTTGCGCCACCCTGGGGTTCAGATGCCATTTGTGTGGGTGGAGGACTCTGCTGAGTTTGTCCACTAAGCAATTGTCCTGACCTGGGAGGTATACAGCTCGTAGGAGCATTCCATGGCATACTGCAAAGGAGAGGAGAGCAATCTCTTCCTGGCAGAGAGAGTACAAACCAGTGCCTTCTGCTTGTTCCCATAAAACATGGCAGCCTGGTTGTCCATCTGGATCAGCACAGGGTGGTTGCATAGGATGTGTCGGAATGCTCACAAGGCCAGGGTGATGGCTCTGAGCTCCAGGAGGTTAATCTGCAGGAGCGGCGACTCCTGTGACCAGCTGCCTTGAGTGCGGAGGTCTCTGCAGTGTGCCCCCCAACCCAGGAGGGAGGTGTCTGTGGTCAGGACTCTCTGTGGTAGAGGCACCTGGAAGGGCATCCCTGCCTGGAGGTGGCATAAGTACTGCCATCAGTTGAGAGAGTCCACCAGTTGGCAGGTGACCCTGACCCTGTCACGCAACCTGCCTGTGGCCTGAGTCCACCGGGAGCAGAGGCACCACTGGGCTGCCTGCATGTGCAAGCAGGCTAGGGGTGTGACATGGACTTTGGAGGCCATGTGGCCCAGTAGACAGAGGAGGCAGCAAGCCAGTACGAACTGGTGGGTCTGTACCTCTTCTGCCAGCTGCATGAAGTGATGTGTCCTTTTCCTCTGGGAGGAAGGCTGTAATGTATCCAGCTGGGCACCTATGAACTCCAGGTTTTGGGTTGGAGAGAGGTGGGATTTGGGGTAGTTGACTAACCCTAGGTGCTGCAGGAGGTGGATTGTTCACCCTGTGGACTGGCTGGCCTCAGAGGCCATGCTGCCTCTGAGCCAGTCATCCAGATAGGGAAAGACGAAGGCCCTTTGTAGGCGCATGTGGGCAGCAACAACCACCAGGCACTTTGTAAAGACCCTTGGCAAAGAGGCTAGGCTGAATGGAAGCACCCAGCACTAAACTGGTAGTGCTCTTCTCCCATCACAATCCTTAGGTACTGTCTGTGGGAGGAGTGGATCAGGATGTGGGTATATGGCTGTGCTCCTTAGACCTAAAGGATGCAGTCTCCCTGGTGGAGATAGGGCAGCAGGGTTTCAAGAGAGCATCTTGAACTTCTCCCTCATCAGAAACTTGTTCGGGTTTCACAGGACTAGTATGGGCCTGAGGCCCCCAGTTCTTTTGGGGACAAGGAAATACCTGGAGTAAAAATATTTTCCCTACAAATGCCTGGGTACAGGTTCTACCACCCTTTCCATGAGCAAACCTGCAAGCTTTGAGAGGAGAGCGTTCTGGTGAAAGAGTCCGTACCATCTCTCCTGGGAAGAACCCCGGGGTGTTTGCTGGAACTTGAAGAGGTAACCCTCCTTTACCACCTGTAGGACCCACTGGTCCATGGCGATCCTGGCCCATTTGTGGGCAAAGAGCACCAGGCAGTCCCTTGTGGGCTGGGGAGGGTCTCCCAGGGGAGAGGAGGCCCTGCCTGCGGAGTCAAAAGCTCCCCAGACAGGGTGGTGGAGGTTGAGGTTTGAGTCTTTGGCTTCCTCTGCCCATGACCCTGGTTCTTGGGCTGTTGCCGTTGCCCCTAGTAGGGTTGATGGCCTTGGTGAAAAGACCCCTTTTTTTACTTGAGAAAAGTGGTCTCTTTTTCCCCAACAGTTTCTTCTGGGGAAGGGTCAAGGCTTTCCTTGAGAGCCTCTGCCTGGTCATGAATTCTGCCTCTAACTTGGCCGCCTTGTTGGCCATGGACTTGCCAAACAAGTTTTCCCCAGTGTAGGGGACACTGAGCAATTTCTTGCACCCATTGCTCAAGGTCTGAGGTCTGCAACCAGGCCTGGCACCAGGCCCTGATGCCTGCTGCTGCTACCTGGGCTGTGGATTCACAGTAGTCATAGGCAGTGTGGGATAGGAACTTCGAGCAGTCCTGGATCCTGACTTTCAGGGCCTGGAACCTCCTGGAGGGGTTCCCCAGCAAGGCTTGCAGAGAAGCCCGCCAGCTCTTGGATGAGGCCCTTGAGGTACATGCCTATGTATAACTCATAGGCCTGTATCTGACAGCCCAGCATGGATCCCTGGAAGCACTTGTGCCTGAGGGTATCAAGGTCTTGGGCCTCTGTCCAGGGGAACAGAAGAGTAGTTCAGTTTTTGCATAGTGGACTCCACGACCATGGAGTTATGCAGGAGTTGGGATTTCTGAAACCTGGGCCCATGTTGATGCAGTAGATGGCATTGAGGCATCAGCTGACTACATCCACAGGAGCAGCCTCTTGAGGATGTGCTCACAGGCACCATGAGTCTCCTTTGGCGGGGACTCATACTGGAGAATCTCCAGTTCTTTGGTGCGCAGGTCCTCATCTGATTTGGTTGGGACCAAAAGGGCCCAGGCCATGTACCGGACAAAGTTGTGGAAGGCCACATCCTCGGGAGGGGGGGGGGGAGGGGCACCAGGGCTCAAGGGGAGACTGCTCCAAAGGGATGTCTGTGTCGAAGGGTCTTGGGAAGGCCTCTGTCTCCCAATCGGAGCCAGAGGGTGTTTGACTCGGAGGCTCGTGACTCCTGTACCTTGAGGCTGGCCCCAAGGAACCAGGGTCCTCTGGACCTTGGGTCAGACTCCCAGAAACTGGCTGGGGAGGACCGGATACCTGAGGATCGTGACTTGGATTGCGATCGGTGCCAAGGGCTCGCTTGGGGCCTGGCTCGACACCCAGGGACTATCCCCGCAAACAGGGGCCCACTTATCAGGGCAGATGATGCGGACAAACCTGACATCACCTGCTGCAAGGCAAGGATGGCAGAAATTCTGCTCTAGGGCTGCCATTCTGGATTCAATGCCAGAAGGCTCCCCAGTGTCGGCGTAAGCACAGAGGGCCTTGGGCCCGATGCCAGCACTCATGAGTGCATCATTGACAAGGACCATGGCCTTGGAGCCTCGCATGGTCACTGCCAGCTGAGGACTCCTTCTTAGACTTCACGGGGTTGCTGCTCAGTCACCAGAGTCCCATTGCAGGACCTTACTGGGTTTCACTGGTGGAACCTTGACTGGTCTCAGATTTTTTTTTTCCAGGGCCTTTATGGAGGAGCCACCACTGCAGGACTCTGACACCTAGGCCTCGCGGGAGGTGCTCGACTTAGGACTCCGCATCAGGGAAGCCAGGGCTGTCAGATTGTGGGAACATCCCCTCCTGCGACTGACCTTTTCTTGTTGGTTTTCGGAGTCGTGGCCTGTCGCAGGTGGTTGTGTCATGGTCTGGGCCAAGAGAGCTTAAGCAGCTGTTGTAGGTGTCTGTAACAGACATTGACTGCAGTGGTCACACTTTTTGAACCCACTGGGGGACATGGTGGGGGACACCTGGCTGGGGTTGACTATCCCTGGGCAAAAAAAGGCATGAATTCCGGTCGAGGCCAAGCCTCATCAAAAAAGGGGGAGCCAAGGACTGCGCTGGCTCAAGGCAGGAAGAGGAACCAGTATGCAAACCGTAGAAAAAAAAAACGTGTAAGGATAATTTTTAGAGAATTTTTCTGGGAAAAATGGGACAAGCATCCATTGGGCTCTGTTGGAAAAGACTGAGCAAGATGGCACCCATGGGCAGGAAGGGGTCCACGCATGCATGGTAGCATTCCCAGAGGCTTTCTGTGAAAGCTGGAGAAATGCTCCATGAGGACTCTGACATCACCTGTATGTGAGGACTGACTTCCTGGAGAAATCTCTTATAACGGATACCCTATGTGTGAAGACTTACTAAGCGGCTACTTGAGGCCCTTATAGGCACCTGTGTCTTTTTATAAGAGACTTGAAATAGGTGCTTAGTTAGCCTTCACACACAGGCAACCTGTTTTTATAAAATACTAGGGGCAAAAGGCAGAATTCATGGTTAGGTTGAAGCTGTGGACATCTGACCGCTCAAGAGCAGGCATAAATCTACAAACATATTATAAAATATGAATGTAAATTGCAACTCTACCTGCATGCCCTTTTGCACTGCATGTAACCCTAGCAGCGATTATACAAGCCCTTCTATGTCTATTTAAAGGTCTCTGGGGCATGTTTACTAAGATCTGCACTGGTGGTGCATGATCAGCTCTGAAAACAAGCATGGGGACTAGCAACTGGAGGTGTGCCTGTTGTGTTCCCTATATTGCTGACATGGGTATTTCTGCCCCTACGTTGATTACCTGTGGCACGTTCAGTAGAGGTGGACTTATCACCATCTCAATGGATGGTAAATGTATCCATGCTAAGCGTTACATTGACAGGGAGCATATGCCAAAAATGCCCACACTACCTGTAATGTGAACTCTACTCAAGAACTGCCCATTCTCCGCCCCAATGGGGTTTTTAGTGTGGCCACACTTTCACCACTGCACACTTGGCGTGCACTGAGCCCTGCGTTCATCCAGCAGCACACTTCTTAATAAACATGCCCCTTTGTGCACTAAAAATCCCTTTATTAAATTACCCCCTTAAAGATTGGCCTACCCTTAAGTGTTTGGCTTCCCAAACCTGACCCAGTGACTCCATCGCCAACTGGTATTTTAAGATCAGCAAAGTTCTGTCATGTATATTATGGATATTAGGTTGCCAATTTATGAACATTTACCTCGTGCTTATTTCGTGTGGATAGGCGGAAGACCTTGCTGACTGGAATCAATAGGATAGGATTTAGCATGCACATTAAAAACGTTGGGTAAATTTGTGGCAGTTACTCAGACATCCAGAGCTTTTCCAAAGTTGCCAAGTTAACCCATTTCCAGGAGTGAGATTTTGCTTGTTCTGGTTGTAAATTTGCATTGCAGTATGATTGTGGGTTCGATTCCCACTAGCACTCCTTGTGGCCTTGGGCAAGTCACTTAACCCTCCATTGCCTCGGAAGAAAGGCCTGGCAATCTACTTCCGGTGACACTGCCAAGAAAACCCTGGGGCTTCTGGGTCGCCAGGAGTCAGGACTGACTCGAAGGCACACATTGCATTGCATGATTGTTTTTTATTTTACTCATTGGAATCTGTGTTCCAGCCCCCATAAGGCATCAGGAAGAGGTGGTCAGAAATTCAGGACTGGCTTAAAATCCAACTCCTGAAACTCGGTAATTTGGCAACTCTGCTTTTCTCAATTTTATTTTGTCCTTTTCCCATACCCAGCCATCACAGCGACAGTTATCATCCGATGGACACAAACTGTACTTCTCTAAAGTCTAACAATACAACAGAAAACCGGATCAAAATTATTACAAAAATATATAAAAGGGGGACCTCAGATTATCATGAGCTTATTAAGGCCTAAAGACCTAGAACATAACTGCCTCAAAGGGCCATAACTAGTATGCTCAAAATCATTATAGGTCCTTAGAAATTCATTGCAATAGCACAAAAACCAAATAGTAGTGATATGTGATGCACGTCTACATAATCAACATTCCATATCAAAACAAGTGTCAGATATATGAAAGACTTATCTGTATCGGGGGAAAAAGCTCTGATTTGAAGTTCCCAGAGCAAAACTCCAGCTGGCTGAATGCTCCCACATACAAAGGAAACCCAAAAACCTTTAAAGCGGCAGCTGAGCAGATGCAACATTGAGATAGCTAATCACAGCAAAGGAGCCCAATGAACTGCTTGATTTTAAGCTAAATGACTCAATCAAATTTAGAGGAAATAGCCAAGCATATACATGGAGGTCTGTTACCTCTATGCCAGGTAAGTGGAAGATGGTCCAAAATATGCTGTGCTTGTTGCTGTGGCACTGACCAATGGTGCCATGATGGGTGGAGTCTGGGGGCGGAGGCAGAGGGCAATATGGCCACCTGCAGGGGAGCCCTCAAAGATCTGTGCAGAGGAGCAACTGCTGCCGATGGAGGACCCAGAGAAGGAGCTGTTCGTGGTGGGGTTGCTACCGGAGAAGGGAAGCAGAGTGGCTGTGGATGGAGGCCTGTGAGGGCGCATCTGGAAATGTGAGAAGAGTTGGGAGAATTGTAGGAGCCACGTTGGGGGGGGGGGGGGGCTGCGTGGTCCTGAATGGCAGGTTTCTTGGCTCTTGAGTCCCTGAGAAGAGGTCCTGGAGGGCATGCCTTCGTGACTTTCTGGCACAAGGGGACATGTGAGTGCAGTCCTTGACCTTATGGGAGACTCCGAGGCAGCGAAGGCATCAATCATGTGAGTCGGTTGCATTCATTTTTCTGGAGAAGTCAGGGCAATTTTTTTTTTTAACCCCAGCTTAAGCATGTCTTGTAGAGTCTTCTGTAATCCTGGAGCTGCTTCTCTGATGATATTATTAATTTTTTTTTTTGGAGTAAGTTTTTTTTTTTTTTTGTCTTGCTGGCAAGGCGGAAGAGTGAAAAGTGGCTGGCTAGGGGTGGACGGAGGTGGGGCCTAGGGGCTCATGCTCAGAGGGGCGAGGCACTTCTGAGCTATGGAGAGTGCTTCTGTCTTGGTACTGTCGGATGATATCACTTAGTGTGGCTGACTCATCCTGCTTGTTCTAGGAGAATGGTGTTTCCCTTCTTTCCTGCGGCTGTTAGTTGAGCCTGCCAGTGCTGAGAATAAACGAGGCATTTCCTGTCTCACATTTACCCTCTGTGCCAGTGGGCTCAACTTTAACAGCTGTGGGAAAGAAGGAAAACTCTGTTCCTTCTAATGGCTCTGCAAAGGTGAGCTGGGGTGCTGGCCAGCAACTGCAGGGCTCTTCCGGGGCAGCGGGGGAGGGGGGTGAAGAGTGGTAGTTTTCTGCCGAAAAGCAGCAGCAGCTTACCCAGCCCTTTTGTAAATTTTGAAGGCCGAATGAGGTGGCCTTTGGGGGGGCCTCACTCAGCCTCATTATTTATTTTATTTATTTATTTACATTCTCTTATATACCGCGCTATTCTGCATCAGTGCGGTTTACATTGAACAAACTGAAATTACATTGAACAGGGCATTATAACTTGGAGATAACAATTTTACAGGGAACATGGGCTATGGAGGGTTAAGTGGCTTGCCCAAGACCACAAGGAGCACCTGTGGGACTAGAAACCCCAGTCCTTCCGGCCCAAGGTTGCTGTCCTCTAGTGGGATTTGAACCACCGACCTTCTGGCCTGAAGTACCTTGCGCCAACCACTAGGCCACTCCTCCACTCTATAGAGTCACCCATGGGTGGGAGAGGAACAGGACCCCACAAGAGGACTGCAGAATGGGCTGTGGAAGGGAGGGCACTAAAAGTTAGGTTTGTGATATCATTGACGCATTTTGGGCTACAGTTTAAAACAAAACAACAAAAAGCTAATTTTTACCATTTACGTTTTTGGGGGGGGGGGGGTGCTGACTATGTAATAGAAAAAGAAGGGAGTGCATTCCAGTAAACTTGAGACACGCTGCTCTGGATAATGTTTCCATCTTGCAGTCTTCCATCTTCCTTTGTCTGAAGAAGGAATTCTGTGGTCTCCAAATCACACGTAAGACAACCCTGTTGCTTGTTGGCACAAGTGGCTAATTTGCTGCGAGTGTGGCAAATCTGAGTTATGTTTTGTCTCAAACTTTTCTTAACATTAGAATCAACCAATGAGTGAGTACCATTAGTATCATGTGATCACTCATTCTATTCACTCTGACTTCAGCTGACACTCCCCTCCACAGCTCGAGTCAGTCTGAGTCCAACCGTGAGTGCATAAACTTGTTTAAACGGTGTTTCATTTTATTTTTCTATTTTATCAGCCTAACTTCTCAGTTTCTGCATGGTGTGACTAATTTTTACTTTTCATTCACTGCACCTGTGGCCACACTGAAAAACAAGTTGCCTGCCCCTGTTCTGTTGGTTCTCTAGAGTAGGGGTGTCGGCCAGTCAGGTTTTCAGGATATCCCTAATGAATATGCATTAGAATTTGCATACAGTGGAAGCAATGGGCAGGCACAGCTATCTCATACATTTTCATCATGGATATCCTGAAAAACGTGAGTGATTTGCGGCCCTTGAACTTTGACACCTTTTTGTTCTGGCAAGAATCACCACCTACAACTGTCTTATTTCCCAGTATATTTTCTTACACTCTTGAAAGGACCCTGTACATAAGACCTAAAGCGGACACTATAGAGCCAGAAAAGGGATACACAGATACTTCCTGATAATTCTGGAAAGTAGCACTGAATTAGAGCCATGGGTGTTGGAATGAGCTGGATTGGGACATCGGTAAAGATAGTGACACTGAGTATCTTTCTCTCTGACTCTTGTTTTTTGTTCAGGATGGACTCACACAAGAGGAATTCAAATCCCTGGATGATATTTTCAACAGTGTCTACAAGGCAAAATATCCAATTGTGGGATATACTTCCCGTCGGATCCTGAACGAGGATGGCAGCCCCAACAGGAACTTCAGACCCGAGGACCAGCCGCACTTCAGTATCAAGGAAGAATTTTGATGCATTGAATGGGTCGAAAAACTAAGGTGTATACTAATGCAAAGACTGGATAGGACACACGCAATACATAATTAGGAGGAAGAATAACTTTTATGCAATTACTTTTTATTCTTATCACCAGCCTGTCTGGTTCTCTGCTGATAACACTCCAGATGGGTCTTATCTAGATAGTGGCTGTTCTAACTTCCCTCCCTGATCTCCAGTTTGGAGACATGGGTCTCTCTTTTTTTTTTTTTTAAGCATGGTGCCATTTCCGGAAAGCAGAACGGGTCAACGAGGCCCTGGTTTAATGAGGAATATAGCAGTTCTCCATCTCCCACTAGCACTCCTTGGGCAAGTCGCCTTGGGCAAGTCGCTTAACCCTCCATTGCCTCAGAAGAATCCAAGTTGTCAATGTCCCTGTTACATTACCAAGTTTAAGTTACAATGTAAATTCGCTTTGACTGAAATGATAAAGTGGTATAAAAAAACCCTGTTAAATCTGATGTCCCATAGCACACACTTGTTAAAAATGATACATAGGACTAATTCTCACATTGTGTGAGATATTTGAAGGACACCGTGTGAGACTTGTTTTCATGGAATAGTGACTGAGTGATGAAGTTGGTGACTGCAAGATGCCAGAGCATTCAGTTTCTAGGATTGTAGTATATTGTACATCAGGAATATTTTGTACACAAGGAGTTGTTTTGAATAAACCACCTATTTCTAAGCTGTACTGTCTGTGTCTTTATCTTTTGACTTCTTGATATCGTGACTTTTTTGTCAGTAGCAGAGTTGGAGAGCCTTGTCTTGAGTGAGTGATGTGGATTTTACCTCTGCTGTCGCTGGATAGGAAGGGAAGAGGCTATGGCCCAGTGAGAGGAGCTCCAGAACTGACAGAAGATAGAAAGCGGAGAAACTCTGGCAGTGGCAGACACAGAAGAGGAGGGATAGTCTAGTGGCTGGCAGGAAGGGCACCTTGGGGCCCAGCGGAGGAGGAGGAAGGTGGGGGATGAGATTGAGACGCCATGATTCCTATATTTTGTCTAACTTGGCACTTGATAAACGTCCAGTGTAGTTGCAGGGTAGAATACGCCTTCGTGAACATTTTTCTCACAAATAGGATAGAATTCCATGGTGGGGGGGGGGGGGGGTGGTGGTGAATGTCATAGTAAATGACAGCAGATGAAGACCTCTATGGTCCATTCTAGTCCACCCAGTGTAGGGATTGTATCTATCACTCCATGCAGGTTACCCTTTATTTTTTGAAGAGTAAAAGTTTATTTGTTGGCTTTGATTCTCTCCTCTTGCTATAAAGGGGGTCCTCTGTTTTTCCCATGCTTTTGAGTTCTGTCATAGCACTGTGGTTGGTCCTTCCTTGGAAGGTTGTACTATTGGTGTACAGGGGTTTGAGGTGGTCATGAATCTGATGGGCAGTCACCAAGCAGTTCTTAAGCTGGCTTCCCTAGCTTGGAGTATGTCAATGCTATGGACCACTTATGGTGCTATAAGGGATTCTTGGTGAGCACCGCATGTTGAATCTCTGCTGCCTCCATCTCTGAGGTACTCACCATAGCTAAGGGGACCATGCTGGGTGAGAGGGTGGGTGGTGAGGGGCCTAGGTTCCATCTCTGCTATCGGGCAAAGGGGGGGGGGCCTTGTGAAGGACTTTTCGCATCACTTGGCATATACTTGCATAATCAAAACACTGCCCAAGGCACCTACTGCACACATACAAACGTCATATAAATAATTTGTAATGACTGTGCTTTATTGATAGGAGATGCTAGATACAGATGGAAGTCGGGGCTGCTGGCTGCTTGCTTGCTCCACATACAGCCACAGAGGTGGTATAATGAGGTGTATACTGCGATAAGGTCCGTGTTAGAGCAGACTTTTGGGATGCTAAAGAACTTTCTGTTGCTTGGATCATTTTGGAGAGCATTGCAGTATGCATCTGAGAGAAAGCTGCGGACATGGTTGTGGGGTGTGGCATGCTCCACAATATCAGTGGTGATCCAGACCTGCTGCCTGCATCTCATTTGCACGTCTGTCACTGTACAGCTCTGAAGGGAGGGTATGGAGGATTATTGTTCCTCTAAGCTATGCTGCCATCCTTTGAATGGGTTGGTCCTGTATTCAATGGCCCTTATGTGCAGTTGTGGCCCCTTGGCTTATGCATATTCTACATCACCTGCATACAGGCGCTGACTGGGGGATTGAAATGTGGGTATAATTATGTCCTGTACCCTGGAATTGCAGTATACAGTGACTGTGAGGTCAGATCTTGTTGCCTCACTTACAAATTGCTATTCCCCCCCCCCCCCCACCCCTGGAGAGAACCATGTGAACTGACCTTCACAGAAGAAGCTGGTACCTGTGGCTGCTGGCTGTGAGATATTAAACTTGCGAGGCATACAGAAAATAATCCCGCTATCTTATTCGCTATGAAGCTCTTGGTGCAAAGGCTCAGATGGTGGTAGCTGTAATCGTGGAGTGGCAGGGCAGGTAACTGTCAGGGTAATGGTGGCCCCTCTTCTGTGTACACCTCTTTTTAAATAGTTTGTACCTTTTCAGGAGTAGCTCAAGGTGAGTTACATTCCAGTATTGTAGGCCATGTTGTCAGTTTAGCTTACAATCTATGTACAGTTTGTACCAGAGGCAATAAAGGATTAAATGACTTGCCCAAGATCACAAGGAGAAGCAGTGCAATGTGAGCCCTGTGGTCTTTGTGTTTCACCCTGTCTTTACCATTAGAAGGTGAGCCTGATGTCAGTACTGGGAAAAATGGTAGAAACCATCATAAAGAACAAAATTACACAGCATGTAGATAGTCATGGCCTAATGGGAGACAGACAACATGGCTTTAGACAAGATCTTGTCTTACTAATCTGTTATGTTTTTTGAAGGTGTGAATAAACAGGTGGACAAAGGTGAGTTGGTTGATTATAGTGTATCTGGACTTTCAGAAAGCCTTTGACAAGATCCCTCATCAGAGACTTTTGGCAAAACTAAAGAGTCATGGGATAGGAGGCAGCGTACTATTGTGGATCAGGAACTGGTTAAAAGATAGAAAGCAGAGGGTAGGGCTAAATGGCCAATTTTCCCAATGGAGAAAGGTGAATAGTGGTGTACCCCAGGGATCTGTGCTGGGTCTGCTGCTTTTTGACATATTCATAGATGACCTGGAAAAGGGAATAAAGAGTGAGGTTATCAAATTTGCAGATGACACAAAACTATTTAAAGTTGTTAAAACCCAAGAGAACTGTGGAAAATTGCAAGAGGATCTTGATAAATTGGAAGACTGGGCATCAAAATGGCAGATGAAATTTAATGTGGACAAGTGCAAAGTTATGCACCTAGGACAGAACAACCCAAACTATAGTTACACGATGCAAGGTTCCACATTTAGGAACCACCACCCAGGAAAAAGGCTCATTGTGGATAACGTGTTAAAACCCTTGGCCCAGTGTGCAGTGGCAGCCAAGAAAGCAAATAGAATGCTAGGTATCATAAGGAATGGAAAATAAAACAAAGGATATTATAATGCCTCTATATCGTTCCATGGTGAGACCGCACCTTGAATATTGTGTGAAATTCTGGTCGCCATATCTTAAAAAGGATATAGCGTTATTAGAAAAGGTTCAGAGAAGAGCCACCAAAATGGTAAAGGGGATGGAAGGATACTCCTATGAATAGAGGGTAAAAAGGGCTCTTTAACCTGGAAAAGAAACGGCTGAGGGGAGATATGATAGAAGTCTATAAATTAATGAACAGAGTGGAACGGGTAAATGTAGATCGATTGTTTACGTTATCAGAATATAGAAAGACTAGGGGACATGCAATGAAGCTACAGGGTAAACTATTTAAGACTAATAAGAAAATATTTTTTCACTCAATGTGTAATCACACTCTGGAATTTGTTACCGGAGGATGTAGTAAAGGCTGTTAGTGTAGCTGGGTTTAAAAAAGGTTTGGACAAGATCCTGGAGGAAAGGTCCATAAACCACTATTAAAAGGGACCCAGGATATCAATGCTTGACCCAATACAAGTACTGAGGAACCTGTGTCTTTTGTTGAAACTGCTAGGTAGTATGACCTAGATTGGCCACTGTTGGAAACAGGATACTGGGCTTGATGGACCTTGGTCTGACCCAGTATGGCATATCTTATGTTCTTAGGCTAGTACTTCCCTCTGCCCCAATCATTCTTCTTCCTTCCCCCCCCCTTCTCTCAAAAGAACAGATGACTCATTTTAGCAAAAGGGGTGTGTGTTTTTTTGAACATTAAAACCCCCCAAACTATTTACGTTATAGAAAAGAAAATAATTTATATAAAACAAAATAAATAAAGGAATATTTGCAGAAAGGAGGTGAAAGGTGTCTCTCATTGCTCTGAAGTTCCTTTTGATTAGGTCTTAATGTAAACTGCTCTGCTGCTTCTGTGAAGGGCGGTATATCAAATTTTAACAAACATAAGCTCTGAAGAAGAGGGTGAGGAGCTGCTGTAACCTGCCACCGTCCAGGCATGGTAGGTAAACAAGTCTGTCTTGTGAGGTGAAGGGGAAGTAGAGGCAATTAGTATGAAGTGAGCAAAGTGCTTTGTGTGAGATCTGGAGAAAAATGAGAAGAAAGACGAGGTCGATCGGTGTGACTCGAAATAAGAAATCTATACCGAATATGGTAATTTATGAGGAACAAGTGAAAGCGGATCATGAGGGGAGTGACGTGATCAAAACAAGAAATGTAAGCTAGCAATGTTTTGGATGAGTTGTAACTCATAGCTGGGGAGGCTGGCATTACAGTAATCCAGATGGGACTTAACCAAAGATATCAGCAGTGTAGTTAAGGAAGAGATAAATGGTTGCACAGCCCTAATCTAATGAAACCACTGCAAGTGGTGGTGGTACAGGAGGGAACAAATAGGTTTTTTTTCAAGTGATTAGCAGATGAAGTAACGAGGAGAGAGTACTAATCCTCCTTAACAGAGGTGATCATAGGTTTGTAAGAATGATGGCGGTGACAATATTTAAAGAAGGATAGACCTTCACCAGAGCTGGTCAGCTCAGTGTAACTGCCCATTAAAGATTCAGTCCAGGACGGTAGCAAGGATGCTGGGGACACTTAAGGTGGAGAGGGGTTATAAGGTCAAGAGCTGAACCAAGGAGAGAGTACCATACTGACACCTGATCATTAACAGGAAGAGAATCAAAGTCGTTAGGAAAGACGGCTAATATACGTATGCGTAGTGATTCTGTGTGTCCGGGTACAAGAGGGGTTAGGTGTGGCAGCACCATGGATGGCTCCGCTAAAGAAAAGCACATTTTCACTGTCAGCCTCGATGCAGTAAACAGTGCCTTAGATGCGCTAGACTTTGGTGACCTCTGGTGAGGTGCCTCACTTCACTTCACATCGCCCTTTTGCTCCACATCAACTCACTTCCTGCTTGAGCTGCTATAAAGCAAATGTTAATGTTCTGCATGCATTTCTTCTGTGCATAAGTTTTTACTGTATCAGGCGTGGGAAAATCAGAAATAAACCGCGGTGTTGAGTGTTAACGCAGTGGTTGCACAAACGTTATAAAGATAGAAAGTGATCTGTTTCAAACTGTTGCTGGTCTTGTGCTTTAGAATGGTCCTTTAACTCACGTTTTTAACTTTATTTTTTGCTTTTTAAAAAAATTTCACATATGCACGCACACACTTTTAACATCACCATGCATAAGTCTAACATACACTAAATTGTGACTGTCTTCACAAAGCAACACATTACAAATATGAAGCAAATTTGACCATAACAGCATCTGTCCTCTTTAAATATTATGATGTTCTGCACGGTCCGCTGCCCCTACCACATAAATTGTACAAAAGGGACCCACACCTCTTCAAATGAAAGGAGTCTCATCTGAACCAAAGCAGTTAACCTTTCCACTTCATATGGTTTCCAAACTTTCTTAAACCACTCATTCAAACCTAGGGGCTATACACACTGCCACTTTACAGCTCACTTCTCCATAACTGCAAACAGCAAGTGCTGGACACACTGGTATATCCAAGCAGAGCTGGCTCAAGCACCTTATAGGTAGATGAACTGCTTTACTGAAGCATGAGCTTGTTTTCAAACTCTACCCTGATAAATTGTTAGCATACAAGGTACCATCTGCCTCTGTCATTTTAATTTAGCATTTGCCCTGTTGTCATTTTAACACATTTTCACTAATTGCAACACACTTATTAGGGCGACTTAATCAGCCCACATCCTCCAGACCCAATCCAACATCCATATTCAGTAACTCCAGAGAATGCATGTTCCCCACGAGGCTATTAAGCTTGTCCAAAGCTCTTGCCAACTCCCAAAGTGATCCATCCCAGCTCCAATGAAAGAGGAGCAAAAAAAAAAAAGGCCTCAATCAATTAACAGAGCATCCATAGCCTGCCATAGGCTTCAACTGTGTTTACAACAGTACAATGATATCCAGGGGCGGCCCAAGGGGGGTGCGAGGCCATGTGCGGAGACTCGGTGTGGGGCCTCATTTGCATAAGTGGCCTTATTTGCATAAATATTTGCATAATGTTACCATACACTAACTTTTAGTAAACATGTCTCTTAATGAGTATATGGATAAAGAAAGACTAAAAGATTTCTACATTACTATAATCCAGTGCCAACCGCCAGGCACATTAGGAACTACTACAAACGCTGCCCATTTAGAACCCATAGCAAACCCGCCGTATCCTGACAGCACTACCAGGACTCACAAAGCACCAGACCCTACCTATCAAAAGGCAACACTGCAAATATTAAACCAATACATTTCAGAGAATACTGGGGAAAGAGAACAAGTGGCAACGTCAAATAGGAATTACATAAACAGAATACCTCAGCTCAGTTACACATGCAGAACATAGACCATCACCAAACAAGGAATCACAATTTAGAAACAGGAAGGCAATAAACTGGGAACCCCAAAAGCCAAACTTGGAATGTACAACAACACTGTAGAAATAAAACTATAAATTAATTTCCTCTTGTACCAAACAAGGCGCAGACGTTAATGATGCACATTTCCCAGAGCTTTCATATTCCAGTTAATAAATTCAAAATAAAGAGATATCTTTCTATCTTTTGTGCATTTTTTTTCAGTTGCAATTGGTCCAGCCACTTTCTTCTGGTTTCTTCATGTTTTCTGATAACTCTCCATCATCTGCTGTCCATTTGTCCTTTCTTCTCTCTTCTAGTTTTTTTCCATTCTCTCTCTCTACATCTGCTTTAACATACTAATCTTTCTCCTTTTGCTCTTTCCTCATTCCTATTTCATCCACACAAATTTTACCCCTCCATCCTCAATCCCCACTTACTCTCCCAATACCCGGCCAATTGTAGATTTTTCATCCCTCCTACACAAAATATTTTTCCCCTCTCCATTTTACTCTCCCAGCCCCATCCCATTCTAATCCTCCCCCAACATCAGTTCCCTTCTAGTTCCAGTCTCACCAAGCATCCATTCCCTTCTAGTCCCTGCATCAGCCCATTTCCAGTCCTAGCCCCCCCCCCTCAGCCCATTTCCAGTCCTAGCTCCCCCATCCATTTCCAGTCCAAGTCCCTTCATCAGCTCATTTCCAATCCTAGCCCCCCATCAGCCCATTTCTAGTCATTTCCTATCATTACCCTATCTCAACTCGGATGAACCTGACCTGGATGAACTGGTTAAGAATTGGAACATTACCATCAGTACAGCAGCAAAATCTAAACCATACATAAAATCGAAGAGCATAAGACAACACGCTCCATGGTACTCCAATACCATACGTAACGCTAAAAGAGAGTTAAGGAAGTTAGAACGCCACTGGAGACGCTCCAAATCTCCAACTGCACAAAACATTTACTTAACAAAGCAAAAGATATATAATGATCTTATTAACGATACAAAACGAGAGCATCACACAAACACTATTCTGAAAGCCTACAATAAACCCAGAGAACTCTTCGAGATAGTAAAAGATCTAACTAATGAACCAAGTCCTGACAAAGACATACAAATCAACCCTCAAACCTTTGCAAACTTTCTTCATGAGAAAATAGGTCACACACCGACTCAAATACATACTGAAACCTACAACTCCATCACAACAACAACAACAACAACAACAACAACAACTTGGGACAGATTCCACACTCCTTCAATCAAACAAATTTCGGATATCATCTCTGCTCTCAATACCAGCACTGTGCCTACTGATCCTTGCCTAGTTCAATGGCTCAAAGCAACCAAGCATAACTTCCTCAGTTATATACACAACATCGTATCCATCTCCCTATCTCAAGGAACAATGCCTGAACAACTTAAACTAGCCTCAATAAGGCCTATCCTCAAAAATACCAACCTGGATAAGAGCAATCCAGCAGCTTACAGGCCAATCTCTAGCATACCACTCCTAGCCAAAGTAATAGAAAAAGCAGTACAGCTACAACTCCAAGACCATGTTGACGAGCATGCCCCACTCGATCTACATCAACATGGCTTCCGCCCCAACCATAGAGTTGAAACACTGCTGCTATATCTGTTCAATGATATCACCCAGACCATAGATAATTACAGGCAAGGATCTCTAATGATCTTCATAGATATATCAGCGGCGTTCGACACAGTTGACCACACTATCCTCCTATCAAGATTGGAAAATATCGGTATCTCTGGTACTGTCTTTAGTTGGTTTAACTCTTACTTAACAAACAGGCAGTTCCAGGTTAAAATTGGAACCAACACTTCACAACCTACAAATATCAAACAAGGAGTACCACAGGGATCTGTGCTTTCTTCCCTTCTGTTCAACATTTTTATCCAGCCAATTTGTCAAATTATGGCAGCCCATCAAATAAGTTACACGATTTATGCAGATGACATTATGATTTATACACCGATTGATCTCATCAGCCCCGACTACAGCAAGATTATAAATTGCCTTGACAACATGTCTTCCTGGCTCACACTCAATAACCTTGCCATAAACTACAATAAGACAGAGGCACTTATTGTCACTCGAAACACCGACTTCAACCCCCCATCTTTCATTAAATACAACAATATTACAATACCAGTCAAGGACGAAGTTAGATATCTTGGAATTACCCTCGATAAAGGACTAACCCTCCAGTCACATATCAGAAAGACTGTGAGGAGTGCATACTATAGAATGAAAGTGATTAGACGCCTCAAGCCCTTACTCTCATATGACCACTTCCGGTCAGTCTGCCAAGCCTTAATAACTCCTATTCTGGACTTTTGTAATCCTATTTACTACGGACTATCAAAACACTCACTTAAGCCTCTTCAGATGGCTCAGAATACAGCAGCCAGAATAATTGCTGGCTCAACATCTCAAGATCACATCACCCCTACTCTCAAAGAGCTCCACTGGCTTCCAATAAGCCAGCGCGTCAAATATAAGATGTTAATTAATATATTCAAGATCAGACACAAGTGCTCTGCTTTTAGCCTTCATAATCTCTTACTCCAGAATAACAACAGGCCAAGAAGAAAAACTACATCAAACACTCTCAGCACCCCAAGTAGCTTCAGAAAAGCGTGTAAATGTACTACACAAAGGGCAATTTCCTTATCGGCCCCACTTATCTGGAACTCTCTCCCTCCCGATGTGCGATCCATAGATGATTTAAAGGAGTTCAGAAAACAACTGAAGTTTGTACTCTTCATTGAGCACTATGGCACAGACATCTAACAAGTCTTTATTATTATAGCCTGCATGTAACGTGTTTATCTGTAACAGTTCCTTGATGTTGTGTATCCCAATTTTACCTTCACTGTATAGCTTAGTCAGTGTATGCCTCCCTGCCTCTGTTCTCCCTTCTTGTGTCTTGGTAACCGCTTTGATTTAAGGAAAAGGCGGTATAGAAACCTGTTAAATAAATAAATAAATTTCCTAGCCCCACCATCAGCCCATGTCAAATCATAGCTCCCCTCCACTCAGCCCAATTCCAGTCCAAGCCCCCCCATGAGCCTACTTCCAGTTCTAGCCCCTCCATGAGTCCATTTCAATTCAAGCCCCCACCACAGCCCATTTCCAATCTTAGCTCCCCCCAACAGCCCATTTCCAGTCCTATCCTAGCTGTTCCATCAGCCCATTTTCAGTCCTAGCTCCCTTCCCTCACAGCCCATTTCCATTCCAAGCCCCCTCCCCATCAGCTATTTGCAGTTCAAGCCTCCCCTTCCACTCAGCCCATTTCCAGTCCTAGCAAACCCCTAACCCATTACCAGTCCTAGCCCCCCGTCAACTTCCAGTCCTAACCCCCATCACCCCATTTTCAGTTTAAGCCCCCCCTATAACCCATTACCAGTCCTAACCCCCCATCAGCCCATTTCCAGTCTGCCCCCCATAGCCCATTGCCAGTCCTAAACCCCCCCCATCAGCCCACAGCCCATTACCAGTCCTAACCACATCAGCCCACCTCAAGTCCTAACCCCTCCCCATCAGCCCATTTCCTGTCCTAGCCCCCCCATAGCCCATTACCAGTCCTAACCCCCCCATCAGCCCACTACCAGTCTTAACCCCCCCCATAGCCCATTACCAGTCCTAACCCCTCCCCCCCATAGCCCATTACCAGTCCTAACCCCCCATCATCCCATTTCCAGACAGGCCCCGTCAGCCCACAGCCCATTACCAGTCTTAACCCCCCTCATAGCCCATTACCAGTCCTAACCCCACCCCATCAGCCCTATTCCAGTCTTAACCCCCCCTTAGCCCATTACCAGTCCTAACCCCCCATCACCCCATTTCCAGACAGCCCCCATCAGCCCACAGCCCATTGCCAGTCTTAACCCCCCCATAGCCCATTGCCAGTCTTAACTCCCCCCATAGCCAATTGCCAGTCTTAACCCCCCCATAGCCCATTGCCAGTCCTAACCCCCCATCACCCCATTTCCAGACAGCCTCCATCAGCCCACAGCCCATTAACAGTCCCAACCCCCCATAGCCAGTCTTAACCCCACCCCACATAGCCCATTGCCAGTCTTAACCCCCCCCATAGCCCAATTCTACTAGTAACCCCCCCCCCATATCCCCTTACCAGTCCTCACCCCCCATCATCCCATTTCCAGACAGCCCTCATCAGACCACAGCCCATTGCCAGTCTTAACCACCCCCCAGGCGATTTCAAGTCTTAACACACCCAGTCCATTGCCTGTCTTAAACCCCACCTATCCCATTGCCAGTCTTAACCAACCCCAGCCCATTGCCAGTCTTAAACCCCCCCCAGCCCATTGCCAGTCTTAAACCCCCCATAGCCCATTGCCAATCCTAACCCCCCATCACCCCATTTCCAGACAGCCTCCATCAGCCCACAGCCCATTGCCAGTCTTAACCCCCCCATAGCCAGTCTTAACCCCACCCCCCATAGCCCATTGCCAGTCTTAACCCACCCCCCATAGCCCATTGCCAGACAGCCCTCATCAGCCCACAGCCCATTGCCAGTCTTAACCCCCCCCCAGGCCATTGCCAGTCTTAAACCCCCCCTAGCCCATTGCCAGTCTTAAACCCCCCCCCCTAGCCCATTGCCAGTCTTAACCCCCCGGCCCCCGGCAATTTAAAAAAAGAAAAAAAAGCTGGCTGCTGCCGCGGCGGCGGCATGGAGTGTCCCGCGGGGCTCCCTCTGCCCGGCGGATCTCTCCCGGCGCGGCTGAGCCCCTCTGCGCCGGCTTGCAGATATGCGAAGGGAGAGTGTCTCCCTCGCGTTTCTGTTAAGCCCGCAGGGGCTGATGGGAAGCAGGGGTTGATGGGAAATTTCCCATCTGCCCCTGCGGGCTTAACAGAAACGCGAGGGAGACACTATCTCCAGGAACAAGCAGGAATAAGTCCTCACATATGGGTACGTCGGAACCGACGGAGCCTGCGCGGGAAAGCTCCCCAGCTTCCCAGAAAGGAAGCTTTTGGGGCCTCCCACAGCGCATGCGCGCTGCCTTCCCGCCTTCCTGACCAACTCTCCTCAGTTCTTCTTTTTCCGCGGAGCCAGCAGGTCGTGTTCCTGTCACCGCTGAAGAAATTGTTATTTTAATTTGTTTCTTTGACCGCGTGTCTGCCTTCCCCGATTCCGGACCGGTACCGCCGGTCTTTTTTCATTTATTTCTTTTAAAAAAAAAAAAATAATTACTTTTTCCTCACTTGGTGTGTTTATTCTGTGAGGCCTCCAGGCCTTCTCAGATTCTCCCTCATGGAGAAACCAGCCTCTGGTTTTAAAAAATGCACCAAGTGTACCAGTACTATTTCAGTCACAGATACCCATGAATGGTGTCTTAAATGTTTGGGGCCTGACCATTCCATTCCGGATTGTCCATCCTGCTCTCTGATGTCCAAACGGGGCTTACAAAATAGAGCAGCCAAGTTTCATATGCTGTTTTCTGCGGATACTCCAGCATCAACATCCTCCAGGTCTTCCTCTCCTGATGGATCTCAGGTAACCAAACATTCTTCAGGCAGGTCCTCAAAGGGCAAATCTCCCTCTAAGCAGCGAGAGGCCCTTGGCTTTGACCCTGAGGACCCTGCCCCAGCCAAACAACCCCGGCGGGAAGCTCCGGCTTCCAAAGCTCCTCCTATGGGGTTACAGGTAAACATCGATGGCACGGCCTCGACTGATCACCTGTTAGACTGCTCTGGGGTACCGGCTAACACCGGTATCGACATCCAGGCAGTTGTGGCATCTATGGGTACTACGGTACAATCCATGCAGCAGGCCATACTGGCTTTCATTAACGCTGCAACGCCCTCGGTACCGCGACAATCGGTTCCGACTCCGGTTCCGGTACCACAACCGATACCGGTACCCAGAGCATCTACTTCCAGTAGTATGCCGGTTCCGGTCTCCGGTTCCGGAGATTTTCTCGATACCGATCCGGTTCCCGGTACGCCCGATGTCGATACCGGTCGGTACGCGTGTCGATCTCTGGAAGCTAATAGGCCGTACTTTGAATCTTCTGAAGATTCTGATACCTCAGATGATTCTGCAGATGTCTCTTTTACTCTTCCTGAGGAGCCCTCTTCTCCAAAAAGGAGAATGTCTCCTCCAGAGGATTTGTCCTTTCAAGACTTCATTATTGAAGTAGCTAAAAGACTCTCCATATCTGTAACCTCAGAAAAGGAACCTAGAGCAAAAAAATTGGATATTTTAGGATACTCTAAGGTTCCCAAAGAGGCATCCACCTTACCCATACATGAAATTCTTCAAGAACACATGATGGACTTGTGGGAGGCTCCTCTCACCCTATCTCCACATTCTCGACGTTTGGACACCATGTATCGGGTTCCTCCTTCTCCTGGTTTTCAAAAACCTCAGCTCCCTCACCACTCTATTGTGGTGAAGTCTGCTATGAAAAAGATAAAGAGTACCAAAAGGCACTCTTCTACCCCTCCAGGAAGAGAATGTAGGACTCTGGATGCTTTTGGTAGAAAAATCTTCCAAGCTAGCATGCTTATTGCCAGAATCAATTCATACAGCCTCTATATGGGCATGTTTTTGAAAGAGATTGCACTGAAGATACGCCATTTTCTCCCCTTTATCCCAGAGGATAAAAAGGAGGAGTTCCTTCTTTTACTAAAGCAAACTCAAGATGTTTCAAAGTTCTCCAACAGAGCAGCCTTTGACTCTTTTGAGGGAGCTAGCAGAGCCTCCGGCATTGCTATAGCTGCTCGCAGATTTGCTTGGCTCCAGGCCTCTGATTTGGAACCCTGGGTACAAGAAGGTTTGGGCAATCTGCCCTGTACAGGTGAAAATCTGTTTGGCAAGGAGTGGCAAATCAAAGCCACTCAAATGGATGCAGAGAATGCTGCTTTAGATAGACTTTCTAAGTCTACCTCTACCCCTGCCAAGAAAAAACCTTTTAAGAAGCCTTTCTATAAAAAGACCAGATTTTCCACAAATACTGGCCATCAATCTTCCCAAGTTCGCTTTGCTCCTAAGCGTCAGCAATCTAAACAGGCCAGAACAAAGTCTACAGGGGCTGCTACAGTCCAGCAGTCCCAACCCCCTCAGAGTTTTTGACTTGATTCTAGAGAACTTAACCTTTCTGGCTCTGCAACAACCAGAGCCTCTCACCATTCCAGGAAGGTTAACTCATTTTGCTCCCAGATGGGTACAAATCACATCAGAACAGTGGACCCTCTCTATCATCAGAGAGGGCTACAAACTACATTTCTCCAGCCTTCCTCCCCATACCATGGTGAGACAATTCAATTCTCCCCCATCTCTCCTGTACCTGTTGGGTCAGGAGGTGACCACTCTTCTCGCCCAAAAGGCAATAGAAGAGGTTCCTCTTCCGCAACAAGGGTCAGGTTTTTACTCCCCTTATTTTCTCATTCCCAAGAAAACAGGGGGGTACAGACCCATTCTGGATCTCAGAGAATTGAACAAATTTCTATACAAGGAGAAATTCAAGATGCTTTCTCTAGGCACTCTCCTTCCATACCTACAGTCAGGACTGGCTTTGTTCTCTAGATCTCAAGGATGCGTACACACATATACTCATCCATCCATCCCACAGAAAATTCCTACGGTTTCTGTTCCAGGGAAAACATTTCCAATACAGAGTACTTCCCTTCGGTCTAGCCTCTGCTCCAAGGGTATTTACCAAATGCATGGCAATAGTAGCTGCATTTCTACGCACTCTGGGAATCTTTGTCTTCCCATACCTGGACGACTGGCTCATCCGAGCTCCATCTCAGTCCGAGGCTCAGACTTCCCTGGACCACACCAGACGCATACTGCAGTATCTGGGACTCGTCATCAATCTGCCAAAGTCTCAACTCACCCCTACTCAGTCCCTAGAATTCATAGGGGCCTGGCTAGATACCACCACTGCAAGGGCCTATCTTCCTCAGGCCCGTTGCCTCCATCTGGTGCACTTGGCCTCTCAAATTCAGTCCAGAAGCCACTTGACTGCCAGAGAGATGCTACAACTGCTAGGCCACATGGCATTCACAGTTCATGTGGTGCCCTATGCTCGCCTACATATGAGAGCAGCTCAATGGACTTTGTCCACCCAGTGGACCCAAGCATCAGGAGCTCTCACAGACCAAATAGCAACCTCAAAATGTCTTTTTTGGTCTCTTCAATGGTGGATATCCACTCAAAATCTGTTGTTGGGGGCCCCCTTCCAACCTTTGTTACCCCAAGCAACTCTCACTACAGATGCCTCCCAAACAGGTTGGGGAGCTCATCTCCAAGACCTCTCCACTCAGGGCACTTGGTCTCCACAGGAGACCACCCTTCATATCAACCTTTTGGAGCTGCGAGCAATTTTCCTTGCTCTCAAGGTCTTTCATACCCTCCTCATCAACATGACAGTCCTTGTTCATACCGACAATCAAGTAGCCATGTTCTACATAAACAAACAAGGAGGGACTGGCTCTCTGTCGCTTTGCAACGAAGCTCTAAAATTGTGGGCCTTCGCCAGAGAGCATCAAATCCATCTCCTGGCAGTATACCTCCCAGGAATCCAAAACTCTTGGGCAGACAGACTCAGTTGAGTTCTGCTTCCGCACGAATGGTCCCTGCACATGGATCAGGTACTCAGAATCTTTCAGAAATGGGGAACCCCGGACATAGACCTGTTTGCAAGTCCGTGCAATGCCAAACTTCCCCGGTTCTGTTCCAGAATTCCGTGTCAGGGAGCTCAGGCCAAGGATGCCTTCCTCCTTCATTGGGGTCAGGCCTTCCTGTATGCCTTTCCACCCATTCCTTTGATTCCCAAGACTCTGTTCAAACTTCAGAGAGATCAAGGATCTATGATCCTCATAGCTCCACGCTGGCCACGCCAAGTGTGGTACCCTCTACTTCTGCATCTCTCCCAGGCAACCTCCCTGGATCTGGGAGCTGCTCCAGACCTTCTGTCTCAAGAGGAGGGGACTTTGTGGCACCCAAACCCAAGTCCCTTCACCTCAGAGCTTGGTTACTGAAGGCCTAGACCTTCAAGACTTCAATCTTTCTCAACAGGTGAAGGATATCCTCCATGCATCTAGGAAACCTTCCACCAGGCGTTCTTATGCTTTTAAATGGAAAAGATTTTCCATTTGGTGTGCTGAAAAGGGTCTTAACCCTCTAGCACTACCTTTGAATTCTTTACTCGAATATCTCCTGCATCTTTCCAATGCAGGACTTAAAACAAATTCTGTAAGGGTCCATTTGAGTGCTATTGCAGCATCTCTTCAGCCTATCAATGGACAACCTGTTTCCTCTCATCCTCTTATTGCAAGATTCATGAGAGGTCTAACTTTAACTAAACCTCCCATTCGGCCTCCTCCGGTGGCATGGGACTTAAACGTGGTTCTTGGTCAGCTTATCAAGCCACCCTTTGAACCCTTAGCCACTACCTCCTTGAAATTTCTTTCCTGGAAAGTCATTTTCCTTATTGCAATCACTTCTTCTCGCCGCATCAGTGAACTGCAGGTTTTAGTGGCTAATCCACCTTATACAAGGTTCCATCATGATAAGGTAGTCCTTAGGACAAATCCTCACTTTATGCCTAAAGTGGTCTCACCTTTTCATCTTAATCAAGAGGTATATCTACCTGTCTTTTTTCCAGCTCCTCATGCATCCAGAGCAGAGAGGAACCTACATACGTTAGATTGTAAAAGAGCTCTTGCCTTTGACATCCACAGGACACAGCAACATCGAAAGTCTTCTCAGCTTTTTGTTGCTTTTGATCCTTCTCATTTAGGACTTCCAGTCTCAAAAAGAACACTGTCCAATTGGATTGCTCAGTGTATTTCTTTTGCTTACCAGAGTAAGAACCTTTCTCTGGAAGGCCATGTCACAGCTCACAATGTGAGAGCCATGGCCACATCTATGGCTCATCTTCATTCTGTATCCATCGATCAGATCTGTCGAGCAGCCACCTGGGCCTCGGTTCATACCTTCACAGCCCATTACTGCTTGGACAAGGACTCCCGCCAGGATGCCTTGTTTGGTCAGGCTGTCCTCAGACACCTGTTCCATTCTTAAACAACTCCTGCCCACCTTCTCTGAATGGATGCCTGAGATCCATAGGAAGATGAGGAACCCTAGGAGGGGGATCTCCCCGGCATCTTAGCTAGGGAGTCCCCATATGTGAGGACTTATTCCTGCTTGTTCCTGGAGATAGCACAGTTACTTACCTGTAACAGGTGATCTCTGGGAACAGCAGGAATTAGTCCTCACAACCCACCCACCTCCCCTAGGAGATGTATCTCTCTCTCTCTCTTTCCTTTCCTCTCTCTATTGTCTCAGCTTTAAACTCGAACTGAGGAGAGTTGGTCAGGAAGGCGGGAAGGCAGCGCGCATGCGCTGTGGGAGGCCCCAAAAGCTTCCTTTCTGGGAAGCTGGGGAGCTTTCCCGCGCAGGCTCCGTCGGTTCCGACGTACCCATATGTGAGGACTAATTCCTGCTGTTCCCAGAGATCACCTGTTACAGGTAAGTAACTGTGCTCTCCCTTCGCGTATCTGCAAGCCGGCGCAGAGGGGCTCAGCTGCGCCGGGAGAGTTCCGCCGGGCAGAGGGAGCCTCGCGGGACACTCCATGCCACCGCGGCGGCAGCGGACAGCTTTTTTTCTTTTTTAAATTTAATTAAGAAAAAAACCCCAGAATGTTCTTTGCGCGGGGCCCCCCGCAAAAAACATTCTTGCTCAATGGACGGGCCGGCCCTGATGATATCTAAAGGTCCCCACTCAGTATGCTACTGACAAGATCTATGCACCAGGGCTCCATCTGGAATTCTGCAACCATGAGCTCTAAATCTGACCACTAAGCGTCACTTTTGAGCAATGACCATGACTCCCTGTTAGGGTTCCGGTGCAAATTCTGTTTGTCATCCTCATTTCCTGTCATAGCTGTGCACTACCATGCAGAGGATGTAGGTTCAGCTCCAGTCAGATTATCCATTGTCTGTGCTGGGACCTGATTTACAGGAGGGGGGGGGGGGGGGTTTAGAATCTTGGCCGTTATTCAATGGTAATTCCTGGGGGCCAGATACAGGCTCCACATTAGCCAGGTTACAGAAGGAGCCTTGACTTATGGTCAAGGACTATCATAGCAATAGGTGAGTTGGTGGGGAACTATATAAATAAGGAAAAGGCACGGGTACTTACAAATGAAGGGTTATGGCATTGTAGCCCAATAGAAGCCTAATCTGATTGAAGTGAAAGCTCAAAGGAACACAAGGAAATTAAATGGGCCAAAAGAATGAGCAAGTCAATAAATATTATATTAAATAATTAAAACCAGAGCTTTCTGCTACTAGAGGACAGCAGCATAACACAAGGGGCTACATAGAACAATGTAAATGTGGCAGAAGTATAAATAATTCAGTGGATTTTTTAAATTTACTTTTTATTAGTGGCCTCAAGTCAGTGCTGACTCCTGGTGCCCCAGCTGACTCTGGGTTTCTTCGCAATGAATCACTGGAAGTAGATTACCAGGTCTTTTCTTCCGAGGCAATGGGAGGGTAAAGTGACTTGCCCAAGGTCACAAAGAGTGCTAGTGGGAATCGAACCCTTGATCTCCTGGGTACAAGGCAGTTGCTCAAACCAAAGCAACCAAAAAATTACCTAAAACCTTTTTTACAATATGTAGGTTGGGAGGGTGAAACAAGACATTACCAAAAAAAAAAAAAGAGCAATGTAAATATATAAACGGGGGGTAATTTCCAAAGGTATTTCTGTGCATTGAAATGGATTTACATGTTAGGAATGTGCACAAGCAAAACATTTTTGGGATTTTTGTATTTTTTGAACTTTTTTGGTTTCACACATTTTGTTTTAATTTTTAAAAATTAACGTAAATTGACTGTACATGTGTAATGTGGATGTTTGTTTACATTAAATCTATTTTATGCATTAAGGGGACAGTTTACTTAAGTCTGCTAAGCAGTTAGTGTGAGATTTAACGTGTGCTAACCATTCACATGGATGAGAGCTAATAGCTGCCGCACGCTAAAAACAGCCAGCATGGTAAAACTCCACTGCTTAACGTGTTGTGGAATGGGAACTGCTAATCATCATGGCGGCTGAGAGTGTTAGTGCTTCCATAAGAGAAGGTGTTAAGTGCCTCTGAGCTATTGGCATGCGCTTAGCACCACCCTGATTACCCCCAAAATGACAGCTGATCCCCCATGCAGTATCCCCACCCCCAATAAACATCCCATCCCCCTGACAGTCTATCAGAATCAATACCTCCCACCAATCCCTGGCCCATCAGCATTCAGGCTCTACTTCCTATCCCCAATCTACATGAATCCAGACTCCCCTCCAGTCACTCCACTTAACATCAATGGCTCCCCCCCCCCCCCAAGAGTCACTCGACCCTCTCCCCACCCCCCTGACCTCCCCAGCTCTTAATAGAGCTTTCCCTGGTGGTATTGTCAGGACTGGCCCAACCACTAGACAAACCAGGCTGTCGCCTAGGGTGGCAACTTCTGGAGGGCAGCAAAAGTGGGACATTCTAAGCTACATGGATTTTCACAGCCAGAGGGAGTGTATAGCTTGAGATTCACCTAGGGCACCCAATACTTTGAACCAGCTCTAGGGCCGGCCCTAGATATTGTGCAGGGGCAGGGACAATCCCCTTATGCTCCTGCTCCCATACTGCCTAGATTCAAAATGAAAGCTCTGACCCCTAGTGGTAGTCTTGCTGTACTACCATTAGGGTCAAGCTGCAGTTATTCAGATATTTCCCTTCGAATATTGAGCCTTTAAATTGCAATGATAAAGAAACATACTTAAGTGCATCCATAGCAGAAACATCAATGGAACTGCGAACAGAGATACTATATTAACATCTGCTACCTCTTTTCACACTAGTGATGTGGTTTATAGATATGTTATTTGGTAGTCATAAGAAATAGGACTTGGTAAAACTATATGGAAAAGGAAGAGAGCTGTTTGCCTTTAGATACTGATAGAAATGTGATTCACTAGAATAAGGTTCTCAACCCTGTCCTTGGGACCCATCTAGCCAGTTGGGTTTTCAGGATAACCACAATGAATATGTATGAGAGAGATTTGCATACACTGCCTCCATTATATGCAATATGCAAATCTCTCCATGCATATTCATTGTGGTTATCCTGAAAACCCGACTAGCTAGGTGGGTCCCGAGGACAGGGTTGAGAACCCCAGATGGACTGCAGGAGAAGGTCTTGCATAAAGGGGGGGGAGGGGGAGAGGGAGGTTGTGTTCAACATGGGCTAGCTGATCTTCCACCCCACCTTCCAGCTATCCTGGTGATAATAGGAGAAGCTGCTCTAAACTGTCCAGTGGTGAGTGATTAAAACCTCTTTGAAGGACCAGTGTTAATGTAAAGTCAGACAGATGAGCGTTCACTGATAGCTTTTGCTTATTCAACTAATGGAGATCATATTGCACAGACTCTAACTTGCACAGACTCTGACCAGCAGAGAGTACTAAAAGACCTAGCACAGGAGAAGTTTGGATGAGAGTCTCCCCCCCCCCCTCCATCCCTCCCCAAGCTAGCTAAAATGAGGTGTGCAGCCAGGTGGGAACTAAGGCTCAAAGACGATTTTCAAGCAACTTAGAAGCCAACATAGCTTAATAAAGGCTGCTTTGTATTTTATTTTATCTGAAGAGTGCTGCGAGAGATTCGGGGTTTTTTGCTTGCAGTTTGTGTCTGTGAGAGACCTTAAGCCAAGCTGTATTCTGTTAACCTAGTGGGATGAGTTACTCAGTTACTGTTCTATGCAACCTAGGGTAAAAGATTCTACCTGCACTGTTTCGTATGTGCACATTGATTTATGCTACTGTATAATCCTTAATGTTGTTTCCTGTTTGGTTGGTAATGCTCCTGATCCTTCGCTGAGTAGAGCTTTAGTCGTGCAGTTTGTGTGTGATTAATTGGTGGGATGAGGGACTCAGGGTGACAGGACAGTAAGATGAGGAAAGGGGTGTGAGGCGCTGTCATTCTCTGGTATCTGTTACCTTGCAAAACCACCTCCCTCCACTGCCATTAGGGAGGGTGGACTTTCCTTGGTGGCTAGGCCGGCCCAACCACTAGGCAGTCACCTAGGGTAGCAACTTCCAGAGGGCATCAAAAGCAGGGCATTCAAAGCTAAATGATAGATTTTGACAGTGGGAGGGAGTGTAAAGTTAGAGGTTTGCCTAGGGCACCAACACTTTGAACCAACTCTAGGGTGGGCCCTGCTTGGTGGCCATTGTATGGCAATACCTCAGGGCAGCGTGGATTTAACTCTCACCTTTTCAGTAATCGTTCAAGGCAAGTACCTTAAGGTACTGTGGTTATTTCCCTGACTGCCTACAATCTAAATTTTGTACCTGAGGTGATGGAGAGTTAAGTGATTTGTCCAAGCTCACAAGTACCATAAGTGGGATTTGAACCCTGACTTCCCTGGTTCTCAGCCTGCTGCTTTAACCACTAGCAAACTCCTTCATTCTAAAAGCAAAACCCAGACAGTTGCACCTGGCAAGAAAACAAATACCAGCAAGTTTTCATTCCCTATAGACCAGTGGTTCTCAACCTGTGGGTCACGACCTCCATGGGGATCGCCTCGCCTTGCCTCACCTCACCTCACTCCGCCGTTAAAAAAAAAAAAGCACCCAAGTTGCTGCCGCTGCCGAGTCCGCTTCTCGGCAGCAGCAAGCTCACCGCCTCCCAGTCCCTTCTAATGCAGCCGCGGCTCCCTGCCTCTTAGGGAACCACGGCTGTGCCAGTAAAACCGTTGCAGAGCCTTCCTGTCTCTTGATGGGTTCTGTGCAGCATTGTCCCGCCTCTAAAGGAAGTTGTTTACCACTTCCTTTGGAGGCGGGACAATGCTGCATGGAGCCCGTCGAGAGACGGGAAGGCTCCGCAACGGTTTTACAGGTATAGCCGTGGTTCCCTAAGAGACAGGGAGCCGTGGCTGTAGAAGAACAGGAGGGCAGCAGCAGGCAGACAGGGAGAGGGGAGGAGGGGGCAGGGAACCTGCAATGGGGCTGACATGGAGGGATGGATGGAGGGAGGGAGGGAGGGGTCTGACATGGACAAGGGGGCTGACAGGGAGGGAAGGATGGAGGGAGGGAGGGAGGGGTCTGACATGGACAGGGGGGCTGACATGGATGGAGGGAAGGAGGGGAGGGGAGGGCTGACACGGAGAGAGGGAGGGAGGGAGGGAAGGGTGGCTGACATGGATGGAGGGATGGAGGGGAGGGGGCTGACATGGACAGGGGGGGCTGACATGGGGGGAGGGAGGGAGGGAGGCTGACATGGACAAAGGGAAGAGACAGGGGGACATACTGTACAGACGGGCAATAAATGCTGGACAGAGGGGAGAGACAGTGCGGGTTAGGATTATAATGGGCAGATGGGGGGGGGCTAGGACGGGTAATGGGTTGATTAGGGAAGGATAGGACTGGGAATGGACTGATCAAGGAGGGTTGGGACTGGTAATGTGCTGATGGGTAGGACTGGTAATGAACTGATGGGGGGCTAGCACTGGAAATGAGCTGATCGGGGAGGTTAGGACTGGAAATGGGCTGATGGGGGGGTGTAGGACTGGTATTGGGCTGATTAGGGGAGGCTAGTACTGGTAATGTGGTTGAGGGGGGACTAGCACTGGAAGCGAGCTGATTGGGGGGCTTTGACTGGAAATGAGCTGATTAGGGGAGGTTAGGACTGGTAATAGGCTGATGGGGTGGGGTAGGACTGGTAATGGACTGATGGGAGCTTAGGATTGGAAATGAGCTGATCGGGGGGGCTATGACTGGAAATGGGCTGATTAGTGGAGGCTAGGACTGGAAATGAGCTGATCGGGGAGGTTAGGACTGGAAATGGGCTGATGGGGGGTAGGACTAATATTGGGCTGATTAGGGGAGGCTAGTACTGGTAATGGGGTTGAGGGGGGACTAGCACTGGAAGCGAGCTGATTGGGGGGCTTTGACTGGGAATGGGCTGATTGTGGGGAGGGGAGGATAGAGCTGCTGGCCCTGGAAGAAAACTGGGGGCTAAGGCTACAAATGGGCTGATACGAGGGGATGGGAGAATGGAAGTGGAAGAGAGTGGATCTGAGAGGGGCTGCCATGGTATTTGTACTAGAAGGGACTGGTCAGTGGGGAAGGAGGGGGACTGGAAGGGAATGGATACCAGTGGCAGTCATGGGAATGTAAGTTGACATTGGAAGGTACTGGGAGTGAGGACTGGAAAGGGGCTGATACTGGGGAGGGTTACTGGGACTGGAAATAGGCTGATGGAAAGAAGTGAATAAAATGAAAGAAGAGATAAGAAATGGCAGACGGACCATAGACCACAGAAAGAGAGCTAAGAGAAGACAGGAAAGCAGAAGCCTCAGATCAGGACCCGCATGATCAGAGAATAAATTGGTCAGACAACAAAGGTAGAAAAAAATAATTTTATTTCATATTAGTGATTTGACTACAAAATCATCATAATTCAAAAATCAAATATTATTACTTGTTGTGATTAATTATTGTAGTTTAAATAAGTAAATTTTATAAATAAAAACATTGCAAAGGCCTATAATATACTAATAATTCAACAAATGATTACAGCGACAATGCGTTAACGGTAAAGGAAGAGAGACGCATTTGATTTTATCATTGTGGGTCACCACAAGTTGACCAATGGTAAAAGGGGTAACGGTACAAAAAAGGTTGAGAACCACTGCTATAGACAATTGCCTGTGTGTGCTGCGCTCTGCTGGGCATAGAGATGGGCCACCACACACCAGCAGCAAATTAAAAACCAGAAATATGGACGTGCTGTTTCAGCATCTCTGGAGTTTATCCCCTGCAGCAACCAGAAGAGGAACTTCCAGAGGGCTAGCTTTCTTTGTAGCAGCAAAAATTGCATCTATCTTTCTATTTCGTATTTAGCTATTTTTATATACTGCTTTATCTCGGAGTCAAAGCTGTTTACAGATTAACAAACTTCAAAGTATCGCATATAATGTGGAAAGCAGAACTTTGATGGTGAAACCTAATCCCGCATTCCCCACTAGGACAATCATCTGTTAATTGTATCTCTTGATACTTCGATGTTTGCTCAAAGTGTTTGTCAAAGAGGAGCATTTTAAGCTTCCTTCTGAAGTCCGTTAGGTCAGGTATGGCTGGTATGCCTTCGGTGAGCATGTTCCAGATGGATGGGGCATACAGGGAGAAGGCTCGGTTGGAGGTGGTCCGAAAGGTCTTTATTTTTAATATGGGGACATCGCCTGTATTTTGTCCTTCTGGTTCCATTATTTGGTGTTTGTGTAGGAGTGATTGAAAACATTCTGAGGATAGGTTGTGTGCTACTTTGAAAGTGATTAGTATTTTATATGGCTTCAGCTGGCTCAAAACACTGCCGTGCGGATCATTACTGGGGTAACCAAGCAAAAACATGTAGCTCCATTACTCAAGCAGCTACACTGGCTTCCTATTGCCTCCCGGATTCGCTATAAAGCAACCCTAAACATCTTCAAGATCACATGTGACCTGTCCGCCACTGTTCTAAAGAACCTAATCAAAGTTATCAAAAGTGAACGACTAAGGAGATGCTGCAGAAAGGAAACCGTACAAACTCCTAACACCAACTTAAAACCAATAAGGCTACTCCATGAGGGCACTCTCCCTAGCAGCCCCTGCTATATGGAACTCCTTGCCGCACGACATGAGAGAATCAAAAGATATCAAAGACTTAAAAACCCTGCTATTCAAAGACTACTTCGGCAACACTACCTAGTACTTCCCCTGCCTCCCCCCATCTAAGAGACAGACATCATGGAAACACCTCCCCTATTTAACCCGATAGCAATAGGAATCACTACTGAATGTAAATAGCGCCACCCTATCTCCCCCTCCCCTTCGCTAATGTATTTGTCTGGATACTGATACAATTGTAAAACCTCTGTAAGTAGTGTGCTTAATCACTGATGTAAATACTGCACCTAGGACCACCTGCATGCCTCCCCTCCCATTAGCTTAATTTTACTCAAAATTGTACCTCTTGAAAACCGTGCCATGTAAACCGCTCTGATTTTAGGATAAAGAGGTATATAAAACATGCTAAATAAAAATAACTATGGGGAGCCAGTGGAGCTGCTTGTGTAGCATCTGTAATGACTGCAGCATGTATTTCGGTAATCCTTGGAAGATGATGTTGGACTAGTCCAAGTGTGGGGAAACCAGGGTTAGAAAGACTACAGAAGTCGCTGGCATCCAGTATGGTTTATTAAAATTTGTTATACTGTCCTTTAAACAACAGAGAGGTGTACAATAAAAGCATCAGAAAATTAGGGAAGGACCTCCAATAAAATAGCAAAGAAGCAGACACAAGACTGACAGGACAAGGAACAGGAGGGAGGAGATGGGGCTGAGAATGGCATATAGTGAAATCAGAGGCGTGGAGGGGGTGGGTGGGTCCTGCACTACTGAGTAGTGGTCATAGACACAGTAGAGTTCAGATCTTGTACAAGACAAGTTTTATTACGTTACTGATATGTGGCTGGAAGGTAAAGAGTAGTTACTCACCTGTAACAGGTGTTCTCCAGGAGCAGCAGGAATCAGTCCTCACATATGGGTGACGTTGGCGCCTACGGAGCCCTCGCGGAGAAATTTCCCCAGCTTTCAAAGAAAGCCTTTGGGAATTGCAGCGCGCATGCGTGGTCCCCTTCCCGCCCAAGGGTGCCGTCTTGCTCAGTCTGATGACATAGCTAAAAGACAGCAAAAAATTAGCAAAAGAAATCATATGACTGCAACTCCAAGGGGAGGAGGGAGGGTTGTGAGGACTGATTCCTGCTGCTCCTGGAGAACACCTGTTACAGGTGAGTAACTACTCTTTCTCCAGGACCAAGCAGGAAGTCAGTCCTCACATATGGGACTCCCTAGCTTAAGGCTACCGGAGACCTCAAGTGGAAAAATGAGCTCCCTCTAGCTCAGTAGCACAGAAGGAAGGAATCTTCTCTGAACACGCCCCTGACCGGTAGCCCAACATCAGGGTCGGAGGGTAGGAGTTGCCTAAACCTCAAAGAGATTATGGAAGACTGCCTGACCGAAAGCACTGTCCCTGCGGGACTCCCTCTCCAGGCAGTAATGGGCCACAAAAGTCTGGCTTGAAGACCAAGTAGCGGCCCGGCAGATGTCTGCCAATGGAACAGAGCGGAGATGAGCCACTGACGCAGCCTTCGCCCTAACACGATGAGCCGTGACTTGACCCTCCAACGAGAGGCCGGCGGCCCCATAAGCCCAAGCGATACAGTCAGCAACCCATATGGACAAAGTACGCTTGGAGACAGGGAGCCCCAATTTATTGGGGTCAAAAGAAACTAAGAGCTGAACAGCCCTCCTATGCTCCCGCGTACGGTCAAGGTAGAAGGATAAGGCCCTCCTATAGTCCAGGGTATGCAAGACCATTTCAGCCCGGCTGGCGTGCGGTCTGAGAAAGAAGGTGGGAAGGACCACCTCCTGGTTGAGATGAAAAGGAGAAACCACTTTTGGAAGAAACTTAGGGTGAGTCCGTAAGATTACCCGATTCCTGTAGAACCTAGTGTAAGGAGGATCAGACACTAGGGCCTGCAGTTCACTAACGCGCCTAGCAGAGGTAAGGGCTACCAAAAACAAGGTTTTCCAGGAAAGAAAACGAAGAGGGCAGGTAGCCATAGATTCAAAGGACGGACAGGTAATCCGCTGCAAGACCACATTCAGATCCCATTCAGGGGCTGGTGGGCGCAAAGGAGGCTTAAGGAGAAGGAGAAGGAGGCCTCGGAGAAAACGAGTCACCAAAGGGTGGTTGGACAGAGGCCTGCCATCCACCGGTGCGTGATGTGCAGAGAGAGCACTGAGGTGGACTCTGACAGAGTAGGACTTAAGGCCCAAATTGGAGAGGTAAAGCAAATATTGCAAGACCACTGCCACCAAGCAGGAGAAGGGATTCTCAGACTGCTGAGCACACCACACGGAGAACCTACGCCACTTAAGAGCGTAGGACGTCCGGGTGGAGGGTCGCCTGGAGGCCAAGACGACCTCTTCCACCTCACGAGGCAGCAAGAGGGGAGCAAGGACTACCCTTTCAGCAGCCAGGCCATCAGATGAAGTGACCGGAGGTTGGGGTGTAGGAGAGTCCCCTGATCTTGTGACAGGAGACCGGGTTGAAACCCCAGAGGAAGTGGAGTGTCCACCGCCAGCTGCATTAGAAGCGGGAACCAGGGCTGTCTCGGCCACCGGGGAGCCACTAGGATCATCGAGGCTCTGTCTCTGAGAACTTTGAAGAGCGTCCGGGACACCAGTGGCATGGGAGGAAAGGCATACAAGAGGCCTGTAGACCATGGAATCAGGAAAGCATCCGACGCCACTCTGAGAGGATGCGGTTGTCGAGAGCAGAATTTGGGAAGTTGCCGGTTCAGGGGACTGGCAAACAGATCCATGGTGGGGAGGCCCCACTTGAGAAAAATCTGCTGAACCACCAACGGATCCAATCTCCACTCGTGAGGTTGGAGGATCCTGCTCAGCCTGTCCGCCAGGTAATTTTCTTGACTTGGGAGATAGACAGCTTTGAGCAGGATGCCGTGAAGGACGGCCCAAGAGCACAGTCTCCGTGCCTCCTGACAGAGAAGGAAGGAGCCTGTACCTCCCTGTTTGTTCACGTAGAACATTGCAACTTGATTGTCCGTCTGGACCAGCACAGACTGGTGAGAAGTAAGGTGGGAGAAGGCTCTCAGAGCTAGGCGGATGGCTCTGAGCTCCAGGAAGTTTATCTGCTGAGCAGACTCCCAAGGAGTCCAGAGGCCTTGAGTACATTTCCCTTGGCAATGTGCTCCCCAACCTAGGAGAGAAGCATCGGTCATCAGTACCTGAGAAGGCGGAGGAGATTGAAAATCCACGCCCAGTACCAGGTTTGGTAGATGAAGCCACCATCGCAGAGAAGAGACTAGCAGGTTGGATACCTGAACTGAGTCCGCCAGGCTCCCCGTGGCCTGATGCCATTGAGTGCGAAGGCACCATTGAGCAGGTCTCATGTTCAGGCGGGCGTTGGGGGTTACATGGACCGTGGAAGCCATATGGCCGAGCAGTCTTAGAAATTGCCTGGCAGAGACCAGGGAATTGCTGCGAAAGTGGCTGGCTAGATCCATGAGCCTGTGTGCCCTGTCTAGAGGCAGGAAGGCCCGCGCCTGAAGTGTGTTCAATCTTGTGCCAATGAATTCGAGATTTTGAGAGGGAAGCAAAGTGGACTTTGCGAAGTTTATGACAAATCCCAAATGCTGGAGCAGAGTCACAGTGTGATGAGTGGCCTGAGTGGCCTCTTGGGAAGACTGGGCCTTGATGAGCCAGTCGTCCAGGTATGGAAATACAAAGAGGCCTTGAAGTCTTAGATAGGCCGCCACCACTGCTAGGCATTTGGTGAACACCCTGGGGGCGGAGGATAGGCCAAAGGGCAGTACTCTGTACTGGTAATGATTTCCTCCCACAACAAACCTGAGATATTGTCTGTGGTCCGGATGAATAAGGATGTGTGTATAGGCATCCTTTAGATCTAAAGAGCATAGCCAGTCTCCCTGCTGGAGGTAGGGCAGCAGGATTCCAAGGGTAAGCATCTTGAACTTTTCCCTGGTCAGGAACTTGTTGAGGTTTCGCAAGTCCAGGATGGGTCTGAGGCCTCCTGTTCGTTTTGGTATCAGAAAGTATCTGGAATAAAAGCCTTGACCTCCAAGGTGGTGGGGCACCGGTTCCACAGCCTGTTCCTGAAGAAGACTTGCCAACTCCTGAAGAAGACTTGCCAACTCCTGTGCAGAGGGAGTCATGGAGGCTCCCCTGGAAAGTAGGAGGGAGGTACCTGGTGAAAGTGAAGAAGATAGCCTTTTTGAACTATGTGAAGCACCCAGGTATCTGATGTGATGGCTGACCATCTGTGGGCAAAGTGGACCAGCCGGCCTCCTGTGCTGAGAGAAACCAGCAGAGGGGAAGAGGCTATGCTGATGGAGTCAAAAACCCCCACCCTGCTGAGCAGGGGCCGGTGTTGTGGGCTTGGGGGCTTGCTGCCTATGGGACCCATTACCCCGTCCCTTGGCCTGCTGACCCTGTTGGGGAGCTGCTGAGGCCTGATAATGAGGGTGGTGTTTATAGGCAGCCGCCTTCCTCGGGTAAAAGGGCTTTTTCCCCGAGCCCTTCTTCTTCTGAGAAGGGGCAGAGGTTTTTCTGGACAGTCGAGTCCTGGTCAGAGTCTCGGTCTCGATCTGTGCAGCCTTTTCAGCCATGGGCTTGCCAAAGAAGTTTTCACCTCTGCAGGGGACATCGACCAACTTGTCCTGTACCCATGGCTCGAGGTCGGATGACTGAAGCCAAGCCTGTCGGCGGGCACCGATGCCGGCTCCGGCTACTCGAGCCGATGCTTCGAAGCCATCGTAGGCTGCTCGAGAAATAAACTTCGAGCACTCTCGAATACCAGTGGACAAGGCCTGGAACCTCTGCAAAGGTTCCTCGGAGAGACCAGCAGATAACCCGGCAATTTCTTTTGCCAGGTCTCGGAGATACATGCCCATATAGAGCTGGTAGGTCTGGACTCGACAAGCAAGCATAGAGCCCTGGAAGCACTTCCTACCGAGGGCATCCAGGTTCCGGGCCTCCCGGCCGGAAGGCACCGAGGAGTGCATCTTCTGACTCTTGAGCCGATGCATGGCCGATTCCACCACCATGGAATGGTGCGGTAGTTGCGCCTTTTGGAACCCGGGGCTCTTGCAGACTCGATAAATGGAATCGACCCGCTTGCTTAACACCGGTGCCGATACCGGGCTCTCCCACATGCGGAAGAGAAGTCGCTCCAGCATCGGAGGAACCGGTATAGTAAAGGCCTCCTTCGGGGGAGAGTCATACTGGAGGGCATTGAGCTCTTCGGCTCGAGGCTCCTCCTCGGGATCCGCGGGGAATGCCAAGGCCTTGGCCATATCCCGCACAAAGTCCGAGAACCGGGTGTCCTCCGGGGGGGACCGTCTCCGAGGCTCGGACTTGGGCGAGTCCGATGGGACGCACCGAGTCCGAAAAGTACCAGGGGACTCTTCGTCCTCCGTTTCCCAGGCTGACTCCTCGGAAGAGGAATCGAGCGGCTCTGGTCGGGCGGGCACCGATGCCCTCTGCCCCGACACCGAGGGTGTCAGCGTCGACGACCTCGGTCCCGAACGGGAGGCCGAGGGAGACCGCGACCGAGGATCGACTCGAGCTCGCATGGACTCGAGGATCGGCTCGGTCTCCGGGGTCGACTTGGATGTCTACGTCCCGGTGGCCGGGCAGATGCACCGGCGAGGCCAGCGATCAATGCCTGCTGCTGGTCCATGAAGGCAGCTAAACTGCTCTCCAAGGCCGTCATCCTGAGTCCGAGCTCAGGAGACCCAGCAGCCCCCGACTTTCTGAGGTGAGTCCACGAGGACTACAGTACTCACGTGTCTAGGAGACTCCATTTCGAGACGAGGATGTTTCGAATGCCTCTCCGACTCCGAGGACCCGGGACGGCTATCGGGGCTATGCGACCTGGCCCTCGAGGAACCAGGAGCGTCCACCGATGCCGCCCTCGCGGGTTTCTTCTTCCGATGATGTTCCCGGGCAGGAGACCCCCGCTCAGAGGAACTCCGACGATGCTCAGGACCGGAGTCCCGGGAAGTCGAAGCCTCTGACGAGGTCCGGGCCCGGCCGGACGCGGAGTCAGAGAAGATTCTTTCTTTTTGTTGCTGCCGACTCCTCAACGCTTTAGAGGACATCTTGCCACACATTCCACAGATCATCGGGTCATGATCGGGTCCGAGGCAGCGGAGGCAGCAGTCGTGTGTGTCGGTAAGAGACATAAGTTTCTTACACCGAACACACTTTTTAAACCCGCTGGCAGCCATCGGGGGGAAAAAGGGCCCCTGCGAGGTCAAAAGACAGGGCTGCCAGAGAAAAAGAAAAAAATGGCGCGAACGCCAGTCACGAAGGACAAAAACCGAAAAATTACGAATGGACTTGATACCGGTGTATCGGGTCCGGGCAGGAAAAGGATTCGTCGTCGAACCGAGAAAAGAAAAAACAAATAAAATCAACTTTTTCAGCGGCGATCACAAACAGCGTCTGTAGGGCTCCGCGGAAAAAAGAAGACTGAGCAAGATGGCACCCTTGGGCGGGAAGGGGACCGCGCATGCGCGCTGCAATTCCCAAAGGCTTTCTTTGAAAGCTGGGGAAATTGCTCCGCGAGGGCTCCGTCGGCACCGACGTCACCCATATGTGAGGACTGACTTCCTGCTTGGTCCTGGAGAAAGTGCTGGTCCAATATTCCTAGGTACATAACTTGGGTCTTGACCTGTAGTTCAGCTCCAGGGACTTTTCAGGGATGTTGGGAGGGGGGGGGGGGAATGTTGCATCTCTGGTGATGTGGAAGACTTCAGTGTTGTAATTTACGGAACGGTTCTGCCTGGAGAGCCAGTTTATGACTGCAGTGAAGCATTCTACCAAGGAGTTGTAGTTTTGGTCTTGTAGTGGAAAAGGGTATATACAACATTATATCATTGGGATAAATGTGATAAAAAATGCCGTAGCCCTGTGTGATTGCGCAGATGGGCTGAAGATAAATGTTGGAATAACAGAAGACAAGGCAAGCCTTGCGGGACTTCTTGTTGCTGGGCGTAGGGAGCAGACTTGACGGATCCTATTTTGACTTTTCTGCCTATTAAGTAAGAGTGGAACCGTTTCAGGGTAGTGCTCTTTAGACTGAGGGATTGTAAGCATGAGTAGTGTGTTGCATCAAGGAATATTTATTTATTTATTTATTTGAAAAGTTTATGTACCACATTTCCAGAGTTCAACACTGTTTACAGGTAACAGTAACATAACATTACATGGAAGAAGATAACGTTACAAGGAACAGGAAGCAATACAAGTAACCCATTAACATTAAATACAAAAACAGTATAACAATTCAAAGGATTATTGATATATAGTGAACTAGTAGGAGATTACAGGGGGACCAGTAATGTTAGGAATAGAGTTACCATCAGGATACAGCAGTCACATAAGGGTGTGAAGGGAGGGCTCAGGTGGACCTGGGACTTCTGGCGTGATGGTCATGTTTATAACAGGGATTAAGAGTGCACTAATTAGTCTGGATTTATGTGACACCCTCAAAGTGTATTCGGAACAGGTGCGTTTTGAACAGCTTGCTGAAGTCCTTCTTGTCTGCGGTAGTCCTTATGAGTTCCATATGGCTGGAGCGTATGAGAATACTCATCTACATGCTGACTGGGTGGATTTAGTGAAATCTCGGTGGGCTGCCAGGAGGTGTCCTGCGGTGCTTCTTCTCTGGTGATTGTTAGGGATTTTTTCTATTATCGTATGCAGGTAGTCAGAGGATTGCTCGTGAAGGATTTTAAATATTGTCATTATGTTTTTGTATTTCACTCTGTATCATAGAGGTAGCCAGTAGGGCTCCTTCATGATGGGGGTGATGTGGGAGCTCCTTGAGGTTCCAGTTAGGACTCTAGCCGCCGTGTGCTGAACGAGCTGTAGTGGGAGCAGATGTGCTTTTGGGAGGCCTTGAAGGACTGAATTGCTGAAGTCTAAGTGGGGAAGTATCATCGTTTGAAATACAGTCCTGTAGTCGGGCGATTCATTGAGTGGACGGAGCCGTTGGAGTGTCCTTTATTTTACTGTGCACATTCTTTATCACAGTGTAAATGTGTGACTGCAGTGTCAGATGTTGACTAAGAATCACCCTGAGGTAGTGTACTTCTGATATGACTGCTAGTTCAGCGTGTCTGACTTTAATTGACTTTAATGGGTAGAAGAATTAATCTTTGAATATGAAAAGCACTTCAGTTTTACTGTAGTTAATGGAAAGGCCTTGTTGTGAGAGCCAGTGGGCAATGGAGATGAAGCACTGTACTAAAGGGGTGAAGTCTGGAGATGATATAATGATTTATGCACCATTCTCAACTACATCTACGTATAGAATAATATATCATGTGACTGGATGATCTTGCAGATTGGCTGGATGTAAATGTTAAATAATGATAGAGATGAGCCCTGGGGAACACCTCTGGGATCCCATCTCCCACAGCCAGAAGAGAAGGGAATGGCTGTGATTGCAGCAGACTCCTCCTGTCATGTGGCGTTCCCCTCCTGCTTGCAGGGATCTGATCTCCCATGAGCAGACAGAAAGAGTCTTTGCTGTGATCGCAGTGGCCGTCTACCCTGCCCGCGGGCAGGCAGAAGGAGTCTGCCATGATCACGGCTGCTCTCTGCGGATGGCAGACAAAATTTTGGTGGGGCGGGGGCCCTTGTGGTCCACTCCATTCCAATGCCTATGGTGCTGTTAAGGCTGGAGATGAGGGTCTCAAGTTGCTCGAGTGGGACTGGATTGAAGGTTTGCCAGGTGGAGGGGAGGGAGTAAGCTCTTGTGATGGTGGGAAGGCATCTGCTTTGCTGCTGATCATTCTATCTTTTCTCGGGAAGTGGTCAGTTAACGTTTGTGGGGATAGGTGCTTTTCCCTTGCTTTATGGTTGGGACATTTTGTAAGTGATTTTGCTTTTTCAAAAAGCTCTCTAGGACGATTTAATGAGCTTAATACAGTATAAGCTTGGTATTCTGAGAGATTGGATATGTAAGTTTCTTGGTCGTTTGAGTTCTTCGATCAACGCCATCTTCTCTTTGCCTAAGTCTGTGCTTGATATTCCTCAGTTCTGCAGTGTACCAGGTGATGGTGTGCTGCTTTCTTGTGGGTCTGCCCGTGTGTGGGGCGGTTGCTGTCTTGCTTATGACTTCATTCCAGTTGTGAACTAGTGTTTCTATGTTGTCTGAATCGAGGGTAAGTTGAGGCGTGACTATTCAGGAACACTTGCTTGTCTAAGTTTCAAAATCTACGCTTTGCTGACTGTGGTTGGACATTTGTGTGCATGTGGGGGATCTGGAAGATGTAGAAAGTAATTGTTTTATGATCTGACTATAGGACTGGGGAGAGAGAATGATTTCCCACTAGTATGAGCCTTGGGGCAAATATGAGGTCAAGCGGGTTTCCACTTTGATGGGTTGGTTCATCTATTATTTGATTGAAGTTTAGAGTTTGCATGGCCTTCAGGAAGGAATTTGATAGTTTAGTAGGGGTAGACGAAAGATTGAGGTCACCCATCAGAAAGAGATGCTTGTTCTGTGTTGCGTGATAGCAGACCATTTCTAAAAGGGTTGTTAGTTCTTCAGCCTCTGCTGCTGGTGATAAGTAGGCTACACAAAGAGTTGTGTACTTATTGGATATTGTGAGCTTGTCCAAGCCTCGTGTGATGCTGGATGATAAGCTGTGGAATCCCAGGTGTGTTCTAGCTAAGATGAGTACCTCTCCCCCTCTACGAGAGGTTCTTGGGCAGTTGAATAGGTCATAACCCGGGGATAGTAGCTGGTTCAAGAGCACATTGTCTGTGTCAGTGAACCAGGATTTGGCCACAGACACATGATATCGATGACTTGGTCATTGAGAAGGTCTGTCGGTATTGGGATTTTGTTGCGAGCTGAACATGCATTGAGAAGTATGCATTTTAGGTGGTGAAAGCAATACGTTGATTCATCAGTGAGAGTTGTTGCCTCTTTCTGATGCTTGGTTTTGAAGTTCAGTGGGACATCTGTTCCTCATTCTAAAGAAGGGTGCTAGAGCTTTGTATTGTGTATAGCTGTTAATTATTGGGATGTTACCTGTGTTGGGTGCCAATGAGTTGCCATGCGCGAGTAGTGATGTGAAGAATATAAAAGCTAAGAGAGAAGCTGTGCAGGACGTGATCGTCCCATTATGTGCAGTTGCTGTGGATTGAGTCTCAGGGGAAACTGTTTTTGGGAGAATGATTGGATGATTTGGTAGGGAAATTGAATGGTCTATGTCCTTAAATAATTCACTCTTGCGCACTGGGCTGCTTCCCACGTTTGGGGTCTATGGTTGGCAATAAGTATAGTGCCTTGCTCAGTGTGTAGATGCAGAAGATGTTGCTGTGCAGGGGTATGATGCTGTTCCCGCTGCAGTTCCCTCCTAAGGGCCACAACCACCTAAGGAGGCCGAGCTTACCAGCGGCTGTGGGGCCTGGTTGGAGCTTCAGGTGAATAGTGCCGGGCTTGAGGGCTCTGTGAGTGTCCGAGGTGAAGGAGCAGCTTCTCGTGCAACCAGCACACACACGGTCCAGAGCACTGTGCAAGTCGCCGTGGGCTTATGCCTCTAATAGACCGAAAGTGATGCATATCGTTTCGAGGACAGGTGCCTGATTCATTAGAAGCAAAAAGGGTTTGTAGCATCTACAGTCTTTCTCCACGTGCAGCTTTTTAAAACTGCTGTTCCCACTGGCCAGGAGGAGACATGGCCATTCGGTCCTTGCATGTATTTTACAAGAGATGCTGTGTTTGGCAGAGCCTTTGTAAAATATGGTGGAAATTTTCTATGTCTTGACCTGGATGCAGGGCTGGCCCAAGGGTTTCTGATACCCCAGGCAGGAACCCCGGCTGTGCTGCTCCCTCCCCCTCCACTGCGCTGAGCCATGCCGCTGCTAATTCTGACTTCTGGGGGGCAGGCGGAGGTTTGCAAGTGGCCTTTGTGCCTTCTGACCTGCCTCCGGTAGGAAGTTGTCTTGGAGAGGGTCAGAAGCAGCAGGCCAAGTTTGCCGAATCACATGAGCTGCCGTGGGCACCAAAGCAGCAGTAGAAAGCTGGCATGCTGCCCAAAGTGTCTGCCTAGCCCACCTAGTGGACAGGCTGGCCCTACCTGGATGTCTTAATTTCCCTCTCCACATCCTACCTAAAACTGGCTTTCAAAACCTCTGGTATTTTTGTTTGCCTTCCCTGGTTCCACCACTAGGGGGCAGCCGCAACCAGCTGAAGAGGGTGACACAGGCTGAGCTTGGAGCAAATGTGCTCTGTCACTCCAGGTAAACAAGGCCGAAATTCCCAGTAATTGCTGAGAAGGCAATAATCTGAAAGCATTCCTGATGCAATTCAGAGAAATGTGTGTTTACCAGGATAGCAGAAACTCACCAGGAACAAAGCAAGAAACATTTGTAGAAGATGCAGCCAGAGCTGGTGTAAAGGGGCCCTCGGTAAACCTTTAGCATTGTGCCCCCCCACCTGGATGATCTATTAAAAACACATAATTTGACATCACACTTTTAAATATTAAACTTAGATAGCCAAGTAGATATACATATACAGAGGGCTTCTATTCTTCAGTGTTTAGAAACTGTACATTTACATAAATTTTTTAGTGCCATCAAGTCAGTGTTGACTCATAGTGACCCAGCTACCTCTGGGTTTTCTTGGCAATGTATCACCAGCCTTTTCTGAGGTAAAGTGACTGGCCCAAAGTCACAAGGAGTGCCAGTGGGAATTGAACCCTTGATCTTCTGGGTACTAGGCAGTTGCTGTAACCACTAGGCTGCTACTCCACTCCACAGCAGATAAAGACCAGTATGGTCCATCTAGTCTGCCCAGCATTTTATTTTTCAGTTGCAATTGCTCCGGTCACTTTCTTCTCGTTTAGGCATTTAGACATTTAGAGGGGCATATTCAACGGTGGAAGTTAGGCAAAATGAAACACCTAGCTGCCGCCACTTTAATTAAAAGCCAATAGTGACAGAAGATATTTGGTTTCTACCACTGAATATCCAGCCATCCGGTCACTGATGCCGCTATCCGGTTACCAGCGAAATTCAGCCGCTAACCGAATAGCACAAAGTGGTTAAAATTAGAACAACCATTCACCTGCCCTAACCTAAACTGCTTGAGCTATTCAGTTAGGGGTAGATTGTGAACTGCATTTAGCAAGTCTGGACGTCTGGATCACGATGCCAGGAACAGAGTTCCCTGCATGTAGATCCGAGTTAGAAACATAGAAACAGAAATATGATGACAGAAAAAGATCACATGGCCTATCTAGTCTGTCCTTCCATATCAACCACTACAACAGTCCCCTTTTTACCTTTAGAGGTCCTCTGTGTTTGTCCCATGCTTTTTTGAATTCAGTTACTGTCCTCATCTCTACCACCTCCACTGGGAGACTATTCCATGGATCCACTACTCTTTCCGTAAAAAAATATTTCCGCATATCACTCCTGAATCTATCTCCCTTCACCCTCATCCCATGTCCCCTCGTAGCAGAACTTGCTTTCAATTGAAAGAGGCTCTCTCCCTGAACATTTATGCCACGGAGGTATTTAAACATCTCAATCATATCACCTCTATCCCACCTTTCCTCTAAGGTGTACATATTAAGATCCTTCAGTCTGTCCTCATATGCTTTATAATGAAGACCACTAATCATTTTAGTAGCCACCCTCTGCACCGACTCCATCTTGTTCACATTCTTTTGAAGGTGCGGTCTCCAGAATTGCACACACTACTCCAAATGACGTCGCACCAAAGACTTATAGAGAGGCATTATCACCTCCTTTTTTCTGCTAGCCATTCCTCTCCGTATGCACCCAAGCATCCTTCTAGCTTTTGCCGTCCCCTTTTCTACCTGTTTAGCTACTTTAAGATCATCAGACACAACCACGCCTAGGTCCCGCTCTTCTTTAGTGGACAAAAGTACTTCATCCCCTATACTATATTGCTCCCTTGGATTGCTGCAGTCCAAATGCATGACCTTACATTTTTTAACATTAAATCCCAGCTGCCAAATTCTAGACCATTCTTCAAGCTTAGCTAGATCCCTCCTCATGTTATCTACACCTTCCTGGGTGTCTATTCTATTGCAGATTTTGGTATCATCCGCAAAGAGGCAAACCTTACCCGACAGCCCTTCCGCTATATCACTAACAAAGATGTTAAAAAGAATTGGACCAAGGACAGATCCCTGGGGCACACCACTGGTAACATCCTTCTCCTCAGAGTGAGCTCCATTTACTTGTACTCTTTGTCGCCTCCCACTCAACCAATTTCTAACCCAAGCAATAACTTTAGGGTCCATCCCTAGGGCGCTCAGTTTGTTTATAAGTCGCCTGTGAGGAACAGTGTCAAAGGCTTTACTGAAATCTAAATACACCACATCTAGAGCTCTCCCTCGGTCCAACTCCCTGGTCACCCAGTCAAAGAAATCAATCAGATTTGTCTGACAAGACCTGCCTCTGGTAAATCCATGCTGCCTCGGATCCTGTAATCCGCTGGACTCCAGAAACCTCACTATTGGAAACGCTGCTGAAAGAGAAAATAATTTACTCACCACTGAAGTTAAACTAACCGGCCTGTAGTTTTCAGCTACATCCTTACTTCCGCTTTTGTGTAAAGGCACCACATGAGCCTCTCTCCAGTCCTTTGACTCCAACGAGGCATTGAAAAGGTCAGCCAGTGGAGTTGCTAGAACGTCCCCAAGTTCCCTCAGTATTCTAGGGTGTATCCCATCCGGTCCCATTGCTTTGTCTACTTTAAGTTGAACTAGTTTCTCACGAACACAGTCTTCTGAAAATTGTTCAAGATGTCCCTCGCTTCTGTTCCTATTTGTGGGTGTTTTCTGAGGTCCTGCTCCTGGTTCTTCATCTGTGATAGAAACATAGAAATATGATGACAGAAAAAGACCACATGGCCTATCTAGTCTGTCCTTCCATATCAACAACTACAACAGTCCCCTTTTTACCTTTAGAGTTGTGTGGGGAGCTCTGTTTGTGGGTGGGAGGGGGCGGGCCAGAAGTGGAGCAAGGGAGGACAGTGGGCAGTGCCATGACCTTGGATATACAGGAACAATACCAAGGTCAGTCCTGTATGTCCAGGGTTACTAGATTGGAGGGGGGGACTTAATCCACCTTAGAGGGGGAATAAGTCCCCCTAGACAGGGCCAGATGTCATGGCCAGGACGGAAAGGTGAGGGGGGTGCAGGGGGATCCCTGTGACCCGACCTAACCTAACCCTGGCCAAGGCAGGCCCGGTCAGGTTGCGGGGAAAGGAGGTTCCCTGGGTCCACTGGGGTTTGTGGCTCTTGCGTGGAGCTGCGGTGGCATGGCAACAGGATACCATGCCACCGCCGTTCCATGCAGGGCTAGCCGGGCAGATGCTGGATGTCCAGCCGGCCAGAATCGGGGCATGACCTGCACATCTAGGCTGGTAGACCAATTCTGATCCCACGGGCATGTCTAGCCCCTGCGGGATCAGAATCGGGTGCTACCGGTGCATGTCCTGATTCCGACTGGCTGGACAGGTGGGGGACGCCCAGGATGGAATGGGCCTTTTAGTGTCCGAATATTGTCGCTATCCAATAGCAGCTGTCACAGACGGTGTTCTGCTCACAGTCTGCCTCGATTTTAACTAGGCCTTTTTTCGGCGGTCTGTGGGGATATTCAGCAGCAATAATCGGTTAGTGCTGCTGAATAACACAGGTCTGCTAACCAGCTAAAACACTTAGAATTACCCCCCCCCCCTTAATTTCTAACTAATTAGTGGTTCTAGAGCACAAAAAAAAATCCGTGTTTGCTGGTATTTTCGCAGCACAGTTACTGTGGCTGGTTATCTTTTCAGCTGGAATCAAATACATGTATCTGTACAGCTGAAGTATAGTCAGAGCAGAAAACGAAGAAAACCAAAGCGAAGGATTTAAGGCATATGGGAGGCTGAGAGAGTGCTACGGCTGATGGCATTTATCCAGTAATCTATTTCCCTTTTTTATACCAGGGTGGGTTTATTGGTGTTAAGCCTATAATCAGAAGCAAGAGGGAGAGAGCAATATACAATTCAGGATTATTTCTAAAACCCAATTAGCCTAGTAAATGGCTACTGATCTGGGTCAATGAGTTGTCTGAATAATACCTGCCTTCCTACCAGCAAAACTATGCACTGATGCTTCGTTGAGTTGGTTTGGTGTTGAGATCTACTCTTTTGTTTTGACTGCACTGCTCTTTGTCTCTCCTCAGAAGTTGGCTAGTTTGCCTAAATGTAAAATTGGCCCTGGGTATAGCTCACATAAAAAAACCACTATAATTATTTTGATAGAGAAGGATTTTGAAATGAATAAGGCCAAAATAATTGAGTTCATTGGTTTCCATCTTCTCCCTGTATAGATTTTTTTTAAGACAATCAATATATTACTGTTTCCACATTCCAGAATCCTACTAAAGAGACCCCAACCCCCTACAAGCAGGTGCAAAAAGTTTTAATGTAAAAGTATCGGAGAGACCATCAAGAGGAGGGAAGAGAGTCCACTCCCTGAAAGCAGTGTCTCATAAGAACATAAGATATACCATACTGGGTCAGACCAAGGTCCATCAAGCCCAGTATCCTGTTTCCACCAGTGGCCAATCTAGGTCATACATACCTAGCAGTATCCCCAAGGGACACAGGTTCCACAATGCTTGTACTGGTTCAAGCATTGATATCCTGGGTCCCTTCTTAATAATGGTTTATGGACCTTTCCTCCAGGAACTTGTCCAAACCTTTTTTAAACCCAGCTACACTAACAGCCTTTACTACATCCTCCGGTAACAAATTCCAGAGTTTGATTACACGTTGAGTAAAAAAATATTTTCTTTTATTAGTCTTAAATAGTTTACCCTGTAGCTTCATTGCATGTCCCCTAGTCTTTCTATATTCTGATAAGGTAAACAATCGATCTACGTTTACCCGTTCCACTCCGTTCATTAATTTATAGACTTCTATCATATCTCCCCTCAGCCGTCTCTTTTCCAGGTTAAAGAGCCCCAACCTTTTTAGCCTTTCTTCATAGGAGTAGCCTTCCATCCCCTTTACCATTTTGGTGGCTCTTCTCTGAACCTTTTCTAAAATCGCTATATCCTTTTTAAGATACGGCGACCAGAATTGCACACAATATTCAAGGTGCGGTCTCACCATGGAACGATATAGAGGCATTATAATATCTTTTGTTTTATTTTCCATTCCTTTCCTTATCATACCTAGCATTCTATTTGCTCTCTTGGCCGCCGCTGCACACTGGGCCGAGGGTTTTAACATGGTATCCACAAGGACGCCTAAATCTTTTTCTTGGGTGGTGGTTCCTAATGTGGAACCTTGCATCGTGTAACCATAGTTTGGGTTGTTCTTCCCTAGGTGCATAACCTTGCACTTCTCCACATTAAATTTCATCTGCCATTTTGATGCCCAGTCTTCCAATTTATCAAGATCCTCTTGCAATTTTCCACAATCCTCCTGGGTTTTAACAACTTTAAATAGTTTTGTGTCATCAGCAAATTTGATAACCTCACTCGTTATTCCACTTTCCAGGTCATTTATGAATATGTCAAAAAGCAGCGGACCCAGCACAGATCCCTGGGGTACACCACTATTCACCTTTCTCCATTGGGAAAATTGGCCATTTAGCCCTACCCTCTGCTTTCTATCTTTTAACCAGTTCCTGATCCACAGTAGTACACTGCCTCCTATCCCATGACTCTTTAGTTTTGCCAAAAGTCTCTCATGAGGGACCTTGTCAAAGGCTTTCTGAAAGTCCAGATACACAATATCAACCGACTCACCTTTGTCCACCTGTTTATTCACTCCTTCAAAAAAACATAACAGATTAGTAAGACAAGATCTTCCTTGTCTAAAGCCATGTTGGCTGTCTCCCATTAGGTCATGACTATCTATATGCTGAGTAATTTTATTCTTTATGATGGTTTCTACCATTTTTCCCGGTACTGATGTCAGGCTCACCGGTCTGTAGTTTCCCGGATCACCCCTCGAACCCTTTTTAAAAATTGGTGTTACATTGGCGATCCTCCAATCCTCAGGTATTAGAGATGATTTTAATGATAGTTCACAGATTACTGATAGCAGGTCTGCAATCTCAAATTTCAGTTCTTTCAACACCCTTGGATGTATACCATCCGGCCCAGGTGATTTGCTACTCTTCAGTTTATCTAATAGTTGTAAGACATCTTCCCGATGTATCGATATTTCCTTCAATTCTTCCACACCTTTAAATACCACTTCAGTCGTGGGTAACATCCCTACATCTTCCTCAGTAAAGACCGAAGCAAAGAATTCATTCAGTCTCTCCGCTATCGCCTTGTCGCCTCTTAGTGCTCCTTTAACCCCTTTATCATCTAATGGACCAACTGACTCTCTCACGGGTTTTTTGCTACGAATGTACTTGAAAAGGTCTTTATTTCGCGTTTTTGCTTCCGCAGCAAGCTTCTTCTCAAATTCTCTCTTTGCCTGCCTTATCAATGCCTTGCATTTGACTTGCCAGTGCTTGTGCTGTTTCCAGGTTTCATCATTTGGCTCTTTTTTCCATTTCTTGAAAGATGCTTTTTTGGCAACAACAGCCTCTCTGACCTCAGCTTTAAACCATGCTGGCAATTTTTTAGACTTCCTTCCACTTTTCTTAAAGCGTGGAATACAGCTGGTCTGGGCTTCCAAGATAGTATTTTTCAACAACACCCAAGCTTGATGTACGTCTTTAACCTTTGCAACTGCTCCTTTTAGTTTTTTCTTAACTGTTTTCCTCATTCTATCATAGTCTCCCTTTCGAAAGTTAAAGGGTAGTACTGTGGATTTCCTTACTATCCCTCCTCCACTAATTAAATCAAAGGCGATCATGCTATGATCACTATTGCCAAGTGGCCCCAACACCCTTATCTCTTGCACTACATCTGGTGTTCCACTAAGGACTAGGTCTAATATTGCTTCCCCTCTGGTCGGTTCATGAACCAGCTGCTCCAAGAAGCAGTCATTTATTTCATCTAGGAACTTTATCTCCCTAGCATGTCTTGTTGTGACACTGACCCAGTCGATGCCGGGGTAATTGAAATCACCCATTATTATTACTGCACTGTAACTTTTGCTAGCTTCCTTGATTTCTTTGAGCATTTCATCATCCATTTGTTCATTCTGGCCAGGCGGACGATAGTACACCCCCACTGCCATCGCCTTCCCCTTTTTACATGGAATTTCAATCCATAGAGATTCTACAGCAAATTTTGTTTCTTGCAAAACTTTAATCCTTTCTGATTCAATGCCCTCTCTAACATAGAGCGCAACCCCTCCACCAATTTGATCAGCTCTATCATTTCGATATAGTTTGTACCCAGGTATCACAGTGTCCCACTGGTTGTCCTCCTTCCACCATGTCTCTGATATTCCAATCATATCTAACCTCTCGTTTAGTGCTATATATTCTAACTCTCCCATCTTGTTTTGTAGACTTCTAGCATTTGCATACAAGCATTTTAGAGACTGTATTTTATTCATATTAATTTGGCTATTGGTAGACATGGGTAATTTGGGATCTTTAAGTTCTGTCTGCTCCATACTCGAGGGCATTTGGGCTACTTTACTCTTTTTTGGAACCTCTCTGCTTTTTGTAGTATCCTTCAAGGATACATTCTTCCGAACCATGCGCTCTTGGGCGACTGTCGGCTTTCCCCTATTATCTAGTTTAAAAGCTGCTCTATCTCCTTTTTAAAGGTTAATGCCAGCAGCCTGGTTCCATCCCGGTTAAAGTGAAGCCCATCCCTTCGGAAGAGCCCCTCCTTTCCCCAGAATGTTCCCCAGTTCCTAACAAATACGAACCCCTCATCTCTGCACCATTGTCTCATCCACGCATTGAGACTCCGGAGCTCTGCCTGCCTATTGGGTCCTGCGCGTGGAACGGGAAGCATTTCGGAGAACGCTACCCTGGAAGTTCTGGATTTCAACTTCCTACCTAAAAGCCTAAATTTAGCTTCCAGAACCTCCCTACCACATTTTCCTATGTCATTGGTACCAACATGTACCAAGACAGCAGACTCCTCCCCAGCACTATCTAAGACCTTATCTAGGTGGCGTGTGAGGTCCGCTACCTTCGCACCAGGCAGGCATGTTACCAGGCGATCCTCAAGTCCACCAGCCACCCAGCTATCTACATGCCTAATGATCGAATCACCAACTATAACTGCTGTCCTAACCCTTCCCGCATGGGCACTTGGCCCTGGAGAAACCTCCTCGGTGCGAGAGGGGTTTACATCACCTGGAGGACAGGTCCTAGTTACAGGATCACTTCCTGCCACACCAGGGTGATGCTCTCCTGTCACGTGACCTCTCTCCTCCATGGCAACAGGGATGCTGCCAGACTGGAGGTGGGACTTCAGGACTATTTGACAATATTGTGACTTTTCTTGTGAGTAAGTGCTCATAGAAGATGACAAGGGAATCCAACCACGATGTGCATCATGTTTCGAGCCATCAAAAGCTCTGCCTCAGGTGATAAGGGATTCCAAACTCCCAATGAGCTTTCAGCGCTTATACGATTTAAAAGAAAATCTGCCAAATTTAAAGGAAGGCATCTTATGTAAGCAGTCACAAGAGGCTTACTATCCAACCAATGAAATGCAGGAGAGCATCCATCAAGAGAAACTCCCTGTTTGATTGGTGTTGATCAGAATAGACTGGGCCAATCAAGTTCCAGATTAAATCCTAAGGGAGATACAGTCTGTAGTCTGAAAATCCAATATTGCTCGGTCCACTGAAGTTTAAAAATCTGGTTTCCACCATGTGGAGCCACAGGAATATGATTGATGGTTCGCCAGTGTAATTTGCAAACAGTGTTCTATCATTGGGGCAGAAGTTGTAGCAGATCTTAATTGGGAAGCATGCTCACTTAAGCGTATATTCATTTGTCTAGTAGTGTGGCCAATATAAAACCCCCCCCACAAGGGTACACTATAAGATAAATGTGGAAAGACAAGGTGTGTGTCATTGAGACAATGTCGCCCTACGATTTTGGTTAGACCATGTTTCTCCTTCCAAAGTTGATGTGCAAAATTGACAAGTGCTACAAGCAAAGTGGCCCAGATTATCATGAGAAGGAGGAGGGCGATCAATCATAGTTGTAGAATGTACTATTTTGTCATGGATATTGGAACCTTGAGAATATATCATCATTAGAGGTTTACAAAAGCATGGATGAAGGTGCAAAACAGGTTAGTCTCTATGTAACGGTTGTGACCCCTGAAATATCCTGCATGAAAGGGAGAACTCCAATCACTTTGTCCTCCCGTTAGGTGAGGTGACATCGCTCCGATCAGACAAAAGCCACCCTCCCGATGGAAATATCAGGCTCTCTTGTAAGCACAAGAGATGACTCTTCAAAGGTAGCCCTGAGCAAGAAAATGGGACCACAGTTCACTAGTGTGATTCTGAAATTCAGATAAGGTAGAGCAGAGACACCTTAGACACAGAAATTGACCAAATGGAAGACCACGTCGTAAGGGACCTGGGTGATGACTATGATAATTGTTGCACTGTACAAATTTCTGAAACAAAGTAGTTTGTAGGCCCTCTGGAGTGGCGTACATATGGACATACAAAAACTCAATAGATTGAGTCTCAGTGTGGGCAGTAGATTGAATGTTGGGCTTGATGGAATTTAGCCATTCCAAAAACTGTCGTAAAGTCGGCTAAGAACCTGTCCACAAAAAGATGTCATTTAAAAATTGTCTCCAAAAAGAAATGAACTAGAACCATTCTGAAGAATAGATGTTTGTCCTCTCAAACATAGCCATATAAATGGTAGCTATCGAAGGGGCCACTGTTGCCCCCATCGCTGTTCTAAAAATGTGTAAGTAGAATTGGCCATTGTACAAAAAATAATTATTGGTCAATACTAAATTTAATAGATCCAACAAAAAAGATCTTGGTATACGAGATGGTAGACATAAAGGATAGTTGGCTAAACAATGTAATGCTTCCTGTTGATTGATGTTAGTATACATGTCATTGACATCTAATGTAACCATATAAGTGTGGGCTGGCAAATCTGTACAGGTAGTGAGTTGAATAAAAAATTGAGAGGTGTCCCTTATATAAGATGTAACCTGTGTGGCTGCTGGTTGCAAAAAATGATTTCAATATTTTGAAAGTGGTTCCAATATGGACCTCCTGTAAGACACTACTGGACGATCAGGGGTTGTGTAAGCGATTTATGTTTCTTAAGTATAGATCACAGGAATCTTAGGAATGGTCTTACACAGAAAAGCCATCTCCTTTCCCGTAATCCATCCCACCTGAAATGCATAAGTAACCACTTCCTTAATTTGACACTGGAGATTGGGGTTTGGGGTCCCCTGGTAGAACTTTACAGTAGCGATCATCAATAAGCTGCCACATTAATTCAGTGTGATAAAGATGTCTTTAGGTCTCTTTGGTAAGATTCTTGGTATTTGACCATCAACATTTTGGGTTTTTTTCACTGCGGTCTACATTCTAGAAAGCATACTAGAATAGTTACAGTACTCTGACGAGACACTTGGAAAGTGAAAGTAAAATTAAGTAGGTCTGTAATAAAAACAAATCTACCTTTTCTTCTCTTCTTCCTCATCAGTATAAAAGAGATGACAAACGGAAACCCAGTGTTGGATAGGGGGAATGCCAGTAACAGAAAATATATGGAAGGTTTTCAGCAGTGAAAGAGAGGACCTACCATCTGTTAAATCTGTACTTGCAACAGTGCATCCAAATTGTAGATTGCAACCTCAAATGGTGTTGCAAAAGACACATTTGGAGTTTCAACCAGGCCGGGCCAAGAAAATCCCACCATCGACCCATGTCTCCCATTAAGCCTGCATTATAACTAGGTCTGCGTAGGTGCCAGAGAAGGCTGGGGGAGGGGGTGGGGGCATGATGGCAGCATCAGAGACATCACTGTAGAAGGCCCAGGAGCAGCTGCATGGATCAAATGGTAGGCCTCTGCTGTTGTGTGTTTGTCAGTGACTGAGAAAATGGGGTTACGACCACAAAACGTTAGGTGAGCACTGGCCTGCAGACTCAGGAAGAGATTTCATGGTACCTAGCTGCGTGATAACACTCCTTAGTAAATAATGAATTAGGTGCTTACTTAATATATATTAACTATGTTATCACAAGTGTTATTGGTAATTCATCCATAGGCATCACCAATAGGCAATTAGGTGCTTTCCCAGAGATGGAAAATAGGGGTTTAGCAGTGGATTTGTGGTGTGAAATCACAGTTTTAGTGGCTATTTAGATGGATTCCAGGTGGATTACATTTAATGATATAAAACATAATTTTCTAATGCTAGCCCTTTCTCCCAGCACCCGCATTGTCCCCCCCTCCAAGTTTCAGCCACAGTGCCAGTGTCCCAAGCTGGATTACTACAGATCCTTACGTAGAAACTCCATGTTAAGAGAACACCTGACCTTGCTCACATACCCAGAACATAGAGAGATCCTCATCCCTATGGACCATAGTGTAGTACTTTTGTAAACAGCGATGAGCGCTTTTGTGGCTGTGTTGTTTAACAATTGCAAGCAAGCCAATTAATTAATTAATGAATAAATAAATAAATGCATGCATATCCTGTAGTATAAAAATAGAACAAATAATTGTGGTCATTATAAGAGGGACATTCCATACAGAGGTTGTTAGGCTTCCACTGATGTTAGTGTGTGTGTGTGTGCTGTCGAGTCAGTGCTGTCTAGCACCTCTCTCCAAAGCATGCTTTTTGGCCTCTGCTCCCAGGTGCCTATAGGGGTCACTATAGGTAACTAGTGCGCAACCCACCAGCAGTCACCATAGAGTTATGGAGGAAAACAACAACAAAATGGCAAACATGCAACAGCTCTGGGGAATAGGAGAGGGTGGCAGACCGCTTTTGCCAAACGAAAGATGGCGGCCAGGGAGTGCAGCAGCAGGAGCCAAAGTCTGCACAGTAAATAAAATAGTGAACGTGAGCCTTGGAGACTCGGCGCACTTCTAAGATCCTGTCAGACTGGCCCCCCACTGATGTAATACTTTATGCATCAAAGAAAGCAGGACTGGCAGGGTCTTGGAAGCACGCCGAGTCTCTAAGGCCTCACATTCACTGCTTTGTTCATTGCTGCCAAAGCCGCAGACTTTGGCTTCTGCTGCTGCATCTCTCTTTTTTTGAAGGTATGATGTCATCGAGGCACCATGAAAATCAGGGTTTATTGGTTCTAACAGATAATCACCATTAGAGCGCTGAGGGTTTTCTATCAGTGGTTATTGTTTATAACCCAAAACTGGAAGCCCTATCAACAGTGCATATAAGCAGTGGCATACCAAGGGGCAGGGTGGTGGGTGTGGCCTTCCTGAGTGCTGTCTGGAAGGAGGGTGCACCCCCACCAGGCTGTGCTGCATCGGGGTGGGGTGGGGCGGGGCGGGGTGGGGGGGGGGGCTAGACTGGGCATGCCACCCTATTTGCTAAACTGCATTAAGGTTTTACAGTTAAGATGCAGTAGCTGCTAAACCTCCACGATTGTTATAAAGGGCACATGAGGGAAGGCAGCCATGCCACTAATGCACAGTGATGGTTGCTACAGCACACTAACGATGCGAGTACTAAAGTGCATTTTAACTATTGGGTATCATCTTCCATATTAGCAGTCGTTATGCACTGACACGCATGTTAACTGCAAAGTGCACGCCCATTCCCTAACATGAAATTCTGCAGTAGGCATTTTACGAGATGGTTAGCGTGTGCTGTTAACACAAAGCCCAAACACAGTTGTTAATTACTATTGCATTAAATCCTATGTGAAACACCTAATACGGTTTAGTAAATATGGTTTGAAAAATCCTTTTAACACAAAAAGATATTGATCAGCTGCATCACACACAAATGTGTGTAGAGTAGCTCACAGATTTTAATATGTTTTAATGCAAATCACATTTAGCTTTGCAATTAGCATTAAACCATGAAAATCGACTTTAACTACGCCCACCCCCTAGAGTTCATTTTTGTGAGACCATCAAAAGGATAATGCATTTGTCAATGTCTGAACCTTCAACTCTCCCTGAAAGACAAAAAGGGCATCCCTCCAAACCAAAACTCCTTCCTTCCTTCCCTCCCTCAAGAAAAAATGGCACATAGCTCCTTCATCCATAAGACCCCTCCCCCAAGTTCCCAACAAATCCTACCCCATTTTATGAGGGCAAAAAGTAGTGTGGTAGGGATGTCCCTAGTCTCTCTTGCCCCAGTGGTGCTACCAAAAATAACAACAAACAGAGCCTTTACAATTTATGCACCTAGAGCATGGAATGCCCTCCCCACCTATATACGAAACATCACCCACCTAACCCAATTCAGGAAAGCATTAAAGCACCACCTGTTCACCACATACTACCCTGAATCCAGCCTCAGTATTCATACATGCTGCCCTTCAGACAATCATGCACCACACCTAAACAATCAGACTCAGTATGAAAAAGGCTAACCCACCGATCCTTCAAAAGTAATAAGATGTAGATAGACCCTGCTTGAAAAAAGTAATAGTGTAAATACAATGTAGATAGTCTCCCCAGTTGTTTCCATGTTGATTTCCCTGTTTATTGTAAAGTTTACAACTCAGAATGCCTGTGTTGTATAGTTGACGTTGAATGTAAACCGCACTGATCTGAAGAGCGCGGTATAGAAGAACTGTTAAATAAATAAATAAAAATAATAAAATAATATCAGCTGACCCAGCACTCTTCTTTGTCCTGGGGGAGGGACAGAGGGAGCTCGGGAGATAGGGAGAGAGATGGGGGTCAAACCTTGGTGGGGAAGAGAGTTGAGGACTGCCACCTGTAACCCGTCTCATTGTAGCTCTTACTGCCCTTCCTCCCTCTTTTCTTCTTTCTGTTGTCCATGCTGGAGGATTGTCAGGTTGGCAGCTCTAGTGTGTCCAGTTGCTTCTCCCTTATGCAGTCTATGCTGGTTTACACATGTCCTGTTTGAACTGCCGCTGCTATGTAGGTATGTAGGTATGGAGGCACACCTAGTTCAAACATTGGATGTTTGACTTGTACAGTCCCAGCAGTTCAAGCATCTGATGTCTGAACCGTGCAGGGCTCCACACAAACAGAGTGCCCTGTGCTTCAAACAGGCCATATATAAGTTGGTGCGGACTGCACAAGGGAGAAGAGAGGGAGGAAGCGGCTGCAGAAAGCTGCAACTTGACACATCAGAGCTGGCCGTCTGAATTCCAAGCCTTCAGCTGCCCTGAATGAACCTGCTCTTGGCTGATCTCAGAAGGTCCGCAGGGTCAGGCCTGGCTAGTACTTGGATGGGTGACCACCTTGGAATACCAGGGGCTATAAACTCTTTTTTTTTTTTTATAGGCATTTGATATACTGCCCTTTACTTACGCATCAGAGCGGTTTTACATGTATATATTAACAGGTACTTTTATTCCCTTGTCCCTGAAGGGCTCACAATCCAAGTGTACCTGAGGCAATGGAGGGTTAAGTGGCTTGCCCAAGGCCACAAGGAGTAGCCATGGGACTAGAGACCTCAGTCCCTCCGGCCTGAGGTTACTTGTCCCCATGCGGGAATTGAACCCCCGGCCCTCCGGCCTGAGGTAACCTGTCCCAACCACTGAGCCACTCCTCCCTTTGTGCCCTTGACAAGAAGCCCCAGGGGCTGGGTTGCCAGAAGTCAACACTGATGGCCCACATTACATTGTTGCCTGCATTCCTACCGAAAAGTGAGCTCCGGAGCACTTTTGCAGATGGTAGTGAAGGTGCCAGTGCTTGGTACCAGCACATACCACCTGCAAAAATCCCTTGTATATCATTATACTCCCATGAGGTACATGTCAGCCTGCTGTTTAATACTTTCCTCTGTGTTTCTGTTTCAGCAGGTGGAAAGCAGTAGACTCTGACTCAGCACGTTACAGGAAATGTTACTAAAGTGTGCCTCCAAGTCTCTGTAAGGAAATGAAAGGATGCAGCCAGAGAGAGACACTAGAAAACCCCTGCAAGAGAGCGAAAGGAAATGTGATCCAGGAAACCCTAGGCCAGTGATGGCTAACCTTTTTGAGCCCGAGTGCCCAAACTGCCGCACAAAACCAAAGAATTTCCTCAAAGTGCCAGCACGTCAATTAAAGCCCCATTTGCATAAGGTGCTTCATTTGCATAAATATTTGCATAATGTTACCATACACTAACTTTTAGTAAACATGCCTCTTAATGAGTATATGGATAAAGAAAGACTAAAAGGTTTCTACATTACTATAATCCAGTACCAACCGCCAGGCACATTAGGAACTACTACAAACGCTGCCCATTTAGAACCCATAGCAAACCCGCCGTATCCTAACAGCACTACCAGGACTCACAAAGCACCATACTCTACCTATCAAAAGGCAACACTGCAAATATTAAACCAATACATCTCAGAGAACAACAATACATGACCTACTGGGGAAAGAACAAGTGGCAATGTCAAATAGGAATTATATAAACAGAATACCTCAGCTCAGTTACACATGCAGAACAGACCATCACCAAACAAGGAATCACAATTTAGAAACAGGAAGACAATAATTAAACTGGGAACCCCAAAAGCCAAACTTGGAATATACAACAACACTGTAGAAATAAAAACTATATATTAATTTCCTCTTGTACTAAACAAAGCGCAAAAATTAATGATGCACATTTCCCAGAGCTGACATATTCCAGTTAATAAATTCAAAATAAAGAGATATTTTTCTACCTTTTGTGCATTTTTTTTCAGTTGCAATTGTTCCAGCCACTTTCTTCTGGTTTCTTCGTGTCTTCTGCTAACTCTCCATCTGCTGTCCATTTGTCCTTTCTTCTGTCTTCTTGTTTTTTTTTCCATTCTCTCTCTACATCTGCTTTAACATACTAATCTTTCTCCTTTGGCTCTTTCCTCATTCCTATTTCATCTACTCAAAATTTACCCCTCCATCCTCAATCCCCACTTACTCTCTCCCAATACCCGGCCAATTGTAGATTTTTTATCCCTCCCACACAAAATATTTTTCCCCTCTCCATTTTACTCTCCCAGCCCCATCCCATTCTAATCCTCCCCCAACACCAGCTCCCTTCTAGTTCCAGCCTCACCCAGCATCCATTCCCTTCTAGTCCCTGCATCAGCCCATTTCCAGTCCTAGCAGCCCCCCAACCCACTACCAGTCCTATCCCCCCCTCTTCAACCCACTTCCAGTCCTACCCCCCCATAACCCAATTTTATTTTTATGCCCCCCCCTATAACCCATTACCAGTCCTAACCCCCCACTTCCAGTCAGCCCCCCATAGCCCATTGCCAGTCCTAACCCCCCCATCAGCCCACAGTCCATTACCAGTCCTAACCCCATCAGCCCACCTCAAGTCCTAACCCCTCCCCATCAGCCCATTTCTTGTCCCAGCCCCCCCATAGCCCATTATCAGTCCTAAACCCCCCCATAGCCCATTACCAGTCCTAACCCCATCAGACCACCTCCAGTGTTAACCCCCCAGCAGCCATTTCCAGTCCTAACCCCACCCAACAGCCCACCTCGTCCTAACCCCTCCCCATCAGCCCATTAGCTGTCCTAACCCCCCCCTAGCCCATTAGCAGTCCTAACCCCCCTCTCTAGCCCATTAGCTGTCCTAACCCCCCCCATAGCCCATTACCAGTCCTAACCCCCATCACCCCATTTCCAGACAGCCCCCATCAGCCCACAGCCCATTAGCAGTCCTAACCCCCCCTAGCCCATTAGCAGTCCTAACCCCCCCTCCTAGCCCATTAGCAGTCCTAACCCCCCCTAGCCCATTAGCAGTCCTAACCCCCCCCATCCTAGCTCATTAGCAGTCCTAACCCCCCCAGCACATTAGCTTTCCTAACCCCCCTAGCCCATTAGCAGTCCTAACCCCCCCTCCTAGCCCATTAGCAGTCCTAACCCCCCCCCTCCTAGCCCATTTGCAGTCCTAACCCCCCCGAGCCCATTAGCAGTCCTCACCCCCCCCGCTCGAGCCCATTAGCATTACTAACCCCCCCATCGCCCATTACCTTTACTTACCCGACTTCACCCCATTTCCAGACAGCCCCCATCAGCCCTCAGCCCATTAGCAGTCCTAACCCCCCTAGCCCATTAGCAGTCCTAACCCCCCTCCTAGCCCATTAGCAGTCCTAACCCCCCCCAGCCCATTAGCAGTCCAAACCCCACCAGCCCATTAGCAGTCCTAACCCCCCCCTGCCCATTAGCAGTCCTAACCCCCCATCACCCCATTTCCCGACTGCCCCCATCCGGCCACAGCCCATTAGCAGTCCTAACCCCCCATTGCCCATTAGCAGTACTAACCCCCCCCTCCTAGCCCATTAGCAGTCCTAACCCCCCCCACCCCATTAGCAGTCCTAACCCCCCCCCCTAGCCCATTAGCAGTCCTAACCCCCCCTCCTAGCCCATTAGCAGTCCTAACCCCCCCCCCTCCTAGCCCATTAGCAGTCCTAACCCCCCCCAGCCCATTAGCAGTCCTAACCCCCCCTCCTAGCCCATTAGCAGTCCTAACCCCCCCAACCTAGCCCATTTGCATTCCTAACCCCCCCTAGCCCATTAGCAGTCCTAACCCCCCCCTCTCTAGCCCATTAGCAGTCCTAACCCCCCCCATAGCCCATTACCAGTCCTAACCCCCCATCACCCCATTTCCAGACAGCCCCCATCAGCCCACAGCCCATTAGCAGTCCTCACCCCCCCTAGCCCAGTGGCGGGCCTGACCCCGCCCTCCGAGCCCATTAGCAGTCCTAACCCCCCCCAGCCCATTAGCAGTCCAAACCCCCCCCCAGCCCATTAGCAGTCCTAACCCCCCCACTGCCCATTAGCAGTCCTAACCCCCCATCACCCCATTTCCAGACAGCCCCCATCAGCCCACAGCCCATTAGCAGTCCTAACCCCCCCTAGCCCATTAGCAGTCCTAACCCCCCCCCCTCCTAGCCCATTAGCAGTCCTAAACCCCCCCCCCCCGGAAATTTAAAAACAGAAAAAGCGGGCTCTGGCTGCTGCCGCGAACGCGGCAGCATGCAGTGTCCCGCGGGGCCCCCTCCGCCCGTTAAGCCCCTCTGCAAGGGCTTTCAGATTCGCGAGGGAGACAGCGTCTCCCTCGCGTCTCTGTTAAGCCCGCAGGGGCTAATGGGAAATTTCCCATCAGTCCCTCGCGTCTAAAGGGGCTGATGGGAAATTTCCCATTAACCCCTGCGGGCTTAACAGAGACGCGAGGGAGACGCTGTCTCCCTCGCGAATCTGAAAGCCCTTGCAGAGGGGCTTAGCGGGCGGAGGGGGCCCCGCGGGACACTGCATGCTGCCGCGTCCGCGGCAGCAGCCAGAGCCCGCTTTTTCTTTTTTTGCGGACCTTCACGCGTGCCAGCTGCAAGGCCTTCGCGTGCCACAGCTGGCACGCGTGCCATAGGTTCGCCATCGCTGCCCTAGGCTGAAATACTTGACTTGCAAAAATACCAACTTTCCTGAGAAGGGTTTTACTCTTTTTTTTCCTTATCTTTAAAAGGAAAATGCTGTCAGTTCTTTTATAAATATAAGTACCTGGAATCTGGGGGTTAGTATTTTTTTTTATTTTGCATTTATTCATTTTCTATTTAACATCCACCTCATACATGAATGAATAGAAAATAAAAAAAAATTAGGAAAAATACAAATTTGACTTTAGAGGCCAACAGGAAAACCTCATGTCAAAAGAAATAAAGTAACAGAACAGCAGACTAAAGGATCAGTCTGCAATAGCCAATATTAAGACTCAGTTATTTGGGGTTCCTTCCATTACCACTCTAAGCTCCTTCCTAGCTGGCAAAAAAATTCAGTGAGAATTGGAAAAATAAAAATTGGTTACACCCAAACAGGTTATGCAAATGTATGAGGCATCCTAGTGAACCTCCTTCTAGGTATCCCTTTGCTCCTCCCTCCCTCCTGCCCCCCCCCCCTTGCCACTGCTGTCACCCTTTTCCAGGACCAGCAGTGGCAGTAATGACCGAAACAGCACTGCAGTGCTTACAAAAACCTCCGGCGCTGCGATGCTGCTCCTGCTTCCGTCCCCTCCGATGCAGACTTCCTGTCTGCATGGGGGTGGAAGCGGCTGGACCATAACACATATCTACCAGCTGAAAAAGGCCCAGTGACAGTTCTGGTTCCAACAGAGTCAACGTTCTCAACCATTCCAAAACTGGATTGTTATTACCAATGCCCTGAGCAATACCATTCAGTGATGGAGGAAACTGTCAGTTTTCTGTGGACAAGCAGGAATGAAGTCCTCATGTATGGGTGATGCCATCCAACGGACCCCACACGGGAACACTCCCCAGCTACTAGTGGAGCTTTTGGGAGGCTCCACTGCACATGCATGCCATCTTCCCGCCTGCCGCAACAGCACCATTTTAAGACGGTCTTCATTTTTCCACGGAGCCCAATGGATGTGTTTTACGTAGTTTCTGCCACTCTGGTAATTTTTTCTCCCACTCTGGAGACTCTTCCACTTTTACAGGGTTTTCCATTTTTCTTTCTGCCTGCTGTCATGGTCTGTCTTCTTTTTTCTTTTAGTTAGTACAATTTTTGTTTGTTTTAAGTTTCCTTTCTTTTCTGCAACACCTCTGCCCCCCTTAGGCACTGGTGCTTCGGCCATGGTCCTGCTGTTTTTCAAAGTCAAGCCATTTGATTTTGCTGCATCTATTTTTCTGGATGATATGTCCCAAAAACTTGCCAGTGGGTTTAAAAAATGTTCCTGATGCTCAAGGACCATATCCGCCACTGATACCCACAACTGGTGCCTTTAGGGCCTGGGACCCAATCATCGGCCCTCTTCTTGTAATTTGTGTTTGCAGATGACAAAAAGAGGGCTCAAGGGTAGAGAGAAATAGCGCAAATCACTTTTTGATGCTCACAAGTTCAATACATTGGCATCAACGGCACCGGTCTCAATGGCTTCAAAGGCTGCATTGGATGCTGGTGGTACATCGAGGAGTTCAAGCCCACTTGGAGCCAAGCACCAGTAGTGCCCCACAGCATCAGCCATCGATCAATCTCCACCTGAGGATGAGGAACAATTTGGCTTCATCTTCATCGATGCCAAAGGGAGATCGCACCGAGCATTGAGTGAAGGTTGTGATGCACTGGCATTTAAGCCCCTCGAGGCAGGGTGCTGAGAGAGATGAGGGTCCATGAGAATGCTCCTCCAAGCTGCCCCAAGGAGAGGAGAGCTCATCCCCCAGGGCATCAGAAGGGCAGGAACAGCCTGTTGAGAGCCAAGACCAAGCTGCTGATAACCCTGTGCCCAGACATTTTCAGAGGTATTTTCAGAGTTCCATGCTCATAGCCCATGTCGTCTCTTACCAGCTCTACATGAGCACACTTTTGAAGAACATCCTGTGAGACCTCACTGATCTGTCCCAGTATCTCCCTCCAGAGAAATTGGAACATCATCACCCCCTAGTGGCTCATGGCAGGGACTGCTTGTAGTCCATGATCCATGTGACCTATGATTCCTTTGAAACGGCATCGAGAGCTGCTGCCTTGGGTTTGGCATCCAGAGACTCGCCTGGCTCCGGTCCTTGGAACAATCAGTGCAGGACAAGCTTGCTGATGTGCCATGCCGTGAAGAGAATTTCTTCAGAGAACAGATCAAAGAGAAGGCTGGCTTCATTAAAAAGCAACACGTCATCCTTCATAATCTCAAGGCGCATGTCCAAGCTGGCCTTCTATCACAGGAGGTACTGGGGAGAGGGCCAGAAAAATATCTATTACTCTCAAAGACATAGGTACATTTCTGGATCCTAAACCTCCCAGTCCAAGCAAGCTCCTCAACTGCATCCATGACAGGAAAAGCCTCAGAGAGCCCAGCCTACTCCTCAGCCAAAGCCTGGGGTGAGGTTTTGACTGGTTCCTTCACAGCATAGCCACTCTACCAGTAACTGCAATAGAAGACCCTCCAGTCGGGGGAAGGCTCACTCTTTTTGCCCAAGGATGGCCCCTTATAACCTCAGCCACGTGGGTTCTGAAGATCAGCCAAAGCAGTTATAAATTACATCTATTTGACCTACCTCTAAAGTGCCCCCCCCCCCCAGGGGCATCACATTGACTCTCTGCATCAGGAAGTGCTTCAGAGAGAAGTCACCACCCTCTTGGCAGATCTTGCGATCAACCTCGTGCCACCAGAACAAAGAGGGCAAGGATTTTATTCCAGGTATTTCTTGGTCCCCAAGAAAACAGGAGGATATCATCCCATCCTAGACCTCTGAGATCCGAATGGCTACATTCTCAAGGAAAAGTTCAGAATGATTTCTCTAGGCACCCTGCTTCCTTATCTACAAAAAGGAGATTGGCTATGATTCCTGGATCTGAAGAATGCAAATACCCATAAACAGATACATCCCACCCACAGGAAGTATCTCAGATTTGTCCTGGTGGGGCAACACGTCTAGTACAGGGTGTTGCACTTTGGCCTAGCTTCAGCTCCATGCATTTTCACAAAGTGCCTTGCGGTAGTAGCAGCTTACCTCTGGATGCTGAGAGTGTTTGTCTTCCCCTATCTGGATGATTGGCTGATCAAGAGTACCACTCCGGAAGGAATTTGAGAATCAACATGGTTGACTATTCAGGTGCTGGAACTACTAGGGTTTGTCATAAATTACCCAAAATCACACCTACAGCTCACCCAACAATTAGAATTCATAGGTGCCCTGCTTGACACGATTCAGGTGAGAGCCTTTCTCCCACAAGACAGACTCCACAGATTGACTGACTGCGTTAGTGCAGGAGACTCAATTGAGTCAGCAGGTCACAGCTCTCAAGATGTTGACTGTACTAGGCCATATGGCCTCTATGGTACACGTAACACCCCTGGCACATCTCCATATGAGACAGGCTCAGTGGACTCTTGAGGACTCGGGGATTGTCTGTATGTCACCAATCCACTCATTCAATCATTGCAACGGTGGAGAGGCCATCACAATTTTCTCCAAAGTCTTCCTTTCCAAATTGCTCCATCTCAAAAGATTTTGATGACAGGTGCATCCAAACTGGGTTGGGGAGATCATCTCGATGGGTTTCACACTCAGGGCGATTGGTCCTTCCAAGAAAGTCCCCACCAGATCAACTTCTTGGAGTTAAGAGCCATAGCAAATGTTGTAGAGGCTTTCAGAAATCAACTGGCCAATCAAATTATTCTGATTCATACTGACAATGTTTTACATCAACAAGCAGGGAGGAACAGGATTGTACCTCCTGTGTTGGGAAGTGGTCAGGTTGTGAAAGTTTGCCATTGCACATGGGATGGTCTTGAATGCTACTGTACATATCTACCAGGCAAGCAGAAACTCTGGCAGACAGACTGAGTCGAGTCCTCCAACTATACAAATGGACACTGGACAGTTTGCATCTTTCAGGAGTGGGGAACCCCTCGATGGGTATTTTGAGAAGTCACAAACAGATCTAAGTGGCCAGTTCTGTTCCAGGTAAGATCACACAGCAAACTAGCCTCAGATGCTTTCCTCCTACATTGGGGGGAGGGTCTTCTGTATGCGTATCCTCCAATATCTCTCATTGCAAAGACCCTCTTAAAGCTCAAAACAGACAGAGGCATGATGATTCTCATCGTTCCTTACTGGCCCAGCCAGCCTTGGTTTTCTCTCCTGCTACAGCTCTCCAGCCAGGAGCCACTCCGGCTGGGCCAGGTGCTGAATATGATTTCACAGGAGAATGGAATGATGTTGCACCCCAACATCCAATCCTTGGATCACACGGCATGGATGTTGAGATGCTAATATTGTCTGAGCTCAAACTGCCAGCTGTTGTGACCAATGTCCTTTTAGCCTCCAGGAGGTCCTCAATGAGGAAATCTTATTCATGCAAGTCTGATGTGAAGTCCATGCCCTAGGCTTTTTCACCTGTCCTACACAAAAACTGCTTGAGTATCTTCTACACCTCTCCGAGTCTGGATTTTAGTCCAACTCCATCAGCGTCTACCTTAGTGCAATTGGAAATTATTATCGGGTGTATAAGGGAAGTCCATCTCTGTACAGCCTTTAGTTGTTCACTTTATGTGGGACTTGCTTCTCTTGAAGCCTCCCTACAAGCCCCCCACAGTGTCATGGAACCTCAATGTGGTTCTTGTGCAAATGATGAAGGCTCCTTTTGAGCCACTCAATTCCTGCCACCTGAAGTTTTTGACCTGGAATGTTTTGTTTTTGGTGGCAGTCATTTTAGTGCACAGGGTGAGCGAGCTTCAGGCTCTCATAGTTCATCTGCCTTACACCAAATTCTATCAGAATAGAGTGGTCTTCTGCACTCATCCTAAATTCCTTCCAAAGGTGGTATCAGATTTCCATCTTAATCAGTCAGTTATTCTTCCCACATTTTTCCCAAAGCCTCATGCTTACAAAGGGGAAACTGTGTTGCACATGTTGGACGGCAAACAAGCCTTAGCCTTCTACTTGAAGCAAACTAAAGCCCATAGAAAAGCCATCCAGCTTTTTTTCTTTTGACCCTACAAGCTATGGGCTGCTGTCTCCAAACTCTCTCTTTCAATTTGGTTATCAGACTGCATCTCTTTCGCTTATGCCCAGGTGGTCTTGAACCTTGATGGTCATGTCACAGCTCACAATGTCCAAACCATGGCTGTGTCAATGGCCAACTTGTGCTTGGTCTTCCTGGAAGAGATTGGCAGGGCTGTAACATGGTCTTCTGTCCAGAAGGGGATTCCCAACGTGACAGCAGCTTCGGCCATTCCATACTTCGGAATCTGTTTGGGGATTAGAATCCAACTCCATCCCCCATAGGCCCATTCTTTTCTGTTCAGGCTACCAAAACAAAAGGAAAATAAAATGACAGCTTTTACTATACATAGTTATGTATCTTGAATTACTAAGGCCTGCTGCCAGTAAGCAGATGGACTTATTGCTCCTGTTGGGCTTGTCTGCATTCTCATGGGATTTTGGTAGCCTGTACTGTAGCTAGGCAGTCCCATATGCCTGTAGCAGGTTTTCGTGGACAGCAGAAATAAGTCCTCACAAACCTCCCACCTCCCGTAGGATTTTTTTCTACTATATCTATAATACAGTGGAACCTCGGTTTTCATGATTAATCTGTTCAAAAAAGTCTGACTAAAACCGAATGTATGACAACTGAAGCAATATTTCCCATAAGAAATAATGTAAATCCAATTAATCTGTTCCAGACACCCAAAAATATTAACAAAAAATACATTTTATAGATAATAACTATATTTTTACATACAGAAAACAATGAGAAATAAATATAAATGACTAATGAAATGGATAAATGAACATTTAACATCACTTTTACCTTTATTGAAGACTCTTGTTGGCATATGGAAGACAGTCAATCAGCAAGAGAATCAAAATAAAGAAAATCCCACTTCTGGCCACAAGATGGTGCTCCATTTCAACTGTACGAAAACCGAGACAATGTACGAAAACTGGGACAAAATCTTGACGAAAAAAGTCAACAAAAAACGAATCGTACGAAAACTAGGGCATACGAAAACCGAGGTTTGACTGTATTAGACTGTCTTAAAATGGCACTGTGGTGGGGTGGCAGGCAGGAAGATGTCATGCATGCGCACTGGAACCTCCCAAAAGCTTCCACTAGTAGCTGGGGAGTATTCCCATGTTTATTTATTTTATTTTATTTATTTATTTTATTTTATTTAGCTGTATTTATATCCCGCTTTTCACCGGGTCAAAGCGGTCAATTGGGGGATACATTTAACACGAGGGGATATGAGACACACACACTAATACATACAGGGAACATGGGCATTGGAGGGTTAAGTGGCTTGCCCAAGACCACAAGGAGTGCCTATAGGACTAGAAATCCCAATCCCTCTGGCGTGAGATTGCTGTCCCCAGGTGGGACTTGAACCCCCGACCCTCCGGCCTGAAGTACCTTGTCCTAACCACTAGACCACGCCTCCCCATGTGGGCTCTGTTGGATGACATCAGCCACACGTGAAGACTTATTCCCGCTGTTCACGGAGAATACCTGCTGTAGGTGAATAACTACCTTATCTTCTCAGGGAAGATACATGTATCTTCCCATTCCTCAGAAAATGCTGACAATAGATGCCTCCAAGATTGGCTAGGGAGCCCATATGGACAATTTGAAATGCAATGTGTGTTGTCTCACAGAGAAAAGGCTCTTCATATCAATGACTTAGAACTCAGAGCAATACGGTATGCAATACAAGCATTTGCAGAATCACTGAAAGATTGCATAGTTCAGTTTCAAACCGACAATCAAGTGGCAATTTTCTACATCAACGAACAACAAGGTATGGGGACTCAAACTGTTCCACGAAGCCCTCCAAATATGGTGCTTTGCATTGCCCTTAAATGCCTTCCTCATGACATCTTATCTGCCCAGAGACAACTGTCTAGCAGACAGACTCAGTTGACAGCTTGACCCTCGCAGGTGGTCCCTCAGTCAATGGTTGACTGCCTCTTCAAACATTGGGGAACTCCAGATATAGATTTATTTGCAACAGAACAGAACAGGAAATGCCTGGACCTTTGCTCCCATTGTCCAAACCTGGTATGGCTGGCACCAGATGCCTTCACCATTTTATGGCAAAAAAACCCATGCTTTATTTATTTTATTTAACATTTTTTATATACCGTTTTTCATTTTATCAAAGCGGTTTACAGTGAAACAGAACAAGTCTTACATGGAACGGTAAATGAACTATTTACATTTAACTGTTTACAATGTTATAACTATATACAATATATAGATACTAAGCTTGGACGACATCCTATTGGGAGGGGACAGTGATGGTGTGTTTCATATGCTGTTGTAGTGTTTGGTGAAAAGGTAGGCTTTTAGATATTTTCTGAAGTTGGCGATGTCTGTAATATCTCTTAGGTGATGTGGGAGTGAATTATCCATAGTGGAGGTGTATAATATTCGAATACTTTGTGAAGCACTGTGAAGAGTTGGTCGGTATGTTGAGAGGGTGTATTGGTGGAACTTCCTCTTTGAATGTGTGTTTGGGACTCTTTTGATGATTTCGTTTAAACATTCATCAGACTGGTTATTTAATATCTTGAAGGTCATCATTATGGCTTTATATTCTATTCTGAATCTGATGGGTAGCCAGTGAAGGTGTTTTAAGGCGGGGGTGATATGCTTATGTTTCTTTGATCCTGTAATTAATCTAGCAGCTGTATTTTGTGCCAGTTGCAGGGTGTGAGTTGTGCTGTTGGGTAGGCCATGGAGTATCATATTGCTGTAGTCTAGCTGTGGGGTGATTATTGCCTGGAAGACAGTTCTGAAGTGGATCTGTTCTAATATGGGTCGTAGGTTCTGTAGGATCTTAATTTTGTAGTAGACTTTGGAGGTGGTTTTGTTGATACAATGCAATGCAATGTGTGCCTTCGAGTCAGTCCTGACTCCTGGCGACCCAGAAGCTCCTGAGTTTTCTTGGCAGTGTCACTGGAAGTAGATTGCCAGGCCTTCCTTCCGAGGCAATGGAGGGTTAAGTGACTTGCCCAAGGCCACAAGGAGTGCTAGTGGGAATTGAACCCTGGTTGCTTGGTTACCAAGCCAGTGTTCTAACCACTAGGCTACTCCTTCACTCCTTTGTTGATATGAGATTGGAAATTGAGCCTTTGGTCCAGATGTATTCCCAGATTTCTTACCTCATTCTTGATTGGAATTGTACAATTTCCGATTAGTATATTATTTGAAGGGTTGAATGAAGTGTTTCTTGTGATTACGAGGGCTTCAGATTTCTTGTAGTTGATTGTTAAATTGCGTTATGCTAGCCATTCGGTTGTTTCTATCACGCATGCGGAGATGGATGAGAAGTCTGGGTTCATAGTGTCAACTGGAGAATATATCATAACGTCGTCTGCATATAGATGATAATGTATTTTGTGTTTTTGCATGATCTTGCAGACTGGTTGAATGTATATGTTGACGAGTAAAGCAGATAAGGCCGTGAGGTAGGCCTTGATGTAGTGCAAATGGTCTTGATTTGCTGTTCTTTATCTTCACTTCTGTCATTCTGTCAGTTAAATAGGAACGGAAACAGGTCAGTGGGGTGTCACTTATTCCAATCTCTGTCAGTCTGTCCAGGAGTGTGGAGTGTATTATTGAGTCAAATGCGGCAGAAATATCAATGAAAATGAGTAAGAAGCCATGTTTGATACTTTCAGTCCCTTTAAGGATTGTGTTCATCAGTGATGTGAATAGTGCTTCAACTCCGTGAGATTCACGGAATCCATGCTGCTGTGAGTCAAGAGGGAGATTTGAGTCCACAAGGTCCTGGAGCTGACGTTGTACGTTTTTTTCAATAATCTTGGTTAGGAGTAGTATGCTACATACTGGATGGTATGAAGATGGTGAGCTTGGGTCAGAGGCTGTGCTTTTTATGAGTGGTCTTATTGAGGAGATTTTGAGCTGTGGTGACACAATTCCTTGTGCGAGGGAAAGGTTTACTATTCTGCATAGCATTTGTGCTAGTTCTTGAGTCATAGCTTTTATCCAGGTGGTGGGGCAGGGGTCGAGAGGTGATGTTGTTGTATTGAGAGCTTTTAGTAAGTTGGAGATTGAGTAGAATGTTATCCAATTATTTAAGGTATCTTGTTTTGATGCTGGCGATGCTGGAGGGGGAGGCAGGTTTGGTGAGGTATGCAAGCAATTGAGTTTGCTTTGTAGATAAGTTGCATATGTCTCAGGGGTTAAGAAGTCTGCGTTGTTGTTATGAGATGTTCTAGTTAGGTCTTTGACTATTGCAAAAAGCTCTCTAGGATGGTTAAGTGACTTCATTATAATGTTTGTGTGGGGTTGTCTTTTATGGTTGAGAATCAGTTTATTGTATTCTTGTTGCTTTGCTCTGTACTCTTGTCTATCTGTCTGATCTTTAGTTCATCTCCATTTATGTTTCAGTCTTCGTAATGTGAGTTTTGCTTGTCTTATATCGGAGGAGTACCAAGGGGCTTTGTTGTCTCTATGAGATGTGTTATTCTTAGGTGAGGCAAGGGCAGCTGTTGCGGTAGTGTCATTCCGGTTAGATATAAGTGCTGGGAGATCTGTAGATTTGTTATCTAGAATTGGAAGGATTTTTTTTGAGGAGGGTGTCTATACTGAATTCTTTGAAGTGTCATGGGTTATTTGAGCAGTTATGTCTTGGCTGAGTCGGGATGATAGGTAAATTGAAGGTGATCATATGATGGTCGGACCAAGGTACTGGGGATACATTATAGTTGTTGTTAGAAGGGAGGTTGGAAAGGACAAACACTAAGTCAAGGGTGTTTCCGTTATCATGTGTTTGGGTATCAATGATTTGCGTGAAGTCCATGGAGTATAAGGCATTGAGGAATGATGTAGCTTGTGCAGAGGCTAGGGAGTTCAAGTTGAAATCTCCTAGTATTGGTTGTTTCTCCTTGTTAGAGTATCTTGTAGCAAGCTCAGTTATATGAGAGGTCATCAGGATCAGAGGTTGGAGCTCTATATATTAGGGTTATCAATATGTTTTTGTTTTCTAGAGTTATAGAGTTTAATGTGGGAGTTGACAGGTTGTTTGTGATCTTCAGGTTTAATTGCTTGTTGGAGAGATTGAGGGTTCCTCTGCCTCTGCGTCGAGTTCTGGGACAGTGATGGAAGTCCATGGTTGCAGAAGTGAGTTGGTTGAGGAATACTTTGTCTGTGTCAGTCAGCCATGATTCGGTTATGCCTTTCTTCCAATCGCTTTGATATCTAGGACCATCCAAAAGGTGAGAACAGACTCTGCCCACATGATTCTAGTCGTGCCCCACTGGCCAAGACAAATTTGGTTTCTTTGACTTCACCCTTTCTCTTGAGAAGAATCATTGCCTCTTCCACTAATTATAAACTTGCTGACACTACAAAATGGTCACCCGGTTCACCCCAATCTCCAATAAATGGCTTTGATAGCATGAATATTGACTCCCATATAATGCTTCACCTTTCCTTACCTCACCAAATTAAGGATATCTTGCTAACATCTAGGAAATCCTGGACCAGACATTCCTACACCTTCAGATGGAAAAGATTTGAGTCATGGTGTGCCACTCAATCCATTGATCCTTTTTCTTGTTCAGTGGATGATCTTCTACAATATCTCCTTCACTTGTCAGACTCAGGTCTTAACTCTTCATCAATAAGAGTCCATTTGAGTGTGGTTGTGGCCAGGTCACCTCCTCCAGTGTAGTACCTCGACTTAGTTCTCCAGGTGCTAACCAAACCCTCTTTTGAGCCATTATTTAAAGTTGAACAAAAGCTTCTTACTTGGAAGGCCCTATTTTTGGTAGCAACAATTCTGCAAGACAAATCAGTGAGCTTCAAGCACTAGTCTACTATAGTCCTTATACCCAGATATTCAAACACAAGATGATATTGAAAACATATCCTAAATTCCTTCTAACGGTTGTTTCCTCATTCCATATTAGCCAACTTATAGCTATTCCAGTGTTTTATCCCCCCCCCCCACCACACACATTCCACTCAGAAAGAACAATCTTTGCATTCATTGGACTGTTGAAATGTTCTTCAAATTTATTTATTTATTTATTTAATTTTCTTATATACCGCGCTATTTGTCATCAGTGCGGTTTACATTGAAACAATACAACAATTGGTCAGATATAACAGACCTATTACAAGTAACAGGAAAATTAACATGGAAGTAAACAGGGAAATCATTTATATTTCTAGAAAATACATGTTGGAGATATATAAAATCTATACAGTTAGTTAGGGTAGGTATGAGGTTAAAAGGATGGGGGAGGGGAAGGGGTGTTTAGGTGTTATCTCCAAAGAACTAGTTTTCCAAACGATCATAATTATTCCTCTCCTATGCTTCAGGAAAGCAAAATATGCAAGTGGGCATAGGCAATTGGTGACTCAGCTATTTGGGGAGGCTAATATGGGGCGGGGCTAGGACAGGTCTGGAGCAGGTCAGGGCTGGTGTGGGGGCAATACCTGTGCTAGCAGTAAAGGGATAACAGGGGCACTTATGAACACAGCAAGAAAGAACTTCTTCACCATGTGGCTTCCTAGCACCTGTTATTGATAGAAATATGCACACTGAATACACTCAAGGAATTATGTTCCACAAAACCAAAGTAACGCACCAAAATAATGGAACATATTGAACAGAAGAGTATTTGCAGTGTTCTGGAAATATATGCAGGTACTTTAATACTTGGCTACCAGTCAGCCCTAACCCCCCAGTCCAACATCTTCTTGATAGCAATGTGAACACTAGTGGTCAGCAGCATTGTAACAGAAATCCTGTGGTTACTGGCAACCATAAAATGATGTGCTTATAAGTTGTTTTAGTAGGTTGCCAAATGGCCACTAGGTCTCAGATCTTCTGGCTTTTGTTTATTCAACAATAAACTAAATGGGGTGGGGGGGATACAAAGGGATTAACATGGTGTTAATGCTCTTGTCTGGGATATTCAGCGGTACTAATATGGGTGTGATATTTATTTATTTAACATTTCTTATATACTGCCTTTCATGATATCAAACTGAAATTACATTGAACAGGGCATTATAACTTGGAGATAACTATTTTACAGGGAACATGGGCAATGGAGGGTTAAGTGGCTTGCCCAAGACCACAAGGAGCACCTGTGGGACTAGAAACCCCAGTTCTTCTGGCCCAAGGTTGCTGTCCTCTAGTGGGATTTGAACCCCCGACCTTCCGGCCTGAAGTACCTTGCCCCAACCACTAGGCCACTCCTTCCACTGCCTGGTTATTGATATGTGGTGAAAGTCAGGTGCAGTAAAGGCTGGCCTATCTTTCACCGCAGAAGCTAACCGGGCAGCGGTTGAATTTGTCGCTGCCCGGCTTGTTTTCCAGCAATCCAGGCAACCCAGATATGGTCCCGGCACTGAATATCCAGATTTAAGGGTCAGTGGTGGTGGCTCGCTATTGCTGCTGCTGAATGTGTTTAGAATATGTATTATCTATTTGAGCTGAGAACTGGGGAAGCCAGGGTTCAAATTCCACCAACATGTGAGCCGGCACAAGTCACTTAACCCTCCATCGCCTCAGGTATGAACTTAGACCACAAAACTCGTATACCATAAGAAGAGAATATAATAACACCTATGCCCTCTCCTCGAAACCTGTGACTTGCGAACAAGTACAAAGCCATCCTACTCATCCACAAAACCATCCACCAAACACAGAACACCCCGCTTCACACCTTACTGCCTCGCCCGATCCACGGCAAAACAACCAGACAATCCTCCAATAACTCCATCACCGTCCCCCACAAAAGAACCAAGTCCACTCAATGGACCTGCAACAGAGCCTTTGAACTCTATGCTCCATCTCTCTGGAACTCTCTGCCAAACCACATCAGAAACAACGGTGATCTCACATCTTTCAAAAAACAACTGAAAACGCTCCTATTCCATGACCATCTCTGAACAGAAACACCATCCCCTCTTCAAGAACTCATGATTAGAAACTCTAGGATTGTAAATGTCTATGTCCATCCCAAATCATTAATGTTGCCCCATGGTGATGGCCCCACCCTATAACCATTGATTCCTCCCCCCCCCCTGTTATGTGCTACACCGCTTTGACCCGGTGAAAAGCGGGATATAAATACATTTAAATAAATAAATAAATAAATAAATTTCCCCATCCATCATATCCTCACGTCTCAACTACTGTAATATTATCTACCAAGGAATACTGAAATCTGCAATGCACCCACTACAAATGGTTCAGAACACAGCTGTCTGCATCCTATATAGTGCTGCAGTATCTGACCACATAAAACCCATACTAAAAGAACTACAGTGGCTCTCGGTAATAAACTCTACCAAAATATAAAGCTCTGCTCACCATTTTCAAGATAACCCACAATCTATCCCCAGAATGCCTCCAGTCTTTTATATGTTTAACACCAAACAACCAAGCCAGAAGAGTGAATGCACAAAACACACTACTCCAATCCAAGAAGCAGCCAAATTGTCTAAAACAGAGCTCTCATTCTATGCACCCACACTCTGGAACGTACTCCCACGAGACTTAAGTTCCACCACAAAACTAGCTAAATCAGCATAGGAGAATCAAAACCCACCTAGTCACTGAACACTTTGGAAGTGAAACAGAACACATACAATAACACTCATACAAACCCGAACAAGGTTATTATGTTCTTCCTTTAAATCCGCATCCCCACTCTGTTGAAAGCTCTCCCTCACCCCAATTACAACTCTGTTACATATATTCCAGAAGTTGAATGTAATGTGTTCTTTGTAAACTTGTAAGTTAAAGTTATTTGTAATCCATTTTGACTCTAAGAAAAGTGGTCTATAAAAGTGGTTAAATAAATAAATAGACAGATAGATAGATCGATAGTAAGCCCTCTGGGACAGCAGAATACCTACTGTACCGGAATGTAAGGAGTGAGGTAAATCTAAATCCAAAATCCAGTACCAGACATAATGTAAAATAATACAAAGGTCAATCAGGACCTGTAGAGCAATTATTCCATGCCATAAAATCGCTACCTTCCAGGGGTCCCACAATAAGGGCCCTAGGTAGGAAAAGACTGCACAGCAAACACTAGTGATCACTAGAACATCAGTTCACCACGTGGGCAGCAAGCCAGATTAGTACAGGTTGATCCTACACAGACATTCAGTGCTAACAGAATACCTTAGCCTCTTTCACACACGCAAATCACATACAGACCCTCACCAAGTATAAAATAAGTAACCACAAATTGAAACTGAAATATGTAGACGAAAATTAAACTCATACCCCAAGAAGCCAGACTCTTCATGCAGCGCAGCAGCAAAGAAATAGACGCAGTGATACATTTCCCCTTGTACTGTGCCAAATATAAAGATAACAGATGTAAATTTCAAAAATTGACATCTTCCAGTCTCACTAATTTAAAAATAAATTAATAGTTTCTACCTTTATTGTCTGGCCATTTCATTTTTCTACTCGTGTTGGTCCCAGACTCTGGTTTCTGTTGTTCTCTGGCTTCTCTTAACTTTCTCTTTCCAGAGGCTTCTGCCCATTTGTCATTTCTCTCTCTCCTGTCTTCTTCACTGTTTCTCATCCCCCTTTCCATGCAGCATCTCTTCTCCCCATCTTTATTCAGCATTGTAATATCTCCCTACCCCGTGTGCCCAGCACCTCCATTTCCCTCTACTGTCCCCGTGTCCGGCATCCCCTCTTGGTCTTCCAGTACTTCCCATATCCAACATCTCCTCTCGGTCTCCATATTCCCCCCCCCCCCCATGTCATCTCACTGTCACTCTATTCACCCCCTGTGCCCCAAGCATCCACTCTTTGTGTCCTTAGCCTTATTGTCCTCATTCCCAAATCAGCATATCCCCTCTGTCGCCTTATACCGCCTCATGTGTCCACCCCCACCTCAAGCCACCATGTTGTCTTTTTTTCCCCCTCCCCCAGAATTTTCCTTCATCCCTACCTGCCTCTATGTCTACCCCTACCCTAAGCTACCATGTCCCCTCTCATTTCCCATTCCAATCCAGCATCTCCTCTCCCCCCCCCCAAATCTTCTTTCACCACTACCTGCCCCTGTGTCCATCCCTATTCCAAGCCACCTTGTCTCCTTTCTTTCCCTATCCCTGCATACAAAGTCTGGCACACTCTAGTACATTGATCTTATGGCATATAGGTCTAGTAGCCAGAGTGCTCCCACAGAACAAGGCCGGACCTACTCGGTAAGCGCGACAAGGGGTGCCGGTGCTAGCAGTCCCCCATTCCTCCCTTCCTCTTTCTCTCTCTCCTGCCCTGCAAACAGAAGATCCTGCCCATGTAATTAGCAAGTCCCATGGACAGGAGAGAAGGGAAGATCCTGCCTGTGGGGCTTGCTGCTTCCATGGGCAGAAGAATTGTGCAAGGCTGCCTGACTAGCATATACTGCCCATGGGACTTGCATAATTCTTCTGCCCACAAGAGCAGAAAGTCCTGTGGGCAGGATCTTCCATTCGGGGCCACGATTACAGCCTTGGAGCAGCAAGGCCACAGTCATGGCCCTGAATGGAAGATCCTGCCTGCGGAAGCAGCAAGACCACAGTCATGGCCCTGAATGGAAGATCCTGCCTGCGGAAGCAGCAAGACCACAGTCATGGCCCTGAATGGAAGATCCTGCCTGCGGAAGCAGCAAGACCACAGTCATGGCCCTGAATGGAAGATCCTGCCTGCGGAAGCAGCAAGACCACAGTCATGGCCCTGAATGGAAGATCCCGCCTGCGGAAGCAGCAAGACCACAGTCATGGCCCTGAATGGAAGATCCCGCCTGCGGAAGCAGCAAGACCACAGTCATGGCCCTGAATGGAAGATCCCGCCTGCGGAAGCAGCAAGACCACAGTCATGGCCCTGAATGGAAGATCCCGCCTGCGGAAGCAGCAAGGCCACAGTCATGGCCCTGAATGGAAGATCCTGCCCGCGGAAGCAGCAAGGCCACAGTCATGGCCCTGAATGGAAGATCCTGCCTGCGGAAGCAGCAAGACCACAGTCATGGCCCTGAATGGAAGATCCTGCCCGCGGAAGCAGCAAGGCCACAGTCATGGCCCTGAATGGAAGATCCTGCCTGCGGAAGCAGCAAGGCCACAGTCATGGCCCTGAATGGAAGATCCTGCCCGCAGAAGCAGCAAGGCCACAGTCATGGCCCTGAATGGAAGATCCTGCCTGCGGAAGCAGCAAGTCCTGCAGGCGGAAGAGCTGCTGCCCACATTGCACCTGCTGCACAGCTCGAGGTAAGAGTGCAAGATGGAAAGATGGGTGGGGGGAGGGGGAGAGTGCAAAGAGGAAGTGAAAAAGGCACAGAGTCTGGGAAGGGGAACAGAGAGTTGTGGGACAGTGGGGGAGTGGAAGGAAGATACTGGACATGGGGGGCAGAGGGAGATACAGAGGAAATGAAGAGGGAGAGAAAATGTTGGACTTGGGGGTATCAAGGGAAAACAGGGAAGATACTGGACAAGGGGGGGTCATAGGAAAACAGAGGAGATGCTGGATATGGGTGGGCATTGGCAGGTGGAGGGGAGATGCTGAACGTGGAGGGGCACAGGGAGACAGAGGGGAGATGCAGGGTGGACTAAGGAGGCAGAGGGGCATGCTAGATGTGGGGGCCAGGGAGATCAAGGGCAGATACTGGACAATGGGAGTGAGAAACAAGGAATGGAGATTTTTGAGATAGAGTGGGGGTGCTGGGCATGGGGGGAGTATAGGGAGACTATGGGAAGATGCTGAACATGGGGGGTGGAACAGAAGGAAATGGGAGATGCAGGGCACCAGGGTAATAGGGAGAGAGGGGGAGAAGATTGACATGGGGATAAGTAGGGTGAGAAAGAAATGGAGAGATGCTGAGCATGAGAGTAATAGGGAGGGGATGGTATGGAGATGGGAGAGCTGCTGGACAAAGGGGGTTAGGAAGGGGGAGGGGACACAGAAAGATAGAGAGAGTGAGTGGAGATGTTGGATGGAGGGAAAGAGAGAGACAGAGAGACACTGGATGGGGAGAAGAGAGTGAGTGAAAGACTGGGGAAAAATGAATCAGGGCAATGGGGAATGGGAGGACTGGAGTGAGGGTTGAAAAGTGGTAGGTAGATGGAGTTAAGAAAAAGAGGGATTGAGGACTGGATAGTAAGAAGTAGTAGTGAAATCTGAGTGGGCAGAGAGAGAAAAATAAATGGAAGAAAGCTGAAAGGAAATGTTCAATATGCAAGATGGAAAGTAGTGAAGAAAACAAAAGGGGAGACAAGAGATGGCAGATAGACTAGAGTTAAGAGAAGACAGAGGAAAACAGAAACCTGAGATTGGGGCTAGCATAATCAGAGAATAAAATGATCAGATAACAAAGGTAGAAAAAATAATTTTATTTTTAATTTAGTGATCAGACAATGCTATCTTTATATTTTACATAGTACAGGGAAATGGATCTCTTTCTATGTCTCTGGTGTTGCACTGCATGCTGAGTCTGGCTTCTAGGGCTTCAGTTTAAAGTTTGTCTACATATTTTTATTTTTAGGTTGTGGTCACTTATTCTGTACTTGGTGAGGGTCTGTGTTCTGAATGTGTGACCGAGTTTGCACATAGGGATCTGCACTGTAGCAATTTGACTTGTTCAGCTTTTCAAATAGGTGTATGGATGTTCTAGGGTCCGCTACAATATTTTCAGTGCTGCTTTTTTCTGGGCAGGCTCCTTGTGTGAGTTTTGGAAGTTGGTGCTGGTATGGTATGGTAGATTTGCTTTGTAGATCCTCAGTGACTTTTGTAGGGTTTTGTATTAGTTCACACTATGTCTGGTATGGAGAATGTTTATGATGTTGTTAATGAGATGACCAGAATCGGGCTTTTTAAAATATATATATATTGGGTTCTATGGGTGAATGTCCTAGCTCTGCTCTGCACCCTTGTCAAGGGATGCAGAGCAGAGCTAGGACATTCACCCATAGAACCCAATATATATATTTTTTAAAAAGCCCGATTCTGGTCATCTCATTAACAACATCATAAACATTCTCCATGGATGCAGAATGTATGTTTAAAAAGAAAAAGCAAGAATCATAACGCAATATATAACAAAATAAAATGAATTATAATTTGGTGTTATAAACTGCACTGTGGTTCTTGCTTTTTCTTTTAGTTCCTTGGTGTGTGAGCATCTTGCATTTTCTTTGTTTTTTTGTGGAATATATATTAACATTCAGACTGTGCTAGTTCAGTGAGCAGTTCCAGAGGAGTTATGTAGGGGTTGCCAAGCTCCTCTTGTTGTTTGGCACGTTTAGTGGCATGTTTATTAAGCTCCGCAATGGTAACACGTGTGGCTGCGTAACCAGCGTGGGGCTGTAAGCTAACTACAGGAGGGGGCAGGTACATCCCCTTGCAATTACCGTGCTTGAGGTGGCATTAGTTGCACCCATGCTGCTTGCACCGAGCCATTATTCTAGTTTCTGATGATAATGCAGATGCCTGCGTGTGAGAATTCTTTCTCTCGCCTTGATCCGGAGGACAGTATAATTTGGGGAAAGAAATCCTGAAAACCTAGGAGTAATGTAAAAAGCATGGATCTTACGCCCTGGTCCAGCCAGGAAGTGGCTGTGTTTTTGCTCTTCTCTCATTCCAGCGTCACTTCCTACTGCTAGTATATTGACTGCAGGACTGCCAGTAGGAAGTGAAGGTACGAAGAGCGAGAGAAAGCCAGAACAACAGAGGCTTGATCAAGAAATTAAAACAAAACCTGTGATCCGGCAAGGAGAAAGCATGGATTTATTGGGGAGGCAAGGGTTACTGATTTCATAACCCCCACTGGAGCTCTGGAAGCTGTTTAAAAGATGCAGGATCAGGATGGCCCTAAATGAACATCTTTTGCAATACTGGTTGGCTGTTTAAGGATGTGACTTTCATGCTTGGCAGTCTGAGGAAGGCTGTTTGTCTTATCAAAGTATGGCACAGTAAAGGATTTTAGGAAAAAATAGTCAGCAGATTGCTTTAATGTATTTTATGGACACTAATGTTTGGGCTTCCCGGTCCAATTTATTAAACTCTGAATTGCCCGGGTATAGCAAAGCATTTTGAAATGCTGGTGTATGAATAATATATTCAGAGTATATTTTCTTATTTTATAGCACTCTAATGACATGCTTGTGTACTGTTGGCCTATTTTACTAATAATTCTTCACAGTGCTATAACTTGTAACCTACCAGTTTGTCATTGAAATCTGCTTAATACATGTGATGTAAATTAACAGTATATTAATGTTGTCACTGTCTTCCTACAGTGACAGACTATGTTGTGACTATTCTTTGTATCAACATTATACCAATGTTGCTTATAGTTTCTAGATGTACATTGACTGCATAGCTGTTACTCGTATGATGTTCATTCCTACATTCTGTACAAAATCTTTCTCCTGCGTATTTTATCAATGAGTGAAATATTTCTGAGCTGTCCATACCACTGAGTGTTTTTCTTTTGATCCATATCTAAAATTTAGCATGCTCTTGGACTATCATAGCCTGTTCATTTGATGCTAAGTGTTTACTGCTCAGTAGTTATTTTTATTCTGGCTATTCATTTGTCCCCTCATTGCAAATTCTTACAACTCTGGATTTGAAGGAGAAATACTAGCATTATGTGAAAAGAGTTCACAGAAGAGTTTGGGGAAAAAGAGGGGTGCGGTGTAGCCAGCATTAATATAATGAGGGAGGGGTGCTGATCTATAGGTTGCAGGGAGGCACCAGAAAACCTAGCACCAGCTCTGCCACAGAAAATTGGATTTTTTGAAGAATATGGCAAAGTTTAGGTCAACTATCCAGAGGGTCGCCAGGAGTCTACATTGATTCAACGGCACTTATAAACATGACAACTGTTACTGGACCACTAGAAGAATTCTCCAAAGCTGCCTCTGAGCATGAACTTCTAAGCCTACACAGGTCCCTTTTCCAAATGACATCAAAAGAAATCTCTGAGGTCTTAAGAAATCATGCACACCTTCAGTTCAGGCTAACTCCTATGTTGGTCCAATGAAAGATATGAACATACAGTAGGCTAAACAGTAAAAGAAAAAACCCAAAGAAATTGAGATTATTTCCAAACACACCTGAGGAAGCTTCAGTGGGAAAAACCCAAGAGAAGTTTGCATAAGTTAAACAGAACGGAACTTGCCACTTCACAAAGTTGTAAGTTCACCAACAAATTATAAAGCAGGTCCAGAAGCATATTTAAAATAGCTCTCCTTTCTGGAATTTCCCTTCAGACTCAGCAATAGGTGTGAGCTGTTCTGGATGTGGCAATGTGATAAGAGACAGTTGAGTGTCATGTGAGTGGACAGTTTGTTCTTGGGAGCTTGCTGAATCTTTCACTCACATTTTCCAAAGGTCAAAACATGGAACTTTCCTCTTGTCATCTGATAGATTTTTTTGAAAATTATAGCTTTGCTCTGAAAATAGAGTGCCTGCTATATCACTTGCAAGATTAAAAAATCTCAGGGACTAGCAACTTTAAGAAGTCAGTACCAGAGGCATTGGAAAGGGGTGGGCCACACGGCCCTGCCGCGATTGCCATCCTTCCCCTCTTGTCTGCCTGCGGGGACCCAATCTCCTGCAGGCAGACAGGAGGGGTCTTTCCCGTGATCGGGGCTCTTCTGCCAGCGGTGGTGATCATGGCAAAGACCCCCTCCTGTCTGCTTGCGGGAGATTGGACCCTGCGAGCAGACAGGAAGGGAAGGCTGGCAATTACAGCATCACTGAGCTCAACTGGCCAAGGGGCAGAACTTGCCTCCCCCTCCCCCAGTGGGAATGGTGTTTCGGCGTCTCTGGTCAGTACTGAAGTCATTGCACTGTAAATTGCTTTGAACTGTGGTTCAGGAAGACGGTATATTCAATTTTTATAAATAAGTCATAGCACCATACAGTACTAGTGGCTTGGTCATAAACTCATAGCAGCTTTCTTCTTTTCTAATTAATAATCAGACATCAAACTTAGTTGAATAAACACCGAGGGGCCTTTTGCTAAAGAGTGATAGCTGTCAGTGCCTGTTCTGACGTGTGCTGATGGTGCGCTGGGATACACATTGACAGCTAGCACGGGGCCATGATAGTTAGCTTGGGCATATTTCTGCACTAACTGTGAATTACATGTTGAGGTGGTCAGAGGGCAGGTGAGGGGTGGAGAGTGGGCGTGCTGAACTCTGCACAATTAGCATGGACTAACTGTGAAGATCTACTGGCCAGGGATATGATATATAGCTACTTGGAGTAGAAATATTCATTTACTTTTGGAGTTGCAGAGACCTACTTAGACCTCCAACTTAATTTTGCAGCAGAGGTATAATTTTTAGTTTACAGGGACCTTTGCATAGTGGGCTGATACATAGAGGTAAGATTTCAATTTGAATATTTCAGTTTCCGTTGTCTGTTACAAGCCTGCTTCACAGGGTGGGGCTAATTGAATCAGCTCTGCAACTGACAAAATACCTGAACCAGTCTGCTCATCAGAACTTCAAGAGACTGCACATTCAGCTAAGGCTTTCAGACTTTACGATTGCCTGTTTTTTGATAAATTTTACCTATTAAGTAAGCGTAGTTATTCACCTGTAACAGGTGTTCTCCGGGGACAGCAGGAATCAGTCCTCACATATGGGTGACGTCGGCGCCGACGGACCCCTCGTGCGGAGCAAGCAAATCCCCAGCTTTCTAAGAAAGCCTTTGGGAATTGCACCACGCATGCGCGGTCCCCTTCCTGCCCAAGGGTGCCATCTTGCTCAGTCAAATGACATAGCTAAAAAGACGGCAAAAAGAACAAAATATAATAATAATAGGACTGCAACTCCAAAGGGAGGAGAGAGTGTCATGAGGACTGATTCCTGCTGTTCCCGGAGAACACCTGTTACAGGTGAGTAACTATGCTTTCTCCGGGAACAAGCAGGAAGTCAGTCCTCATATATGGAACTCCCCAGCTATAGGCTACCGAGAACTCACAGCTGAAAAATAGGCACTGATAGCTGATAGCGCTGAGTAGTGCATTTTCTGGCTCTTGAGCCGGCGCATGGCCAATTCCACAACCATGGAGTTGTGCGGCAGTTGTGCTTTTTGGAACCCAGGACTCTTGCGGACCCGATATATCGAGTCAATCAACCTGCTGATCACTGGCACTGACGCCAGTGTCTCCCAGATGCGGAGCATCAGTCGTTCCAGGATCAGAGGCACTGGTACAGTAAGGGCCTCCCGAGGGGGAGAGTCATACTGGAGGATCTCGAGCTCTTCAGCTCGAGGATCCTCCTCGGACTCTGCAGGGAACACCAAAGCCTTTGACATATCCCTTACGAAGTCCAAGAACTTAGTGTCATCTGGGGGGGAACCTTCTCCGAGGTTCGGACACCGGGGAATTGGATGGGATGTCCCTGTGCCGGCAGGTGTCTGGAGACTCTTCTTCCTCAGTCTCCCAGCCCGATGCCTCCGAAGAGGAATCGAGTGGCTCCGGCCTCAAGGGCTCTGGCTTTGACCACCTCGACACCGGTGGAATCGTCATCGACGACCTCGGTCCCAAACGGGATTTCAAGGGAGACCTCGGCCGAGGATCGACTCGAGTACGCATGGTCTTGAGGATCGGCTCGGCCTCCGGGGTCGACTTGGATGTCGGTGGCTTGGTGGTCGGGGCGGAAGGACCGGTGAGACCGGCTATCAGCGCCACAAGCAGCCACAATAGGAATCTAACTGAGAGAGTAGCACTCCGGTAGCCTGACACAGAAGGGTTGGAGGGCAGGAGTTGCCTAGACCTAGAAAAAGTTACGGAGTACAGCCTGGCTGAAAGCACTGTCCTGTTGGGTCTCCCTATCCAGGCAGTAATTGGTTGCGAAAGTCTGTCCCAAAGACCAGGTAGTGGCCCGGCAGATGTCTGCCAGCGGAACAGAGCGGGAATGAGCCACTGATGCCACCTTAGCCCTGACCCAGTGGGCCGTAACATGACCCTGCAATGGAAGCTCGGCCACCCTGTATGCCCAGGCAATACAGTCCGCTACCCAGGTGGACAGCGTACATTTAGAAACAGCCATCCCCAGCTTAGCGGGGTCATAGGATACGAAGAACCGAGAAGCCCTTCTATGGCCTTCTGTATGCTGAATGTAGAAGGCTAACACACTCTTACAGTCCAGGGTATGCAGAACCGTCTCTGCCCGACTGGCATGCAGCCTGGGGAAAAAGGTAGGGAGAACTACCACCTGGTTGAGGTGGAAGGAAGAGACCACTTCGGCAGGAACTTGGGGTGTGTGCAGAGCACCACCCGGTACCTATATAACCTTGTATAAGGCCTATCGGACACCAGGGCCTGAAGCTCACTCACTCGCCGAGCCGACGTGAGTGCCACCAAGAAAACTACCTTCCAAGAAAGGTAGCGTAGATGGCAGGTTGCCATTGGCTCAAATGGCGGACGAGTAAGCTGCCCCAAAACCACATTCAAATCCCACTCGGTTGCTGGAGGGCGAACCGGGGGCTTCAGTAGAAGTAGGCCTCTCAGGAACCTGGACACCAAAGGATGTGCAGAAAGAGGCTTTCCCTCCACTGGAAAGTGGTGTGCAGCCAAGGCACTGAGGTGAACTCTGACGGAGTTGGACTTAAGGCCCAAATCTGAAAGGTGGAGTAGATACTGTAGTACCACTGCAACTTGGCAGGAGAAAGGATTCACTTTCTGCTCTTCGCACCATACTCTAAAGCTACGCCACTTAAAGGCATAGGTTTGTCTGGTTGACTGCCTCCTTGAGGCCAGTAAAACTTCTTCCACGTTTCTCGGAAGAAGGAGTGGTGCGATGACTACCCTTTCAGCAGCCATGCCATTAGTTTGAGGGAGCTGAGGTTGGGATGCAGAAGGGTGTCCCCCTCCTGAGACAGGCGGTTCGGAGAGGACCCCAGGGGGATTGGAGTCTCCACCACTAGTTGAAGTAGAAGCGGAAACCAGGATAACCGAGGCTTTGTCTTGGAGAATTCTGAACAAAGTTTTGGCCACCAGAGGCGTCGGAGGAAACGCATACAGGAGGCCCACAGACCATGAGATGAGAAAGGCATCTGCAGCCACCCTGTTTGAATGTGGCTGCTGGAGCAGAACAGGGACAAGTGGTGATTGTGCAGGCTAGCAAACAAATCCAGTGTCGGCTGTCCCCAGGTCTGAAAAAGCCATTCGGCCACACTGGTGTCCAGTTGCCATTCGTGAGGCTGTAGAATCCTGCTCAGCCTTTTGGCTAAGTAATTTTCCTGGCCTGGCAGATAAACTGCTCTCAGATGTATGCCATGCCGGACTGCAAAGGAGCACAGGTCCAGGATTTCCTGACACAGCAGGCGGGACCCCGTGCCTCCCTGTTTGTTCACATAGAACATTGCTACTTGGTTTTCTGCTTGTAACAAGACAGGCTAATGAGCCAAAGTTTGACAGAAGGCTCATAGAACCAGGCGAATGGCACGAAATTCCAAGAAATTGATTTGTTGTGTGCTCTCTTTCGGAGACCACATGCCCTGAGTGCAAAATCCCTGGCAATGGGCTCCCCAGCCAAGCAAGGATGCATCCATAGTTGGGATCCTCGTGTGTTGAGGGACATGGAAGGTCACCCCTGCCTCCAAGTGCTTTGGTTGAAGCCACCATTCCAAAGACTATAGTAGTAGGACTGTGGAGGCCATGTGGCCGAGTAGGCGCAGGAAGTGTCTTACTGATATGTGGGGAAGCCCTTGCCTGAAGGGTATCTAGTCTGGCCCCAATGAACTCTAGTTGCTGAGTGGGCCTTAGGGTAGACTTGTGGTAATTGATTACAAACCCTAGATGCTGAAGTACCTGAATGGTGTGAGATGTGTCCTGTTGGACCTCCATGGCTGACGTGGCTCTGATGAGCCAGTTGTCTAGGTAGGGGAAGACAAAGACTCCTTGGATTCTGAGGAAGGCGGCCACCACTGCCAGGCACTGTGAAAACCCTGAGGGCGGAGGCCAAGCCAAAGCGGGAAGTACCCTGTAATGATAGTGGTTTCCCCCCACCACAATCCGTAGATATTGTCTGTGGTCTGGATGAATTAGGATGTGTGTATATGCATCCTTTAGGTCTAAGGAGCATAGCCAGTCTCCCTGGCGGAGGTAAGGCAGCAATATTCCAAGTGAAAGCATCTTGAACTTCTCCCTCACCAGGAATTTGTTTAAGTTGCGCAGGTCAAGGATGGGTCTGAGGACTCCTCTCCTTTTTGGTACCAGAAAGTACCTGGAATAGAAGTCCTTGCCCTGTAGGTGGTGGGGCACCGGTTCTACCGCCTGATCCTTGAGTACACCTGCTAACTCCTTCAGAAGAAGGTCACGGTGAAGAGGAGACCTGAGAGGCTCTCCTCGAAAGTAAGGAGGAGGCACCTGGGTCAAATGGAGCTGATATCCCCAATGAACTATCTGTAGGACCCAGGCATCTGTGGTGATGGCTGGCCACCTGTGGGCATACAGGGCAAGCCTTCCTCCTGTGCACTGCCTGTCTCCTGTGGTGAGAGGGGCTATGCCTTGAGAGTCAAAAGCCACTCCCAGGCTGGGCCGAAGCTGGTGCCTGGGTTTTGGGGGCTTTCTGCTTACGCGGACCATGCCCCTGTCCCTTGGCCTGCTGCCCCTGTTGGGGAGCCTGGGAGGCCTGAAATGGGGGGTAGCTTTGGTAAGCAGCACCCTTCCTCAGGAAAAAAGGCTTCTTACCCGAGCCCTTCTTTTTAGAAGGGGCAGAAGTCTTCTTCGAGAGCTGTGTCCTGGTCATGTACTCGGTCTCCAGCTCAGCAGCCTTTTTGGTCATGGGTTTACCGAACAGGTTCTCTCCCCGGCATGGGACATCAACCAACTTGTCCTGAACCCATTGCTCGAGGTCCGACGACTGTAGCCATAACTGGCGGTGTGCACCAATGCCCGCCGCAGTTATTCGGGCCGCCGCCTCAAACCCGTCATAGGCAGCTCGAGTCATGAACTTTGAGCACTCACGGACTACAGTGGACAGGCTCTTGAAGCGCTGCAAAGGTCCCTCGGAGAGATCAGCCAATTTCCTTCGCCAGGTCTCACAGGTACATGCCCATGTACAGCTGGTATGCCTGGATCCGACATATCAGCATAGAACTCTGGTAGCACTTTCTGTCGAGGGTGTCCAAGTTACGGGCCTCCCTGCCAGGAGGCACCGAGTAGTGCATTTTCTGTCTCTTGAGCTGGCGCATGGCCAATTCCACAACCATGGAGTTGTGCGGCAGTTGTGCTTTTTGGAACCCAGGACTCTTGCGGACCCGATATATCGAGTCAATCAACCTGCTGATCACCGGCACCGATGCCGGTGTCTCCCAGATGCGGAGCATCAGTCGTTCCAGGATCAGAGGCACTGGTACAGTAAGGGCCTCCCGAGGGGGAGAGTCATACTGGAGGATCTCGAGCTCTTCAGCTCGAGGATCCTCCTCGGACTCCTCAGGGAACACCAAAGCCTTTGACATATCTCTTACGAAGTCCAAGAACTTAGTGTACTCTGGGGGGGAACCTTCTCCGAGGTTCGGACACCAGGGAATCGGATGGGATGTCCCTGTGCCGGCAGGTGTCCGGAGACTCTTCTTCCTCAGTCTCCCAGCCCGATGCCTCCGAAGAGGAATCGAGTGGCTCCGGCCTCAAGGGCTTTGGCTTTGACCACCTTGACACCAGTGGAATTGTCATCGACGACCTCGGTCCCAAACGGCCGAGGATTGACTCGAGTACGCATGGTCTTGAGGATCGGCTCGGCCTCCGGGGTTGACTTGGATGTCGGTGGCCTGGTGGTCGGGGTGGAAGGACCGGTGAGACCGGCTATCAGCGCCTGCTGCTGGTCCATGAAGGCAGACATGCTGCGCTCCAGGGCCACCATTCTGAGACCGAGCTCAGAAGGCTCTGCAGTCCCCGGGTCGGGTCCCGATGCCGTCGGACCCAATGCCGGTTCTCCCGGAGGAGAGTCCTCAACGAGGACAGTTGTTACCTTCCTCGGCTGCTCTGTATCCTGTCGAGGAAGCTTCGCTGGATGCTCCATCTCCGAGGATCTGGGCTGGCGCTTGGGGCTCCGCGACCGATCCCGGGAGGAACCAGGATGTTCAGAGCCATGCAACGACGCCGCCTTCGAGGATTTTTTCTTCCTCCGATGTTCCTGCGAGGGAGATCCCCTCTCCGAGGAACCTCTACGATGCTCAGGCTCAGAGTGTTCCCGAGATGTAGAGGCCTCAGACGAGGTCCGGGTCCACGAAGGTACAGACTCAGCAAAAATCCTATCATGCTGCTGCTGGTGGCTTCTCAGGGCCTTCGAGGACATTTTCCTACATGGGCCACAGACCTTCGGGTCGTGGTCAGGCCCGAGGCACCAGAGACAGCAGTCATGTGTAACAGTGAGGGACATTAATTTTGTACACTGATCACATTTTTTAAACCCGCTGGCAGCCATCGGGGGAAAAAGGGCCCTTGCGAGGTCGAAGACCCAGGCTGCCAGTGAAAAAGAAAAAGAGTGCGAACGCTAGTCACGAAGGACAAAAAAAGAAAAATCAAACCAGATTCAATACCGGTGTACCGAGCCGAAGGCGGGAAGGGGAACCGGTGTGGAACCGGAGGAAAAGATGAAACTTTTATGTATTTTAAACACTTTTTCGCGGTGACAACTGGACTATGTCCGAAGGGCTCCGTGGAGAAAAGAGACTGAGCAAGATGGCACCCTTGGGCAGGAAGGGGACCGCGCATGCGTGATGCAATTCCCAAAGGCTTTCTTAGAAAGTTGGGGATTTGCTCCGCACGAGGGGTCCGTCGGTGCCGATGTCACCCATTTGTGAGGACTGACTTCCTGCTTGTTCCCGGAGAATAGGTTTTTAGGAATCCTCAGCCTGCCTAAATTCCTTGCATAGCCTTTAAATCAGATATCTGAGTGTGCCCTCAGTTCATAGAAGGTCTATGGCTCCAAACCTGGTGCAAACAAGAAGGATTTAGAATTGCATGTTGAGGTGGTCAGAGGGCAGGTGAGGGGTGGAGAGTGGGCCTGCTGAACTCTGCACAATTAGCATGGACTAACTGTGAAGATCTACTGGCCAGGGATGTGATATATAGCTACTTGGAGTAGAAATATTCATTTACTTTTGGAGTTGCAGAGACCTACTTAGGCCTCCAACTTAATTTTGCAGCTGAAGTATAATTTTTAGGTTACAGGGACCTTTGCATAGTGGACTGATACATAGAAGTAAGATTTCAATTTGAATATGTCAGTTTCCGTTGTCTGTTACAAGCCTGCTTCACAGAGTGGTGCTAATTGAATCAGCTCTGCAACTGACAAAATACCTGAACCAGTCTGCTCATCAGAACTTCAAGAGACGGCACACTCAGCTAAGGCTTTCAGACTTTACGATTGCCTGTTTTTTGATAAACTTTACCTATTGAATAAGCGTAGTTACTCACCTGTAACAGGTGTTCTCCAGGGACAGCAGGAATCAGTCCTCACATATGGGTGACGTTGGTGCCGATGGACCCCTCGTGCGGAGCAAATCCCCAGCTTTCTAAGAAAGCCTTTGGGAAATGGATCACGCATGTACGTTCCCCTTCCTGCCCAAGGGTGCCATCTTGCTCAGTCAAATGACATAGCTAAAAAGACGGCAAAAAGAACAAAATATAATAATAATAGGACTGCAACTCCAAGGGGAGGATGGAGGGTCATGAGCAATGTTCCCTCTAATCTTCTGTAGGCTGTGTGCGCATAAAATATCAGCTGTGCAGCTTTTGAAGGAAGGTTAAATTTTTGTGTGCCACATAACGACACTCGGAGTTATATACTTTAAAATTTGACTACACGTCAGAATACAGTATGTACACCACATTGATTTTAATCAAATTAAATGAAATTAGGCGATTACTAAATGAAGCAGAAAATTTCTAGTAATTACAATCACAACTTTTAAATTTTAAGACATCTGTATTGTTTTCTATCAGAATCAGAACCGTAATTTTTGTGCGCTCTGTTGTAAAGTATGTGCGCTCGCTCGGCGAGGTGTGTGCGCGCACACACGCGCACAGCTTAGAGGGAACAGTGGTCATGAGGACTGATTCCTGCTGTCCCCAGATAACACCTGTTACAGGTGAGTAACTACGCTTTCTCCGGGAACAAGCAGGAAGTAAGTCCGCACATATGGAACTCCCCAGCTATAGGCTACCGAGAACCCACAGCTGAAAAATAGGCTCCCTCTACGAGAGCCGCAAGCAGCCACAATAGGAATCTAACTGAGAGAGTAGCACTCTGGTAGCCTGACACAGAAGGGTCGGAGGGCAGGAGTTGCCTAGACCTAGAAAAGTCTACGGAGTACAGCCCAGCTGAAAGCACTGTCCCGTTGGGACTCCCTATTCAGGCAGTAATGGGTTGCGAAAGTCTGTCCCAAAGACCAGGTAGTGGCCCGGCAGATGTCTGCCAGCGGAACAGAGCGGGAATGAGCCACTAATGCCACCTTAGGCCTGACCCAGTGGGCCGTAACACGACCCTGCAACGGAAACTCGGCCGCCCTGTATGCCCAAGCAATACAGTCCGCTACCCAGGTGGACAATGTATGCTTGGAGACGGCCATCCACAGCTTACTGGGGTCATAGGATACGAAGAACTGAGAAGCCCTTCGATGGCCTTGCGTACGCTGAATGTAGAAGGCTAACGCCGTCTTACAGTCCAGGGTATGCAGAACTGTCTCTGCCCGACTGGCATGTGGCCTGTGAAAGAAGGTAGCTAGTACTACCTCCTGGTTGAGGTGGAACGAAGAAACCACTTTCGGAAGGAACTTGGGGTGAGTCTGGAGCACCACCCGGTTCCTATAGAACCTTGTATAAGGCCTGTTGGACACCAGGTCCTGAAGCTCACTCACTCGCCGAGCCGATGTGAGTGCCACCAAGAACACTACCTTCCAAGAAAGGTAGCGTAGATGGCAGGTTGCCATCGGCTCAAATGGCGGACGAGTAAGCTGCCCCAAAACCACATTCAAATCCCACTTGGTTGCTGGAGGTTGAACCGGGGGCTTCAGTAGAAGTAGCCCTCTGAGGAACCTGGACACCAAAGGATGTGCAGAAAGAGGCTTTCCCTCCACTGGAAAGTGGTGTGCAGCCAAGGCACTGAGGTGAACTCTGACGGAGTTGGACTTAAGGCCCAAATCCGAAAGGTGGAGTAGATACTGTAGTACCACTGCCACCTGGCAGGAGAAGGGATTCACTTTCTGCTTTTTGAACCATACTCCAAACCTACGCCACTTAAAGGCATAGGTTTGTCTGGTTGACTGCCTCCTTGAGGCCAGTAAAACTTCTTCCATGTTTCTCGGAAGAAGGAGTGGTGCGACGACTACCCTTTCAGCAGCCATGCCATTAGTTTGAGGGAGCTGAGGTTGGGATGCAGAAGAGTGTCCCCCTCCTGAGACAGGCGGTTCGGAGAGGACCCCAGGGGGATTGGAGTCTCCACCACTAGTTGAAGTAGAAGCGGAAACCAGGATAACCGAGGCTTTGTCTTGGAGACTTTTGAACAAAGTTTTGGCCACCAGAGGCCTGTCTCCTGTGGTGAGAGGGGCTATGCCTTGAGAGTCAAAAGCCACTCCCAGGCTGGGCCGGAGCTGGTGCCTGGGGTTTGGGGGCTTTCTGCTTACGCGGGCCATGCCCCTGTCCCTTGGCCTGCTGCCCCTGTTGGGGAGCCTGGGAGGCCTGAAATGGGGGGTAGCTTCGGTAAGCAGCACCCTTCCTCAGGAAAAAGGGCTTCTTACCCGAGCTTTTCTTTTTAGAAGGGGCAGAAGTCTTCTTCGAGAACTGTGTCCTGATCATGTACTCGGTCTCGAGCTCACCAGCCTTTTCGGTCATGGGTTTACCGAAGAGGTTCTCTCCCCGGCATGGGACATCAACCAACTTGTCCTGAACCCATTGCTCGCGGTCCGACGGCTGTAGCCATGCCTGGCGGTGTGCACCAATGCCCGCTGCAGCTATTCGGGTTGCCGCCTCGAACCCGTCATAGGTAGCTCGAGTCATGAACTTTGAGCACTCACGGACTCCAGTGGACAGGCTCTTGAAGCGCTGCAAAGGTCCCTCGGAGAGACCAGCCGAGAACCCGGCGATTTTCTTCGCCAGGTCTCGCAGGTACATGCTCATGTACAGCTGGTATGCCTGGATCCGACATGTCAGCATAGAACCCTGGTAGCACTTTCTGCCGAGGGTGTCCAAGTTACGGGCCTCCCTGCCAGGAGGCACCGAGTAGTGCGTCTTCTGGCTCTTGTGCGGCAGTTCTGCTTTTTGGAACCCAGGACTCTTACGGACCCGATATATCGAGTCAATCCACCTGCTGATCACCGGCGCCGACGCCAGCGTCTCCCACATGCGGAGCATCAGTCGTTCCAGGATCAGAGGCACTGGTACAGTAAGGGCCTCCCGAGGGGGAGAGTCATACGGGAGGATCTCGAGCTCTTCGGCTCAAGGATCCTCCTCGGACTCCGCAGGGAACACCAAAGCCTTTGACATATCCCTTATGAAGTCCAAGAACTTAGTGTCCTCTGGGGGGGAATCTTCTCCGAGGTTGGGACACTGGGGAATCGGACGGGATGTCCCTATGCTGGTAGGTGTCCGGAGACTCTTCTTCCTCAGTCTCCCAGCCCGATGCCTCCGAAGAGGAATCGAGTGGCTCCGGCCTCGAGGGCTTTGGCTTTGACCACCCCGACGCCGGTGGAATCGGCGTCGATGACCTCGGTCCCGAACGGGAGGTCGAGGGAGACCTCGGCCGAGGATCAACTAGAGTACGCATGGTCTTGAGGATCAGCTTGGCTTCCGGGGTCGACTTGGACATCAGTGGCCTGGTGGTCGGGGCAGAAGGACCGGTGAGACCGGCTATCAGCGCCCGCTGCTGGTCCATGAAGGCAGACATGCTGCACTCCAGGGCCACCATTCTGAGACCGAGCTCAGAAGGCTCTGCAATCCCCGGGTCGGGTCCCAATGCCGTCGGACCCAACACTGGAGGAGAGTCCTCAACGAGGACAGTTGTTACCTGCCTCGGCTGCTCTGTATCCTGTCAAGGAAGCTTCGCTGGACGCTCCATCTCCAAGGATCTGGGCTGGCGCTCGGGGCTCCGGGACCGATCCCGGGAGGAACCAGGCCGTTCAGAGCCATCCAATGACGCCGCCTTTGAGGATTTTTTCTTCCTCCGATGTTCCTGCGAGGGAGATCCCCTCTCCGAGGAACCTCTACGATGCTCAGGCTCAGAGTGTTCCCGAGATGTAGAGGCCTCAGACGAGGTCCGGGTCCATGAAGGTACAGACTCAGCAAAAATCCTATCATGCTGCTGCTGGCAGCTTCTCAGGGCCTTCGAGGACATTTTCCTACACGGGCCACAGACCTTCGGGTCGTGGTCAGGCCCGAGGCACCGGAGACGGCAGTCATGTGTAACGGTGAGTGACATTAATTTTGTACACTGATCACATTTTTTTTTGAAAACTCTGTTTATTAAAATCACAACCACACAATACAGATCATGCAAAATGTATATACATAAATGGCATCCCTTTCGGGGGTTGTATCTTATCCCCCACTCCGTGACTTCACAACAGATCATTCATAAAGGTACAGCAAAGTTTACATTTATATCCTTCCTTTCCCCCACCCTCCTCCCCCTCCTCCCCCTACCCAACTACCCCCAATCCCCACAGCTCTCCCTACTGCCACTAGTGAACATACACTAAGAGCTATCGTACCCCTGTTATCCGTTGGTATCGCACTTCTCTATGTATTCCCCTATCTCCCCCTGGTTCTCTTCAGCTCACCCGAAGAACTTCGTTCCGAGTACGGGGACCCAATGTCTGAATATATCGTTCCCAAACCAACAGGAACGAAGCCCAGCGACGGGCACCTCCCCTAGCTCCCCTCCTCTCCATAAGCATTAATTGGTGGAAGCTGTTGTGCCATTCTCAAAAGGAAGGGCCCATCGCTTCTCTCTATCTATGGAGTATCAGGCTTTTACCCACCAGACATGCCTTCCTAACTAACAGGCGCTCCCACCTCCCCTTCAGGTGGAGTGGTCCAAGTAGGTCTAGTACCACAAGCGCCGCCGTCCAGGCAATCTGTTGCTGTATGATCTTATTCATGTAATTAGCAATCTTCTTCCAATACTGGCGAATCTTCTGACATCCCCACCACATGTGCCCCAAATCCGCCAAGGGGCAGGCGCATTTTGGGCAACTTCCCACCTCAGTCAGACGGCACCATAGTGCTCATCTTGGAGAGAAATGTGCTCGTATTAGGCATCTAAATTGCACTTCTCGCCAGCGGGCTCCCTCCACCAAACCGCTAATCCTGCCCAGGGCCCTGCTAACTGCCCCCAGGGGCACCACCAGGTTCAACTCACAAGCCCACAAAGCCTCTTCCGCACCATAGTCCGGCGGACTACCATACCCATCTATCCGCCTCTTCAGATTTTCAATTGTGGGAGGTGTCTCTTCCCCCAGTGCAAAGAACTCCAATATCTGCGCAGCTCTTTCCACCCGCAGTGCAGCCTGTGGGAGTGAGGCTGTATAGTGGTGCAATTGGGCATAGGCAAAGTAGTGTCGGCTGCTCACCCCATATTCCTTGCACAAAGTCTCAAAAGGGCGGCACTGCCCCATTTGATCAATCACATGTCCAATATTCCATATGCCCTGTCTCCTCCACTCCCAAAACACTGGTGTTTCCGATCCAGGGGTGAACCGACTGTTCCCCCGTATGGGCAACCAGCTCGAAACCTCCGGGGGTTCTCCCCAAAGCCCATTAAGGTATTGCCAGGTTCGTCATGCAGGGCGAATCAGTTCACTGCCCGCCACTCCTCCAGGCAAGTATCTACTTTCCAGGTGCAGCACTGCCAACAGGGTCTGCGGGGCCACAAAGGCCTCCTCCAGTGCTCGAGGGGTGTACACCTCCGTGTTCCCCAACCAATCTCCTATATGCCACGCTTGGCATGCCAGGGCATAAGTCCGCAGATCTGGAAGTCCTATCTCCCCTCGTTTCCATCCCCCTCTCAGTCTATATAGCGATATACGAGCCCGGGCCCCCTTCCAAAGAAACCTCTGGACCTCTCGATCTATAGAATTTAAGTCGTGCTTCAATATCCACACTGGTAGAGTCTGCAGCCAATAAAGCACCCGTGGCAAAATCACCATCCCCAATGCCACCGCCCGGCCCAGCAAAGACAGGGGCAACGGAGTCTATGCCTGGAGTTGCAAGCGGGTTTGGGCCAAGACCTGTTCCAGGTTTTTCCTATACAGCTCTCTCGGCTCTCTGGTCAAAAGCACCCCCAGGTACACAAATGAGTCCCCCCCCACTTAAGTGGGAACCTCCCACTCCACTGCCCCCTCAGTGTCCCCGCCACATCCAAGGCCTCCAACTTGTCCATATTAATACAGAGTCCCGCAAAACTGCCAAACCGAGAGAATTCCTTTAATAAGTTAGGCAGCGACGTCTGAGGAGACAGCAAGTGCACTAGCATGTCATCTGCAAACGCAGCCATCTTAAAAGTATGTCACCCTATGGCTATCCCCTGTACATCTCTGGATGCCTCTATTCGCCGTACTAGAGGATCCAGAGATAGCACAAAGAGCAGGGGTGAGAGTGGGAAACCCTGCCTCGTTCCTCTCTCCAACCCAAATCCATCCGACAACACTCCATTACAAAGTACCCCCACTGTAGGCCTCGTGTAGAGGAGCTCCACCATGTTGCAAAAAGACACTCCAAGTCCATACTGAGGCAACAAAAATTTTAGGTATGCCCAGTTCAGTCGATCGAACGCCTTTTCCGCATCAAAGCTAACCAAAAGTGACTGCAACTTTCTGCTCCGTACCCACTCCAGCGAAGCCACAATCTTGCGTAGATTTCGCACTTCGTACCGTCCCTTCACAAACCCCACCTGGAAGTCATGCACCAGTTCCCCCAAAACCAAAGCCAGTCGGTCCGCCAGCACCTTGGCCAGTATTTTAACATCAAAGTTTATCAAGGAGATAGGCCGATAGGAAGCAGCCTGCGTATGATCTTTCCCCGCTTTAGGAATCAGTATAATATGTGCATGGTTCTCCCCCCGCCCAAACCCCCTTTGCTCAACCCTCCTATGGTATACTGCCACTAGGGAAGGGGCCAACTGCTCCCCCAACAACTTATAAAATTCCGCCCCAAACCCGTCTGGGCCCGGCGCTCTATGACAGCTCACCCTCTGGATAACCCGATGGACCTCCTCCTCAGATACTGGTGCGTCTAATTGTGCCCGCTGGTCCGCTGCCAGCCTGGGCAGGTGCACTTCTCTAAAGTAATCTTCCATATCAATCTGGGACCCTCCCCGAGTACAAGTGTTGATAAAACGTCCGGAACACCTGAGCAATCTCCTTACTCTCCCTGTGCATCTTCTCTTGGTCATCCCTCAATGCCGCGACCATGCCGGTCCCCCTACTGCCCTTAAGGCATCTCACCAATAGCTTACCCGGCTTGTCCCCATATTTATACAACTGAAATATGTAATATAAGAATGATTTTTTGGCCCATTGGTGCAACAGCTCATTCAGAGCCGTTTGAATCTCCCATACTCTTCTCCCATTCGCCGCCATTGGGTTCTGCACCCATCTTCTTCGCTCTCTACGTGCCTGCTGTTCCAGTCGCACAATCTGTTGCGTCAACATCTTCCGCTTCCTCCCTACATACCCCATAATGTCTCCCCACAAGACTACCTTTGCAGTTTCCCAAAAAAGCTCTGGGTCCTCCCGGTGTTGAGCATTATGGGCTGCAAACTCTTGCCACTTCTGCCTTATGTAAGCATGAAACTCAGCATCTCTGTACAATTCCATTGGAAATCTCCAAATTCAAGTCCGTGTGCTCACATCATGCCATGCCATGTCCACCCAGACCAATGCATGATCCGATATCTCTATAGGACCCACTTGCGCGTCCTCTACTTGGGCAAAGGATTGTTCCGATACTAGCATGTAATCAATGCGAGCACTCGATCCATGCGCTCGCAACTGGTGTGTAAAGTCCCTTTCAAACGGGTGCAACAGCCGCCAGGGATCCACCACACCCAATCTGCGCCCCAGACCCTGTAGTGCTTTAGCAGTTTGCACCCGCACTCTATCCCCCCCACCTCTAGTTGTGTCTAAGTCAGCATCCATGACTCCATTAAAGTCTCCTGCCAAAATCAGGGGAGCGTCTGGCAGCTGCTCCACCCGTGAACCCAAACTGGCATAAAGTCCCCGGTCCAGCACGTTTGGGCTACACAAGTTACCCAACACCACGGGCTTCCCCTCCAGTAGCCCATACAGAAGCACAAATCTTCCCCCGGCCCCCACACATATGCTCTCCTGGACGAATCTGATTCACTTGTGGAGCAGAATGACCACTCCACCCTTCTTCCCCATCGCCGGGGCCCCCCACATCTGTCCCACCCAATCCCTCTTTAATTTAAGATGTTCCTCAGCAGTCTGGTGGGTTTCCTGCAACATTGCCACATCACATTTCTGCCTCGCCAGGGCCTGCAACACTTTATACCTCTTGATAGGGTTACCTATCCCACACACATTCCAGGATATAATCTTCAGGTCAATGGGTAACAATAAAACTCAAACCATTCAGCAAATCCCTTGTCGTAGTGGAGGACCCCCCCCCCCCAGCCTGAGGCCCTCCCTCTCTGGAGTGTATGTGCCACCAGTCAAACCCAAGAATTCTCATTAAGCTGCTCACCCTTCCCCCCACCCCCTCTCCCCTCTTCCCTCTCTCCCCCTCCCCTCTTCCCCTCTCCCCCTTCCCCACTACCCCCACTGCCTCCCCTCTCCCCCCTTCCCCCCTCGCCTCCACCCCCTCATCTTTCCCTGCTATCTTCCTCTCACCCTCTCCTTTGTGTCCCCAAAATGCGTGCGGCGCCCCCCCCCACTCCTCCCTCCATACCTGCTCTCTGTGCTCCATCTGACTTCTCTTCCCTTCCACCCCCGGCTCCACAACCCAGCTTATTCCGTCCCCATGCGTGTCCTCTCCCCCTCCCCTTCCCCCGCTCCCCAAAACTGCAGCTATACAATATGTCCCCAGAAAAACAGCAGAACATTTAACTTTAGTTCAACGTTTCCGAACCCCTTACATCCCCTATCGGAGTCATCACTTCCCCCCTGCCAGAAGCAGCCTGGTCCATTCTTACTCCACCAGTGAGGTTCTTCTTATCGTGGCCTCTCCTTCCAGGTCTCGCTCTCCTCGTCTCAGCGCTGTACGCTTGCTGCAGCTGTTGCCCCTTGCCGTATCTCCTCTACGTATGGTGTTGCTGCCTTGGATGATTCAAATGTCCTATGGACTCCCCCATGGGTAAAGATCAGACGGGCAGGGTATTGCACTATAAATTTATTGTCTATCAGCATCTGATACAGAGGTCCATATTCTCTTCTGCACTGTCCCAGGGCCGCCGAGTAGTCTTGCACTATCCGCAGCTTGACATTGTCTTTGGAAACCGCTCCCCTCTTTCTCACCGCCCGCAGCACTGCTTCTTTTTGCGGGAATCACAGAAACTTCGCCAGGACCACTCTAGGTCGGCCGTCGCTTGTTCTCTTGGGCCCCAAGTGCTCTCTCTATTTGCACTAGAGCTCCTTCTGCGTCGTCCTCCAAGATTTGTTTCACCAGTTCCTCCAGATAGGATTTTAAGTCCTTGTCTTCTATAGTATCCGGAACCCCTAGAAATCTCAGGTTATTGCGGCGAGACTTGTTTTCCAGATCATCTAGCTTGGCTTCTTGCCCCTGCAGCATCGTTTTCATGTGGTTCACCTCTTGCTGCAACTCTAGCACGTGCTCCTCTGCCTGCTCAATCCGGTGTTCCGCCTCCTGCATTCGGCTGCCCAGGGCCTCCATGGAGGACTGAAGAAGATCCATCCGGCCCCGCAAGTCCTCGAATTGCGCGGATAGTGCCCCCACCACTGCCACTGAAATTTCATCTGCCAACTCTGGCTTGGCCCCTGCCTTCAGCGGTGAGGGCAGCTCTGCTGCTTTGTGTTGCATGGGCAGTCTCTCTTTTTCTCAGCGCCCCCCTTTTGCTGCCGCCGCCATTTCCTCTCCCTCCTTTGGCACTCCTGCTCTCCCTTCTGCTATTTCAATTGTTAGCCAGTTGATGAGGTCTCACCCACCTCCTGACTGAGCCCCTCCTGCAGCCACGAGAAAGCAAGGCAAGGCCCGGTCTCTGGATCAACCGCCTCCTGCCACCCCGGAGGATCAAGGAAGGGCCTGGACTCCGTCCGCAACTGATGCAAGAGATCGGGGGGGGGGGGGGGTCAAGGCCTCCAGGCCTCCCGTCTCTCACCTTTCTGCTGGCCTACGGATTTGGGGTGGGGGCCTCAATTGTCCCCTCTCTCCAGCCTCAACGATCGCGGGGGCCCAGGTCCCGGCAGCCGCGGCTTTACGGCCTCTCGTCGGCCTGATGAAGCGAGGGGAGCTCAGTCCGCTGTTTTACGCCGTTTTTCGGCACTGCAGCTCATGCGCGGGGGCGGGAGGGGTGTCCAGGAGCCAGATCCGGCTGTTTAAATTTGTTTAATATAATTTTGGCATGCTTTCGCCGGCTAGGAGGAGCAGGGGGACCCGGAGCTCGAGCGGCATGCGTCCGCTCCTGCTCACTGCATCCCGGAAGCCTGATCACATTTTTTAAACCTGCTGGCAGCCATCGGGGGAAAAAGGGCCCCTGCAAGGTCGAAGACCCAGGCTGCCAGTGAAAAAGAAAAAGAGTGCGAACGCTAGTCACGAAGGACAAAAAAAGAAAAATCAAACCAGACTCGATACCGGTGTACTGAGCCGAAGGCGGGAAGGGGAACCGGTGTGGAACCGGAGGAAAAGATGAAACTTTTAAGTATTTTAAACACTTTTTCGCGGTGACAACTGGACTATGTCCGAAGGGCTCCGTGGAGAAAAGAGACTGAGCAAGATGGCACCCTTGGGCAGGAAGGGGACTGCGCATGCGTGATGCAATTCCCAAAGGCTTTCTTAGAAAGTTGGGGATTTGCTCCGCACGAGGGCTCCATCGGCACCAACGTCACCCATTTGTGAGGACTGACTTCCTGCTTGTTCCCGGAGAATAGGTTTTTAGGAATCTTCAGCCTGCCTAAATTCCTTGCATAGCCTTTAAATCAGATATTTGAGTGTGTCCTCAGTTCATAGAAGGTCTAGGGCTCCAAACCTGGTGCAAACAAGAAGGATTTAGATATATAGATGAGTGGGGAAACAGATGGATCAACAAGAGACTATACTGTGCTGATGGACTACATCTCTCCGCTGCAGGGAAAAGGATCCTAAGTGAAAAATTCAAGCAATATTTGGACAGGCATTTAAACTAGGGAAAGGGGGTGACAGATGGAGAAGGACAAGTTCAGGACATCACTGCCAGCAAAACAACACTGAAAACAGCCACACTTTTGAACCACACATCAATGGCAAGTGGGAAGGGGCATGTAGAACAAAATCCATACAAAACACAGGCAAACTAGTCAAGAAATGCTGGAAAGCAATGAGCACAAATGCTTAAAGTCTAGCCAACAAAGTTCCTGATCTGGAAGCCCTAATGGTGGAAACAGACTTGGACATTGTGGCCATTACAGAAACATGGTTTAACGAGTCGCATGAATGGGATATAGCCATAGCTAGCTATAATCTATTTAGAAGAGATAGAGAGGGTAGAAAAGAAGGAGGAGTAGCCCTATATATTAAAAGCAATATTAAAGCTGCTGAAATGCAGGGGATGTGGGGGATGTGGGGAAAAGAAGAAGCGCTATGGATTGTGTTGGAGAGAGGAGATGGCACTGTCATCCATACTGGTGTAATCTACAGGCCTCCAACTCAAACTGAAGAAATGGACAGTGAATTGATTCTTGATATTGCAAAGATAGTCATGAAGGGGGAAGTGATCATACTGGGTGACTTTAATCTACCCGATGTGGATTGGAGTGTTCCTTCTGCAAATCTGGAAAGAAGTAAAACAATTGTGGATGCCTTCCAAGATGCTTTACTTAAACAAATGGTGATGGAACCGACCAGGGAGAGCTTGATGCTGGATTTAGTGCTCACCAACGGAGATAGCGTGTCGAATATCCAAGTGGGAGCCCATGTGAGCAGCAGCGATCATCACACAATTTGGTTTGAGATAAAAGCCAAGGTAGAATCCAATCACAGCAAGCTCAAAGTCCTAGACTTCAAAAATCCTGACTTCAGTAAAATGGCCAAGTACCTGAAGGAGGAGTTGGCAGGATGGGATTGGATAAAGGAAGTGGAATTGTAATGGAGTAAACTAAAGGAGGCAATAAAAGATGCAACAGATACATATGTAAGGAAAGTAAATAAAAACAAGAGGAAAAGGAAACCTATTTGGTTCTCCAAAGAAGTGGCTGCACAAATAAAGGCAAAAACACAGCTTTCACAAAATTCAGAAGCTCGCAAACAGAGGAACACAGAAAAGAATAAAAGATCAAACTAAACGAGACAAAAAGAGAAATAAGGATAGCAAAATCAAATGCAGAAGAAAAGATGGCTAAAGATGTGAACTGTGGCGACAAAACGTTTTTCAGGTAAATCAGAGGTAGAATTGCAGGACTCAAAAGTGCTGAGAACGGATTCGTGGAAAGTGACATTGAAAAAAGTGAAAATGCTTAACAAATACTTCTGTTCTGTTTTTACTAAAGAAAATCCTGGAGAAGGACCACCTGTGATTGACAAATAAACAAATGGGAATGGAGTAGATTCCACACCATTCACAAAAGATAATGTTTTAGAACAGCTTGCAAAACTGAAATTGGACAAGGCTATTGGACCAGATGGGATACATCCCAGATACTGAAAGAGCTCAGAGAGGTTCTTACATGGCCGTTAAAAGATGCTTTTAATAGATCCTTGGAGACAGGAGAAGTTCTACAGGACTGGAGAAGGGCTGATGTGGTACCTCTTCACAAAAGTGATAGCTGGGAAAAAGTGACAAACTACAAGGCCAGTAAGTCTTACCTTGGTGGCAGGACAAGTAATGGAGGCATTCCTGAAAGAGAGAATAGTGGACTTCCTTGAAACCAACAAGTTGCATGATCCGAGGCAACATGGTTTTACCAAAGGACAATCTTGCCAAACAAATCTGATTGAGTTCTTTGACTGGGTGACCAGAGAACTAGATCAAGGGCATGCGATGGATGTGATCTACCTAGATTTCAGCATAGCCTTTGATACTGTTCCTCATAGGAGGCTTATCAATAAACTCAACAGCTTGGGAATGGGTCCCAAGGTGGCGAACTGGATCAGAAATTGGTTGACTGACAGGTGACAGAGGATGACGGTAAATGGAACTCACTCGGATTAAAGGAAGGTGAATAGCGGTGTGCCCCAGGGTTCGGTCCTGGGACCAGTACTGTTCAATATATTTGTGAGTGATATTGCTGAAAGACTGAATGGAAAAGTCTGTCTTTCTGCAGATGATACAAAAATTTGCAACAGAGTGGATTCCCCTGAGGAAGTGGAGAATATGAGGAAAGATTTACAAAAGCTGGAAGAATGGTCTAATGCTAGGCAGTTAAGATTTAATGTGAAGAAGTGCAGTCTTTTGCACTTGGGAAGCAGAAATCCAAGGGAATTGTATGCGATAGGGGGCGAGAGTTTGGTGTGCACAGACCAGAAGAAGGACCTTGGAGTGATTGTTTCTGAGGATCTCAAGGTTGTGAAATAGTGTGACAAGGTAGCTGCAAAAGTCAGAAGGATGCTGGGTTGCATACAGAGAGGAATTACCAGCAGAAAGGAAGAGGTACTAATACCACTGTATAAGTCACTGGTGAGGCCTCACTTGGAATATTATGTTCAGTTTTGGAGACCATATCTCAGAAAGGATATAAAAAGGCTGGAAGTAGTTCAGAGGAAGGTGACTAAAATGATTTGAAGCTTGTGTCAGAAGACTTATGAGAAGAGACTTGAAGACCTAAATATGTACACTCTGGAGGAGAGGAGGAACAGGGGAGATATAATAAATAAAGAGTATTAATGAACAAACAAACCCAAAGACGAGGAAGCTGCAAAACTAGAGGGCATAACATGAAGCTGCAAGGGGGTAAACTGAAAGGCAATGTCAGGAAATACTTTTTCACTGAAAGGGTGGTAGATGCTTGGAATGCCCTCCCGATGGAAGTGGTGGGGGCAAATACAGTGAGAGAATTCAAAATGGCATGAGACAGACAAAGTGGATCCCTTTATAGCAACAGGATAAAATCAAAATAAACATAACTATCTCTTATATCTGAACAAATAGAGGTCACCTGCATGGAGCGGTGGGTACGCCCCTAAACAAAGACATGGAGAGGGGTGACCTGCACGGAGCATCAGGTGCACCTACTCTTGCCGCCTTGCTGGGCAGACTAGATTGGCCATACTGGTCTTTATCTGCCATCATATTATTTGTTACTATGTTACTGTGTGACCCTTGTAATTAGTGCAGGTTCACCTAATGCACCTGTGCTATTTGTATATCACGTTAGGGAAAAGTGCTCTGCATTAATTGCTGGGGAAATGCTTTCAATACCCCTGACAGTTAACATGGTGGTGTTGCACCTAATTCACCATGGTTTTGATGCTATTGGCATGTTAAGTGCACCACCTTAGTGCCCTTCAGTAAAAGGGCCCCCAAAGGTCCAGCCACCTTTTGATGGTCTAAGTGTTCTCTCCTTGATAACCAAAACAAACAGAAATACTGGCCGGTTGGTGTGTTATGCAGCAAGGAAGAAATTCCTCACTAACCCCAAAATGGAAATTTGATCACCATCATTTTATTAGTACTTTTCCCTAGTATGTAGCTGTATCCGTGCAGTTGCTAATGTATTTGTCTTCTAAAATCTTGTTCAATTTACTTTTCAGTTGGTTTATGGTTGTTGTCATAACAGTTATGGCTCGCAGAATGTTCCATGATTTTACTAGTCCAACATTTAAAAATAATTTCATTTGAAGGTGGTGAAATCAGTTGCCACTGAATCTAATAGAATATTCTTGATATAGCTTAAAGAGGACATTTCTAGTCACTCTATCCTGGGTTCAGAACCACTTGTAAAGGTGAACACTCACTCCCTGGAGCTTGGATAACACCTGGATGAACTCCCATATCTCTTCAACAAATCGATGGTAATCTCCATCGAAACAAAGAAAATTGGGAATATTCCCTTTCGCTAGGATCTACACTATATTTTGCCTCAGAGCTCCTGAGGCTTGCTCCAAGCATTGTCACCCAGAATGACAATGCTTGGAGCAAGCCTCAGGAGCTCTGAGGCACTGGCATAGTGGGCGGGACAAAGATGGGGTAGGGGACATCAGGACCACACCAAGCTAGAAATGCACCCTGTGCGACTAACAAATTTGCTGCTCCCCCTCCACCCAGCAACATTCAGTAACTCACTCTTTTTCAACTTCCTGGAAGCCCAGTGATGATATCAGTGCCCCCTTCTGTGCTTGCGCCTTGCGTGGCCTCACCGCTCGCACAGCCTTTGGTACGGCCCTGGGGGACATGGCCTTCAGGTAGCAGCAACAAAGGGGGGTACGGAAGGAGCAGCTGGGCTACTCTGAAGATGTGGCATGAAAAAAGGAAGTAAATGCAAACCTTTAAGCCCATGTGCATGTCCAAGGCCTTCATGTCCCCATCCCTAGGTAAGAGAAAGCCTACATCAGAAGGGAAGGGACATGGCAGGCCGTGAGCATGCTCGTGGGTTCAAAGGCTCTGATCTCACCTTCCTTTTAGAGCTGTTGGTGGGAGTCGTGGTGGGCATGAGGTAAAGAATACTTAGCTAAAGCAAGCTTGCTACACAGTGCCATAACCTGTGCTTTTTTTTTCCATTTAAGATTTTTATTGAACCTTATATCATATAAGTTACAAACTTCTTCTTAACTCAACATTGCATAAATATACAACCACATCAATCTCATTATCTTCACTATTTCCCCCTCAATTTTAATACAACATTGTTTTATTGTCTCATCAACCTCCCTCCCCCCTCTCAAGTGACCCCCCCCCTATAGACAAACTACTTAATCTCCACCCCTTCTCTTACGTATCACTTATACATATTCTTGCTTTCGCCAGTGACCTCAGATCCCAATCCTATATTCACTGCGCGGCTTTACATGGTCTCCCCTCCTTCTCGGTTTCTTTCCATTTCCCCAGCCATTTCCAAACACGCTGCCATTGTTCCATCCCCTTCTCCCCTTTTCCGTGTCGCAACCCTGTCAATCGATGCATCAAACACAGGTCCTCCATTCTTCTGATAAACCCTGCACTGTGGGGCCTCCCCACCCCAACCAATGTTGCGCTATTTCGTTTCTTGCTGCTACTATGCAGTGATGTAGTACCCCCCTCTCTCCCTTGCCCCAGTGTCCTCCCCCAGCTGATGCAAAAGACATACCTCTGGTGTTTTCTGTAATTTATGTCCTGTCATTTCAGAAATGATCAATAATACCTCTTCCCAAAAGCCTTGAGTCCGTCCACACTTCCACCACATGTGCATCATATCCCCCCTCTCTGGACACCCTCTCCAACACCGGTCTGATGTTCCCCTCCCCGCCCTTTTTTGTCTTGTTGGTGTCCAGTACCACCTATAGAGCACCTTAGAGGCATTTTCTTTTATTTGAGTAGCAATAGATATTCCCGCTATAGTCTGTATAACTTTATCCCACCTTTCCTCTGTCCATTGCACATTTAGATCTACCTCCTATTACTTCATAAACTCTAATTTACCCTCCCCACCTTCCATTAGCCCTTTATAGGTCTTGGACAGGAGACCTTTGCGACCTAAGTTTCCTGAGCACAGGGCCTCAAACCACCCTCTCTTACTCCACAGGTCCCGCCATATACCCTGTTGCCTCACAAAGTGTCCAACCTGGGTATAACTATAATAATCATTGCTAGGTAATCCATATAGATCCTTAATCCCCTCAAAATCCCTTATCCCTTCCTCCACCACTATCTGGGAGATGTGTAAGCCCCTGCTCTGCCCATCTCCTGAGTAACTGCCCCCCTGGTCCCTGTCCCCTCTTGAAACACGCCTCTAGTGTCATCCCCTGTATATATCTTTTATCCTGTACTAAGATTTTCCTCGTTCTCCGCCAAATCTGTAAAATATGCCCCACAAAGGGGTTCAGCCCTCTACTGGCTGAAGCTGTACACCCCCTCCATACCAACATTTCCAACCCCACTCCCCTTACCGAATCTGCTTCCATCTTAACCCAATGCTTTTGCTTTGCTCTGTGCCAATCATACATTGTTTTCAATTGCGGAGCCATATAATATTTGCTAAAATTGGGAATCCCCAGCCCCCCCCCCTCTTCCCTGGCTTTCTGCAATATGGACATTGCCACCCTCGGGCTCTTATTTTGCCATATAAATCGAGTGACGCCTCGTTGTAACTGCTTTAGCTTTTGCCATGGTATGTCTATCGGCAATGCCTGGAACAGAAACAAAAAATGGGGCAATAACATAATTTTTACTGTTGCAATGTGACCAAACCAGGATAAATGTCCCAGCCCCCACCCATCCAGGAGAATTTCTACTTGCCTAAACAGTTTTTTATAGTTTAAATCATATAGGCCTTCTAGCTTGTTACTTATCTGAATCCCTAAATACCTTATCTCCTCCGTTGCCCACCTAAATGTGTACTGCGTTTTTAATCTCGTCTGCTCCTCCTCTGGTACTGACAAATTCAAAATTTCCGATTTTGCCCAATTTATAGTGAATCCTGACACCCTCCCATATTCCTCTAGCTCCCACATTAATATTGGTATTAAGCATCTCAGCCGGGTCACACTCACTATAATGTCATCCGCAAACAATGATATCCTATATTCTCCCATTCCTACCTTTATACCCCGCAAATCCTCCCTTTCTCTCGCTCGCTCTGCGAATGGTTCCAATGATATCGCAAATAAAATGGGTGACAATGGGCATCCCTGCCTTGTCCCTCTCCCCTGCTCAAAAAAGCCCAAATACGCTCCATTTACCCTGACGCATGCCTTCGGGTTTCGGTGCAAAGCTTCCACCCAACCCTTAAATTCCCCTCCAAACCCCATTCTATCCATGACCTGAAAGAGAAAGGTCAAGGACACCTGGTCAAATGCTTTCTCCGCGTCCAAAGAGATGAGCAAGGCTTACTCATCACTTTGCCCACCGACCAAATAGTGTTCAAAATCTTCCTGGTATTATTCGCCACCTGCCTCCCTGCAATAAAGCCCGCTTGATCTTGGTGGATCAGCTTACCGATAACCTTGTTTAAATGGGTTGCTAATATTTTAGCTAACAATTTAACATCTAAGTTGAGCAATGAAATGGGTCGATACAATGCACATTCTTGCTGATCCTTACGTTCTTTATGAATTACCGTTATCCCGGCCCATCCCATCTACTAGCCCCCCACCCTCCTTTGGTAGATTAAACAGCCTCGATAATGGAGCTGTTAAAAGCTCTCTGAATTTCCTATAAAATCACGCCGTTAGCACATCCAATTCTGGTGTCTTATCTATCTTTAACTGTTGTATAGCCTGCTGAATCTCCTCTGCTACTATTGCCGTAATTAACCTATGTTGTTCCTCCTTACTCAACTTCGGGATCTTAATTGTGTCTAGATAACTTTGTATTCTTTCCAGTTCCGGAGCTTCCCGGGCTGCATACAGCTCTCGATAGTATCTTTTAAAGGCCTCTCGTATGTCCCCGTCTTTATGAACTAATTTCCCTTCCCAGTCCCTTATTTGCAATATTTGTGACCTTAATTTCCGTTGTTTCAGGCGTTGCGCCATATAACGACCCGCTTTGTTTCCCCCCTCAAAGAACCCCTGTTTCAATAATTGCATTCGGTATCTGATACTTTCGGCTTGCATAGCATTTAATTGCCCTCGAACAGCTAGCACCTGGCCTCTATTTGTTCCTCTTCCATCTTGCCCATCTAATGCTTCCAGTTCCATTAATTTCTCTCTCAGTTCCCGTTCTCTCTCCTCCCTCTCCCTCTTCTTGTGTGCCCCCCATTTGAGGAAGACTCCCTGCACTACTGCCTTATACCCATCCCACACTCCCCCCCAGGCCACCTCTCCATTATCATTCCATTGGAAGTATTACACTGTCTCACGCTCTATCTCCTTGTGAACCCTCTCATCCTCCATCAGAGATTCATTTAACCTCCAGAACTGGGTGCCTCCTCCCTCCCCCTCCATGGTCAGCCTGACCTCCACCAATGCATGATCTGACCAGGTGATAGAGTCCATGTCTGCCCCTTTGACCCTACCCAACTCCTTTGTTAACCAAATAGCATCTATTCTGGAGTATGAGCCATGTACAGGTGAAAAGTATGAAAACTGCCTTTTCTGGGAATGCTGGAATCGCCATGAATCTATCAAGCAATGTTGTGCAGCAAAGTTTCAATATTTTCTCCTATCTGCTCTTTTACCCTCCCTTTTCCCTGTTGCATCCCTATCTGGGTTCCATATTAAATTGAATTCTCCTCCACATATAATTTTACCTTCCCCAAGTTTCCCCACCTCCTCGCCTAGTTTTGCCCAAATTCCCCTTGCCCCCCTGTTGGTGCATAAACATTTATTAGACAATACCACTCGTTTCCTATTCGTATTCGTAACATTATATATCTTCCCTCTTTATCTCGAATTACCTTCTGTACCTCCACCTTGAGTTTAGAGGGTATAAGGACTGCTACCCCACCCTTCTTTTTTTCCCACTGTGTTTGATGCATAGAGACAGATTTCATAGCCCTTGGGTTTGACCATGTGTTCTGTTGCCCTTGTCAAGTGTGTTTCCTGTAAGAGCACCAATGCCGCTCCTTGACGTCTTACTTCTTTATACAATTTCTGTTGTTTAATTGGCGAATTAAGCCCTTTAACATTCAATGTTACAACTTTTAACTCACCTTGTATATTGTATTACCTCCCCCTTCTCTGTCCCTCTTCGTCTGTCTACCTCCTCCCCCCTCCCCTCCCCCCTCCAACTTTCCCCCCTCCCCCTCCATCTTCCCCCTCCTCTCCACTCCCCCCCTTCCCTCTCCTCCTCACAGGAGATGACTTCCATTAAGGTAACCGACTATCGGGCCGCGGCCTATTGCAGCCCACCTGTCCTCCTCACCCCCACCCTCCTCCTTCCTCCTTCCTCCCTCCCCCTTCCCTAACTCCCCTACCTTACACTCCATCTGCCCCCTCCCATCCCCTTACCCCCTCCCCTACCCCCCTCCTTACCCCTACCTACTCTGGTGTAAGCACTTCACCTCTTCCACGCCCCCCCTCACTCCATTCCCTAATTCCCCCCACCTCTCCTTGCCCAACCCTTCTCCGCCCCTCCTCCCTCATCCCCCTTCATCCCTCCTCCCTACTAACTCAGGCTACTTTATGATATCTATTACAACATTCCCTTGACTTTCTCATTAAGGGTATTTCCTGACACAGATCTGTTAGTCTTCTCAGCTTCATCCTATTTCTTTTTCCGACACTTTTTCTCTTTGGCACTCCTTGGCCGCTCTCGCCAATCTCCTGCCACCTTCTGCCACTCTCTGCCATCGTGGACTATCTGCCCCAGGAGTCGTGATGCTTTTCTCAGTTGACATGGCTGGGCTTCCAGCCTCTTCTGGGAGATTAGTTACTCCTAAATCTCTCAATGCTTTCCAAGCTTCTGCACTTGTCCTCACTCTCCTCGACCTCCCTTGCACTGTTATTTATTTATTTATTTATTTACAGTCTCTTATATACCGCACTATTCAGCATCAGCGCGGTTTACATGGAACAGAAATGCTCAGTACAGTTAACACGTATGAGTTTACAGATAACAGGGCAAATAACTTGGATAACAGGGGTAACTATTTACAAAACTTACTACATAAACTTGGATAACAGTGGTAAACTTTTTACAAATATTGCTACATAGAGTCGTATAATCATGAATTCCATAGAAACAACTGCACCACTAAGGGTTAGAGAATCTTTCTTGGCATGTTGTTGGGAAACCATATATTAGCTTAGCGGATTACATCTCAGTCTCAGTGGGTGAGGTTGGGTTCTATGAGGTACTTATTGAAAAGGTGGTATTTGAGGGCTTTCCTAAACTGTGTAAGGCTCTTAATAGCCCGGATATCTGGAGGTAGTGCGTTCCAGCATCTTGGCGCACTGATACTAAACGCCCTATTGGCTGTGGATGTGGTGCAATCTGTTAATGCTTTCGGGACTTTTAGGGTGTTTGTAGCTGTGGATCTCCTTGCTCTATTAGGAGATGTGGTATGGATGAGGGCAGTTATTGATTCAGAGGAGAGCTTGTTAATAGCTTTAAAAGTGAATAGCAGAATCTTGAAAATGATTCTAGCCTGGATAGGTAGCCAATGTAACTGTATCAGCAGAGGTGTCACGTGGTCACTTCTGGAGGCTCCATGGATGACCCTTGCTGCCGCGTTCATGGCGAGCTGTAGTGGGTGCAAGGTGGATAGGGGCAGGCCTTGAAGGATGGCATTGGCGTAATCAAAATGAGGTATGATCAACGCCTGGTATATAGTCCTGAAGTCATTTGGTTCCAGCATGGATCGTAAATGCCTAAGTGAGCGGATCTTGTAGTATACTGCTCTGACTGTGTTCCCTATGTGGGCTTTCATGTCCAGGCGTTGATCCAAGGTGACACCCAGGTAGCGTATTGATGGTTTAGATTGTAACTCTGCTTCTTTTACTTTAAGGAATTGTGGTGGGGTGAAGTTAGGGTTCCTCGTAATGAAGAGTACTTCCGTTTTCTTATGTTGTATTCGGAGGTTTTGGGAGAAAAGCCAGTCAGATATTGCATTGAAACAGCTCGTCAGTGGAGAGAGGTCGAGATGTTCCGTAGAGAAGGGTATGTATAGCAGGACATCGTCAGCGTATAACATGCAGTCAACATTGAAGGATCGGATGATCTTGCAAATTGGCTGCATGTATATGTTAAACAGGAGGGCTGAAAGGGAGGAACCTTGTGGGACTCCCTGGCTTTGGTGGAAAGGTTCCGAGGTCATCCCTCCAGAACGCACATGCTGCCATCTTTCGGACAGGTAAGATCTGCACCATTCAAGCGCTCTACCAGCAATGCCTTTCTCAATTAGTCGACCTAAGAGAAGCTCATGACTTACTGAATCAAAAGCTGCGGCGATGTCCAGAAAGATGAGAGCAAATCCTTGACGGATGTCATCAATGCCAGTGATTATCTTGCAGAAGAGGGTAGTAAGAAGAGTTTCCACTCCGTGGGATTCCCTAAAACCATGTTGGCAGGGGTCTAATGGTGCGACAGCGTCGACGTGATCTTGCAGTTGTCGTTGTACCTCTTTTTCAATGATCTTCGCAAGTAGAGGTATACTGGATATCGGTCTGTATGAATCTACTTTTTGGGGATCGAGTTTGCAGTTTTTTAGAAGAGGTCTGATAGAGGTGTGTTTAAGAGCTGAGGGGAAGGAACCTGTTGTGAAGGAGAGGTTCATTATATTGGATAGTATTGGGCTGAAGTGGCAACGGAGCTCCTTAATCCAGAAGGCTGGGCATGGATCAGACTGAGATGTGGTGGTGTTAAGGGCCATAATAGTGTCTTCAATTCCTTTCTTGGTAGGGGTAGAGAATATGGTTAGAGCTGTAGGGCAATCTCGTTCCGGGGTGGTGGTTGTAGTCATGATATTGATAGTCTGGCATATCTTGGATTGTGCATAGTTGGCAAAATCTTGTGGGTGAATCTCAAATTGAGGTCTGGGGGTTGGTTCCTTTGATAGAGTCTTGACTAGGTCAAAAAGATTGTGGGGTTTACTAAGTGATCTCTTTAAGGTCTCTGAGTAATATTGTTTCATTGCATCAGTGGTTGCCTTGCGGTGTGCAGCCAGATGACAGTTGTGTGCTGTCTGGTCAATTGAAGAGTGGGATCGGCGCCAGCGCTTCTCAAGTTTCCGTAATTGGGTAAGAGAATTTCTCAGATCGGCTGTGTACCATGGAGCACTCGTTCTTTTCCCTGGGGACTTGTTGGTTGGTGTGCGTAGGGCGATTGCACTGAGGCAGTTGTTCCAGTGAGTAATCAGGTCGTCAAGGTTCGAGGTGGTTTCGCTAATGAGTTGTTGCGTTTCCGTGAGGATAAGGTCTCTGTTGAAAGGCTTGAAACATCTGGAGTGTGGTCTTCTAGTGTTAGCAATAGTCCAAAAGGGTACATCCATTTATATCTCAGGTCTGCCCGCCTTAGGTATGTGGTGACCTCTGTCCCCCTCAGCCCCCTCTGGTGGCGGCGTAGTGGTTCCACAGGGGCTGGGGAGCGCATAAGTAATAAAGGGTTTCAGGGTTGACCTGTTGTGAGGGTCAATGAGGTAGCAGGCCTCATTGTCAGGCTCAAGGTCAACTTCCTAAAAAGTAACTCTTGCCAAGTGTAGGGTAAAGAAAAGGCTTTTATTTCACCTTTGCGCATAAAGAAGTTCAAAATATGAGGTAATGAGTAACAGAACACAAACTTTGGTTGCATCAAAATGTGGATCAGCAAAAACACTCAAAATAACATGGTTATCCGTCACCAACTTAAAACATAAGGTTTCCAGTATTCTTTGCATACATGGGATTTGTTTGCCTTTTACTTAAACACATCTCCTTGTGCAATAATCACATTCCATTGGTTCTATGTCTTCAATACCCTCAGATTCCCCTGGCAGCCATTCCATTTCTACGGGGTCCGAATCTGAGGTCTCTGAGATCTCTGGGATGTTAAAACCTGGTTTTCTAAAAGCATGCCATACCGTATCCCAGTGCTGGCTTGGGAGTTTGGGGCGTCGGCTTTTAGGTATATTATAACTCCCTGGGCTTACTGCTGTTTCAGGATTAAAGGTTTGCTTCTTCCAGTCTCTGGTAGCACTAAACTTTTTCCTGTAAAACTTATCTGGTATTTCTGGTTTAAAACAGTCCTTATTATCCAGATAAAAGCTAGCCCTTTGTTTCTCTCTAGGCTTCTTGTGAAAGGCTTGAGGCCTAGTCTGAAAGTCTTTTGCTTCAGGTAATTTCCAATGATCCCAGGATATCTTTCCTGTTTTAGAATGAGGTATAATTCTTTTGAGGTAAGGCTGCTGCGGAGGGGCCTGTCTTCCACCTCCACCCCTGTGGCAGTTAGTTAGGGGCCGCGCCCTCTCAGCTATATCCTCTCTCTTAAGGTTATGAACCTTTCTTTCATCCTTCAAGTTACTTTTGTAAAAACTTTTAAAAGTACCTTTTTTCTCTTGAAGGTTTCTTCTCCAGTTAGAAGGATAAGCCTCTCCTTCCTTGGCTGTCCTCTGTATGACTGCCTCTTGCAGTTGTGTATGGCCTTCCTCTAGGCCTGCTCTTGGGCCTTCAGCTCGGCCTGCTCTCCCAGTAGCTTTCACTCCTTGAGCTCTTCTGGGTTTGTCAGTGACTTCACCTCGGTCTCTGACTCCGGCTTCTGGAGCTTCCCTTGGCACTGCTTCCTGCGCTTCCTGTGAAGGTCTCTGCCAAGCTCCTTGCCTCCTCCTGTGCTTCCCCTCTGGGTTGCTCCTTGACTGCCTCTCTGGCTTGCCCCTTGGCTGCCTTGGCTTCCTCTCTTGCAATGCTCTGTCCCTGCTTAAATCCAGAGCAGCTGCTTCTGAGTCCTGCCCATAGAGGTGTGGTTCTTCCACTTCCAGGCTTGCTCTCCTGCTCCCTCTATGTGTCCCTTCTCGTAATTGCAGGTAAATCTTGTTTTTTTCAAGATTTAAAACTTTCTTTCCTTGCGTCAGAGGGCCCGCGGTATCACACCTCCCTCAACGCTCTCCGTCTTTGCAGAGTTCCCGGGGACAAATCCTGAAAGAATTCCAGCTTGTGCCTTCTCCATTGAAAGTCTTTCACTTTTCTTGCTGCTCCCAAAAGGCGTTCTTTCATTTTGTAGGCCTGCAAACAGGTCACTATATCTCGTGGGCGGTTATCTCTTATGGGCCCCAATCCTCTATGTGCCCGTTCTATTTTCAAAAACTCCACTTCTTCCTCCTCCGCCATGGCTGCCTCTTTTAAGAGTTCTCCAAATACTTTTTGGATCACTTCCTCGCAGTTTTTGTATTGGGACTCCTCTGGTATGCCTCTCACTCTAATATTACATCTTCTGGACTGGTTCTCCAAGTCCTCTGATTTCACCTTTAGCTCCTCTTGAGCCTGCTTTAAGTCCTCCCAACCTTTTTGTATGTTTGCCATCACTGTCTCATGTTGTTACAACTGATTCTTTGCTTCTTCCACCCGATCTCCCAGTTCTATAATATCTTGTCTAATTATTTGTAGCGTCTCTTTTAACTCATTTTTTATGCCACTAATTTCCACCTTCAATTCCTCTTTTAATTCTGTGAGTCACCGTTTAATGTTGTCAGCCATTCCCGAACTCTCCTCTCCATCCATCACCTCCTCCTGCAGCTTCTCAACTGCTATTTTAGCGTATTTCTCCCCCTCCTTCCCGCCTTTGGGGGGCCCTATGGGATTGAAATTCAGCCAGCTTCTTCCTCACTGACAGGTCTCTTTTTGTTTTATCCATGTATACTTTGTACTCCCTTCTGCTTGCAATGATTTCTGTGTGGAAGCATGGAAAGAGTGCTCTCGTCTTCCCCGGTTATTGCTCTTCCTGTACTGCTTATTGTTCTACTGTTCAATACTTTTGGTTCCTCTTACTTCAGATCTCTAATGATGTATGCTTTTTTTTAAACTTGCCTTGCTGTCCGCGTAGATCTTCCTTGTTTATTCTCTGCTGATGCACTCAGTCTGGACAATCCTTCTGCAGCTCATCGACACTGTGCAGTCCAGTACAGCCCTCGCTCAGTCCAATACTTCTCCCATGGTTGCTTATTTCCTCCTTCTCACGCTATGTCCCTCCAAGCCCTCCTCCAATTTCCCTGCCACCTCAGACTCTCCACCGGGCTCTGCGTGTGCTGCCCACTTCTCTGCCCTGCAATCCGGCGTTTCCCGCGTGCTGCTCCTCGCTTCTATGCACGCCTCTCTCTCACTGCAGAACTCAGTGTTCTCACCCCTCTCCGCTCCCGATTCTGCTCCTTTCTCTTCAATCGCCGATCTCTCGATCGCCTGTTAATTCCAGGCAACCCGATCTTAGCCTGCACCGCACCGGCCCTTTCCCGCTCGCTTTCCACCTCCTTTGCTTCCTCGCGATCAGCTCCGTCCCCTGTGGACCTTGTGCCTTCACTTTCAGGTCTCGCTCTCAGCTTTTCAATGGCATCGGGGGGGGGGGGGGAGGGCCTGCTACCGCTCCTGCTCCACGCTCTCTGTCTCCGATTGCACTCGGGGTCCTCCTTCCTTGCTTCCTCCTCACTTCTGCCCTTGTTAGCCGCTCATTTGGGAGGGTTTTCTCCCGCTTCAATAGGCCCTAATGCCGGAGCTTGCCTTCACTCCGCCATTAGCCCCGATGACGTCACCGGAAGTCATAACCTGTGCTTTTAAGGTAATCTGTTAACAATATCCTGGATGATTCACACAGTCCTTGGTTTGACAGAGGGAGCCTTTAAAATTGCCTCTTTAATCTGTCACTTGGCTTTAACACCTATTTAAAACAATTCACAGGTCTTTTGCCCCCTAATTGGAAGGCCCCTTTGTAATGGCCTCTAGAACCAATTTAATTTCTTTCTACTCAAAGAATGTTTGCCCTATTCTTCTTTCTATGCTAAGCTATACTCTGATTTAAATTAAACAGAACAGAAGAGGTTATAACACGAGGAACAGCTTGCCATTACAACGCAACTTGAAGTCAGTTCAACTACTTGAAAGGAGTTTAGGGGATTTGAATAATACATGCCGACGGAACAATGTAAGAGTCTTCGGCATTCCAGAGAGAGCCGAGGTCACTGATGTGGTGGCCTATATGGCGCAATTGTTGCCACAGGGTCTTGGGCTCAGTTTTCAGTGGCCATTTGAAATTGAGCACACTCATCAGGCACCCTTGCACAGAACTACATCAGCGAAGTGCCCTAGGCCTTTTGTCTTTAAGATACTGAGATTCCTAAAAGCTCTCCCGGTCTTGCAGGTCATGCATTAGCATGCTCCCTTGCAGAATGAAGGTCATCGAATTTGAATCATGTCTGATTTGAACAAGACCACACTGGGGCATCAGAAACAATTATTGGTGATGTGGCCGCAGTGGAAGCAAATGGGGATGAGATTTGGTTTGCTATATACCCTGCTCGTATTGGCTCCAAACTCCCTTTAACTTATGGTATACTATCTACTAATTAGGAAGTAACTCTTTTAAAGATGTACATTTTTATCATTTTTTAAATAAAATTTTCAACAACAAAAGCTTTGGGTGTAGTGCTTTTTTACTGCTTAAATAATTGCCTCAATGGCACAAATGCAGCCTACCATGGATACATGGGTACAAAATTAGGGCCCTGTTTAATAAGCATTTTCCCCATAGACACAAAATGGGAAAATCCCTTAGATTGTAAGTCCCCTGGGAATAGGAAAATGCTCACTGTACCCAAATGTAACTCGCCTTGAACTCCCGAGAAAGGGTCAGCTAAATCCAATTTAAGCAATATTTCAAAAGACAGCATAGAGAACCAGAAACCCTTCAGTGATGAACTTTGCCTTTTACATGGCCTACAGCCATGCAATCCGGAAGTCATCATGCACAGTACAGATGTGGAAAGCTTTAGCTCGGCCGATCTATAAATAGAACAAGGAAACTGCTAGCACAGGGCAAACGTATACTGAAGGTGCATACCATCGTTACCCATCATTGAAGTGAAACAGGTACAGTTCCAGGAATTAAAAAGAGGCCCTTTATCCTGGTTGCCTCTGAAGGTCTGCTATGGCTGTAAAGCTAAATGTGGTTTTAAGACAGGCACACATGTATAGAAAAAACACAGATACCACATATAAAGTCATCTCCCTCCTTTCAAACCCTCTCCCTCAATGTTTTATTCAACCATCTGGTTGACAAGTTATAACACAATACGCTGTCCCCCTAGAATATACCACTACTGTTAATAAACATTTCTATAGTTCCGAACCGATACACACAAGAGACAATCCTGCCCTGTACAGTTTACAATCTAGTTAGACATATAGAGACAACAAATATATTTTTAGAATGTTTTCTATTTTTACTGAATTTTACTATAATTATGTATACTTTTACCTATTGTCATTAACAGCCCTAAGTACTGAAACACAGGTACCGGGCTGACATTAGCGCAGTTTGCACTAATTTTATTTAAGTCCCCGTAAGCGGTAATTGCAGTGGCTCCCTTATTTTCATTAGGACCAATTTGATAATCAAGTTAAAATTAGTGTGGCCTGCATTATCATACTATATAAACAAGGCTGTTAGTGGTGTTATAATGTTTATTAGGATTTATAACTTGTTATATAAATGCTGTATTTTATACTTTTGGTTCCAGATACTGCTCAAATCTGACTGAAGCAGTGGTACATTAAAAAAGAAATACGTATCAACAAGGAAATGTTTTAAAACGATTTTGCTGGATTTCCAAGGCAAAGATACATAAAAAGTACTGTAGGAAGAATACCTACAAAATAGAAAATTATACCTAGAGTTCCAACTACCACTACTACTATTAATCATTTATATAGCACTACAGGGCATATGCAACACTGTACAGTCACATATAATAAGATGGTTTCTGCTCATCAGAGCTTACAATCTAATCAAGACAGACAGAACAATAGATGAGATTGAGGGTACAATAGGTAAGGGTAAGGAGACAGAAGGAGAACAAAAGATTAAGATCGAAAAGTGGCTTGAAAGAGGTGAGCCTTTAGTATGGATTTGAAAAGGGGGAGAGATGAAACCTGATGTAAAGGTACAGGTAGCCTGTTCCAGGCATAAGGAGCAGCAAGGTGAAAGGATCGAAGTCTGGAGTTGGCAGTGGAAGAGAAGGGCACAGAGAGAAGAAAGCCAGAGGAAGAGCGGAGTTCATGAGGAGGGGTATAGGAAGAGAGGAGAGAGGAAAGGTAGAGAGGAGCAGTAGAATGAATGAATTTGTAGGTTATTTATTTATTTAGCTGTATTTATATACCGCTTTTCACCAGGTCAAAGCGGTGTTACATGGGGGTGGGGGAATTAAGTACAAGGGTGGGGCCATCACCAGGGAGGCAACATTGATGATTTTGACATAGGAAAGACTTTGGACAAAGGACAAACGTTGGACAAAGACAGGTTAGAGTAGCTTTGAGTTAGAGGTTCATTGTGGGTGAGATCGGGGGTTTGTGGGTTTTTCGGTGGGGTTCGAGTTGAAGTATTCCTGAAAAAGGATGGTTTTTAGCTGTCTTCTGAAAGATAGTAGGTCGGTATTGCTTCTGAGATAGCTCGGTAGGGAGTTCCATAAGGACGGAGCATAAAGTTCGAAGGCTCGATTGCAGGTCCGTTGTGAGCATTTGGTTCTCTTGTGAGGGACGGCGAGGAAAATGCTGGAGGTTTGTCTAGTAGATCTGCCATGGGCTGGGCGAGCCAGTAGGGTGCGAAGCTGGGTGTCTTGTGTTTGATGGAGAGCTTTGTGGGTGAGGAGGATGGCTTTGTATTTTGTCCGTGCTTCGAGGGGGAGAATGTGTAGTTCTTTCAGAATTGGGGTGATATGGTCGGTTTTCTTTGCCCTCTGAATGATTCTCGCGGTGTTGTTTAATGCAGTTCGGAGGGGGTTGGTGTGGGTGGCTGGAAGGTTAGAAGGAGAAGTTTGAATTGGATACAGAAACGGAAGAGGAGCCAATGAAGTGATTTGAGAAGAGGGGTTATATGAGTATATCAAGGCTGACGGAAGATTAGTCATGCAGCAGAGTTTTGAACAGACTGAAGGGGAGAAAGATAACTCAGAGGAAGACCAGCAAGGAGGAGGTTGCAATAATCTAAGCAAAAGGTGATTAAAGAGTGGATACGTGTTTTAATAGTGTGCTCAGAAAGGAAAGGGTGAATTTTGTTAATGTTATAGAGAAAGAAACAACAGGTTTTTGTTTCAAACCTGTCCACAGGAATGTCTCTCCCTATGGCAAATAAATGAATGTGCAGAATGGCACATACATGTACTTTTGTAGGGTGGGCGATCTTATACGAACCCATGTCCATGGTTAAAGCACTGTAGCTTTGAAGATTGCCCTCCATAAAGTTAAACAGATCGCACACATTGACATTACTTCATAGGCAGCAGAATGGGGTGGGCCACAGGGCCCAGAGCCCCACCAATATTTTGCTCACAGCATTAGAAATTAGAGACCTTGGGGGCAGGGCTCCAGATTGGTTAGTTTGGCCCCTCCAACCAAAAAGATGTTCCTCTGCCCCTGATTACTTGCAAGCCAGGTACAAATTAAACTTCACAATTACCAATAATAGAATGAAGAGTTGTGCAACATACTTCAGCTAGTCACTGACTGACAGCTACAAAATGCGTGCTTGCATCTCTTCTGAAGTTAATCATTCCACCCTCTGGATATATACGCCTTACTGAAGCCTGGTACAGACATAATATGGAAATGATTACCGATAGGTAGAGGAATAGAATGAGGAAGTTTTATAACGCTCGGGAACCCTTTCATAAGATATGCGGAGTTACGTTAGCAAATGACTTCTTCTTTTGTCTTGTGACTTCTGCTTTCTTGCAAAGCAATTCTTCCTTCACACATTTTCAGATTGATCTCTTTTGTCGGCGAACTTCTTTGTTTGTTTCAGTTTTAAAAAAGACAAGATTTAAGTAGCATATACATTTTTCTATTAGGAAGGTCATGTTAGAAGTGGTAGGCAGCATTTTCCCATGTTAAAAGCTAGTTTACAGGTGCAAACTGACATATGTGTGGAAGTGGTGTTTTCACAAAAGCTGCTATTTACACGCGCATGTCTGCAGCATACACAGCTTCCCAGGGGACGGGTTCTTGGTCTGGCATGTACTTTGTACATTTTATTGGTCAAAATTCCCCAAAACACATAACACATGAAGGGTAATTTTATAGTAGGGCACCTAGTTTAAGAAGGCAAGAAGGCGCCTACTTAGATGCTGTTTTATAAAGGCAAATGGATACTTATGGGGCAGGTTTACTATGCTGCGCTACCTGTTAGCGCTGCTGAGCCTGCACATTACTGGGCCACATTAACAGGTAGGGCAGCGATTTTCTGCGCTGTCGGCCGAACCCACAGTAAATGCAAGAGGATATATTTATTTTATTTATTTAACATTTCTTATATACCGCATTTCATGATATCAAGGCGGTTTACATTGAACAAACTGAAATTACATTGAACAGGGCATTATATCTTGGAGATAACTATTTTACAGGGAACATGGGCTATGGAGGGGTAAGTGGCTTGCCCAAGACCACAAGGAGCACCTGTGGGACTAGAAACCTCAGTCCTTCTGGCCCAAGGTTGCTGTCCTCTAGTGGGATTTGAACCCCCGACCTTCCGGCCTGAGGTAACTTGCCCCAACCACTAGGCCACTCCTCCGAAGAGTGGATATGTCTACAACTCAGTTACCGTTTGCATCAACAGCTCATGGTCACTGTCAATGCTGCAGACAACATGGGTACAGATCATGCCACCTCAATGGTTGGTATTTTATAATGGGCCTAAACTGTCAGATATGCCAGTTAATAACTTTAGAAAATTTCCTCCTTAATGTTTAACAAACACTAATTTATAATTCCACAGTTGTAGCCATAACAACACCATTTACATGTCCTCCACTCTGTAATTTTTATTTTTCTGTCCCTCCCACCCATCACCATCCCTCATCAATCCCTACACTTTCAAACTCCACTCACACCCACCACAGTCACTCCCCCTCCAACTTTGGCTAAGTCCCCAGTCTGACAGGTAACCTAATGCACTATTTATATGCTCAAAAAATAATCATCTAGTCTCCCCATGGCCCTCAGTTACCTGATGATTCGCTCTGTGCACCAACACAGTATCCTTTCTACTTGAATAGGTTCAATTATCCTACCATGCCACAAAGTCAGGGTGTGTGGTTGTTCCTACTACTACTACTACTGAACTCTGCCCATTTCAGCAGCACAGGAGTAAGAAACCTGGTATTAAATCACTAGCACTCCTTGTGGCCTTGGGCAAGTCACTTAACCCTCCATTGCCTCGGAAGAAAGGCCTGGCAATCTACTTCCGGTGACGCTGCCAAGAAAACCCAGGAGCTTCTGGGTCGCCAGGAGTCAGGACTGACTCAAAGGCACACATTGCATTGTGGTTGTTCCTACTACTACTACTACTGAACTCTGCCCATTTCAGCAGCACAGGAGTAAGAAACCTGGTATTAAATCACTATTATAGGTAACAGCCTTTGAAATGACCCAATAAGAGCCACGAGCTATCTTATGCGTTTATCTTAGGATAAAGCTTGTCTTATAAGCACAATATATCATTATTTACCTCAATTTTTGTGTCAATAATAGAATGTTAATGCTACCATCATCCAAAAATTGAGTGTACAGTTTGAAATAATCAACCAAAAAGTCAAGGACTTAAATAAAATGCTAGCAGCACTGAAACTTATCAATGAGCAGTAATTTCATTCACAGCAAAATATTTCAAGCAGGAAATATCCAAAACACACTTATGTCCAAAATTGTCATCACGGAAGGTATACACCAATATAAGAGTGAATCCACATTCATATATAAAACGTGCTGCACAACAAAACAGTCACAAGAAAGCTTTTGAGCGAAAACGGCCCAAAACCCAGAAAGGCACCTCACTGGTGTTTCAGTGTACCTAACACCTATGTCAGGGGCTGAAACTAAATGAAATGAGTAAAAATATATAAAATAAGAGAGGTACTGAGTGATGATAAATAATTTACAGCTTTAGCGGCTCAAAAACGAGTCTACAAAGATTCAAACATGCAAGCATTGCCCGGCGTTTAAAAAGCATTTGCAGCATGTCTGTTGGCATACCAGAAAATGAAAAGCACCAACAATAAATCAATATCCTGGCGCAGTTAAAGACTCGGACTTAGGTGGGGACTCTAAAATTGGTGGTAGAAGAAGACAGACTCTTTCACTAGGTATGAGGAGTGTAGGCAGGGATGCGGGGACTGGGTTGGGTGGAAGAGCAGGGCTTGATCATTAGCTGGGGGGAATAGAGGGGACTAAGAAATTGATTGGAGATTTGGCAGACAATGGAGGCTAGATGATTAGGTGAGGGCTATGAAATGGCAGTGAGACCAAGTGCAGAAATATGGGGAAGGGAGAGAGATTTGAAGGGCCTGGAGGGTTTGGGGAAAAGTTAGAAAGGACAGAGGGCTATGGAATAGGTGCGAGACAAAGGAAGGCATGGGTCTTTTAAGACGATGAAAGAGGGTAGAAATGGGGACGCTGAAAGGGCAAAGAGAAGCTGATCAGGGTAAGGCAAGAAAAGGGACTGGAAGTGTCAAGGAGGTGAGTGATAGGGAAGGAGCTGGGGATGATCAGGGGTTGAGAGGCAGTACATGAGTCTGGGGAATGGATGAGTACAGAGGGAAGAAATGGGGGAGGGGAACTAAAAAATAGGTAAAAATGGGAGTATAGGAGGCTGAAGAAGGAATGAGAAAGAGGTGGGGAATGAGAGCACTAGGGAGGTAAGAGTAGGAAATGGAAAGCTGGTTAAGTAGGCAAATGGTAAAAAGAGGGAGAGACCATAAAGGGGAGACAAGGAGGAATGAAATCTAGCTATAGTTAGGTAAAAAGAAACACGAGAAACTGAGAAAAATAGATGAACCAGAAGGATCAACTACAGAGAGAGAGATGTAGGGAAGGAAGAGAAGGAGGCAGGAAGAGTAAAGAAAGAGAAAATGGAAATGAGATCCTGGAAAAAAGACTTAGAAGAAAATCAACAAGAAGAAGTTATAAAGAGAGACCAAGACCAACCCAGCTGGAAACAAAAAGTGATCAGATGACAAAGGTACAAAAGAAAGTCAGTTTTTAGAAATGAAATATGTTATAGCTCAGGGGGAAATGCATTCTTCAATGTTCTATAGCTCACATCAACTGTTTTTTTGGGGGTTTCCATTTCATTTTTGTATACATATTTTTTCTAATTTATACGTTTTTCTGTGTTTTTATATGTAACCAAGGTGAAGGATCTTGTTAACATGAAGGATCTATGTATGTAGGAATCTGTAGTAGTCTAGCTTGTTCTCTTTTCCCAACTGATTGCTAGTGTTCTAGAATATTTGCAGTGCTGACTTTTCATATGTAGGGTTGGTGCAGTTTGAGTTCTTGGACTTGGTGCTGATATGGTATGATACGTTTTGAGAGTTTATTTGCAGAGTTTTGTGTTGGATACACAAGTACTGATATTCAGCAGTGGCAGCCAGCACTATTAAAGCCGTTTTTCAGCTCTTTTTAGGTGTATACTGCATCTAGTACTGGAGATGTAGTTGTTGAAAGTTTTGATATGCTGGCCCTAACTCATCCATACCTCACTATAGCTTATTCAGGCAATCTTCCAGTGCCACACACAAACCAGTCATAGTCCAAATACAATCACCAACAATAGATTATATTTATTAGAAAATTATAAAGATAGCTCGGTCATCTCGGTCATAACTTGTGATAAGGAAGCTTATCATAGCTCAGGAAGGGGCTATAGAAAAGGTGAAGTGTCTCTGAACAAGCAACCTGTCAGTGCTGGTAGAAATGAGAAAACAGAATTTTGCCATAAAAGACTACCAGTCCCAGAATGCACCAGGTTTCCAACAGCCATGAGAGGAGCTGAAGTGAGAAAACGTGTGTTCAATCAAAAGGGCTATGAGGTAATCCCCAAGCACTCATTGCAAAGGGCAGGGCTTGATTCAGCACAGCTGCGCTGTGCTAGGATGGAACACTCATCTCAAAGGGCAAGGCCTGATTCAGCACAGCTGCGCTATATTAGGGAGGAGCACTCATCTAAGCAGAATAAGAGTAGAGTTTATTCTACAGATGACCATCTTCATGATCACCCTTATCCTGAGAATCAGCTTGAGTTTGATCATCAGTTTCATCTGAAGGATCATCAGAAGCAGAAGCCAAACCGGACGGACAGAGAGGGAAAGAGACCCTTTGGAAGAAGGAAGAGAAAAGCCTTTGAGAGGTCTAGAAGAGTCCAAAGCAGTACGTATACTGGGAGGTATTCCAAGGGCCAGCATACACCATTGGACTGGGGAAAGCCAGAGGAATGGTGCTGCAGAGCTAGGAATCACCAGAGGCTACCTGTGAGGGAGACGGCTGCACGTGGAAGGGACCCTAAGACCCGTGCCAGAAGGTATGTGAAGAGAGATCCAGTGTCCAGGGATCTGGATTGGAAGGCTGGACATAAGAACTGGACTACATACTGGCCAGGCTATATAGAGAGGAACTCTAACAGCAATGGAAGCTCAGGTATGAACACTGATCTATGCCCTAGCTACAACCTTGAAAGACAGCAGGGAAACAAGTATTCTCCTGAAAGTGCTCCATTGAGAGATTCATCTGTGCCAATCCATGATATTGAACCTATGTTTGTTGAAGATTGGGAAATGATTGCAGATGAAGAATGTATTTATATGGATTGTTCTCTATCTAAACTCCGTTGGTAACTTTCTGTTATAAAGTACAGCAACCATCACAAAGAAATACAAATTTGTTCTTTAATCTACTCAGAAAAGCTCCTGAAGCAGGATTTGACCCACACAGTAGAAAGCAAGCCAGCTAAGGGGTTTCAGCTGGTAACTGCTAGCAATCGAGCCTCACCTAATTGCTTGTGAGCCAGGAGAGAATCACTTCTGAATCTGTGTGGGAAGTAATCAGAAGTTAATCTGAAAAGAACAGTTTGTTTCTTGCTTTGTGGCTTTTCATTTGTTGTTTTCCTGATTTTGACTTTGTTTTTCCAAGTTAACACTGAAAGTAAGTTACCTGATTTATGTGCTACCAAGCATATCTGTGTTGGGAGAAATAACCCCATAAATAAATCTTATTGGCTTTACCCAAGAGCACAACTAAATTATTGTCAGCAGCTGTGTCTGGTGTGAATGAACTACATTGCCCACAATACCTTGCAAATCATATAGATATATGCACTTGACAAGACTGTGAAGATTCTCACCCAGGCAGCCGTCTGACAAACTATAGCATCTTATAAAAAACTATAAAGGATCCCAAAATCCATCTTAAAATGCTGTCAAGCTAAGAACTGCAAACAATACCAGAGACCCTACCTGAACTCAATCTCTCCATGTAAATAGTTGGGCAGCAGGTTGCCATTTAAAGAAGCCTTCCCGCTGAAGCAGCCTGATTTACAGTGATGCTTCCTAATTCCAAAAACTTTAAAAATGAAATAAGAATGACCCTTAAAGCCCTCATTTTTCAAAGGGTTTGTTTTTAGAGCTGTCTGCCTTTTATTTCAATATTTAACATTCAGTTTCTAGCAGGTTTAAAGATGATTTTTTTGCAGTATATTTATATAAGTAGAGACACTTAAGTCATGGCAAAATTAAAAAGTCATGGGCTAGGAGACAGTGTACTGTTGTGCATTAGGAACTAGTTAAAAGATAGAAAACAGAGAGTAGGGCTAAACGGCCAATTTTCTCAGTGGAGAAAGGTGAATAGTTGAGTACCTCATGGATCTGTGCTGGGCCCGCCGCTTTTTAGCACATTTCTAAATGACCTGGAAAAAGGAATAGTGAGTGAGGTGATCACATTTGCAGAGGACACAAAATTATTCCAAGTTAAAATTAAAACACAAGAGGATTGTGAAAAATTGGGGGACTGGGCACCCAAATGGCAGATGAAATTTAATGTGGACAAGTGCAAAGTTATGCACTTAGGGAAGAACAACTGAAACTGTGGTTCCATATTAGATTCCATATTATTGGGGGGGGGGGGGGGGTAAGGGGCCACTAGACCACCAAGGATCATTTTATTGTGGGGCACGGCCTCTGATAATATTCTCATGGCATCAGGGGCCTTTCCCAATGCCATCAAAATACTGTTGGGGGTGGGATCGGGGCTGCTGGACCACCAGGGATAATTTTATTGTTGGCATGGTCCCTGATAGTATTTATGGCTTCGGAGGCTTTTCCCGATGCCTGATCAACTACAACAGGAAGAGGAGCAGACGACACCCTATAAATTCCATCTAGCTTCAGAACCTCTAAGCATTCCACCAGCAATAGAGCCTTCTCCCTCTACGCTCCCCATCTATGGAATGAACTGCTCAGATTATACGTGCAGCCAAAGACCTACTGGATTTTAGGAAAGCTGTAAAGACACACCTTTTCCTAGAATACTATGGCCCCACCATGGAAGAAAGTGAACTGTAAGAACTCACTGGAATAAGCTAATAACCTGCTAATCGCTCTACATCCCTTTCTACATCTCTACCCCACTCGTGATCAGGGCCGGCCCGTCCATTGAGCAAGAATGTTTTTTGTACAGGGCCCCGCGTTTCAGGGGGCCCCGCGCAAAGAACATTCTGCTTTTTTTTAAATTACATTAAAAAAAAAAGCTGGCTCTGGCTGCTGCCGCTGCCGCCGCCGCCGCAGCATTGGCAGAATGAAGTGTCCCGCGGGGCCTCCTCTGCTCGCTGAGCCCCTCTGCAAGGGCTTTCAGATTCGCGAAGGGAGAGTGTCTCCCTCGCGTCTCTGTTAAGCCCGCAGGGGCTATTGGGAAATTTCCCATCAGCCCCTCGCGTCTAAAGGGGCAGATGGGAAATTTCCCATTAGCCCTGCGGGCTTAACAGAGACGCGAGGGAGACACTCTCCCTTCGCGAATCTGAAAGCCCTTGCAGAGGGGCTCAGCGAGCAGAGGAGGCCCCGCGGGACACTTCATTCTGCCGCTGCCGCGACGGCGGCAGTGGCAGCAGCCAGAGCCAGCTTTTTTTTTTTTTAATTTTGCCATAAGCCAATGGGGGGGGGGGGGGTTAGGACTGGTAATGGGCTGTGGGCTGATGGGGGCTGTCTGGAAATGGGGCGATGGGGGGTTAGGACTGGTAATGGGCTATGGGGGGGGGGGTTAGGACTGATAATGGGCTATGGGGGGGGGGGGCTAGGACAGGAAATGGGCTGATGGGGAGGGGTTAGGACCAATGTTCCCTCTAATTTTCTGTAGGCTGTGTGTGCATAAAATATCAGCTGTGCAGCTTTTGAAGGAAGGTTAAATTTTTGTGCGGCACATAACGACACTCGGAGTTCTATACTTTAAAATTTGACTACACGTCAGAATACAGTATGTACACCACATTGATTGAACTAGATAATATTGTAGAACTTGTGAAAACCGTAAATACACAACAACCTTTAAATTTTAAGATGTCTGTGTTGTTTTCTATCAGAATCAGAACCGTAATTTTTGTGCGCTCTGTTATAAAGTATGTGCGCTCACTCGGTGAGGTGTGTGCGCGCGCACATGCGCACAGCTTAGAGGGAACAGTGGTTAGGACTGGTAATGGGCTGTGGGCTGTTGGGGGGGGGGTTAGGACTGGTAGTGGGCTGTTGGGGGGGTTAGGAATGGTAATGGGCTGGGGGGGGGGGTTAAGAATGCCAATGGGCTGTGGGATGATGGGGGGTGTATGGAAATGGGGCCATGGGGGGTTAGGACTGGTAATGGGCTATGGGGGGGGGGGGGGGCTAGGACAGGAAATGGGCTGATGGGGAGGGGTTAGGACGTAATGGGCTGTGGGCTGATGGGGGGGTTAGGACTGGTAGTGGGCTGTTGGGGAGGGTTAGGACTGGTAATGGGCTATAGGGGGGGTGTTAAGACTGGTAATGGGCTGTGGGCTGATGGGGCTGTCTGGAAATGGGGTGATAGGTGGTTAGGAGTGGTGATGGGCTGGAGGGGGGGTTAGGAGTGGTGATGGGCTATGGGGGGGTTAGGACTGATAATGGGCTATGGGGGGGGGGCTAGGACAGGAAATGGGCTGATGGGGAGAGGTTAGGACTGGTAATGGTCTGTGGGCTATTGGGGGGGTAGGACTGGTAATGGGCTATGGGGGGTTAAGACTGGTAATGGGCTGTGGGCTGATGGGGGCTGTCTGGAAATGAGGTGATGGGGGGTTAGGACTGCTAATGGGCTATGGGGGGGGTTAGGACTGGTAATGGGCTATGGGGGGGTTAGGACTGATAATGGGCTATGGGGGGGGGGTTAGGACAGGAAATGGGCTGATGGGGAGGGGTTAGGACGTAATGGGCTGTGGGCTGTTGGGGGGGGGGGTTAGGACTGGTAGTGGGCTGTTGGGGAGGGTTAGGACTGGTAATGGGCTATAGGGGGGGGTGTTAAGACTGGTAATGGGCTGTGGGCTGATGGGGGCTGTCTGGAAATGGGGTGATAGGGGGTTAGGACTGGTAATGGGCTATGGGGGGGGGGTTAGGACTGGTAATGTGCTATGGGGGGGTTAGGACTGATAATGGGCTATGGGGGGGGGGGGCTAGGACAGGAAATGGGCTGATGGGGAGGGGTTAGGACTGGTAATGGGCTGTGGGCTATTGGGGGGGGTAGGACTGGTAATGGGCTATGGGGGGGTTAAGACTGGTAATGGGCTGTGGGCTGATGGGGGCTGTCTGGAAATGAGGTGATGGGGGGTTAGGACTGCTAATGGGCTATGGGGGGGGGTTAGGACTGATAATGGGCTATGGGGGGCTAGGACAGGAAATGGGCTGATGGGGAGGGGTTAGGACTTGAGGAGGGCTGATGTGGTTAGGACTGGTAATGGGCTGTGGGCTGATGGGGGGGTAGGACTGGCAATGAGCTATGGGGGCTGACTGGAAGTGGGCTGATGGGGGGTTAGGACTGGTAATGGGTTATAGGGGGGGCTTAAACTGAAAATGGGGTGATGGGGGGTTAGGACTGGATGTGGGTTGATGGGGGGCTAGGACTGGTAATGGGTTGGGGGGCTGCTATGACTGGAAATGGGCTGAGTGGAAGGGGAGGCTTGAACTGCAAATAGCTGATGGGAAGGGAGCTTGGAATGGAAATGGGCTGTGAGGGAAGGGAGCTAGGACTGAAAATGGGCTGATGGAGCAGCTAGGATAGGACTGGAAATGGGCTGTTGGGGGGAGCTAAGATTGGAAAAGGGCTGTGGTGGGGGCTTGAATTGAAATGGACTCATGGAGGGGCTAGAACTGGAAGTAGGCTCATGGGGGGCTTGGACTGGAATTGAGCTGAGTGGAGGGGAGCTAGGATTTGACATGGGCTGATGGTGGGGCTAGGAAATGACTAGAAATGGGCTGATGGGGGCTAGGATTGGAAATGAGCTGATGAAGGGACTCAGACTGAAAATGGATGGGGGAGCTAGGACTGGAAATGGGTTGATGGGGGGCTAGGACTGGAAATGGGCTGATGCAGGGACTAGAAGGGAATGGATGCTGGGTGAGACTGGAACTAGAAGGGAGCTGATGTTGGGGGAGGATTAGAATGGGATGGGGCTGGGAGAGTAAAATGGAAAAATATTTTGTGTGGGAGGGATGAAAAATCTACAATTGGCCGGGTATTGGGAGAGTAAGTGGGGATTGAGGATGGAGGGGTAAAATTTGTGTGGATGAAATAGGAATGAGGAAAGAGCAAATGGAGAAAGATTAGTATGTCAAAGCAGATGTAGAGAGAGAGAATGGAAAAAAAAACCTAGAACAGAGAAGAAAGAACAAATGGACAGCAGACGATGGACAGTTAGCAGAAAACATGAAGAAACCAGAAGAAAGTGTCTGGAGCAATTGCAACTGAAAAAAAATGCACAAAAGGTAGAAAGATATCTCTTTATTTTTAATTTATTAACTGGAATATGAAAGCTCTGGGAAATGTGCATCATTAACGTCTGCGCTTTGTTTGGTACAAGAGGAAATTAATTTATAGTTTTATTTCTACAGTGTTGTTGTACATTCCAAGTTTGGCTTTTGGGGTTCCCAGTTTAATTATTGCCTTCCTGTTTCTAAATTGTGATTCCTTGTTTGGTGATGGTCTATGTTCTGCATGTGTAACTGAGCTGAGGTATTCTATTTATGTAATTCCTATTTGACATTGCCACTTGTTCTCTTTCCCCAGTATTCTCTGAAATGTATTGGTTTAATATTTGCAGTGTTGCCTTTTGATAGGTAGGGTATGGTGCTTTGTGAGTCCTGGTAATGCTGTCAGGATACGGCGGGTTTGCTATGGGTTCTAAATGGGCAGCGTTTGTAGTAGTTCCTAATGTGCCTGGCGGTTGGCACTGGATTATAGTAATGTAGAAATCTTTTAGTCTTTCTTTATCCATACACTCATTAAGAGACATGTTTACTAAAAGTTAGTGTATGGTAACATTATGCAAATATTTATGCAAATACGGCCACTTATGCAAATGAGGCCCCGCACCGAGTCTCCGCACATGGCCCCGCACCCCCCTTGGGCCGCCCCTGCTCGTGATTTAATATAATGACTTTAAATCTCACTGACCTCTCCTGCAACAAAAATCCATGCACTCAATCCATACTGCAACAATGTTGCCTCTAGATAACAACTATAAAATGTAACCACAACACCCACTTTCATGCAAGAATGCAGATGTACATAGTTTGAGAAATGTTTTATACTCCATGTAATCCAATAAGTTATTCCTCCCTGTTCTATGTAAAGCTTGTTGCTACAATTGTTTTATATAAACCGCTTTGGATCTATGAAAAGGCAGTATATAAAACCTGTTAAATAAATAAATAAAATCCTAACGAGACGGACAAGATGGCGCCGGTAACAGACGCCCGTTGATAGCGCGCCAGAGAATCCCCCTGTCTTTGTTTTCAATTACCTTTTTTCCTTTTCCAAAGGGCTGCCTGATGCAGCATACGGGCAGGAAACGGAAAGCAAAGCTTTTGATGGGTGAGTGCTCGGGCGCAGAGAAGTCGGCGGTTCGCGGGCCCATGGATCTTTTCGTTGGGTCCGTCGGGAGGAGTGAGTTGGCTCCGGTGTCCCTGGTGAGCGCTGTAGGGGCGGATGGATGGTCCCTTAGCGCTGAGAGGTTGGAGGTGTCCCTCAGCCCGGAGCTCCGCATACCGCCGAGACAGCCGGAAGTGGTGAGCCTGCCTGATGTCCTGAGTGCGGGGGGGGGGGGGGGGGGGATGCGGACAGCCCACATTCGGTGACTCAGCGGCAGTTTTCCAGCCCCAAAGGTGGCCCTCGAGAGCTGGTGTCTCCGGCTGTAGTTCCTGGTGTGGAGGAAGAAAGGAGGTCTCAGTCTGCACTCCTCATTGGAATTACCCTCAATGACATTGGAAAGACATTTACAAGTTAGAGGGAGTGGACGAGGACTCAAGCTGGTAAAACCTGACACTGTTACTTTTGATATTTTATGGGAAGCCTTCTCATCCATGTACCTCAATACTTCATCTCAGCTCCAGTCTATCTTGCAGCAATTTCAAGTGTTTGGGCAACAATTAAAGTTATATGAATTGGGTCAAATTGAGCTTAATACCAAAGTGGCCTCTATTGAGGGGTGCCTCGGGCAGGTACAAGAGGTTTCCCAAACCTTTGTTAAAGATTCTTTGATTATTCATAGGAGGATGGACTTTCTAGAAAATGCAACTAAGAGCTGCAATTTGCGAATATTGAATTTTCCTAAGGTTCCTTCAGTGTCAGCCTTGGAATTATTTAAGAAGTTTCTGATGACTTCCCTGAAGGTTTCGGCTGATTCTGTACCACCTATATCTAAAGCCTTCTATTTGCCAGCTGCAAAGGCTGGAGCAATGGGCAAAGAGGAAAACCTCTTGTTATCTTCAGACAGTTTGGATTTATCTACTTTCTTGGAGCGGTCCCCGTCTGATGTAGGGATGACTGCTACATTGTTGGTTACCTTTGCCCTTGAGGCGGATAGAGACTGGCTTCTGAGATTGTTTTTTAGGTCTCTATGCAAAGAGTTCTTGGACTCCCACATTAGAGTTTTTCTGGATGTCTCTAGAGCAACCCAAAAGAGAGGAAAGCAGTGCCTTTTGTATCGTTCAGGGGTTCTTCAGCTGGGCGGTTTATTCTTTTTACATTTTCCTTGTAAATGTTGGTGAAGTTAGCTGGGCATAGATATATTTTCTTTGAACCTTCCCAACTGGCCTCATTTATGACTTCTAAGCAATCTTGTTTACAGGTCCCTTCTTCCTCTCTCCCTCAGGGTAGCCCCTCTAGTTAGGTTGGCTATTAGCAGAATTGTATTTGTACTCCTTTCTGTTCTTTCTTGACCTGTCGCCACCTTATTGTGGACTTGTGGGCCTTTGACAGTTTGGTTTGGTACTGTGAGATTATTTCCTGTTAATTTTGTTAATTGTGCCCTTTCTGTACAAGTTTTCTTCTTGTACAATTTAGAAAATTGCATAAATAATTTTTTAAAAAATAAATAAATTAAATAAATGGTGTGATTTGTATAAAGTTTATTTGGAAATTACCTTGATGTTCCTAAATTTGGATTACTGTATATAGAATACTGTATGTGGAGGAATAGCCTAGTGGTTACAGCAACTGCTTAGTACCCAGAAGATGAACAGCCAGTCACTTTATCCTCTATTGCCTCGGAAGAAAAGGCCTGGCAATATACTTTAGGTGATACATTGCCAAGAAAACCCAGAGGCAGCTGGGTCACCAGGAGTCGGCACTGACTTGATGGCACTAAAAAACAAAACAAAACGTAGAATAGATCACTCTAGTACCACACTCCAGTCAATTGGAGGCTGCATACTCGGAATTATAACACTATCTTTAAATGACATTGTGGGAATACTAGAGAGTTACCATCTTTATGCTTTACTCCTCCTCCACAGGGAAAGGGTCCAGGCTTCTTTTACACTCATGTCAACAACCTAGTAAGGATGAAGACACTAAGAGAGTAATTTTATGAACTCCTGCCCAGTTAACATGCATGTTTATGCACTTTCTTTCCTATTCCATTTTATAAAGTCAAGTGCACATGCATGAACAGCTGAAAAGTGTAAAGCATGGGATTTTATCATTTATGCCTTTAAATCTTGCGCTGCAGCCATGCTGTGCTCAAACGTCGCTCTGGTGTGTGCTGTCAGACGGCTGCCTGGGTGAGAATCTTCACAGTCTTTGCAAGTGCATATCTCTATATGATTTGCAAGGTATTGTGGGCAATGTAGTTCATTCACACCAGACACAGCTGCTGACAATAATTTAGTTGTGCTCTTGGGTAAAGCCAATAAGATATTTATTTATGGGGTTATTTCTCCCAACACAGATATGCTTGGTAGCACATAAAATCAGGTAACTTGCTTTCAGTGTTAACTTGGAAAAACAAAGTCAAAATCAGGAAAACAACAAATGAAAAGCCACAAAGCAAGAAACAAACTGTTCTTTTCAGATTAACTTCTGATTATTTCCCACATAGATACAGAAGTGATTCTCTCCTAGCTCACAAGCAATTAGGTAAGGCTTAATTGCTAGCAGTTATCCAGCTGAAACCCCTTAGCTGGCTTGCTTTCTACTGTGTGGGTCAAATCCTGCTTCAGGAGCTTTTCTGGGTAGATTAAAGAACAAATTTGTATTTCTTTGTGATGGTTGCTGTACTTTATAACAGAAAGTTACCAACGGAGTATAGATAGAGAGCAGTCCATATAAACAGGACCCTCATCTGCTATTATTCCCCCTTGTTCAACAAGCATGGGTTCAATATCATGGATTGGCACAGATGAATCTCTCAATGGAGCATTTTCAGGAGAATACTTGTTTCCCTGCTGTCTTTCAAGGTTATAGCTAGGGCATAGATCAGTGTTCATACCTGAGCTTCCATTGCTGCTAGAGTTCCTCTCTATATAGCCTGGCCAGTATGTAGTCCAGTTCTTATGTCCAGCCTTCCAATCCAGATCCCTGGACACTGGATCTCTCTTCACATACCTTCTGGCACAGGTCTTAGGGTCCTTTCCACGTGCAGCCGTCTCCCTCACAGGTAGCCTCTGGTGATTCCTAGCTCTGCAGCACCATTCCTCTGGCTTTCCCCAGTCCAATGGTGTATGCTGGCCCTTGGAATACCTCCCAGTATACGTACTGCTTTGGACTCTTCTAGACCTCTCAAAGGCTTTTCTCTTCCTTCTTCCAAAGGGTCTCTTTCCCTCTCTGTCCGTCCGGTTTGGCTTCTGCTTCTGATGATCCTTCAGATGAAACTGATGATCAAACTCAAGCTGATTCTCAGGATACTGAGGACAATTCTCTGGATATCCCAGGTGATCATGAAGATGGTCATCTGTAGAATAAACTCTACTCTTATTCTGCTTAGATGAGTGCTCCTCCCTAACACAGCGCAGCTGTGCTGAATCAGGCCCTGCCCTTTGAGATGAGTGCTTAGGGATTACCTCATAGCCCTCCTGATTGAACACACGTTTCCCCACTTCAGCTCCTCTAATGGCTGTTGGAAACCTGGTGCATTCTGGGACTGGTAGTCTTTTATGGGAAAATTCTGTTTTCTTATTTCTACCAGAACTGACAGGTTGCTTGTTCAGAGTCACTTCACCTTTTCTATAGCTCCTTCCTGAGCTATGATAAGCTTCCTTATCACAGTGCCCACAGTGAAATTACATGCAAGCGGATGTGCACAACAGCTTAGAAATGAGTGACTGCATCCTTTACACAGGTATATGATGAAAACACCTAGATTTATGCTTGCTTCTTGGCAGCTCTTAAAAATATTACCCCCTAAGGAGGCATTTTATAAACCATTATCCCTGCATAAAAAAAGAAAACATTATATCCGCATAAATGGGCTCTAACAAAATTAGGTCAAGGTAGATGTGGCACAAGCTGGCACACCCTTACACAGTAGGCATGCACAAGGATGCTGTTTAGGTGGATAATGGGCAGTGTGGGCAATTTATGTGCATATTTATGACATACATGCCTAAAGCTTGTGCTTATATTTATACCAGACATAATGCCCGCATCTTCCTCTAGGTGTGATTTTGGCAGGATTTGTGCCAATCTTTTATAAAATCATATAGGTGCCATGCAGGGCCGGATTTACCTTGAGTGAGGCCCTACCCCAACAAAAATTGTGGGCCCCCAGAAAAATTAAAAACGAGATCAACTTACCAAAACAGAAATGGCAATAGATGTATAGAATTGCCTGACATAAAGAGGCAATAGGGACAAAATCAGCATCGGAATTCAAGAAATACATTAAAAAAGACATATTCCAGTTAATAAATTCAAAATAAAAAGTATTTTTCTACCTTCTGTTTGGGCATTTTTTCAGTTGCAATTGCTCCAGTCACTTTCTTCTGGTTTCTTTGTGTCTTCTGCTAGCTATCCATTTGTCCTTTCTTCTCTTTTAGATGTTTTCCATTCTCTCTCTATTTCTGCTTTAACATACTGATTGTTTCCCTTTTACTCTTTCCCCCAATTCTTTCCTTATTCCTTTATCATCCATTTAAATTTCACCCTTCCATTTTCAAGCCCCTCTTATTCTCCCAATACCCAGCCCATCATAGACTTTTCTTCCACACAAAATATTTTTCCCCTCTCCATTCTCATTCCCCATCCATTCTAGTCCTCTCCCAAAATCAGTTCCCTTATAGTTCTAGACCCACCCAGCATCCACTCCCTTCTAGTCCCATTCTCCCATGCCCCACATCAGCCAATTTCCAGTCCTATTCTAGCTCTTCATCCGCCCATTTCCAGTGCTAGCCTTCACATCACAGGCCATTTCCAGTCCTAGCCCCCCCCCCATCACAGCCTATTTCCAGTCCTAGCCCCCACCATCACATCCCATTTGCAGTCCGAGTCCCCCTGCACCATCACAGCCCATTTGCAGTCCTAGTTCCCCCCCCCCACCATCACAGCCCATTTGCAGTCCAAGTTACCCCCCCCCCATAGCCCTTTTCCGGTCCAGGTCCCCCCCATCACAACCCATTTCCAGTCCAAGTCCCCCCCCCCCATAGCCCTTTTCCGGTCCAGGTCCCCCTCCCCATCACAACCCATTTCCCCCCCCATAGCCCTTTTACAGTTCAGGTCCCCCCCCATCACAGCCCATTTCTTTCCAGTCCAAGTCCCCCCCCCCCATTGCCCTTTTCCGGTCCAGGTCCCCCCCCTTCACAACCCATTTCCAGTCCAAGTCCCCCCCCCATAGCGCTTTTACAGTTCAGGTCCCCCCCCCATCACAGCCCATTTCTTTCCAGTCCATTTCTCGCCCACATTGCACTTTTCTGGTCCTGTGCCCCCCCCTTCACAACCCATTTCCAGTCCAAGTCCCCCCCCCCAGTGCCGTTTTACAGGTCAGGGCCCCCCCCATCACAGCCCATTTCTTTCCAGTCCAAGTGCCCCCCCCATAGCCCTTTTCCGGTCCAGGTCCCCCCCCCATCACAACCCATTTCCAGTCTAAGTCCCCCCCCCCATAGCCCTTTTACAGTTCAGGTTCCACCCCATATAACCGACCATTTCTTTCCAGTCCAAGTCCCCCCCCAGCCCTTTTCCGGTCCAGGTCCCCCCCCCCCCTAATCACAGCCCATGCAGTCCTTGGCCCCCCCAACCAGCACCGCGGCTGCCTGAGAGGCTTCAGAGGGAGCCGGGTAAGCTCGCGCGAGGCCCCAGCTCCCTCTGTACAGCCGCCAGCGTGAAGAGCCTTTTCCTTCACCCTGGCGGCTGTATCTGTGAAGCCGCGAATGCTGGGAAAGGTTAAAGGGCATTGCCTTTAACCTTTCCCAGCAATCGCGGCTTTACAGATACAGCCGCCAGCGTGAAGGAAAAGGCTCTTCACGCTGGCAGCTGTACAGAGGGAGCCGGGGCCTCGCGCGAGCTTACCCTGCTCCCTTTGAAGCCCTGCGGTGTGTGGGCCCTTGCCAGCTGTGGGCCCTACGCCATGGCGTACATGGCGTATAGGTAAATCCGGCCCTGGTGCCATGTCTTTGTAAAGTAGGTGCAACCTAGGTGCCCTAATATCAAAATATGCCCTAGATGACATAAGCTCACAGTATTTTACCTTTGGGAACCTGACAGGTACTTGTGATGTGGATTGGCCACTGTAGGAAGCGGGGTATTGGGCTTGATGGACCTTTGGTCTAACCCAATATGGCATTTCTTATGTTCTTATGCACAGTATTGTGCTTCCACTTCCTAAAAAGTTCATCTTTATGACAGTTGCATGAAGAACATCTGTACCCAGAGCACAGTTCTGTAGCTTACCAAATATCCTGTAAGAGGACACTGTGTCATACATTTGCCTGATGACTGAGGCCGTGATTTACAGCTCTATTTTTGGAATCAGGTTGCTAAGAACTATTCACAATAAGAACAAAAGCAGTATGTTTTCTACAAACAAAATATCACTCTCTGCTTTTCAGAACAAAGGTTCTGGTGCATAGCATTTCATTTCTTTTGATAGTAATGGGACAGCATAAGCTAGATGTTACTAGGCTTTTGAAAATCCACTTGCTGATTTTCTACCGTTGTGGTCAGGAAGGATCAGAAAGCAGTGCCCTCACTCTGATTAGGAGGTAATAATGGCATCTTCAGCCCCTAGTCAGGCAACGGAAAAAGAACGCCGCTGCTGGTGGTAGCGGTGGCAACAAAATCATCTTTTGTCCACTTGGGGTCCAGAAGAGGAAGTAGCAGCAGCTTTGGTCGTGATTAGGTTGGGAGAGGTGCAGAGGTGTTTGGCACATATCTTGACCTAGGAAGAGAATGAAACGGCTACGGTGGTGGAGAGGAGAGGGATAAGGCTGCAGGAAGGAGATGGGGAGCAGCAGGAGTGAGAAGCGAAACAAGGACTGCAACTAGTGCGAGGAGGAGGCATCTTTGGGCTGCCATGTGGGCCTGTTAAGAAAGTGAGATGATTGCACTAACGCAGGGGCTCTCAACTCAGTCCTCAGGCCATAAGGACATTGTATGCAAATCTCTCTCATGCGTATTCATTGTGGTTATCCTGAAAACCTGACCGGCTAGGTGAGGATTGGGTTGAGAACCTCTGCACTAGGGAGACCGGAGGAGAAACAAGACTGAGGTCGGGACGGTAGAGGGAGTGGGAATCATGTGAAGGACAGTGAGACTACTGCACCAGGACATTATAGGAGAGTGCTTGATCCCCAGGGAAATAATTCACTTACCATATTCTCCCACCAGTTTCCTCCTTCCCCCAACACATATCACTAGAGGAATTGGGGATTGGGGGGGGGGGGGGCAGGATTCTGGTAAATTCTGGATTGGGATTTAAATTTCAGAATCACATCATTTTTGTTTTATGCATTTAAAGTAGTCTGTTCACCCCAGCATATTCAACCATCACCATTGCTTTTCTATACAAAAATAGTTGCATGAAATTACAATTTGCATACAATTTAGTTTTACCTATAAAAATTTTGAATTATCATATACCAGCACCAACAAAACAATAATTGTACCACAATGAATATGCATATTTAAAGCAGATGTCATACTTATGTTTCTATGAGACACGATTTTAAGGACTCTGTGGGCCGTTAAAACAGAGCTAATGATTACAGTCCCTCATTTTTTGTTCATTTCCAAGGCAACTTAAGTGTTTAAAGCTTTTGAAAGCTCCACTTGCTGAGCATCTCCCACATAATGTCATTAAATATGTGAGGGTGCTGCTGTGCTATTCGTTATCAGAAGTCTATGAGAACATTGATACCTCATAACCTGCAAAATATGAACGGGATCACCGGTCTGTGAAGTTCAAAGATGTGCAAAAAATTGCGGATAGTTGTAAATCTCTGTAGAAAGATGCCTCTATCTATTTCATTTTTTTTTTTTTTGCATCTTAAAGAAAAGAAATGCCACACTCTAAACTATTTCCAGCTAGTTTGCCATTTACATAGCTCAAAAAGCTACCAGCATACCAGCACAAGCAGCTAAAGCTTCCATCAAAAGCTCTACGTAAGAATGGGATATGAATCTCAGTGCATTTTGCAGAAGGTTTTACTTTCAGATTATCTCCTTTCCAGAAACTGCAGGAAATCAAAGCCTGGTGAAAAAGGCACACTACTTCCAAATTGGACAATGAAACTGATATTCAGACTTCTTGTCCCCTTTTTACCTGATTCTTAAATCTGGCATTTAGGGGCTAATTTTATAGCACAACAGCTATTTTATACAGGCAATGCAGATGTTTTTGATAAAATAGATACCCAGAACTATCCCCACAGACAAATTTACAGCTACTCTGAAGAAATTGTAACTGAGCAGGGTGTACTGTATATATGTACTTGTGTGTTTGTAATATATATGAGTACATTGCAACTCTGGCCCTGTTTGCTCAAACGAATCCCCAGAATACCTACATACCGTAAATATAAGCTCGTGCCATCTTGTTGTGAACGTACTCACACACGCATATTCAGCCAAGCAGTTTTATTCATCCTTTTCCGTGTGTAATCATGCTTTACACACAGAACGTTCTGTATAACATTGTCCAGTAGTGTTCAGAGTAATATGGAAAACAAGCTACCCAAGTACAGTTTGGAACTTACCTGCTGCTCCGACAGTGGTGAATCTAGTTTATTCAATGGAGATGGTCTCGGAGCTAGTGAGAGGGCCACAACAGAGTCAGCTATGTGGACAGTACATGCAAAGTGCTTTGAACATAAGAAAAATGCATGAAAGGAGGAGGAGACGATTCCATCTCTAGTTCATCTAGCTCATGATTACTTCCTCTGCTAATAGGTTTCCCTATCTGAAAATCTCTGTGTCTTTTGAGACTTTTACTTATCTGTATTTTATTCTATTTTATTTATTCTACTTTATTTCATTTATTTATTTAAAATGAGACTGCACCTTAATGTAAAGAAGACAAAGATCATGATAACGGGCAAAATCATTAAGTTCATCGTTGGTGGAGAACAAATTGAAATCGTGGACAACTTTAATCTACTTGGATCAACTATCAATAAAGAAGCAACAAGCAGTCAAGAAATCCGACGATGCATTGCTCTTGGCAGAATGGTTAAGAAGAACCTAGATAAGATTCTCAAGAGCAGAGATGTCTCTCTCCATACAAAGATTCGACTTGATCAAGTCATGGTATTTTCAGTAACATCATATGGATGTGAAAGCTGGACAGTGAAAAAGATAGACAGGAAGAAAATTGATGCATTTGAATTATGGTGCTGGCGGCGAATACTGTGTATACCATGGACTGCCCGAAGAACAAACCAGTCAATACTAGAGGAGAACAAACCTAAGCTTTCTTTAGAAGCTCAGATGACAAGACTTTGACTTACATACTTTGGACACATCATGCGAAGAGAGAGATCACTAGAGAAAGACATCATGCTTGGCAAGGTAGAAGATCAATGCAAAAAGAGGAAGGCCAGCAATGAGATGGATCGATACAATAACAGCAGCTACGGGTACCAGTCTGTCAACAATGAGCCGCCTGACTGAAGACCGAACACACTTTAGGACAACTATCCAGAGGGTCGCCATGAGTTGACACCGACTCGACGGCACTTAACAACAACAACATTTCATTTATTTTACCTTGATTCCTTTACAACCTATTATCCCTCTCCTTCTTCTAACTTTACTTGCCCTCTCTGCCATTTCTTATGGCTCCACATCATTCTTTGCTCCTTTTTCTGATCCTCCCTAATCTTCTTCCCTCACTCCGCAAACCTAATACCCCTTTTTTCTTACCCTCTCTGCACCCTCCCTATTTCCTCCCCCATCTTATCCTCCACCCTTTCCTCAGCTCTTCAGCTTCACCTTCTCCTTCCTCTCATTCATCCCTCTCCTTCCTCTCTAAAACAACCTCATCCCCATTTCCGACGTGCTGTCTCCTCTCTCCCTCGCACTCTTCTTCTCCTTCTGTTCTCTGGTGACATTAACCCCAACCCTAGACCTCCTTCACTTCTCTCTCACTCCCATATTAGTTCTTCTCTCCACCACCTTAATCTCATCCACATCCATTCCTTTCCCCTTCTCATGTGCTTTATGGAATGATCATTCCATTTTTGATAAACTTCCCTTTACCCATGATCTTTTTATCTCTTGCGCTTTCCATCTTCTTGCTTTTACTGAAACCTGGCTCCTCCCTGATGACTCTGCTTTGGCTGCTGCCCTCTTCCACAGCAGCTATCAATTCTCCCACTCTCCTCGTCCCAATGGCTGCAGTACTGGTGTTGGGTTTCTACTTTCTCCTTCTTGCCAATTTCAATCCCTCTTTTTCCCTCAGTCTCATTCCTTTCCCTCCTTTGAAGTCCATTCCATCCATCTTTTTAATCTCCTACCTCTCCAGATCACTGTCATCTATAGACCCCCTGACAAGTCCTCTTCTACCTTCCTCACAGATTTTGACTCTTGGCTCTCCTTATTCCTGGATTCTTCTTCCCTCTCCCTTATTCTTAGTGACTTTAATTTTCATATTGATAACCCCTCTGACCCCTATGAGTCCAAGCTCCTTTCCCTTAACTCCTCTTTCAACCTCCAGCTTTGCTCTTCTGCTCCCCCTCATTAGCTTGGTCACTGCCTTGACCTCATTTTCTACTCTAATTGTTTACCTTCTAATTTCCATACCTCTGCTCTCCCCTTATCTGACCATCACCTGTTAAGTTTCACTCTTCATAACTCCCCCCCCCCCCATCTCACCCAATCTCCTATCTTTTTAGGATTCTTCATGCTATTGATCCATTGACTCTATCTTCTACTGTCTCATCTCTTCTCTCTTCCACTTTGTCCTCTAAGTCAGTTGATGAAGCCATAGCTTCCTGTAATACCGCTCTCTCCTCTACTCTGGATACTCTTGCTCTACCCATTCCATGTCACAGGCACACCTCACCTCAGCCCTGGTTATCTTCAGCTACCTTCTACCTACATTCTTGTGCCCACTCAGCTGAGTGCACTTGGCTCAAATCCCGCTCTCTCTCTGACTTTCTTTTTTTTAGTCTGCCATTGCACTCACTAAGCAAAACTATTTTCTCTGTCTAACTCTTGCCTCTAACACTCGCCGTCTCTTTTCTACTCTCAAGGCACCTCCACCTCCAATCCCTCCTTCTCTCTCTGCCCAAACCCTAGCAAACAATTTTCATAACAAAGTGCATAAGATTACTCTTAAATCACCGCTAAATCTTCTTCACCCCCTTTTCTCCCTCTCCATTACCAACTTTTCCCCTTAACGTCTATCACCTTTTCATCCTTTTCTAAAATCTCTGGTGAGGAAACCTCTCTTCTTTCCTTCTCTAAATTCACTACCTGTTCTTCTAATCATATCCCCACCAATCTACTCAACTACTCCTCTGTCATTCCTTTCATCTCACATATTCTCAAACCTTTGCTTTCCACTGCAACCTTCTCTGCATTCTTCAAGCATGCTGTAATAACTTCTCTCCTCAAAACACCTTCATTTGACCCTACTTGTCCTTCTAATTATCGACCCATCTCCCTTCTTCCATTCATTTCCAAAATTCTTGAACTTGCAGTTCTATGCCGCTGTTTCAAATTTCTCTCCTCTCAAGCCCTCCTTGATCCACTTTCATGTTTTTTGTTCATTTCATTCTACTGAAACGGCTCATGCCAAAGTCTCCAGTGATCTCTAAGTCCAAAAGCCTTTACTCAGTTCTCATTCTTCTTGATTTTTCTGTTGCTTTTGATACTGTTGACCTCCTCCTCCTCCTCCTTCTCCTTGACACTTTATCTTCTCTTGGTTTTAGAGGCCCTGTACTGTCTTGGTTCTTTTCTTCTCTCTCCAATTGCTCTTTCAGCACTTGTTCTGGAGGTTCCTCCTCTTCTGCTATCCCTCTCTCAGTTGGTGTACCTCAAGGGTTTGTTCTGGGCGCTCTCCTCTTCTCTCTCTATACCCAGTCCCTTGGTGCCTCATCTCTTCTCATGGCTTTCAGTATCATTTTTATGCTGATGACTCTCAAATCTATCTATCTCTCCTTCGCTCCAAATTCGTATCTCTACTTGCTTATCTGACATTACTGCCTAGATGTCTCACCGCTAAAACTGAACTTCTTATCTTTTCCTCTAAACCATCCTCTCCCCTTCTTCCTCTCTCTATCACTGTTGACAACATTCTTCTTTTTCCTTGTTCCTCGGCCTGCAACCTTGGGGCCATCTTTGTCTCTTCCCTTTCCTTCTCCACACATATTCAACATATAGCTAAAACCTATCATTTCTTTCTCTACAACATTAACAAAATTTGTACCTTCCTGTCTGAACACACTACTAAGGCTCTTGTCCACTCTTTGGTCACCTCCCATCTTGACTATTGCAACCTCTTCCTTGCTGGTCTCCCTCAATGTCATCTCTCTCCTCTTTAATCTAGCCAGAACTCTGCTTTGTGGCTAACCTTCTGCCAACCCTGATACACTCATATAACTCCTCTTCTAAAATCACTTCACTGGCTCCCCTTCCATTTCCATCTCCAATTCAAACTTCTCCTTCTAACATATAAATGCATTCACACTACTGTCCCTCATTACCTTTCCTCGCTTCTCTCTCCCTACACCCCTCCTCGTGAACTCGACTCCTCCTCTGGCTTTCTTCTCTCTATGCCCTTTTCTTCTTCCGCAAACTCCAGACTGACCTTGCATAGAACAAACTTCCTCTATCTTTATGTCAAGTCTCTTCTCTCCTCCTCTTCAAATCCATGCTAAAGGCTTACCTGTTTGAGGCCGCATTTGGATCCTAATCCCTTGTTCTCCTTCCCTATTTGAACCCTCTATGTTTCTCTTGTGTTGTTCTGTCTTGATTAGATTGTAAGCTCTATGAGCAGGGACTGTCTTCTTTGTATGTTTGTGCAGCGCTGCATACACCTTGTAGCGCTATATAAATGATTAACTGTGGTAGTAGTAGTAGTTGTAGAGTGACTCCAACTCCAATTCCTCATTTGTAGACAATGACTTGAGGTTGCCCTCCACTGGCTTTTCTCTTGATAGATCGCTGGGAAAGTGTCCCAAGAAATTTGAGAAAGAAAGCTGAAAAGAATGCAACAACTGGGTGAACGACAATTTGCAGAATTTTTAAATTGGTCAAAAATGTTTTAATCCATAACAACGCATGGAAGTGGTGGGCATGAACAATGTGACTCTCACTGTCTGTTGTGGTTACAGCTCTCTAATGTTCAACAATATGTATAAACCCATTCAAAATGACAAACTATGAGCAATTCCACGTAAATATGGCAACAAATCAGTTTCATTGTAACCTAACATAATTGTTTTAATTCGCCGATCAAGGTCTACATATTTTTTCTTTTGTGGTTCTTCATAACCAGCTGCTCAATGCGTAGGGAAAAATATGCTTGTTATTCCTAATTGGAAACATACTACTGAGATTGGTAGATATGCACCTAGAAATCAGACGTCAAATAGAAGGGTGATCACGGGATTCAGAAGTACAAAAGCATCTATGCCATGCTTCTACAACACTGGGATCATGGTAAGGCAAGGATATCATGATCATAATTATTCCAAAGCATTACTGGAAATAAACCTTCATGGGCCCAATTTCTACAAATTCTGCAAATATATGTATCTCCAAAATAATCTATAACTGAATTTACTTCTTTAGGAATATGGCCAATCAGTTCATCAAAACGTTTTTGGACTTCTTCAGTTGGGATAAATGATAGAGCAGGTAGCATGCAACTTTTCATTGGAAACAGCATCATTTGCATAATGTTCCTTTCAGTCCAGCTTCCTGCCAATGCCTGTAAATGTTCTGTGACATGTGAAACAAGCATCCATGAGTACTCACATCGGGATAAGCATACTCAAAGGCATTGTTTGCTGATACTTCAAAATCACATAAAACAGATCTTGGATGCCGATTAGGCTGTATTTTAGACAACTGGTGTAAAAATTGAATATAGGTTTCTTGTTGTTTATTTGAAAGTAATGCATAAACAAGGGAACTGCACTAATCCTTTCTGTAAGCATGCACAGTATACAGCTGATAAAACTATTTTGGCGAAACTTTAAAAGTTCCATCTGCAAACCAGTTGGGTGACTGCTGCAAAATGTGTAAATTTTGATCTGTAGAAAATATTAAAATTCGGTCATCACTTGGACCAGAATCATAAGCTAGAAAACGTTCTCCATTTTTTAAAATTTTGTACTCTTCTGGTATAACAAAGTTAAATCTTGAGGCAGACTGGGAGCATTCTAGACTCTTTTTCTCTGTATCATTCTTTTCTCCATGGACAAGCATTATGAGTCAGCCATGCGTAGGTGTGTCACCATCTGGGACCAGAGTAGCTCTCCAATAGCCCAGAGGAATTCAAATTCTTAATTGTTTTTTAAAATTCCTCTGAGCTTCCTGTCCTTCCCCTTCCTCCTGGGTCCCAGCCCTTCCTGCCTCAGTTTTTTTTCTTAAGCCCTTCAGGAGACAGACAAACCAACCCTCTCCAAAAAAAAAAAAAGAAGAGAAACCCCAACAATAAACTACTAAACCTCAGGCAAGATGGACCAGGCCAGGAAGTGCAGCAACTGCAAAAGAAAATTCTCCTCCAGCGCTTCCCAGGATCAGTGCCCCAAATGCCTCAACCCACATGTGTGCAGGAAGCAGCAAGATGCTACTGTAGGTAGCTGTGCAGTGGCAGCAATTGAGACTAATGTTGTAACGTTGTTGACAACAACCTGTGTTGCCTCCTATCAAGCAAACAAATTCAGATATGAATTAAGATAAATTGCTCAGATCTTCTATTTTTTAGCCATAATGGAAGAAACTATTCTACAATACGAAATAGTGCTATTTATGCTTTACCTTTCCAGCAAATCTTTCAGCTTTTGTAACTTTTTCAATCATAGTGGTTACAAAAGCTAAATGATTTGCTGGAAAGGTAAAGCATAACTAATAAATAATAATAAATAAATAATAATAAATGGGGAGTCTAGGCGTCCAGTAGGACATGTTGTTGTTAAGTGCCGTTGAGTTGGTGTCGACTCATGGCGACCCTCTGGATAGTTGTCCTAAATTGTGTTTGGTTTTCAGTCAGGCGGCTAATTGTTGACATACTGGTACCTGTAGTTGCTGTTATTGTATCGATCCATCTCATTGATGGCCTTCCTCTTTTGCGTTGACCTTCTATCTTGCCAAACATGATGTCTTTCTCTAATGATCTCTCTCTTCACATGATGTGTCCAAAGTATGAAAGTTGAAGTCTTGTCATCTGAGCTTCTAATGAAAGCTTAGGTTTGATCTCTTCTAGTACTGACTGGTTTGTTCTTTGGGCAGTCCATGGTATACGCAGTATTCACCGCCAGCACCATAATTCAAAGGCATCAATTTTCTTCCTGTCTATCTTTTTCACTGTCCAGCTTTCGCATCCATATGATGTTATTGAAAATACCATGTCTTGAATGAGTCGAATCTTTGTATGGAGAGAGACATCTCTGCTCTTGAGAATCTTCTCTAGGTCCTTCATAGCCATTCTGCCAAGAGCAATGTGTCATCTAATTTCTTGACTGCTTGTTGCTTGTTTATTGATGGTTGAACCAAATAGGTTAAAGTTGCCATAATTTCAATTTCTTCTCCATCAACAATGAACTTATTGATTTTGCCAGTTATCGTGATCTTTGTCTTCTTTACATTAAGGTGCAGGCCCATTTTAAGACTATATTCCTTGATCTTGAGAAGCAAATGTTTCAGATCATCTCCCCTTTCAGCCAGTAATTTGGTATCATCAGCACAGCAAAGGTTGTTGATGAGCCTTCCACCAATCTTCATATCTCTGTTGTCTTCATACAATCCTGCTTCTCTGATGATTTGTTCTGCATATAAATTAAACAGGTAGGGGGAAAGTATGCAGCCTTGTCGTACACCTTTGCTTTTTTTAAACCATTCTGTTTCTCCTTGTTCTGTTCGAACTGTTGCTTCTTGATCAATGTACAGATTGTGCAAGAGAACGATCAGGTGTTTTGATATACCAATGCTTCTTAATGTGACCCAGAGTTTCTCATGGTTTACACAGTCAAAAGTCTTGCTGTAGTCGATAAAGCAAAAATAGATATCCTTTTGGTATTCTTTAGTCTTTTCAAGGATCCATCTCACATCCGCGATTATGTCTCTCATTCCTCGCCCTTTCCTGAACCCTGCTTGCAGTTCAGGTAGTTCTTGTTCCAGGTATAGTTGTAGTCTCTGTTGAATTACCTTCAGTAGAATCTTGCTGACATGTGGGATCAAAGCGATTGTGTGAAAATTTCCACAGTCATTTGGATCACCTTTCTTTAGTATTGGTATAAACACAGATCTTTTCCAGTCAGTTGGCCATGATGTTGTCTTCCAAATTTCCTGGCAGAGCCTTGTAAGTATGTTAACAGCTGCATCTGATTGCTGTAATACTTCTATGGGAATGTCATCAATGCCTGGTGCTTTGTTCTTTGATAAGACTTTCAATGCTGCTTTGGCTTCTTCTTTCATCACTAATAGTTCCGGATCATAAGGTACAGGTTGAAACAACTGTTGGTCCACTTGATCTTTATCATATAAAAACTCTGTATATTCTATCCACCTTTTCTTGATCTTCTCAGCATTATTCAACATAGAACATTGAGCATCTTGTAACATTCCAATTCGAGACTGGAATTTTTTCTTTAATTCTCGTAGCTTTAGGAAAGCTGATCTTGTTCCTCCTCTAATAATTTCTGCTTCTATTTCCTTGCATGTGTCATTGTAGTACTTTTCTTTGTCCTATCTTGCTGCATGTTGGAAATCTCTGTTGAGTTCTGTGATTGTCTTTCTGACTTTAGCTTCTCTGCATTTCTGGGCAATTTTCAGAGTTTTTTCAGTCATCCATTTTGGCCGTTTTTGCTTTTTCACCTTATGTAGAGACTTCTCACTTTCTTCCAACACAACCTTCTTGATGTCATTCCATAACACTTCTGGAGCTCTGTCATTTGAATCTAAAGCAGCAAATCGATTTTGCAAGCAGTCTTTAAATTCCAGTGGTATAGTCTCAAGATCATATTTTGCTACATTCATGAGTGGCTTACTCTTTTTCAACTTTAGCTTGAGTTTGCATATTAGTAGTTGGTGATCTGTACCACAGTCAGCTCCAGGTTTTGTCTTTGTTGATGTTATAGAGCTTTTCCATCGTTGACGTCCACAGATGTAGTCAATTTGATTTTTGTACAATCCATTGGGTGAAGTCCACGTGTACAGTCGCCGCTTGTGTTGCTGGTAGAAGGTGTTTGAGATGAATAGATTGTTGGTCTTGCAGAATTCTATCAGTCTTTCTCCAGCTTCATTTCTGTTTCCAAGTCCATATTTTCCAACCACTTTGCCTTCTTCTTTGTTGCCAACTTTTGCGTTCCAGTCACCCATAACTATCAGGATATCCTGTTTGCATGTTCTGTCAATTTCAGCTTGTACTTGGTCATAGAACTCATCAATTTCATCCTCTTCTGCAGCTTATTGGGGCATATACTTGAATTATAATTGTGTTGATAGGCATTCCTCATAGACAAATAGAGATTAAGCATTCACTGACTGCACTGTATTTCATTACAGTTCTTGCAAGTTTCTTCTTTATTATAAATGCTACACCATTTCTTCTTTGTCTTTCATTTCCAGCATAGAAGACCATGTGTTCATATGATGCAAAGTGCCTGATGCCAGTCCATTTCAGTTCACTGACACCCAACAGATCAAGTTGTACATGTTCCATTTCATTCTTGACCACCTCCAACTTTCCTTGGTTCATGCTTCGTATGTTCCATGTCCTAATATATAAGACATGTTTACAGCTTCTGATTCTCGTTTCATGCGCAGCTACATCAGTAGTCAGACTTCCCGAGGGCTTTGATCCAACCACATCATAAATGCTGGCTTTACTCTGAAAAATCTTTAGCTCCTCCCCAGTAGCTAGTTGACTGGGGGTCTCATCTTCCAGTACTATAGTGCAATTTGTTTTGTTGTGACTATCCATTGGGTTTTCATGGCAAAATACAGAAGTAGATTGCCAGGCCTTTCCTCCACACAGTTTACGTTTAGGGTTGTTGCCGCTGCACAGAAATGTGATCCTCCACTGCCAACACCATCCCATTATGCTGCTGCCCAGATGGGTTTTCATGGCTAGTTACAGAGGTAGATTGCCAGGGCTTTCCTCCATGCAGTTTAAGTTTAGTGCTGTTGCCATTGTCACAGAAATGTGATCCTTCGCTGCCAACACTATCCCATTCTGATGCTGCCCAGTAGGACATAGCACCAAGCAAAATCCCGAGCAGAATTTCTTCATCGGAAAAAAAGTTATTGTTTTTTGTTATCTTTTTATGCCAAGTGATAGAACTGGATGATAAACTTTAAACCCATAGTTCTTGTGCATCCTCCTTCAATTTCTTGACCATTGTTTTGATAATGAAAATTTGCGCTTTTATGAAGAAAGTTTACCCGAGTGCTGGTCGCCTGTGATTTAGGTTCATCAATGGCTTGCAGTACTTCTTTTCTTGTTGCTTTGGGATTGTGAGAGTGATGAGATCACAATTTTATAATATCACCAGACTGAATATTGACAGATGAATGCACTTGGGCTTTACAGATTTTTCTCTTTTCACATTGAGGCACATTCCATTCTGCGCGAACTGGACGCAGAGATAGACCCGATTCTGATCCTGCGGGGCACGTCTAGCCCCTGCAGAATCAGAATCGTGTCTAGGCCTGTATGTGCATGCTGGGACCCGATTCCCATCGGCCTATATGTACAGACCCCTGCCTGGCTGACTCAGTCAGGCTCCTGAATGGAGCTGTGGTGCCATGGTGTCCAGTTGCCATGGCACCATGGCTCCATTCAGGAGCTATGATCCCTTGCCACTGACCACTTTTGCCTTTCCCCAAAGCCCGACCCCTGATTTGGCATCCCATGGCCGGGGTCAGTCTGCAGGGACTCTCCTGCACCCCCTTACCTTTTTGCTCCTGGCTCGACCTCCCATCCCCCGACATCTAGGGGCACTTATTCCACCTCCAAGGTGGAATAAGTCCCCCGTCCAGTCTGCCGGCCCCAGACGTACAGGGCCGACTTCAGAATTAGCCCTATATGTCCAGAGCTTCAGACTGCCCACTGCCTGCCCTAACTCTGCCTCTGTACTGCCCCCTCTCTTCCCCATCTAAACCTCTTCGCACAAACTCCTGTTCGTACGGGGATGCTTAGTTGGGGATGGCAAGGAGGATGAATAGCAGGAATGGACATCCCAGCTAGACATCCATTCCCGCTATTCGTGGGACAGAATAGACCCCATAGCCAATATGTGATAGCACCACTATCTTTTTCGCAGACATATGCATAGCCCTAGTATAATAGCTTATGCTTGCCCCTTTCCGTAAAACAAAATTGGGCCACTGGGTAAAAAGCACAAAACCGAATAGTGAGAATGCCCAAAACCAATAATTGTATTTCTCAAACCAGCCTATTACCATCATATACATCATCATCATTCATCCAATTGTCTTTTTTTTATAATTGGCAATGGAATTATTGGCTGCTGATATACATTTGTTCTTTCGAAAAATAACATTGAAAAAATAAAAGAGAAATCTCTGTGAATGAGGTTATTCCTTGCTACCATTGTCTGCTGCCGGATCGCTCTCTACCTTTATGTGCATGTGTGAGTGATAGGGTTGCTCATAGGCATTGGAAAGGGAGGGGGGAGGGGTACAGGGGCCATGGCTCCACCAAAACTCTGCTCTGAGATTGGGGCTTCTCCTACTTTGGCCTGTGGGGATCTGATCTCCCATGGGTAGAAGAAGGAGAAGACCAGCAAACAGCAGGCTGCCAGTTCAGCCAAATAAATAAGTGAATGCATGCTCCCTGATAAATGCTCATTCTCTATCCCAACACTTTCACACCATTGCCTTTTATATGCTGATACCCTGCAGGCTGCGATCATTGAAAAGACTCTTCCTGTCTGCCTGCAAAGATCACAGGCAGACAGGAAGGATCTCTACAATGATCGCAGTTCTCAAGCAGCAGTCTGCTAGTGGGGATCCCATCTGCGAACAGGAAGGGACTCTGCCTGCAGGACAGGGCATGGGCGGTTAGGGGCAGAACTTAGGTGGAGTTAGGGGCAGCGCCTTTGCTCCCCCAAAGTGAAAGCCCTTCCGTCTCCCCTGGGGTTTGCCTGTGGGGCAGAGCATGGGCAGAGTTAGGGGAAGGGCTTATGCCCTCCAAAGTGAAAGCCTGGTGTTTCCCAATGGGGCGGGGTGTGGGTTTGTGCCCCCCCCAAAGTATAAACCTCCCATTGAAGCTGCAATTGCAGCACAGATCCCTCCTGTCTGCCCGCAGGGGTCTGATCTCCCTCAGGCAGACAGGAGGGATCTGTGCTCGATTGCAGCTTCTCTTTCACCGGGGCAAACAGTTTTACTCCCTGAGGAATGAGATCGTTGAAAAAACTCTCCCTGTCTGTCCAGAAGGATTACAAGGAGACAAGAAAGGTCATGATCCTCAGGGCAGAGATAGGGGCGGGGCTTGGGTGGAGTTAAGGACAGGGTCGTGCTTCCCCAAAGCAAAAGCCCTTCTATTGCCCCTGGGATTGCTGCATTCACCCAACTGTTGTTGTGAGATAGGGGCAGGGCTTGGCTGGAGTTAAGGGCAGGGCTTGTGCCACCCCCCAAAGTAAAAGCCCTTCCATTGACATTGGGGTTGCTGCATTAAACCAATTGCTACGTTCACCCAATTGTCGCTAAGCCAATTGTTGTTGCATTCACTCAATTGTCATGTTTTGCCTCATTCACACAATTGTTGATTCACCCAATTGTCTCATTCACCCAGTTGTCATTCACCCAATTGCCCATGCTTTGTCTCATTCAACCAATTGTCTAGATCCCGAAGGAAGCATAGGGAGAACAGGCATAGGAGAATCAACGAGTGGAGATTTTTGAGATGGAGGAGTTATGCTGGACACAGGAGGCTATAGGGAGACTATGGGAAGATGCTGGACATGGGAGGTAGAACAGAGGGAGATACAGGGGAGATGCAGGACATGGAGGCAATAGGGAGAGAAAGGGGTGAAGATGGACACAGGGGTAAATAGGATCAGAAAGAAATGGAGAGACGCTGAACATGGAGTAATAGGGAGGGGAGGGGATGGTATGGAAATAAGAGATGCTGGACACAAGGGAATAGGAATGGAGAGGGGGATATGCTGGACACAGGACAGGAAGGGAGAGGGGGGACATGTAAGGATAGGGAAAGAGAGAGAGAAGGCAGAGATGATGGATGAAGGGAAAGAGAGAGAGAGGGGAGACACACTGAATGGGGTGAGAAAAAGGATGCTAAACATGTAGGAAAGAGAGAGAATGAGTGAAAGACTGGGGAATAATGGACCAGGGAAGAATAGGTTGGGAATAGGAGGGCTGGGATGAGGATTGAAAAGTGGCAGGGGAAGGGGGTATTGAGGACTGGATGAGTGAGTTATGCTCCCTTGCCATCAGGAGGAGGCAGACTTAAGCATATTTCAATGATGTCATCAGAAAGTATAACCACTGGCGCAGCACTGAGAGAAGCCAGAAATACACTTCTCAAGGAATAAGCAAGAGTGAAAAACTCAGATAGAACTCAGCTACTTACAGCCAAAACAACTACTACTGCTACTGCTAATTTAACCTTCAGAACAAACCATTGGAATAGGTATTTGGCTCACTTATCACAACTGAATCTTCATCAGGCATGGCAACAAAAATGCAACATAACGGCATCAGGATTCCCAATTAGTAGGAAATCTTCCAGAATGGGTCCTGGACTGGTCTAGCAGGATTCAAAGAAAGCTCATTACCATTATGATTAAAATGTCTACTTCCTTATCATCCTGCTAGACCAGTCCAGGTAAGTGGTACATATCCGAGCAGTTAGGACCCAGGGTGGGAAGAAAACAACACTCTGGTCAGAATAGCCTTACCAAAGGCGTCATCAGCACTTGCTCCTACATGCAGCCTGTATGGGAAGACTCAGGGAAGATGTCTTCCAGAGACACCAAGGCAGACTAAGCCCAGGAGGAGGCCTGCAACCCATTGGAGTGAGTCTTCATTCCCTCCGGTACCCGCTTCCCAGCCAAAAGGTACGCTGAACTAATGGCTTCATTGATCCAGCTGGAAATTGAGGACTTGGCTGCTGCCTATCCTTTACTTGGATCACTGAAGAGAACAAAAGACTGGCCCAAATGAAGAAAGGAGTTTGTCACTTCTGAGCAATACTCTCCTTACATCGAGCAGGCACAGAGAAGAATCTGACTGAAGGTCCTTCTCCAAGAAAGAGGGCAGAATGACTGCCTGATTGAGGTAAAAGGAGGAGATCACCTTTGGAAGAAAGAATGGCGCTGTTCACAAAGCACCGAAGCCATCAAGATGACCAAAAAGGGTTTGAGGCAAGACAAGGCCTACAGCTCCGAGACCATCTGGCAGAAGCAATAGCCACTGGAAACACCACTTTAAGAGTTAGATCATCAAGAAGCCTTACAAATGGGCTTGAAAAGGGGACCTTTCAGCACCTTCAACACCAATGAAAGGCTCCACTGGGAACTATTGGATGCACAGTAGGACTCATCTGCTTAACCCCTCTGAGAAAGCAAGAAACATCAAGATGGGCCATCAAGAACAAACCCTGAATACATCCCCAGTAGCAGCCCTTTATGTCAACTTTAAGAGTATTCAGAGCCAACCCCTGGTCCGAGCACACCTACAAGGATAACACAACACCTATATCTGTTTTCCCAGCCAAAAGGTGAATTGAAAAAACAGCGGAGGGCAGGGACCACAGCCAAACACTATATAAAATCAGAAAAGGTTTATTGAAGACCCAACTTAACAAGTTTCGGCCTTAGGCCTTCGTCAGGGGTCAAAAGGGTACAAAATGCTGAGCGTAGTGCTTTCCTGATTTTATATAGTGTTTGGCCGTGGTCCCTGCCCTCCGCTGTTTTTTTTCAGTTTACTCTCTTACAGAAGGCCTCCTTCTCCTGGTTTCTTTTCTCTTCCCAGCCAAAAGGGCCTGAGAAGAACATCATCTCTCAAAACTCCTCCAAACCCTCACAAAGGCTAAGGAGGTTGAGGCTCTATGGACCTGAGCTGGGTATTTATTACAGCTCCACGGTAGCCTCTCTTGGACAGCTTATGCCTGTTAAGGGCCATGCCAAAAGTGAGAATGGAGTGGGGTCCTCCATTATCAGTGGGCCCTTGACAAAGAGGCCTTTCTCCTGTGGTTGCCAGAGCAGGGACCCCACTAAAAACTCCATTAGATCCATGTACCATGGTTTGCACAGCTGGTCTGAGGCTACCAGGATCACTAAGTCTGGATGAATCTGAATTCAGCAGAGGAAGCAACTCACCAAGAGCCACAGAGGGAAGACACAGAGAAGCCCCTTGTGGGGCCACACGTGGAGCATAGCATACAAGCTTGCTGCTTGTAGGTCTCTTCGGCAACACCAAGAGGCACCACCTTTGCACTCTGAGGCTGAACGCACGGGGTTCAATTCCCATTCTCTGGGAACTACCATGTTCCTACTCTGGAAGTCAGCCTGAACACTGTCGACACCCACTATGTGGGCTACTGACAGAGCCACTAGGTGCTCCTCCGCCCAACTGCACAGGCCGGCCACCTCGAATGCGAACCCGGCACTTCATGTCCCTCCTTGTTTGTTGATGTGTATTACCGCTGTGTCATTGTCCAAGAACATACAGACTGCTTTGTCCCCTAGTAAGGTTTGAAACCTATCTAGCATCAGCTGGACTGCTCTGGCCTCAAGCTGACTGACTGGCTAGGAGGCCTCTTGAGGATACCAAACACTCTGAGGAGTCATCTGGACTAGATAGTGAGCTCCCCAGCCTTTCAGGCTGCACTGGTGGTAAAAACCACCCACTCCAGGACTTCCAGGGGCATTCTGATCATCAGATGGCAGGTTTGAAGTCATTATACCAACTGTTACCTGAGCTCCTAAGGAAGGGGACAAATCTGGTTGATAAGTTGAGAGCATGGAGATCAGGATGACAATAGGTGTCTCTGTAGTGGGCGCCTATGTGCCCTTGCCCACTGGACCAATTCCAGAGTGAATGCCATGACCCCAGGAGCTGAGGATAGTCCCAGGCCCAAGGGAGCAGGCTGCAGACAGAACTCTGTGAGATGTTTCTGCAGCTTAAGCATCCTCTTTATCATCAGGAAGACTCAACCCTGAAGAATGGTGAACCCTCCCCCCCCCCAAATACTCCAGATCCTGAGAGAGAATGAGATTGTATCTGGATTAATTGATAACCAGCCCCAGCAGTTCCAGTTATTAAATCATGAGAGCTGAGTCCTCTCTCATTTCTGTACGGAGCCTGACTGGGCCAACTAGTCATCCAAGAAAGGGCAAACCTGGATTTTCTGCTTATGCAGGACCACCACCACTATGACCATCATTTCTGAGAAAGTGTGAGGAGCTGTGGCTAAGCCAAAAGGCAGAATATGAGAACTGGAAATGATGGCCTAATATGCAGAAGTGTAGGAATCGCTGATGCTGCTCCCTGTTGGGAATATGAAAGTAGGCTTTAGCTAGGTCTAGTGAAGTAAGGAATTCCCTTGTCCAAATGAGTGTGATGACTGACTAGATTGTCTCCATGTGAAAATGGAGGATCCTGAGCCTGGCATTGACCTTTTAGTCCAGGATAAGCTGAAAGGAACCTTCCTTCTTTGGCACCATAAAGTAGATATAATATCAGCCCTGACCTTGTTCTGTGGAAGGCATGGTAAAATAGTCTGCTACTACAGGAGGGACAGCAAGGTTTCTAAGACCACCACTCACCTGAGCAGGGAGCCCCACAGGGAGACTCTACAAAGGTGTCTTCTAGACGTTCTGCAAATTCCAATGCCTATCTCTGAACTAGAACCTCCAGAACCCATGGTCTGATGTGATCTGGGTTCATTCCGAGAGAATGTGCCAGAGCCACTCTCCTACTGCCTGTACCTCGAAGGGTCCTGCCAGTTCTCACTGTGAGTGTTTCCTGATTCTGGTGGTGTCTGCTGAGGAATTTTGAGACTGCTAAGAGACCTAAAATGGCTGGCCCTTCTTGGACCTAGATCCATAAGGGGAATAGGCAGAACCTGAGCCTTTGGATGCACTTGGGCACCTCCAGACTCCATGAGATGTTCTCCCAGAAACAAAGCGAGCAGCTATAGGCCTGTCTTCCAGCAGCTTCTGAGGACAGGATTTGCCCAGGTCTTTCACCAACTTTTCAAAATCCTCCCCCAAAACCACCATAACCCTAAAAGGAAGCTTGCTGAAGCACAACTTAGATGCAGCATCCACTGCCCAATTGTGAAGCCAGAGCCATCATCTAGCCATGACTACTGCCACCATGGACTTGGTGGAAGCTCTATTCATGTTGTAGAGAGTGCTGGCCATAAAGGCGGCTCCCAATTCTAGTCTGGCAGCCTCAATGCTGTCCGGCAATTTTTGAAACCAGTGGAAGAGTGCTCTGGCTACTAAGCCTACACAAAGGGCTGCATGGGAACCCAAGACTGATGCTGTGAATGCATTCTTTAGGAGGGTCTCTACTCTCCTATCATGAACCTCCTTAAAAGCAGCACCTGCTTTTACAAGGACAGTCCTGTGCTTAGTGATCACCGTGACAAGGGCATCCACTCAAGAGAGCCCAAGGAGCTAGTCCAGCTTGCCTTGAGGTAGGGAATATAGCCACACTAGAGCCTTCAGACCCTTGAGAACCAACTTATATTTTCCCACTGAGATACCAAGAGTTGTACCATGGGCTCTGGTAAAGGGGAAAAAAATGGATGTCTGATACCTTCCAGGATGGGGTCCACCTGAGACCACTGTGAAGATACAATTTCCTCAATTCTCAAGACCATCATAGCATCCTGAATCAGTACTGGAAGGTCCTCCCAGTGAAAAAGCGGATCTAAGAAGGATTCTTGCTCTGCATAAGGGGAATTTGTCCATCCTCCTCAGACCCACCTTTGAATGGAGCAGAATCTTCATAAACATCCCTGCCAACACCCATAGGGGATAAGGCTAAACTTCTAGAGGAGCGCCCAGGCGAATGGATGAGACAGCACATTTAGCCCCCTGTATGGCCATGGTGGAGCTACCATAGGGCCTAGATTCACCAGTATAGGAGGCCAGGGCCAGGGCCAGGGCCCCTGCGAAGAGGTTGCCAATCAGCTAAAAAGGACTGAAAACAGCCCGAAAGCAGTTTCAGCAGCTGCTGCTCAAGGCCAGCTGACAGGGTTCCCTACGATCCCCAAGAGCCCACTGCTGTAAGCCTGAGGCCTCCTTAACAGTCACCTGCCCTGAGGACAAGACAGGCATAGAAGATGAAAAGGATGTCCCAGAATTGGTCACTGGGCCTCAGACCCTTCATTGGGGATCCTGAAGATGACGAAAAATCTGGGTCCCTTACATCCCCTCTTAATGGGGGCACAGCAGTGGACATGTGACATGATTGCCCTGTTCCATAGGGGTATCAGGGAAAAAACTGCAAGCAAAAAGACTGTGAAAACTGTGAAAAAGCCTGCTAAAAAAAAGAGCACAAATTGCAAAAATAGTCCACCAGAAAAAAACAAGGCACATCGTAGCAGAAAGGAAATCCTGATCGGGAATCCCAGTCAGAGAATGGCTTTCCCTAATGCCTACATTGGTCTGGGAGGCCCTGCTGCCAGAGAAGGCTTGATTTTTTTTAAAATGTGCCTTATCAAGCAGACAAGAGAGCCAAATGAAGTCCAACGAGAATTAATGGGCAAAAATTTAAAAGTAGAAAACAGGTAGAAAAAAAATACTTGCATTCAGATAAGAGACAATAGGGAAAGAGAGGGCCTGGGCCCAACTTACCAGCCCCCGCTCCCCCCCCCCAGGGGCCCATCAAGTGCTAATAACCCATGGGAAACAGTGCTGAATCCAGGGTGGCTGTCTTCTCGAGAGGTCAAGGGTGCACCCTCACTACAAACATCTTAAGGACTCAATCTCAATGATCCCTGCACTGTGATGTGGGTCAGGAGCATAGGCATAGTTTGAGAGGCATGGGAGGCAGTGCCCCCCCTGCCCTCACTGCCAGTATGATGTCCTTATTCTTTGCCCTCTGAACATAAGAAGGCAAACTACTCCAATGGTCAGGAAGGTCAAGCCTATCTGCACTGCTGCACCAATCCATACACCTTGCCACCTGTGGGAGGCAGACAATTATTGACGTCTCTCAGTGCTGCACCAGTGGTTATACCTTCTGATGGCATAATTGAAAGATGTTCAAGTCTACCTCCACCTATTGGCAAGGGAACAGGACTCATTCATCTGGACTGGTCTAGAACGATGATAAAGAATATACATTTTTGCTAATTAAAATAAATACAAATCCCCAAGCCTCATCTTACTTGATGTCTGCAGAACCAATACCATTTTGTTTTGCCTTTCTCTGGACTGCCTATAGCGTACCTCTATCTTTTCTAAAATACAGCCTCCAGAACTCACAGTACTCCTGGTGAGGCCTCATCAATGATCTATACAAAGGATCACATGGCTTTCTCTTCTTATTCTATCTCCCTGTACATCCCAGCATCCCTCTGACTCTAGCCGCCTCCACATCATACTGCTCTGATACCTTGAGATCCTCAGACAGTATCATCCCAAGGTACCACTCCTGGTTGCTGCACACCATCTTCTCACTGCCCCAGTCTTGTACCTCTGCTATGGATTTCTGTACCCTAACACATGCCTGTGCATTTATTTTGCACTGAATTTTAGTTTCTAAGCATTTCCTTAGGTTCTTTTATCTTGTTTCTCATGCCATCTATTCCTTTTAGGGTATCCAGGCTATTGCAGATCTTAGTTTCAACTGCAAAAAGGCAGACCTTTCTTTCTAACCTCACTGCAATATCGCCCACAAAGATTTTGAACAGAGCCGTTCCCCAGCTCAGTCTCGGAGAAACTACCTATGATGCTCTCGCCTCAGAGCAAATTCCATTTACTACCACCCTATGCTCATCACTCAACCAGTTTCTAATCCAGTCCTCCATCTTGAGATCCAACCACAGGCTGCTCAAGTTATTCATTAGCTTGGATTACAGTGTAGGTTCTTCTGTGAAAAACAAAAGCATTAAATTGCTTAAGGGCTTTCTTAGGAATTAAGTACTCCCTTGTGCACCAGTGAAAATAAGGATTCTATTAACAAAAGGACCCCCCCCCCCCACCCAGACCCTTTAGCAATTAAACCCTTAACCTATAAAGTACATCAAACTAAAATGTATTAAAAAAAAGAAAAATACACGCCAAGCACATAGAACAGAATATTTCCCAGTGCTCATCTTACCTCTTAGCAATGTACAGACCACAAACCACCATGAAAGAAAAGAGTAAGCATAGCTTTGCATTTAAAAAATGCCCATGATGACCCCCCCCCCCTTGCTGCAAACAGAAAATCTTCATAGTCTAGTGTTCTTCCTTGTGGCTCCTTATGTACACCCCAGCGATGGCTAGCCTCCAATCTCAAACATGTATATCAGAGCATACCTGTGAAGGCAATATCTTTCCTTCAGCTACGGTGACGACCACCCTTCACAGTCTTGTGGTGCAGTCCTTGGTCCTACAAGTTGTGCTGTGGCATTTTCATCCCTTGACAGCACCATATCATCTTTCTTGTGCACAAACTATACCCAGATCTGGATTTGCCAATAGGCGCATTAAGCCTATGCCTAAAATGGCAAAATTAACGGCCGCATTCTTGCTGAAGATTTTAAATCTCACTCAGCAAATAGTCCTCTCCTTCCTGCTCTAATCCCTCCCCTCCTGGTCCGAGTGCAAAGAATAAGAGGGGAGGAAGTGAAGGGGTGTCAGAATTCACAGAGCAAAGAAGAGGTGCTCTTCTCCCTAATCCAGTCCCTCTCATACCATTTCCTCTCCCTCTTCTTTCCCATATGAAAAAAGGAGGGGTGAGGCTGGAGCACACAGAACAAATAGAACAAAGCAGGTAAGAACTCCTTGGTAAGAACCTGACAGCAGGTCATTGATGTGTAAAAATCAACTTGTATGGTGTATCCTCGACTCGACTCTTCCGGTGTAGAGTGTTTGCCTACATGGTTGTACACCTGCAAGGACAGGAGGATGTCAGTTACATTCATGTCCTGTGGTTTTACAGAGGAAGAGAGAGCGCCTATCATGATTGCTGAGCTTATTTATTATCAATATCTCAGGACAGAGCTCAAGTGCCTGAGCCCCAGCTCTTTAAAGTCCCTAGCAATACCCCTGGATGCTGGTACTGCTACCTCTTCCTCTTGAGGTGGTTCATGGGTCACTAAAGCTTGTGCCACCCCCCCCCCCCCCACTCCCTCCAAATATGGGCAAAAATCTTTATTTCACTGTCCACTCTCCACAATTTCCCTTTCCAGTGGTGATATCTATTACTGTTACTGATCTACGTCAATAGGGGGTGAGCACAAGATGTGCTTCGGGTTGCATTCCTCCTCTCTGCCACTTGGGACCCAACTACCATGTAAACCACATAGGAAAACATAGAACTTAATAATTCAAAGCAGGAGTTGGACCCTGGGTAGTAGAAGAGGAGGATATGATTCATGACATCACCATTGCTCTCCTTCTGCTGCCATTCCAGATCAGCATGAACAGGGGAATAAGCTGGGGAGGGGGTTCATAAGGATGTAGTTGGGAGGAAGATGAGGAAGGAATAAGACGGGATTAGAGTGTGTGTGTGTGTGGGGGGGGGGGGGGTTGATTGAGAGATCATTGGGGAATGAAAAAGGGATCAACTGGAGGGTAAGGGTGGGTTATGAGGGGCAGAGAGAGGAATCACTGGGGGGATGAAGGAGTGGGAGATAATGGGGAGGGTACGGGGAACACTGCATGTGAGAGAGAAGGCATCAGTACTAGTTTGTATGTATAAGGATATGCCAGGTTGGGTAGGTGGTTAGTGAAGGCATGCGGATGCAATGGAGAGCAGGATCAAAGCAAGAGTAAGGCCACGCAATTTTGATTCCCTCTCCTTTGACCTCATATTCCCAGATCCTGGATCCTCCATGTCTTCCTCTTCCCTATCCACCGCCTCCTACCAATATCATCTCCTTTATAGGTTTGATCTTGGATACTCTTCAGTCCAGAGCTTTTCTGCCAGAAGACAGGATAGAATTCAAACTCTGATCTCCCATGTCTGTGCCATTCAATCAGCACCCAAGGTCACTATGATAGCATATTTGCAGATACTGGGGCACATGGTGGCTGCGGTTCATGTTATTCCCTTAGCCTGACTAAAGGTACAGAGACTACAAAATAGGTTCTTGAATTCCAGTGAAATCAATGCTCCCAAACGTTTTCATTGGTCATTTACCCACCACCTCGCTTATATCTTTCCTTATGCTGGTGGACCCTTTATTTTTAATTTTATATTTATAGTTTGAAATGAAATTAACAAATATCCATTTGTACAGGAAGGTAACATTTTACTTACCAGATAATGTACTTTCCTTGAGTCCTACTAGACCAGTCCAGACAAATGGGTTGTATTCCTCTACCAGAAGATGTGGTCTTCAGTTCTCTTCAAGAAAGAATTCACCTCAGTGCCTCTCAGTTTACCACGACTCACTAGACAACCTTCTAGTGGCACAGTCTCATATTCTCTTTTGTTTCATGAAGGTTCTTCTTCAAGTAAACCTTCCTTCTCAGAAGCCCCCTGTTCCGTGGGATATGAACTTCATGTTTGCTTTTCTGATGAAAGGCCCCTTTGAAACTTTGTAATCTGCTTTGCTCAGATTCCATACTTCCTAGTGGCATTCACTTCTACTTAGAAGAGTCAGCGAGCTTAGTCATCTATAAACCTTACAAGCAGTTTGATCATCAAAAAGTTGTTTTTCAGGCACATCCTAAGTTGTTTTCCTTAGGTGGTCATGCCTTTTCATATCAAATGTTGAAATAATTCTTACCACCTACTGTCCAAAGAAACAGCCGTTCACACTTTAGACTGTAAATGGATTTTGGCTTACTATATGAAGCAAATTGAATCCATTAAAAAATCTACTCAGGTTTTTGTCTCCTTTGATCCTAATAAACCTGGGGTCTGTTTACTAAACAGCAATAGTGGCGATTGTGTGAAATCAGTGCCGCCTTGGCTCCGATTTTGCATGATCGCCACTTTCGCTGTTTAATAAACAGACCCCCCTGGTGTTCCTGTTGCAAAAAGAACTTTAACCAGCTGACTTGTCTCTTGCATAGTTTTGCTATGAACAAGCAGATGTTCCTCTCACCTCCAGTTAGAATGTTAAGTCTTACTAGATTAGAGCTACTGCAGTAACAGTAGCACTTCTAAAGTCCACCTCCCTATAATCAATATGTAAAGCAGCAACATGGTCTTTTCTACATATTGTTGTTGCACATTACTGTCTGCACCAAGCTTCACAAAGGGATAATATCTTTGTTCCAATTGTAAGCAGCAATAGGTCCCTCTCTCCAAGCAACTCACTAGGTGGGCTGCTCTAGGAACTAAAGTAACGTTAAATTGGATATGGTATGAGCATCCTTAAGCTTGGAAGACATCCACTTATGTGCCTGACTCATTCCTGCCTGTTGACAGATAAGAGCAATGTTGCTTACCTCTAAGAGGTGTTTTGTACAGACAACAGGATGGCACAATCTCCCTTCCCTCCAAGAGAGTTGTATCCATTCTGCTTTGAAACCAAGGAGCAGAGGAGATGGTTGCATGTAGGACAGGCTGAACATGCTCAGAACTTTACACTAAAGTTCTGAGTTGTGGGACTCTGTTCCATCCTAGTGACATCAGATGCTGTCACTCACTTGTGTGCCTTATCAGTCTTGCTGTCTCCAAAAACACCTGTTAAAGGTAAGCAACATTGCTTTATAAAAGGTTCCACGTTGAGCCAGCTTTTTGTGAAATATGTTGCAAATTTGAATATTTCGACTTGGACATCTATTTTCCAATTTAGACTACCTTGAAATTTATATGTCACAACAAAGAGGTTCCTCCTGGTCCAAGCATGGCATGAGTTGGCTTTGAAAGATGAATTTAATATTTACAAAGAGAAAAGGTAAGAAACCGAAGTGAATTGCTTATCTGGACACACAGGACAGGAGGACTGTGCTGGTGTAAATTCTCACACTTTCTTTTTTGCCGGCTTTATTTTAGGAAAATGTTGGCTGAATTTTTATCCCCCCATCTGTTCCTGCATGGGTACACTATGTCCAAGGGCCCCACACAGCCTCGAGACCACCTCCTGGCTCTGGACTGCAGGATCCTAATCAGGGAAAAGGAGCACGGCCGCTTTAGAGAGAAGCGCTGCCATGCTATGCCCTAGTCTATAGAAGGGATCATGGACTAGTGGACACTTGGTTTAGTGATGGCCCCCCTGAATCCTTCCTGCACCTGTACATCTACAGTAATCCTTTTCTGCACAATGGGTAGGCTGGAAAGGTCTGCGTGGGGGGGTTCAACAAGTCATTCCTGCAACCCTTTGTGAGTCTTGAAATCACGACTTGGGTGAGAGTAACCCCACATGCCTCATCATTAGAGTTGCAAAGTCCCCTTCCCCTGCCCTCTCTCCCCCCATTCTGGAACTGAAAGTGAAATTGGACATAAGCACAGCTTATAAGATGGAATAGGTTCTTGTGTGACCCCTTCAGTATGAGAGAGACACAGGAGCTAGTTCCCTGCTTTCACTGGGCAAGAGTGCATTTGGCAGCCCCCACACCCACCTGCTTCAAACGGAACTGATTCTCATATGTATTTCTACTCAGATTGGGAGAGACTAAGAACAAACAAACCGTGCTGTATGTTTGAGAAACCAGTTGATAAATGCAGGCCTGGGCTTTAGAAGCAAATGGTGGCACTATAAAGCACAGTTACTTACCTGTAACAGGTGATCTCTGGGAACAGCAGGAATAAGTCTTCACATATGGGTATGTCGGTACCGACGGAGCCTGCACGGGAATGCTCCCCAGCTTCCCAGAAGGAAAGCTTTTGGGAGCATCCCACTGCGCCTGCGCGCTGCCTTCCCGCCTTTCCTGACCAGCTCTCCTCAGTTCGAGTTTAAAGCTGAGACAATAGAGAGAGAGAGGAAAGGAAAGATAGAAAAAAGAGGTACAACTCCTAGGGGAGGTGGGAGGGTTGCGAAGACTTATTCCTGCTGTTCCCAGAGATCACCTGTTACAGGTAAGTAACTGTGCTATCTCCAGGAACAAGCAGGAATGAGTCTTCACATATGGGGACTCCCTAGCTAAGATGCCTGGGAGATCCCCAAGGATATGAGACCCTGGGGAGGGGTCTACTTCCTCCTATGGATCTCAGGCATCCATCCAGGGAAGGAGGGTAGGAGTTGCTTAAGAGTGGAACAGGTGTTTGAGAACAGCCTCACCAAACAAGGCATCCCGGCGGGAGTCCTTGTCCAAGCAGTAATGGGCTGTGAAGGTATGAACCGAGGCCCAGGTGGCTGCTCGACAGATCTGGTCGATGGACACAGAATTTAGATGAGCCATAGAGGTGGCCATGGCCCTTACATTATGAGCTGTGACATGGCTCTCCAGAGAAAGGTTCTTACTCTGGTAGGCGAAAGAAATACACTGAGCAATCCAATTGGACAGTGTTCTCTTAGAGACTGGAAGTCCCAAATGAGAAGGATCAAAAGCAACAAAAAGCTGGGAAGACTTTCTATGTTGCTGTGTCCTTTGTAAGTAAAAAGCAAGAGCTCTTTTACAATCCAGAGTATGAAGACTCTTCTCTGCACTGGATGCATGAGGAGCTGGAAAAAAGACAGGTAAATATACCTCCTGATTAAGATGAAAAGGTGAGACCACTTTAGGCATAAAATGTGGAGTTGTCCTAAGGACCACCTTGTCATGATGGAACCTTGTATAAGGTGGATTAGCCACTAAGGCCTGCAGTTCACTGATGCGGCGAGCTGAAGTGACTGCAATGAGGAAAATAACCTTCCAGGAAAGAAACTTCAGGGAGGTAGTGGCTAAGGGTTCAAAAGGTGGCTTCATAAGCTGACCAAGAACCAAATTTAAGTCCCATGCCACCGGAGGAGGCTTAATGGGAGGTTTAGTTAAAGTTAGGCCTCTCATGAATCTTGCAATGAGAGGATGAGAGGAAATAGGTTGTCCATTGATGGGCTTAAGGGATGCTGCAATAGCACTCAAATGGACTCTTACTGAATTTGTCTTAAGTCCTGCATCAGCAAGATGCAGGAGATAGTCTAACAGAGAATTGAAAGGTAGTGCTAAAGGGTCAAGACCCTTTTCAGCACACCAAATGGAAAATCTTTTCCATTTAAAAGCATAGGAACGCCTGGTGGAAGGTTTTCTGGAAGCATGGAGGATATCCTTCACTTGCTGAGAAAGATTCAAGCCTTGAAGGTCTAGGCTTTCAGTAACCAAGCTCTGAGGTGAAGGGACTTGGGGTTTGGGTGCCACAAAGTCCCTTCCTCCTGAGACAGAAGGTCTGGAGCAGCTCACAAGTCCAGGGAGGGGGCTTGGGAGAGATGCAGAAGTAGAGGGTACCACACTTGGCGTGGCCAGCGTGGAGCTATGAGGATCATAGATCCTTGATCCCTCTGGAGTTTGAACAGAGTCTTGGGAATCAAGGGAATGGGTGGAAAGGCATACAGGAAGCCCTGACCCCAATGAAGGAGGAAGGCATCCTTGGCCTGAACTCCCTGACACGGAATTCTGGAACAGAACCGGGGAAGTTTGGCATTCCACGGACTTGCAAAAAGGTCTATGTCCGGGGTTCCCCATTCTTGAAAGATTCTGAGTACCTGATCCATGTGCAGGGACCATTCGTGTGGAAGCAGAACTCGACTGAGTCTGTCTGCCCAAGCGTTTTGGATTCCTGGGATATACTGCCAGGAGATGGATTTGATGCTCTCTGGCGAAGGCCCACAATCTTAGAGCTTCGTTGCAAAGCGACAGAGAGCCAGTTCCTCCTTGCTTGTTTATATAAAACATAGCTACTTGATTGTCCGTATGGATGAGGACTGTCTTGTAGCTGAGGAGGGTATGGAAGACCTTGAGAGCTAGAAAAACTGCTCGAAGCTCCAAGTGGTTGATATGAAGAGAGGTCTCCTGAGGGGACCAAGTGCCTTGAGTGGAGAGGTCCTGTAGATGAGCTCCCCAACCTGTTTGGGAGGCATCTGTTGTGAGGGTTTCTTGGGGCAACAACTGTTGGAAGGGAGACCCCAGCAACAGATTTTGAGTGGACATCCACCATTGGAGAGACCAAAAGAGACGTTTGGAGGTTGCTATTTGGTCTGAGAGAGCTCCTGATGCTTGAGTCCACTGGGTGGACAAGGTCCACTGAGCTGCTCTCATGTGTAGGCGAGCATAGGGTACCACATGTACTGTGGAAGCCATGTGGCCTAGCAGTTGCAGCATCTCCCGGGCAGTTAAGTGGCTCTTTGACTGAATCTGGGAGGCTAACTGCACTAGACACTGGCAACGGGCCTGAGGAAGGTAGGCCCTTGCAGTGGTGGTATCCAACCAGGCCCCTATGAATTCTAGGGACTGAGTAGGGGTGAACTGAGACTTTGGGAGGTTTACCACAAGTCCCAAATACTGCAGAATGCGCCTTGTGCGGTCTAAGGAAATCTGGGCCTCTGATTGAGATGGGGCTCGGATGAGCCTGTCGTCCAGGTATGGGAAGACAAATATTCCCAGAGTGCGTAGAAATGCAGCAACTACTGCCATGCACTTGGTGAACACTCTTGGGGCAGAGGCCAGACCGAAAGGAAGCACTCTGTATTGGTAATGTTTTCCTTGGAAAAGAAAACGCAGGAATCTTCTGTGAGATGGATGGATGAGAACATGTGTGTACGCATCCTTGAGATCTAGAGAACAAAGCCAATCCTGACTTTGAAGGTATGGAAGGAGAGTGCCCAGAGAAAGCATCTTGAACTTCTCCTTGCATAGAAATTTGTTCAATTCTCTGAGATCTAGAATGGGTCTGTATCCCCCTGTCTTCTTTGGAATGAGAAAATAGGGGAGTAGAACCCTGACCCTTGTTGAAGAAGAGGAACTTCTTCTATTGCCCCTTGGGCAAGAAGGGTAGTTATCTCCTGACCTAAAAGGTCGAGAAGAGATGTGGGAGAATTGAAGTGTCTCACCATGGTGTGGGGAGGAAGGTCTGAGAAATGAAGTTTGTAGCCCTCTCTTATGATGGAGAGGGTCCACTGCTCTGATGTGATTTGCTCCCATCTGGGAGCAAAATGAGCTAACCTTCCTGGAATGGTGAGAGGTTCTGGCTGTGTTAAAGCCAGAAAGGCTAAGTTCTCTAGCATCAAGTCAAAAACCCTGAGGGGGTTGGGACTGCTGAGTTACAGCAGCCCCTGTAGACTTAGGCCTGGCCTGCTTAGGTTGCTGACGCTTAGCGGTAAAGCGACCTGTAGAAGATTGTTGGCCAGAAGTGGAAGGAAACCTGCCCTTTTTGAAAAAAGACTTTTTAAAAGTCTTTTTCTTGGCAAGAATAGAGGTAGACTTTGAAAGTCTATCCAGAGCAGAATTCTCTGCATCCATTTGAGTGGCTTTAATTTGCCACTCTTTGCCAAATAGATTTTCACCTGTACTGGGCAGATTTCCTAAGCCATCTTGAACCCAGGGTTCTAAATCAGAAGCCTGGAGCCAAGCAATTCTGCGAGCAGCTATGGCAATGCCTGAGGCTCTACTGGCACCTTCAAAGGAGTCAAAGGCTGCCCTGTTTGAAAACTTGCGGAATTCTTCCCTTTTATCTTCTGGAATAAAAGGGAGGAAAGTGTGCAGCTTTTCTGCCACTTCTTTTAGAAACATACCCATATAGAGGCTATATGAGTTGATTCTGGCAATAAGCATACTGGCCTGGAAGATTTTCCTACCAAAAGCATCCAAGGTTCTGCATTCTCTTCCTGGAGGAGCAGAAGAGTGTCTCTTTGTACTCTTTATCCTCTTCATAGCTGACTGCACCACAATGGAATGGTGAGGAAGCTGAGTTTTTTGAAAGCCAGGACAGGGAGGGACACGGTACATAGTGTCCAACCTGCGAGAATGAGGAGAGAGAGTGAGAGGAGTCTCCCATAAATCAATCATGTGTTCATAAAGAATCTCATGAATTGGTAAGGTGACTGCCTCTCTAGGAGCCTTAGGGTATCCTAAAATATCCAATTTTTTTGCTCTAGGCTCTGATTCAGAGGCTACTGAGATAGATAGTCCTTTAGCTACTTCTCTTATGAAGTCTTGAAAGGACAAGTCCTCTGGAGGAGACATTCATCTTTTTGGAGAAGAAGGCTCTTCAGGAAGGGCTATGGATACTTCAGGTGATTCATCTGATGAATCAATCACCAGAGGAATCGAAGTACAGCCTGTCAGGGTGCTCTTCCAGCTCTCGATACGCGTATCGAGCGGTATCGACATCGGGCGTTTTCGGAACAGGATCGGTACCGAGGAACAGCCCTGGACAAGGAACCGCTGTCCTAGTCGATGTCGATGCGGTCGGTACCGGTATTGGCGCTGGTGCCGGTACCGGAGCCGGAGCCGATACCGACAACGGAGCTCGTTGCGGTACCATTGGCGTCGCAGCTTGAATGAAGGCTGAAATAGCCTGCTGCATGGACAGAACATTCTGATCCATCGACGCCATGAATGCCTGGAGATCGGTACCGGGAGATTGTGCCGGTACCCCAGAGCATTCTAACAGGTGATCAGTCGAGGCCGTGCCATCGATGTCAACCTGTAACCCCATAGGAGGAGCTTTGGAAGCCGGAGCTTCCCGCCGGGGTTGTTTGGCTGGTGCAGGGTCCTCGAGGGCAAGCCCGGAGGCATCTCGATGCTTAGAAGGAGATCTACCCTTCGAGGACCTGCTAGACTTATGTTTGGTTACCTGAGATCCATCAGGAGAAGAAGACCGGGAAGAGGTCGATGCTACCGACACTGCATTAGCGGGAAACAGCACATGGAGCTTAGCTGCTCGGTTCTGTAAACCCCGTTTAGACATTAGAGAGCAGGACGGACAATCCGGAATGGAGTGTTCAGGACCCAAACATTTAAGGCACCATTCATGGGTATCTGTAACAGAAATAGTACCGCTACACTTAGTGCATTTCTTGAACCCGGAGGCTGGTTTTTCCATGAGGGAAATTTTCTCTTGGGCCCTGAGGCCTAGAAAAAAATTACACTAAGTGGGGAAAAGTATAGATATTTTTTTTTTTTTTTAAAGAAGAAAGAAAAGACCGGCGGTACCGGTCCGGAGTCGGGGAAGGCAGACACGCGACCAAAGAAATAAAATAAAATAAAGAACTTCTTCAGCGGTGACAGGGCTCGACCTGCTGGCTCCGCGGCAAAGAAGAACTGAGGAGAGCTGGTCAGGAAAGGCAGGAAGGCAGTGCGCAGGCGCAGTGGGATGCTCCCAAAAGCTTTCCTTCTGGGAAGCTGGGGAGCGTTCCCGCGCAGGCTCCGTCGGTACCGACGTACCCATATGTGAAGACTCATTCCTGCTTGTTCCTGGAGATAGGATTTTGCACTGGTTTTCGAGAACAAAGAAATCCTTAGAAAGCCAGTGTTGCCTACACATAGGCGAAAACTGGGTGCCACAAGATTAGAAATGGACAGCAGCCTTAGTCAAGGAAGGATTGTGAAGTACTGACTCTGTGGAGAAGGTCACACAAAGCAAAAGCTTTTTTACTGTCTGCTTTAGGGTCTCTCAGGTATTCTGAAAATTTTCTAAAGACTTATTTGCAGGGCTTTTTTTGAGGAGGTACGAAGAAGTTGAAGCAGCATTGAAAGCCTTATCAAAGAACAAAGCACCAGGCACTGATAGCATTCCTATAGAAGTATTGCAGCAATCTGATGCAGCTGTTACCATACTTACAAGGCTCTGCCAAGAAATATGGAGGACATCATCATGGCCAACTGACTGGAAAAGATGAGTAAATTAGACTTACCTGCTAATTGTTGTTCCTTAAGGAACTACTCTAGTCCAGTCCCGGAACCATAGAGTTGTGAACCTCCACCAGCAGCTTTGGAGACTGAAAGATGTCATCACTTTGATGTCACTGGTACAAGTAGGCAGGAACCGCCCCCAATCACCAGTACCTATTGATAAAGCAGACTCAGAAGAGCAACAAATAAGTAGAAACAGGAATAATAAAGTAAACAGGCCAGAGACCTGAACATAGAATAGCTTAAAACTACCGAAGAAGAAGCAGCATTCGGCACCAAGACGCCAATACCGCCTCTTCTCCATCGAAACAGGAACGTGTCCGTTCTGTGTGTCTGGATTAGTAACGTTTTTTTTTTTTATATGCTGTACTTAAATGAAAAGAAAACCTCCAGCCCCAGAAAGAGAAGAAAACACTCTCTGGAGCTATCGAGGCACTGCAGCGCCAAAAAGATGTCCCGTCTTGTCTTGTACCCCGACACCGCTAAACCTCCCCTGCAGTCATTCAGGCATATGATCTATACTTTGGCCCTAAAACCACTGCAGGCTGAATGCCGAGCCCACCAACGGGAGGGATCCGGGACTGGACTAGAGTTCCTTATGGAACAACAATTAGCAGGTAAGTCTAATTTACTCTTCCTTTACGTCCCTCTAGTCCAGTCCCGGAACCATAGAGGATGTAACAGAGCAGTGAACATCAACGGGAGGGACCGGCGAGGCCAGCCCGAAGAACCGCAGAGCCAAAACACCCATCCCTCTGCGCCTGGACACCCAGGCGGTAATGCCTGGCAAAGGAATGCAACGAGGACCAAGTTGCCGCCCTACAAATGTCTGCCACTGGCACCAGGCTAACCTCCGCCCATGACGCCGCCTGCGCTCTAGTAGAATGTGCCCGAAGGCCACTAGGCACCTCCCTGCCACGCAACAGGTACGCCGACGAAATAGCCTCCTTCAGCCAGCGTGAAATGGACGACTTCGCAGCCGCCTCTCCCTTTTGCGGCCCGCCAAACGCGACAAATAACCTATCCGATTTCCTGAAAGATCTCATCCTGCGGAGGTACATCTTGAGCACCCGTCGGACGTCGAGACGATGAAGCTGACCGCCGGACTGCCCAGACCGCTCCGCCGCTGAAAACACCGGAAGGGCTACCACCTGGTTAACATAGAACGGCGAAACCACTTTCGGCAAAAAGGCTGGTACCGTGCGTAAAACCACCCGGTGGCTATCAAAAGTCAAATACGGCTCCCTACAAGACAACGCCTGCAACTCCGAAATTCTGCGGGCGGAACAAATGGCTACCAGAAAGACAGTCTTCAACGTCAAATCCTTAAGCGACGCTTCCCGTAAGGGCTCAAAGGGCACCGCAATCAAGGCCTCCAAGACCAAATTGAGATCCCAAGAAGGAAGTGAGTCGTGCCGCGGGGGGGCGCAACAATAACACCGCGCGCAGAAACCGCCGGACGTCGGCATGGGAACCAAGTACCTGACCTTGCACCTTCCCCCGATAACAGGATAGTGCCGCCAGCTGTACTCGCAAGGAACTAGCCGCAAGACCCTTCTCAACCCCGTCCTGCAAAAAGGCCAGGATCTGCGGCACTGAAGCCCGAAGCGGCGGAAGAGCGTGATCCGCACACCACGCTTCAAAAACGCGCCAAACACGGATGTATGCTACAGAAGTAGACCGCCTTCGCGAGCCTAACAAGGTACCCACAACCGCCGGAGAGTATCCTTTAGCTGTTAGCCACGCCCGCTCAAGAGCCATGCCGTAAGCGAGAATCGACCCACCTGCGGCATGCGAAGCGGCCCCTGCAGCAAGAGATCCTCCCGAGGAGGGAGCCGCCACGGCCTGTCCACCAGCAGCCGTATCAAATCTGCATACCACGGTCGCCGAGGCCAGTCGGGCGCCACCAGCACCACCAGACCCCGATGCTGATCTATACGCTGAATCACCTTGCCGATCAGCGCCCACGGAGGAAAAACGTAGAGGAGCCCCTCCATTGGCCACCTCTGCGCCAGCGTATCCAAGCCTTCAGACATCCGCTCTCTTCTCCTGCTGAAGAACCATGCGACTCTTGCAGATTCGAAGGTGGCCATCAGATCCATCACTGGCAGTCCCCAGTGACGCACCAGGAGTGCGAAAACATCCGGATGTAGGGCCCACTCCCCCGGGTCCACTCTGCGCCGACTGAGAAAATCCGCCTGGACATTGTCGGTGCCGGCCACGTGCTGAGCCGACAACGCGCTGAGATTGCCCTCGGCCCAACGCAACAGCCGCGACGCCTCTTCCTCCAAGGACGGGCTCCCCATGCCGCCCTGACGATTTATATAGGCCACTGTCGTTGCATTGTCGGACAGTACTCGCACCGCTTTCTGGTGTACGAGCTCCCGAAACTCTTGAAGTGCCAGAAACACCGCACACATCTCTAACCGGTTGATTGACCACTGCCGCTCTATCTGCGACCACGGGCCCTGGGCTATCCTGCCTTCGCAGTGTGCTCCCCATCCCGAGAGACTGGCATCGGTCGTCACCAATACCCAGGATGGAGTCTCCAGGGACATACCGCCCTCCAGATTTCCGGGTTGTAACCACCAAAGAAGGTCCTGCCGCACCTCCGGAGGACACACGAGCCGCTGAGACAACGCATCCGCCTGATGCGACCAACGCCTGAGCAGGGTGCTTTGGAGAGGCCGCATGTGAAACCGGGCCCACCTGACGACTTCGATGGTCGCCGCCATGGTACCCAGCAGCCGCAGATACTGCCACGCCGCTGGAGCAGGGAGCTCCTGAAAGTTCCGCACGAGATCCTGCAAGGCCTTCGCCCTGGCGCAGGGCAGGAAGACTGCTCCCCGCCGAGTGTCGAACCGTGCTCCCAGGTACTCCAGAGTCTGAGAGGGTACCCGCTTGCTTTTCGCAAAATTGACCACCCAACCCAGGTTTTCCAAAAACGCTATCACCCAAGCGGTGGCCGTTGCACTTTCCTGCGCGGACTTTGCTCGAATCAACCAATCGTCCAAATACGGATGCACGAGAATTCCTTCTTTGCGAAGCGCCGCCGCGACCACCACCATAATCTTGGTGAACGTCCGAGGAGCCGTCGCGAGCCCGAAAGGCAATGCCTGAAACTGGAAATGCCCCATCGGTACTGCAAAGCGAAGGAACTTCTGATGCTCTGGACGCACGGGAATATGAAGATAGGCCTCTGTGAGGTCTAGGGCTGTCAAGTACTCCCCCTTTCTGACTGCCGCAATGACGGAACATAAGGTCTCCATCCGGAAATGGGTGATACGAAGACAACGATTCACCCTTTTTAAGTCCAAAATTGGCCGATAGGTGCCCTCTTTCTTCGGGACTACGAAATAGATCGAGTATCGACCGCACCCGCGTTGGCCTGCCAGGACGGGAACCACCGCTCCGAGCTGCAGTAGCCGCCCCAACGTGTCCTGGACCGCGCGAAGCTTCCTCGGAGACCCGCACCGAGAAAGGACAAAGGAGTCCCGCACGGGCCGAAGAAATTCCAGAGCATAGCCTTCTCGAATGAACTCCAGCGATCGGAGGTGATTTGGACCCAGGCAGAGAGAAAATCCCGCAACCGTCCTCCCACGGGCACCTCCGCCACCTGGGTCCGCCTTATCTCATTGGGACTTTTTATTGTTTGAGGACTGAAAGGAGGCAAAACCTCGGCCTGCCCCCCGGAAACCTCGAAATGTTGGACCCCGAGCTGGGAACCTCCCCCGCTGGGGCAGGGGAATGCGCGAGGATCTGAACCGACGAAAAGTCCCCAAGAGACCCCGGGCCCCTGACATACCACGGCTCTGCTTGGGCTTATCTTCCGGGAGGCGCCCCCCCTTGGACTCCCCCAGATCTTTGACCAATTTCTCCAAGTCCTCACCAAACAAAAGCTTACCCCGAAAGGGGAGTTTACTAAGCCGAGCCTTGGAGGCACCATCTGCCGACCAGTTTCGGAGCCAAAGATAACGGCGAGCTGTCACCACAGAAGCCATAGCCTTAGCCAGCCCTCTAATAAGATCATAGTGGATGTTGGACAGATACGCCGCACCTGATTCCAGGCGCGCTCCGTCCTCTGTCTGTCCTACCTGCGACTCTCCCTGCAAGTGCTGGGACCATCTCAAACAGCCTCTCGCCACCCACGCCCCCACTACCGAGGCCTGTAAGGACAGGGCCGACACGTCAAATACCTGCTTCAACAGGGTATCCAATCTCCTATCCTGTACATCCCGCAATGCCGCGGCACCTTCCACCGGAATTGTGGTTTTCTTGGTGACCGCTGACACCGCCGCATCCACCTTTGGAGAACGAAAAAGCTCTCTATCTTGGTCCGAAAGCGAATACAAGCGGGCCAGAAGCCTGGCCCCCCTCAAAGAGGATTCAGGTGAATCCCATTCTTCCTGAATCATCGCCCGAAATACCCGATGTAGCGGGAAGACCCGCTGAGGGACCCGCACCGCCTGCAATAACGGGTCCTCCAACTCGTCTCCCGCCACAGGGGCGTCCACAGGCATGTTCAACGCTTTCAAGGTTTCCGCAATCAAAGCCGGCAACTCCTCCTTCCGAAACACCCGGACCACTCTATTCCGCTGCTCCTCGTCCGGCAATTCCCCGTCTTCTAACTCTTCCTCGGAGGGGGCGTCAAGATCCATCTCCTGCACCATTTCCTCTCCTTCCAATCCAAAGGAAGAAGAAGAAGCCTCATCACCCCCCTTCCGAAGCTTCTTGAGAGGAACCTCCTCCTCCTCTCGGGTAACCCTGGACCCCGTCCGCTTTTGCCCTTACGGCGTATGGAGCCGAGTCCCCGCAGCAGGCTGCAGTAAGGCAAACGCCCTCTGCATCAGCGAGAAGAAGTCTGGAGGGATCTCAACACCACCTGTGAACCGTTGGTCGTCCGCTCCCGGAGGACTGAGCCCCGACGAGCCCGGCCCCTCCGGAGCCCCAAGAGAAGGCGGCCCAACCTCCCCTTCTCCTTGAGTAACAGGTGCTGCCTCCCCAGCCACCTCTGCCAAAGGCCTCTCCAGACTTGCAGCCTCCACGGAGCAGGGCCTACATACCCCTGTCTCCATCACCTCAGTGCGTTTCACCCCACACACGAGGCAGCGTGGCTTAGCCGACATAGCAAGGCAATTCCCCAGAGGGAGCAGTTTCAAAGGAAGGAAAAAAATCGCTCATTTTTTTTTTTTTTTTAAGAGTAACCACTCAGGAAGGACCCCACTAGCAGAATCCCATCAAATTTAAGCAAAAACGAAGCGCCTAAGAGCCGCAGGGAATGAAGGAAAACCCCAACGATGAGAAACAGAAAAAAACCACGGCTCCCAAAATGGCCGCCGGCAATTTTCCCGCCGCTGAAAGACGCGGCAAGAACACCCCGTGCCTGCAATTAGCTTCCAAAAAGGCTCTCCGTGCAAGGCCTGCACCCCCCCAAGGCCCCAGATAAAGGGTAGTACTCACTCTGACCAGGTACCTCCGAACATGCAGGAAGGCAGGGGGGGGAGAGACACAAAGCACTCTGCAGCTCAGCCCTTGCCCGGCTTCGGCTGCAGTGCTCAGAAAGCTCAGTGATTCAGGCCAATCTCGCTGAGCCTGTCACTAGCGTCTCCCCTGCTGCTGCCTGTTGTCTGCCTTCCACCTGCTCCTCACCCTTCTGAAACCGGGTTCGGGAGCAGGGAGGCTATGCTGAAATGCTCGTTGAAAACGATGGGGCTCTAAAAACAAAAAACTACTCGTCCTGGTTAGGGAGGGGGGAGGAGGGAGGAGTAAGGGAGGGAAGGAGCCAGAGAAAGGGGCAAGAAAAAAGGGGACCTTGGCAGCAGCAGATCTAAAAGAAAGAAAAAAGGAAAAGAATTATCAAAAAAAATATAATCAAATAAAAGGTATCAGTAAAAATAAGTCTGCTTATTTGCTCTCCCTGAGCCCAGTCCCGGGCTCAGAACCTCCAAGCTGCTTGGAGACTGAAAGTACTGGTGATTGGGGGCGGTTCCTGCCTACTTGTACCAGTGACATCAAAGAGATGACATCTTTCAGTCTCCAAAGCTGCTGGTGGAGGTTCACAACTCTATGGTTCCGGGACTGGACTAGAGGGACGTAAAGGAACTGTGTTTATACCAATACTAAAGAAAGGTGATCCAACTGACTGTGGAAATTATCGAACAATCGCTCTGATCCCACATGCCAGCAAGATTTTACTGAAGATTTTTCAAAAGAGACTACAACCATACCTGGAACAAGAACTACCTGAAGTGCAAGCAGGGTTCAGGAAAGGGCGAAGAACGAGAGACATCATTGCGGATATGAGATGGATCCTTGAAAAGACTAAAGAATACCAAAAGGATATCTATTTGTGCTTTATCGACTATAGCAAGGCTTTTGACTGTGTAAACCATGAGAAACTCTGGGCCACATTAAGAAGCATGGGTATACCAGAACACCTGATCGTACTCTTGCACAATCTGTACATTAATCTAGAAGCAACAGATCAAACGGAACAAGGAGAAACAGAATGGTTTAAAATAAGCAAAGGTGTAAGACAAGGCTGCATACTTTCCCCCTACCTGTTTAATTTATATACAGAACAAATCATCAGAGAAGCAGGATTGTATGAAGACAACAGAGGTGTGAAGATTGGTGGAAGACTCATCAACAACCTTCGCTATGCTGATGATACTACATTACTGGCTGAAAGTGAAGATGATCTGAAACATTTGCTTCTCACAATCACAGAACATAGTCTCAAAATAGGCCTGCACCTTAATGTAAAGAAGACAAAGATCATGACAACTGGCATAATCAACAGGTTCATCGTTGAAGGAGAAGAAATTGAAATTGTGAACAACTTTAACCTACTTGGATCAACTATCAATAAAGAAGCAACAAGCAGTCAAAAAATCAAACGACGCATTACTCTTGGCAGAATGGCTATGAAAGACCTAGATAAGATTCTCAAGAGCAGAGATGTCTCTCTCCATACAAAGATTCGACTTGTTCAAGCCATGGTATTTTCAATAACATCATATGGATGTGAAAGCTGGACAGTGAAAAAGACAGACAGGAAGAAAATTGATGCCTTTGAATTATGGTGCTGGCGGCGAATACTGTGTATACCATGGACTGCCCGAAGAACAAACCAGTCGGTACTAGAGGAGATCAAACCTAAGCTTTCTTTAGAAGCTCAGATGACAAGACTTCAACTTTCATACTTTGGACACATCATGCGAAGAGAGAGATCATTAGAGAAAGACATCATGCTTGGCAAGATAGAAGGTCAACGCAAAAGAGGAAGGCCAGCAATGAGATGGATTGATACAATAACAGCAGCTAAGGGTACCAGTCTGTCAACAATGAGCTGCTTGACTCAAGACCGAACACAATTTAGGATAGCTATCCAGAGGGTCGCCATGAGTTGACTCCGACTCGACAGCACTTAACAACAACAACAACAACAACGCAGTGTTATGGAGTATTGGCACCTTTTTCATTGCTATTACTACTACTACTACTACCACCACTACTGCACATTTGTATAGTGCTACAAGACATACGCAGCACTGCACAGACACATGCAAAAGACGGTCCCTGCTCAGCAGAGTTTACAATCTAGTCAAGACAGACAACACAGTAGCTGTAGACATGGGATACATCTAGGGGGAATGGTAAGGAAACAAAGGAGATCAAGTGAGTCAAGATCCGAAAGCGGTAGCAAGAGGTGTTTTCAGCCTGGATTTGAAAAGGGTTAGAGAAGGCACCTGACGTACAGACTCGGGTAGCTTGTTCCAAGCATAAAGAGCAGTAAGGTGAAAGGGGCAAAGTCTGCAGTTAGCAAAAGAAGAGAGGGCACAGATAGCATTGCCTGCTGAAATTCACCCGATAGTCCTCATGCATTAATAAAAAAAATCATGCATTTGAGTACTGGCACCATTTTTTTCTAGGAAAAATGCACTGCTTATTTGACAAAAAAATAAATCATAATGCAAAGAGAAAAGAAATATAGAAATTAATGAGCATTTTGGTCTTTTTCATGAATTTCTGATCGCACAGCCAGAAAATAAAATGTAGATGTGTCAGGCACAGAAGAAAGTGGCTTGTTTTTGTGCAGTTTTATTATCTTAGAAAGCATAGTTACTCACCTGTAACAAGTGATCTCCGGGAATAGCAGGAATTTAGTCCTCACATATAGGTATCGTCGGTACCAACGGAGCCTGCGCGGGAACGCTCCCCAGCGTCCAATTAGAAAGCTTTTGGGAGAATCCCACAGCGCCTGCGTGCTGCCTTCCCGCCTTTCCCAACTGCCTCTCAACAGTTGAGTTTTAAAGCTGAGACAAAGAGAGAGAGAGGGAAAGAGATAGATAGAGAGATACAACTCCTACGGGAGGTGGGTGGGTTGTGAGGACTAAATTCCTGCTGTTCCTGGAGATCACCTGTTACAGGTGAGTAACTATGCCATCTCCAGAACAAGCAGGAATGTAGTCATCACATATGGGGACTCCCTAGCTTTAGATGCCAGGGAGAAACCCCAGAAGTTGTGTGTCCCTGAGAAGGGCTCCCCCCCATGGATCTCTGGCATCCTACCAGGGATGGCGGGTAGGAGTTGATTAGGTATGGAACAGGTGTTGGAGAACAGCCTGACCAAACAAGGCATCCCGGCGGGAGTCCTTGTCCAAGCAGTAATGGGCTGTGAAGGTATGAACTGAGGCCCAGGTGGCTGCTCGACAGATGTCGTCGATAGACACAGAGTGTAGATGACCCATTGAAGCTGCCATGGCTCTCACATTGTGAGCTGTGACATGGCCCTCCAGAGGAAGATTCTTACTCTGATAGGCAAAGGCTATACACTGAGCAATCCAATTAGATAATGTTCTCTTGGAGACTGGAAGTCCCAAATGAGAATGATCAAAAGCAACAAAGAGCTGAGAGGACTTTCTATGTTGCTGTGTTCTTTGTAAGTAAAAGGCTAAAGCTCTTTTACAGTCCAAAGGTTCCTTTCTGCATTTGATGCATGAGGCCTTCAAAAGAACACAGGTAGGTAGACCGCTTGGTTTAGATGAAAAGGCGAGACCACCTTTGGCATAAAGCGTGGATGAGTCCTAAGGACTACCTAGTCATGATGGAACCTTGTATAAGGTGGATCAGCTACTAGCGCTTGCAACTCACTGATGCGACGTGCTGATGTGATTGCAATGAGAAAGATAACCTTCCAAGAAAGGAATTTCAAGGAGGTAGTAGCTAAGGGTTCGAAAGGTGGCTTCATGAGCTGGCCAAGAACCAAATTTAAGTCCCATGCCACAGGAGGTGGCTTAATGGGAGGCTTAGTTAGCAGAAGGCCTCTCATAAATCTTGCTATAAGAGGATGGGAGGAAATAGGTTGTCCACTTAGGGGCTTGAAGGAAGCTGCAATAGCACTCAAATGGACCCTCACTGAGTTAGTCTTAAGTCCCACATTGGATAAATGAAGGAGATACTCCAGTAAGGATTCCAGAGGCATGGCACTGGGGTTAAGACCCTTCTGCGAATACCATACAGTAAACCTTTTCCACTTGAAAGCATAAGAGCGTCTTGTGGAAGGCTTTCTGGAAGCATAAAGGATATCCTTTATTTGCTGAGGGAGATCAAGATCATGGAGATCTAGGCCTTCAGCAACCAAGCCCTGACATGCAGACTGGGGATTGGGATGCCATAACATTCCGTCCTCCTGAGATAGGAGATCTGGAGCAGACCCTAACTCCAGGGAGGGAGCTTGAGAGAGATGTAGAAGCAGAGGGTACCACACTTGCCGCGGCCAATGTGGAGTTATGAGAATCATACGGCCTTTGTCTCTCTGAAGCTTGAACAGGGTTTTGGGAATCAGGGGAATGGGTGGAAAAGCATACAGGAAGTCTTGACCCCAGTAAAGGAGGAAAGCATCCCTGGCCTGAGCCCCCTGAGCCGGGGTCCTGGAACAAAACTGGGGAAGTTTGGCATTCCATGGACTTGCAAAGAGGTCTATGTCCGGGATTCCCCAAATTTGAAAAATCTTGGCTACCTGGTCACTCATGTGGAAGCAGAACTTGGCTGAGTCTGTCTGCCCAAGAGTTTTGTATGCCTGGAAGATACACCGCCAGGAGATTAATCTGATGCTCTCTGGCGAGGGCCCATAATCGCAAAGCTTCGTTGCAAAGCGACAGAGAGCCTGTTACCCCCTGCTTGTTCACGTAGAACATGGCTACTTGATTGTCCGTATGAATGAGGACTGTCTTGTAGTTGAGGAGGGTGTGGAACACTCAAAGAGCAAGGAAGATTGCTCTGAGCTCCAAGAGACTGATATGTAGATGAGTCTTCTGTAGAGACCAGGTGCCTTGGGTGGAGAGGTCTTGTAGATGAGCTCTCCAACACATTGGAGAAGCATCTGTCGTAAGAGTTGCCTGGGGTAAGGGTTGTTGAAAAGGGGACCCCAGCAACAGGTTTTGAGTGGACTTCCACCACTGGAGGGACAAAACAAGGCGACTTGTGTTTGTTATTTTGTCTGACAGGCACCCTGATGCCTGGGTCCATTGAGTGGATAAAGTCCACTGGGCTGCCCTCATATGGAGGCGAGCATAGGGAACCACATGCACGGTAGATGCCATGTGGCCTAGTAGTTGTAGCCTTTCTCGGGCAGTGAGATAAGACTTTAGCACTGCTTGAGAAGCTAACTGCACCATGCAAAGGCAACGGGCCTGGGGGAGATAGGCTCTTGCCTTTCTGGTATCCAGCAAAGCCTAAAGACTGAGTGGGAGTTAGACTGGATTTTGGGATGTTTATTACCAGACCCAAATACTGAAGGATACGCATTGTGCAGGATAGAGAAGTCCTGGCCTCTGACTCTGTTGGGGCTCAAATGAGCCAATCGTCTAAGTAGGGGAAGACGAATATCCCTAGGGTGCGGAGAAATGCTGCTACCACAGCATTTCGTGAACACCCTTGGTGCTGAGGCCAGATCAAAAGGAAGCATCCTGTATTGGTAATGCTTTCCTTGAAAAAGGAACCGAAGGAACTTTCTGTGAGTTGGATGGATGAGAACATGGGTGTACGCATCCTTGAGATCTAGAGAACAAAGCCAATCCTGACTCTGAAGGTATGGCAGCAAAAGTTCCGAGAGAAATCATCTTGAACTTCTCTTTGACAAGGAATTTATTCAATTCTCTGAGGTCCAAGATAGGTCTGTATCCCCCCGTTTTCTTTGGGATAAGGATATAGGGGGAGTAAAACCCTGTACCCTGTTGATGGATGGGTACTTCTTCTATTGCCCCTTGGGCAAGAAGCATAGTAACCTCTTGACCTAACAGGTTGATGAGAGAGGTCGGAGAATTGAACTGCCTTATCATTGTGGGAGGGGGAACGCTGGAAAAATGAAGCTTGCACCCCTCTTTTATGATGGAGAGTGTCCAATGCTCTGCTGTTATCAGTCCCCATCTGGGGGCAAAATGGCCCAACCTTCCTGGAATGGTGGAAGGCTCTGGTCCATTGAGAGCCAGGAAGGCTAAGTTCTCTAGCTGAAAGTCAAAGGCCCTGTGGAGGCTGAGACTGCTGAGACGGTTGAGGCTTAGCAGTCTTTGCTTTCCTTTGTTTGGGTGGTTGCTGACTTTTCCGGACAGGTTGACCTGCAGAACGTCCCTGCTGAGAATAAGCAGGATAAAATCTTTTCTTTTTAGAAAAAAATGGTTTCTTAAAAGATTTCTTTCTTGCAGGATCAGCTGTAGACTTGAATAGTCTATCCAAGGTGGAGTTTTCAGCATCCATCTCATTGGCTTTCTCTTGCCAGTCTTTACCAAACAGGTTCTCACCAGTACAAGGAATATTTCCCAGTTTGTCTTGTACCCAGAGCTCCAGATCAGATGCCTGGAGCCAAGCAATTCTATGTGCCCCTATGACAATGGCAGAGGTTCTGCTTATGCACTCAAAACAGTCAAAAGCTGCACGGTTGAAAAATTTTGAAACATCCTGGGCATGTTTGACCAATGTGAGAAAATCCTGTCTTCTATCCTCAGGAAGAAGAGGGCCCAAAGCCTCTAAATCTCCTGTGACTTCCTTCAGGAACATTCCCATATATAGACTATAGGAACTGATCCTGGCAGAAAGCATGGAAGCCACGACGTCCAAAAGCATCCAAAGTTCTGCACTCACGTCCTGGGGGATTAGAGGCATGTCTCTTTACACTCTTGATCCTTCTCATAGCTGACTCCACTACAATAGAATGGTGGGGAAGCTGAGTTTTCTGGAAACCAGGACAAGGAGGGACTCGATACAGAGTATCCAGTCTACGAGAGTGAGGAGAGGTAGTAAGAAGCGTCTCCCACATCCTTAGCATGAGATCATGCAAGATCTCATGGATGGGTAAGGTAGCTGCCTCCTTAGGAGTTTTAGGATATTGTAAAATTTCCAACTCCTTTGCTCTGGGCTCTGTTTCAGGGGCCACAGAAATGGACAGACCCTGAGCTACCTCTCTGATGAAATCCTGAAAGGAAATGTCCTCTGGAGGAGACATCCTGCATTTAGGGGAGGAAGGCTCTTCCGGGAGAAGTATTCCCGCATCGACAGAACTGTCAGAATCCTCAGATTCCTCTGAGGACTCGAAGTACCTTCTGTCAGGATGCTCTTGAAGAGCCCGATACCCGTACCGACTGAAGTCGGTAACGGTACCAGAAGGTATTGCATGACTGGGTGCCGGCAATGCGGACGCTGATGTCGATGCCGTTGTTATCGGTACTGGTTGAACTGTCTGACGCGGTTCCGAGGGTATCGATGCCGCAAGGAGAGCCGCCAGACTGCATTCAAAAGCCAGAACCCTCTGGTCTATCGACACTGCCGATGCCTGGATGTTGGTACCGGAGAAGACCGCCGATACCCCAGAGCATGGGACCAGTAGTTCTGCCAAGGTCGAGGCCTCGAGAATGACCTGGAGCCCCGATAATGCTTTGGAAACTGAAGCCTGCCGCCGGTGCAATTTTGCCGGTGCAGAATCCTCAAGGGCAACGCCAGAGGCATCTCGATGCTTAGAAGGAGATCTACTCTGAGGACCGGCTAGACTTATGTTTAGTTACCTGAGATCCACGGGAGGAAAACGAAGTCCTGGAAGACGTTGATGCCACCGAAGCTGCATCAGAGGGAAACAGGGTACTGAGCTTGGCAGCTCGGTTCTGTCGACCTCTCTTGGACATCATGGCACAGGCCATACATTCCGAGATGGAATGGTCAGGACCTAAACATTTCAGACACCACTCATGGGTGTCGGTGACGGAGATGGTACCGCCACACTTGGTGCACTTTTTAAAACCCGAAGAGGGTTTTTCCATTGTGGAAAAAAAAAACTTGGGCCTAAGGCCCAAAATGGCACGTGCACCTGGAAAAAATGGGAAAAAAAGTACTAAGAATTTTTTTTTTTAGAAAAGAAAGAAGAAAAGCGTAAAGCGGTAAAGCGTCGAGGAAGGCAGACGTGACCACAAAAAAGAAGGAAAATTTTCTGCGGTGACAGGAACACGACCTGCTGGCTTCGCGGAAAACGAAGAACTGGAGAGAAGCAGTTGGGAAAGGCAGGAAGGCAGCACGCAGGTGCTGTGGGATGCTCCCAAAAGCTTTCTAATTGGATGCTGGGGAATGTTCCTGCGCAGGCTCCGTCGGTACCGACGATACCCATATGTGAGGACTACATTCCTGCTTGTTCCTGGAGATATGAACTACTATTGGTGCTATAAAATGAAATGTTCTCTCTGTGCTTCTATTTGTGAGAGGACAAAATGGCTCTGAACACTGTAAAACACCTTTACACACTTGCATTATACTACAAGGATGAAGGGATCAAATTACCACAATGCTCTGGCCCTCAGTAGATGATACTTTAAACTGCAGTCACACGTAATTTAGATCAGTGGATCCTCAAGTTAGTCCTTAGAGATTGTCAGGCTAATTGGGTTTTCAGGATGTCCACAATGAATAAGTGTGATTTGCAGGCACTGACTTCAGAAAACTGGATGGGCGAGGTGGTCCCTGAGGACCAGGTTCAGAGCCACTGATTTAAGAGATGAGCAAAACAGCAGAAAAGGAAAGAGAATGACAGGAAATGTAAGGATACAAGTCAGGTGCTACATAAGATATATAATGGGGGAGGAGGCAAGGGATAAAATACATTTTTAAATTTGTCCTTAAAAACAAGATTCTTGCACAGGGAAGACCCCATCACTAATGCTTCAGATGCTTCCATTGTTTGTCAGAAACTTTTCAAAACATAAACAGATCCTAGCAGTGTGTTTGGTTTTACTTCCGTACCAACATGTTTGGCTCAGGGAATTACCCTGGTGCATTACAGAATAATTATTGTATCTCTGAAATGGTGGGAAATTACCCAGTATTGTACTGGGGTGTATTCTGCTCCATCCAAATGAAAACTGTAAACAAACTTTCCTCTGGGAGCCAGGGGAAAACCTGATGAAAAAAAGGTAAAATCTAGTTTGGAAAAACAAAAAGGAATGTTGTTGTTAAGTGCCATCAAGTCAATATTGACTCCAGGCTAGATCATCCTTAAAAGGCCCCTTCCTTTATCTCTTCCATTAGTTAGGGCATGTATTAAATGAGAGAGACAGGTTGTAGGTAGTGTACATAGTTAGTAATGAATTTAAGATTTTGACACCCCTAGGCACTGTTGGTGCTTACATCCTTTACCTCCAACAACAGGGAGCATAATATCTAAGGCAAAGCCTCACAGTTCCCTGCGGATAGATTCTGCAGTAAGAACTAGGAAATTCTGAACACATTACCAAACAGTTCCAGCTTTTATATTACATTATAAAAATATTTTTACAACCTTAGCTTGTGCTTTGTAGGATTTCGTTTATTTTTTTAGGAGAAAAAAAGGGATCATAAGTACCCTGCATAGGGAGGACATCTCAAATGGGGTGAGGATAGGACAGAAGACATGGATGAGAAAGAAATGGAATGTGTGGTGGTGGTAGTACTGTTAGTGCAATAAAAGGACATTACCTATAACTTGTTTAACCCTTTATTTTCATATTACTGTAAAGGGAAATTGAGAATACTATACGAAAAAAAAAAAAGAGTACAAAGTGCAATTAAAACACAGAAAAACAGACACAAATCTAAAGTTGAGTTTGAAAAACAAAGAATACGAAGGCCCATTACTGCTGAAGTTTCATGGATGAACCAACCCTTGACTTTCTGAAGATGGGGATGAATACTGTAAATAGAGCCGAAGCACTGTGCGGGAAGAGCTTTCTACGGACGGAAAAGGTTTTACTGCTTGCAAACGACAAGATCCAGCTCGCTCCCTCTCCCTCTGGGCTGATGAGTAGTATTGATTAGCAGCATTAGGACACGCTCTGGCTTCCTAGAAAGCATCGTTTCACGAACCTTACACCAAGCGCATGCCCCACGGACGGTCACATCACACCACGCTCTCCCCGCTGTGACGCCGCCACACCGTCCCTTCCCATTGGTCGAGAGCAGGATGGCGTCACGTGCCATGAGCTTCCTCCCCTCTCCCAAGCCTGATCAGATTTCCACTCAGGTAGCGCGCGCCGCCTTCCAAGTTGTTGTCACGTGAGGCCTGCAGTGCTTGCTTATGGTGGCATTAAAAAGAAATGAGTCGAATGAATGCGGTAAAGCAGAGTCATTTTTCGGTTATGCACGTGACCGACCTCCTCCTCCGAAAAACAATGCCTTAAATCCTCGTTTACAGCTCCCTTCGGATCGTTTGATACGGGGAAAGGTCAGCGTGAGCAATGATATGTGCTGGAAGCAATAATCACGGGTCTCAGCTTCATCACAAACGTCAATTTTAATTTATTTTTACTCCGGCTCTTAGTTTTTCATTTTAACTTTTCGCCTTTACTGATCGTGATGTAAAGCGTTGCTCAAGGCGTTTTTATATATGTGTTTCTGTTAACCCTTACACTTTTCCGTATAAAATCAATGTTATTTTACTGGCCGTGACAGATATTTGAATACTTTTTTTTCGGGAGGGGGGGGGGGGGGGTCTTTTAAAAGCTGTGAATGCCATGCTGGCTACTTTCTCGACTAACTTACTTTTTCCGTGGAGCTTGTTTCCATTTCTCTTGAACTGAACACTACTTTTCGGTGGGCCATTTTCAAAGCCATTTACTCGGTAAATTTGCCCGTCTAAAAACTGATTATTAAGGGAATTCCACAGCATACTTAGCTCCTCCACAAAAGAGCTGTGAAGTTTGTACTTTGGATCTCTGTATTATTATTTATTTCTATTACACTCCATCCACAGCGCCAGGTAGATTACAGATAAATATTCACGCTTTTAAATTCAAACAACCACTAAAACAACATTTAGGAAAATTCCTCAACTTTTGCCACTCCTTAGTAGTTCCTCTTCCAATAACACTCTAAAGAGCATCTTTACTGAAGGTTAACATGCATTAAGTGTTGCAGTGGCCTATAGAAATGAATGGGGAGTGGAAGCACGTAACACATGTTAACCTTTAGTAAATACGCCCGTAAGCGCGTGGGTGTAGGGTTCTCAACCCAGTTCTTGACACACACCTAGCCAGTCAGGCTATTAGGATAACTATAATGAATATACATGAGAGAGATTTGCATACAATGGAGACAGTGCATGCATATATCTCTCATGCATATTCACTATGATGATCCTGAAAACCTGACTGGCTAGATGTGTCCTGAGGACTGGTTTGGGAGCCCCTGCCCTAAGTACCTCTATGTCTCCAGCAGTCAAATCAATCTGTCACTAAAAAGCCTGCTTAAAAAAGAATTCTTTAAGATGCCTCCACAATGAAATTTAAGTTCTTAGTCATTCTTAATGTAACAGGGTCTGCCACGAAAATACACAATAATAGAGTTCAGTTAAATAAATCTATTGCACTGAAGGTATATGCAGACACATGGTACCCTCCAACCTCATTGCCTTTAATGATGCATGTATGAAGAGGAATGGTCCAGGCAATGCCAAAGTACATTGGCCATTACTACTACTGATCATTTGTATAGCACTACAAGGTGTATGCAGCGTTGCACAGACACATGTAAAAGACAGTCGCTGCTCATCAAAGCTTACAATCTAGTGAAGACAGACAACACAGCAGCCGTGGACAAGGATCACACAGCTAGAAGGGTGACTGCTCCTCGACCACTTCCCTCCCTTGATCGTTTCCAGTAAATCTGAGCATATGCACATGCATGACAAAAATTCTCCTTCCAGTTTTATTTTATGACCCCCCTTTTTTCAACATTTTAAAAATATGTCACATAATTACTTGGTTTATCTGCTGATTAAAATCCATTTCCATATCATCCTGCAAGACCAGTCCAGACAAGTGGGTTGTGTTCCCCTACTAACAGATTGGTGGAGACAAAACCGATGAAAAGCCCAGGTTTCAACGACATCACTCCTATACCTCTATTTGTCTCAGCCAGCAGAGGACCTTTCAGTATGTCTTTGTTTCCAGCAGATGCTGGATGGATTTCTCCTTTCTGTAGAAAATCTGAAGATTGAGAAGAGATTGATTAAATGCTCGTGAACAACCATCTTGTATATAGAAAGGTGATTCTTTCACTTGAGTACGACGTGGGATGCTCCACTAGACTGCGGTCTTTTCAAAGCCATAGGAGGAGGGAAAATTGGTTAGTGCCATACCCTTATCAAGATAAGGGCCTATTGAGCAGCCACAAATTGGAAGGATTTAGAAAGATTTGGAAGAGTACAGTAGCCTTACACCACCTCAATGCCCCCTCCCCCTCTGCTCTCTCCCAAAGATTGCAGAAGGCTCTCAGAGGGACCTGCCTGCCAATCAACTTCCACACAGTACTGTAAAAACAAAACCAGCCAGTGAATCAGTTTCAGGGAAGTAGAGCTGAGCCCAGCACAGATCCTACAACTGGGATTCTCAGGGGGTGACTACCAAGACTTGATCTTATTGTCCTTGTTGGGGGCTCCATCTCTGAATGACACAATTCAGGGTGAATTGCTAGCAACAGTTGGCACCGTGTGGGGGTTTCCTGCTGTTTTTTGTATGCATTAGTAGCGTTTTTGCCTATTATGCATCTGGTGGTCATGAGTTCCACCCAAGTGGCTCCAACATGTGCTCCTTCCCTAGCACACTTAATGCACATAACATAAAAGCACTGTTAATGCATGCTTGCAGGCATTCACAGCCTTAGCGCATGCTCTTGTGATACTTATCCTAACTCTCCATGTCTTCTTCCAGGAAACGTTTGACCTGTGGCAAATGAGGAGCCTTATTCTTGGATTCTGGACCCTGCTTTTCCTGAGTCATCCCTGGAGGGCATGCTTTCCCTCTCTTGGCAAAGGGATGCAGTTAGTGCACCCTTACCTGCAGCAGGGTAGGAGGTAAAGGATGGCGCTATTGCTAAGGATATTAAGCTGGCCAGAGACTCCAGCGACCATGCTGTGAGATGTTCTTTGCCCTCTAGGTGGTCTGTGGCAGCTATGCCCCCTGGTTTTGGGAAGCCTTTCTGAGAGGAGAGCCTCCGGATCCCAGATTACCCTCCCTGGAATTGTTTTCCTTTTTGTAACAGGCCTAGTCCTTCTGGCATGGAAATTCAGACCCTGCAGCCTGTGGGTGCCCCCAGATGTAGTTTCATGCCAGGTAGGCTGAAAGTAGAAGCCCTGTTTTATTGCCTTTGGTTAAGCGCGGGGCGTTCCCTGGAGATCAGTTGGGAGCTATCCGAGATATTGACTATGCCTTGTATTCAGATGAGTTGGTACTGGGCTCTGATGTGGATGAGGAAGTGCTGTCACCTTAGGAAGATTCTGCAGAAGCTGGTGTGACCTGCCTATTCTGGAAGGAGGAACTGGCAGCATTGATTACCAGGGTCTCATCCACCTTGAACTTGATGGATGCTTCCGGCACGGAGCAGGAGCCAAAAGGTACACCTGCTTCTTCAAGGGGTGCGGAAATCCAGTGCTGTTCCCGGAAGTGATCAATGATATGATTTTTATTTATTTATTTAGTGGGTCTCCCCTGACTCCTTACCTAAAGGGTTAAAGGTGTATAAGATCTATGCTCTCCCAGAGAAGGAGTGCGTTGTATGGTTTGAAATTCCCAAGGTGAATGCGCAAGTCATGGCGGTTACCAAACAGACCACCATTCCTGTGGAAGGCAGATCGGCCTTAAAGGATGTTCTGGACTTCAAGGTGGATTCCTTGTTGAGGAGTTAGTTTGCCATGGTGGTGGCTGTTTTACAGCTGGGTGTATGTACCAGCCTGATGTCTCAAGCCCTGCTCCTGTGGATTCCGTCTCTTCTGCCTGATACTATCTCTCTTTTGGTTACAGCCTTCCTTTCTGATGCCATGTATGACCTAGTATGCCTGGCGGCCAGGGATCATGCCCTGATGATGGTAGCACAGCATTGGATTTGGCTCTGGCACTGGGCAGTGGACACATCCTCCAAAGCTCAGTTGACTCAACTGCCCTTTAAGGGGAAGCTTCTGTTTGGAACTGATTTGGAGAAGCCAAAATCTTAACTGCCTCCCAGAAGACAGGTCAGAGGGGCCTGTGAAGTGGGCTAGTGCCCCTTTCTAGTCAACCTTCATCCGACCACCAAGGGTACACTGGCCAGATTCCCAGAGGTCCTTGGGACTATCATCATTACCAACCTGGAAAGCCTTTCTTCCCCTCTGCTTCATGGCCTTGGGCTCATTACCAGTCCTTTTGTGGAGCATATGGACCCAGGGACTCGGTCCCCTCCAGAGGAGGTATTGAGGATTTTTGCCTTACCGCTGTGTATGATACCTCAATAAATAAGTTCCAACCCATTCAAATTTAATCAAGCAGGAAAACCAGTCTGTAATTTCAATATAGCTTTTTATTATAAGGTCTGTATTTATTTATTTATTTACATTCTCTTATATACCGCGCTATTCTGCATCAGTGCGGTTTACATTGAACAAACTGAAATTACATTGAACAGGGCATTATAACTTGGAGATAACTATTTTACAGGGAACATGGGCTATGGAGGGTTAAGTAATAACAAGTTAGGACTTAGACTTTTTAGCTTGCTGCATTCTTAACATCTTCAAGGTTCCTGCTGAAGTAGAGGTAACTTCAACTCGTGTGAGCTTCAGTCATGTTTCCTTAGTTACAATCTGTCTTATCACACTTATATCCTTTTTCCAATAGGCTTACGTGACTGCGTGGTCATAGCCAATTTCTTTGTTTCTAGGTGCAAGCCATATTATACTTCCTTATCTAAGCCCATGATGGCTATTTTCCCTTCCACCCTCCTTGGTTCCCATACCCAAATTCTTAGTACTTTATGCTGTGTTTGCAGTTTCTCACTCTGTGGCTCATCACAAATGTCAGTTCATATCGTACGGTCTGTACATCTGCCATCCTGTTCCTGAGTATCTGTTTCTTCTTTTTCTTTGATCACATATTGATGAGATCCAACTTAGACCAAGTATCTCTTTTCCCAGACATGAATCCCCTTTTTCTCTTGCAAAACACAGTTTGTTCCAAGGGGAGGGAAAGATTAAGTTCCTAATTAGCACCTGCACCATGAAATAGAAAAAGTATAATATTGGAGCCTATTTCAGGCTTCCATTCAAGGCCATTAGTACCAGGCAATCTCTGTTAGTTTCTTCTCTTCTCTGCACATAAACGTGCAAGTAGAACCTTAGCTTGAGCCAAGTAGTTTAAACATGATTTCCTTTCATCCTTGGAAAACAGCTTGTAGAAGAGGAGAGGGATGAATATGAACTTCTGATTATACAAACCTAACTTTTCATAATTACACAAAATGGAGTTAGAATGAGATTCATTTCTCATCAGAGGACCCTCCCGGGCTACACAGTGGAGGTTTGGGGTCCCATTCCTTGGTGCCTCTGGTGGGCAGCAGGCTTTGCCTTGTTTTTTAGGAATGGGTCCCAGTTACCAAGGATCGCTGGGTGCTAGATACCATTGAGTTCAGCTATGTCCTGGAATGCAAAGAGCCGATTTCCAATGCCTTTATCATTTCCCCTTATGAGTCTGTGATCAAGGGTGCCGTGGTGCAGACCACTTTTGACAAGCTGCTATGCCTATAAGCAGTGGTATCCATCCACCCAGATGAGCGGGGCAAGGGCAGATACTCATTCTATTTTGTGGTGCCAAAGAAGGACTGTTCCTTCCGACACCTCAAGGGTGTCAATGAGCACTTGTGCGTCTTGCCCATTTGGATGGAAACCTTGTGCTCTGTGATTCAAACAGTGCGTCGAGGGGAATTCTTGGCTTCTCTGGATCTGGCCAAGAAGTATCTGTGTTTTGTTGTGCTTGGCTCTCACTATCAGTTCATCGCCTTCCCTTTCGGGCTCTCCACCGCTCCAAGGATGTTCTCAAAGGCCATGGTGGTGGCGGCTGTGGCGCCAAAGAATCTGTGTCCATCCCTATCTGGATGACTGGCTCATCAGAGCCTTTTCCCTGTCAAGCATCTTGGGTGACATCCCAAGTGGTGTTGTTTTTGGAAAGCCTCGGCTGGGTGATCAATCAGGAAAACAGCCAGCTTCTACCTTCCCAGTCCTTGGAGTTTCTGGGAGTACATTTCAACACTCGAGCAAGCAGTGTTTTCCTGCCAGATGAGAAAGTCAGAAGACTGTTAGATTGCCTGGCGCTGTTCTCTGCGCAGCAGGCCCCCAGAGTCTGAGATTATCTTCAGCTCCTCAGATTGATGGCCATGACCATAGAGATGGTGCCATGGGTGCATGCTCACATGTGACTGCTCCAACAGTCCTTGCTGATTTGGTGGTTCCTGAGTTCTCAGGAGTTTGAGTGCAGGCTTCCGCTGCTGTTGATGGTGAAGACCAGCCTGCAGTCGTGGCGGCAGCCCTGTCATATGGACGATTTCTCCTGGATCCTGCTGACGATGGATGCCAGTCTCTTGGGCTGGGGAGCCCATTGTCAAGACCATATGGCCCAAGGCTGTTGGAACTGCAGCAAAGCGGTGTGATCCATCAACCATCTCGAGGTGAGGGCCATCAGGTTGGCTGTTCTGCGTTTCCACCCCCTGGTTGAGGGCCGGGCAGTTTGAGTGTTTTCAGACAATGCCAAGATGGTGGCTTGTGCCAATTGGCAAGGCGACACAAGGAGCACTGGAGTGGCTGTGGAGATGGATCTCCTGTTTGTCTGGGCAGAGAAGAACCTCTTAGCCTTGTCGGCTCAGCACATAGTCGGGGTGGACAATGTGGAAATGGACTTTCTCATCCAGCACTCTCTGAATCCTGATGTGTGAGAGTTGATTTTGCACCACTGGGTTGCCCTGAAATGGATCTGATGGTGACCCGCTCCAATGCCAAAGTTTGCTGCTTCTTCAGTCACCATACGGAGACGAAGTCCAAGGGCGTTGATGCCTTGACCCAGCCTTGGCCACGTTACTGGCTACTGTATGTTTCCTCTATGGCCCATGGTGGGGTGTATGCTTCGGTGTATAGAGCGCCACATGGGTAGGATTGTTCTAGTAGCACCAGATTGGTTGTGGAGAGCGTGGATCAGGGACCTGATGCAGCTCCTACAGGCGCCTCCTCTTTGGCTGCCTCCATCTCAGGGCTATTGCGGCAGGGGTCAATTGTCCTGGAGGACCCGGCTACCTTCTCGCTTATGGTATGGCTCTTGAAAGGAGACTGCTAGCGCATAAGGGCTGCTTTCCAGCAGTAATCTCTACTTGGTGCCTGGAGGAGGTCTACCAAACTAGCATATGTACGGATATGGTGCCTCTTTGAGCACTGATGTGGCTCCTGAGGCAGCCAACATGTCCTCCCTGTTGGAAGCCCCTTTTGAGCCATTGAAGTGCACTACCTTAAAGAATTTGACAGTCAAGTCTCTTTGGTTGCGATTTGTTCTAAAAGGCGAATCTCCAAGCTCTGTCTTGCCGAGACCCTTATCTGTCTTTTTCAAAGGAGGCTATTCCTATTCGGCCTGTGCCTTCCTTCTTGCCTAAAGTGCTGTCTCCCTTTCATGTGAACTAGGTGATTTGCCTGCCCTCCTTCTCTAAGAAGCAGTGTCTGGGGAAGGATAAGGCTCTTCGCTTTGTGGATGTCCAGAGGGTGCTTCTCCGGTACTTGGAGGTTACGAATTCCTTTCATAAGTCGGACCATCTTTTTGTGCTGTTTGATAGCCCGGGCAAGGGTGATACGGCGGCCAAATCAACTTTGAGGTGCTGGATTAAAGAGGCCATTGCCTTGGCATACCTGTTACAGAACTGGCTGGTTCCAGAAGGTTTGTGCGCCTATTCTACCCGAGCATAAGAGTCCTCGTGGGTGGAGCAGAACTTGGAAGCTCCTGCAGACATCTGTTGGGCAGCAACATGGGCATTGCTTTCTACTTTTGTCAAGCATTACTGCTTGGATGGCCATGTGTGGGTGAACATTGCCTTCGGCTCAAGAGTTTTGTGAGCTGCCGTGTCTTCTTTGGTATATCCAACTTGTCTGGACTGGTTTAGCAGGACAATATGGAAGGTGACATACCAGTTAATGTTCTTTCTTTCAGTCCTGCTAGACCAGTCTAGGGCTCTCCCCTGAAACTGTATTGCTCTTGGGGCTGCCATGAGTTTTATACTTGGCTCTGCAAGCTCATCTTCTATTGACAGCATTTATGTTTTTACCTTCCTGTATATAGTTCTCTACTGTTGATAACTCATTGTTGCCTACATTTGAGTTGTGCTCTGTATCTCCCATATGCTTTGGGACGAATACAGAGGGGACCTCTTGTGGCTGAGGCGAATAGAGGCATAGGAATGATGTCACTGAAACCCAGGTTTTTTATTGGCTCTTTGTCTCCACCAATTTGCAGGTAGGGGAGCACAACCCACTGGTCTAGCAGGACTCAAGGAAAGGACATTAACTGGTAAGTACAATGTTGCCTTCTCATGCACAAATGGTTTCTCATGTTTATTACATATATTTTTACATTTATCTACAGCTTTTCCCTTTAAAAAAGGATTCCTATATGGTATGTTGCGACCTGTAGCACAGAGACACCCTATACTTCAAGAGATATCCCTGCATAATGCTTTCTCTGCCTTGGATAATGAGGGTGCCTAATCCGTGGAAACTAAAGTGCCCTTAAATGAGAGAGTCAATGCCCAATCTTCTGATAATGCACCAAATATAAAGAAAAAAATCACAAAACAGAAATCTACTTACTACTTGGAGATTCAATCATCAGAGGCACCAACTTGGGAACACAGTTCAAAGGAGAGAAGATGGTCAAATGCCTCCCAGACTCTTCAGCCAGGAGGAATACAAACCAAATTGTTGGTATAGATAGTGCAGAAAGTGAGCTCTCCAAAATTGATGTTGTCATTTATTTGGGTACAAATGACCTGGCTAGAAACAGTGCCTCTGCAGTTCAAAGGGACTTCCAGACTCTGCGAGAAAAACTCAAGCCCATTGTTAACACTATAACATTCTTAGAAGTTCTATCTGTTCTTGGTACAGGGGACAGAAAGGCTGCATTGCATAAACAAATTTAGTACATGGCTCCAAACCTGGTGCATACAAGAAGGATTTAGATATATAGGCGACTGAGGAAACAGATGGATCAACGAGACTATACTGTGCTGATGGACAACATCTCTCTGTCGCAGGGAAAAGGATCCTAAGTGAAAAATTCAGGCAATATGTGGACAGGCATTTAAATTAGGTAAAGGTGATGGATGGAGAAAGACATGTTCAGGGCGTCACTCCCAGTAAAAGTATAACACTGGAAACAGCCACACTTTTAAACCACACATCAATGGCAAGTGGGAAGAGGAGTGTAGAACAAAATCCATGCAATATACAGGCAAGCTAGGCAACAAATGTTGGAAAGCAATGAGCACAAATGCTTGAAGCCTAGCCAACAAAGTTCCTGACCTGGAAGCCCTAATGGTGGAAATGGACATTATGGCCATTACAGAAACATGGTTTAACAAGTCACATGAATGGGATATAGCCATAACCGGCTATAATCTATTTAGAAGAGATAGGGTAGAAAAGGAGGAGTAGCCTCATATGTCAGAAGCAATATTAAAGCTGCTGACATGGGAAAAAGAAGAAGCACTATGGATTGTGTTGGAAAGAAGAGATGCCACTGTCATCCATACTGGTGTAGTCTATAGGCCTCCAACTCAAAATCAAAGAAATGGATAGTGAACTGATTATTGATATTACAAAGATAGCCATGAAGAGAAAAGTGATCATATTAGGTGACTTTAATCTCCCCAAAGTGGATTTGTGTGTTCCTTCTGCAATTCTGGAAAGAAGTAAAAAAATTGTGGATGCCTTCCAAGATGCATTACTTAGACAAATGGTGAATGGAACTGACCAGGAAAAGCTCGTTGCTGGATTCAGTACTCACCAATGGACATAGCGTGTTGAGTATCTGGGTGGGTGCCCGTGTGAGCAGCAGCGATCATCACACGGTGTGGTTTGAGATAAAAGCCAAGGTGGAGTCCAATCACAGAAAGCTCAAAGTCCTAGACTTTAAAAACACTGACTTCAGTAAAATGGCTATGTACCTGAAAGAGGAGTTGGCAGGGTGGGAGGGGATAAGGGAAGTGAAATTGCAATGGGCTAAATTAAAGGAGGCAATAAAAGGGACAACAGATACATATGTAAGGAAAGTAAATACAAACGAGGAAAAGTAAACCAATTTTCTTCTCCAAAGAAGTGGCTGCACAAATAAAGGCAAAAACCACAGCTTTCACAAAATTCAGACTTTGCAAACAGTGGAATATAGAAAAGAATACAGGATAAAACTAAGACAAAAAGAGAAATAAGGAAAGCAAAATCAAAGGCAGAAGAAAAGATAGCTAAAGATGTGAAGTGTGGCAACAAAGCTCTTTTCAGGTATATTCAGGAGAGGAGGAAAATCAGAGGTGGAATTGCAAGACTCAAAGTGCTGGGAATGGATTTGTGGAAAGTGACACTGAAAAAGCAAAAATGCTAAACAAATACTTATGTTCTGTTTTTACTAAATAAAATCCTGGAGAAGGACGACCTGTGATTGACAAATATACAAATGGGAATGGAGTAGATACCATACCATTCACAGAAGATGATGTGTTAGAACAGCTTGCAAAACTGAAAGTGGACAAGGCCATGGGACCAGATGGGATACATCCCAGGATTCTGAAAGCTCAGAGAGGTTCTTGCAGGGCCATTAAAGGATGTTTTTAATAGATCCTTGGAGACAGGAGACGTTGCACAGGACTGAAGAAGGTGGTAATAGGGAAGAAGTGACAATCTACAGGCCAGTAAGCCTTACCTCGGTGGCAGGAAAAGTAATGGAGGCGCCCCTGAAAGAGCGGATAATGGATTTTCTCGAAACCAGCAGGTTGCATAATCCAATGCAACATGGTTTTACCAAAGGATGACCTTGCCAAACAAATCTGATTGAGTTCTTTGACTGGGTGACCAGAGAACTAGATCAAGGGCATGCGATGGATGTGAACTATCTAGATTTCAGCAAAGCCGTTGATACCGTTTCTCCTTATCAATAAACCGAACTGCTTGGGGATGGGTCCCAAGGTGGTGAACTGGATCAGAAATTGGTGGACTGATAGACGACAGAAGGTGATGTTAAACGGAACTCATTTGGATGAAAGGAAGGTGATTAGTGGTGTGCCCCAGGGTTCAGTCCTGGGACCGTACAGTTCAATGTATTTGTGGGTGATATTGCTAAAGGACTGAATGGAAAAGTCTGTCTTTTTGCAGATAACATGGAAAATTTGCAAGAGTGGACTCCCCTGAGAGAGTGGATAACATGAGGAAAGATCTACAAAAGCTGGAAGAATGGTCTAATGCTTGGCAGTTAACATAGAAATATGATGACAGAAAAAGACCACATGGCCTATCTAGTCTGTCCTTCCATATCAACAACTACAACAGTCCCCTTTTTACCTTTAGAGATCCTCTGTGTTTGTCCCATGCTTTTTGAATTCAGTTACTGTCCTCATCTCTACCACATCCACTGGGAGACTATTCCACGGATCCACTACTCTTTCCATAAAGAAATATTTCCGTATATCACTCCTGAATTTATCTCCCTTCACCCTCATCCCATGTCCCCTCGTAGCAGAACTTGCTTTCAATTGAAAGAGGCTCTCTCCCTGAACATTTATGCCACGGAGGTATTTAAACATCTTAATCATATCACCTCTATCCCGCCTTTCCTCTAAGGTGTACATATTAAGATCCTTCAGTCTGTCCTCATATGCTTTACAATGAAGACCACTAATCATTTTAGTAGCCACCCTCTGCACCGACTCCATCCTGTTCACATCCTTTTGAAGGTGTGGTCTCCAGAATTGTACACTATACTCCAAATGAGGTCGTACCAAAGACTTATACAGAGGCATTATCACCTACTTTTTTCTGTTAGCCATTCCTCTCTGTATGCACCCAAGCATCTTTCTAGCTTTTGTCGTCGCCTTTTCTACCTGTTTAGCTACTTTAAGATCAGACACAACCACGGCCCTAAGATTTAATGTGAAGAAGTGCAGTGTCATGCACTTGGGAAGCAGAAATCCAGGGGAATTGTATAAAATAGGGGGTGAGAGGTTGGTATGCTTGGACCAGGAGAAGGACCTTGGAGTGATTGTTTCTGAGGAACTCAAGGTGGCTAAACAGTGTGACAAGGTGGTGGCAGCAGCCAGAAAGATGCTGGGTTGCATACAGAGAGGAATTACCAGCAGAAAGGAAGAGGCACTAATGCCACTGTACAAGTCGCTGGTGAGGTCTCACTTGGAATATTGTGTTCAATTTTGGAGACCATATCTCATAAAGGATATAAAAGGACTGGAAATGGTTCAGAGGAAGGTGACCAAAATGATTTGGAGCCTGTGTCTGAAGACGTATGAGAAGAGACTTGAAGACCTAAATATGTACACTCTGGAGGAGAGGAGGGACAGAGGAGATATGATTCAGAGAATTAATGAACAAACAAACCTCTTCTAAAGACGGGAAAGCTGTATAACTAGAGGGAATAGGGGGTAAACTAAAAGGCAATGTCAGGAAATACTTTTTCACTGAAAGGGTGGTGGATGCTTGGAATGCCCTCCCGATGGAAGTGGTGGGGGCAAATATAGTGACAGAATTCATGATGGCATGGGCCAGACCCAGTTTATCCTGTTGCTATAAAGGTATCCAATCAAAATAAAGATAACTATCTCTTATACCTCAACAAATAGGGGTGACCTACACGGAGCGGTGGGTACACCCCTAAACAAAGGCATGGGGGAGGTGACCTACATGGAGCGGCAGGTGCACCTACTCTTGCTGCCTTGCTGGGCAGACTAGATGGACCATACTGGTCTTTATCTGCCATCATATACTATGTTACTATGTAAAATCTCCATTCCCTTTTCCCCTCGGTATTATCTGCCTTTCATTCACGCCTCCCCTCCCTCCCTATGTATCTTTCTTCAATCCATCAAGGAACACACTCTCTTCCTCTTTCTTTCCTCTCCTTTGCTCACAGCACTGTGTCTTCTCATCTTCTCTCTGCTTAGTTCACATGGCCCCATGACTTACCTGCTCCCAGCATGCTGTGGCTCTTTGGTTCTTGCAGTTCACCTTTTTCCAGGCTGCTACTTCTTACTTGATTAAATTACTACTGTTGCTGCTGCAGCAGCTACGTCTTCCACCTGGGCCATGGAGCTGAAGACGGCATCACCGCTCTCCGTGGCCCTCAGCTCTGCAGTGAGAAGAACAGGTCCTATAGAGATGATGTCATCTGGTTTTTACCATTGTAGCTTGATGACATCATCAGATCACAGCAGCAAGGGCCATGTTCATGGTTTTTGGTCATAACCAAAAAACCCATATTCCCCAACATGGGTGTTTTATCTAGGGTGTTCAATTATAATTAATATGCAAAAACACCAAGCTGCAACTGGATTTAGTGGGTGGTGTCATATGAGATGAGTTTGGTATTGTTGAAGTCAAGATAAAAGTTTGAAACATAATGAAGAGATTGAGATAGAATGTTTATGGAGAATGAGTATGAATGTTGTGAATTAGATTAGGAATCAGGAAATCATAATGATCATACTAGGATGCATGTACTGGGATACATTTTTAAGGTGAAGAATTCATTGAGGTTTATTGTATGGACGAATGGGTGAATGTAAGTGTTTAGTGAGAAAAAGTGATTAAGTGTTTACTACGCACCACACTGGTAACACAGATTTGGGCCGTGTTGCTAATGTGGGGCTTTGCGCTAACTACAAGGGGCAGGTATAGCCATCCACTTGCAGTTACGACAGTAGCTAACATCACCCACTGAGGTGGTGTTAGTTGCAACCACAGTACTTGCTCTGAGTGCAGGTAGCGTGGGCTACAACAGCCCATGCTACGAGCGCTGCAGCATGTATGCCCCATCCTGCCCAGTTTCTGCCCTGTGTGCGCTTCACGGGTAGTGCAGGATTTTAGCACACGGTCTTGTGCTGCTTTTTAGCATGGTGCTGATACCGCACACTAACCCCCACACTATATGAGTAAACATTAGGGGGTGCAGACAAAATATTTTTGTTTAGTTTCATTTCCTGTTTCATTTGCAGTTACTAAATTTTGTTTTGGTTTAATAAATTTTCATTACAGTGCAATTGTGTCAATTAAAGAGGTAGATGTGGCTGCTGCCCAAACAAAAATCATAGCTGAAAAGATTACTAGAGGTTTCAGGTAAATAAAAAACTCAATTTTTTTTTTGCCCAGTCAGATACTGATCTTGAGCTAGTGACCTTTGAATTACAAGGCAGACAGCTTGTAGAAGAGCCATCACATCAACCATGCAAACAAAAGCAGGCAAAGAGGAACCCTTGGAAGGAAGACAACTTTATTGAAGAGGTCCGCCCTACGCGTGTTTCGGCCAACCTGGACTTCTTCGGGGGACTATGACCACTAAAACATAAAAATGCACATAAATAACTTCTAATATATTAGACAAGACAGTTCCTTCATAAATAAATTAAAACCTATTATTTAAAAGATCAATAATAAAAGCAAGGCAGATGCTAATATGACATAATACATCTAAAAAGCCCAATAATATTACATACATGTATTTATTTAGCTGTATTTACAGTATATCCCGCTTTTCACCTGTTAAAAGCAGTTTTACATAAGGGGAGGGGGCAGTAATCAGCTTGAAAAATAAAGATATAAATATATATATAATTAAAGACATAAAACCATAAGGACTTAAACTATCATCGTCACATACGCTGCAAACATAAACTGCTGATGTGCCAAGTAGAATCAACGTTGGTCATAAAATCATATATAGATTCCAATTTATAAAAAATATCCCAATGTATTGTAAACTTACCAGTTGCTGAAAGTAAATTAATATACACCCAAAGGGGTACTGACAATGCCGAAACTAAAAGCAGAAGACATAGGTGATACAAAGCTAACAAATACATAATGTAAAATCTTATGACACAGGAAACTAAACACAATTTATTTGCCTGCACACCCCTAGTATTTACTCTCTTTTTCTTTGGAGGTAACTAAAGAGTCACATGAGGACATTATCAGGGCGGTCCCTTCACTAAGTGGGCTAGGCAGCCGCCTAGGGTGGCAGACCTCTTTGGGTGTCATGGCACTCGCAGCATGCTGTGTGATTCAGCACACAAGGCCTGCTGCTTCTGATCCCCTGAAGTTGTGGCAGAGGGGAGGTCAAAAGCAGCAGGCTGTGTATACTGAAGCACATAGGCTGCTGCCTCCAAGCTGAGCCCCCTCCCCCCCTAGAATCAGGGGCGGCAGCACAGCTCAGCAAGGAGGGCAGTGTGGCTCGGGTGCGCGGGGGAGGGCAGCACGACTGCGGCTTCTGTCTGAAGCGGCAGAAATCCTTGGGCCGGTCCTGCTACTTATCTGTGGCGAAAACAGTTACTCACTTCTATCAGGTGTCCCCCGTGGACAGCAGGATAAGTCCTCATAACCTCACCTTGCCTTAGAGCGGATATTCTACATCTGATCTTGCATGGCGGCAGCAACAGGTGAGAAGCAGTGCTTATGCATGCAGAGTCAGCTCCAAAAGCTACTAGAAGAAGCTGGTTTCCTTGCAGGGCTCTGTCAGTGATATCAACCATATATGAGGATTTATCCCGCTATTCACAAAAAAAGCGTAGTTATTCACCTGTAACAGATGTTCTCCGAGAACAGCAGGAATCAGTCCTCACATATGGGTGACACTGGAGTTGACGGAGCCCGCGTGGAGCATTTCCCCAGCTTTCAAAGAAAGATTTTGGACATGCCACTATGCATGCGTGGTTCCCTTCCCGCCCAAGAATGCCATCTTGCACAGCCAGATGACATAGCTAGGATGCAATAAAAACTAATACAAGGTAGGAAGGCAACTCCCAGGGGAGGAGGGAGGGTTGTGAGGACCGATTCCTGTTCCCGGAGAAAGCGTAGTTACTCATCTGCAACAGGTGTTCTCCAGGGACAGCAGGAATCAGTCCTCACATATGGGTGACGTTGGCACCAATGGAGTCCCCATGCGGAGCAAATACCCAGCTTTTTAAGAAAGCCTTTGGGATTGCATCACGCATGTGCGGTCCCCTTCCCGCCCAAGGGTGCCATCTTGCTCAGTCAAATGACATAGCTAAAAAAAGACGGCAAAATGAATAAAAATAAATAATAGGACTGCAACTCCAGGGGAGGAGGGAGGGTCGTGAGGACTGATTCCTGCTGTCCCTGGAGAACACCTGTTACAGGTGAGTAACTACGCTTTCTCCAGAAACAAGCAGGAAGTCAGTTCTCACATATGGGACTCCCTAACTATAAGCTACCGAGAACCCATAACTGAAAAATAGGCTCCCTTTAGAAGAGCTGCAACAGCCATGATAGGAGATCAACTGAGAACGTAACACTCCGGTAGCCTGACACCAAAGGGTCGGAGGGTAGGAGCTGCCTAAACCTCAAACAGGTTACGGAGTACAGCCTGGCCAAAAGCACTGTCCCGTTGGGACTCTCTATCCAGGCATTAATGGGCCACAAAAGTCTGGCTTGAAGACTAGGTAGTTCTATGTAGATTGGTAGTTCTATGTAAACCGCGCTGATAATAAATAGCGCGGTATATAAAAATGTTAAATAAATAAATAAATAAATAAATAGGTGGCGGCCCGGCAGATGTCTGCCAGCAGAACAGAGCCACTGATGCCGCCTTAGCTCTGACCCGGTGGGCTGTGACTCGACCCTGCAACAGGAGATTGGCCGCTCTGTATGCCCAGGCGATACAATCCGCCACCCAAGTGGACTGAGCAAGATGGCACCCTTGGGCGGTAAGGGGACCGTGCATGCGTGATGCAATCCCAAAGGCTTTCTTAGAAAGCTGGGGATTTGCTTCGCATGTGGACTCCGTCTGCACCGACGTCACCCATATGTGAGGACTGACTTCCTGCTTGTTCCTGGAGAACAACTGTTACAGGTGAGTAACTACGCTTTCTCCAGGAACAAGCAGGAAGTCAGTCCTCACAAATGGGACTCCCTAGCTCCAGGCTGCCGAGGACCGAACCACGACAGCCTGGAGCTACAAACAATGATCAATTGGGTAGCCGTGAGTTGCAGAAGGTGAGTCCCCACTGAGAGACTCTGCAAGATCCTAGCATCCAGCAACACTATCACTCCAGTAGCCTGAACACAGAAGGGTCAGAGGGCAGGAGTTGCCTACACCCCAAGAATATTATGGAGTACTGCCTGGCCAAAGGCACTGTCCCTGTGGGACTTGCACTCCAGGCAGTAGTGAACTGCGAACACATGTTGGCCTTGCAAATCTCCATCACCGGCACTGAGCAGAGTTGGCCACTGTCCATCACCCTCACGCAATGCACTGTGATCCGGTGCTCAAGGGAGAGGCCAGCTCGCCGATAGGCAAGGGCAATACAGTCCGCCACCCAAATGGACAGAGTTTCCTTAGTCACAGGGAGCCCCAGTCTACTAGGGTCATAAGCCACGAAAAGCTGAGGAACGTTTTGATGGGCTCGAGTCCGCTTCAAGTAGAAGGGCCCGCTTGCAATCTAGTGTATAAAGAATTAGTTCCTCCCTGTCAGCATGAGGCCATGGAGAGAAGGTCGGGAGGATCACCTCTTGATTGAGGTGGAAAGGAGATACCACCTTTGGGAGGAATTTGGGGTGTGTGCGTAGCACTACCCTGTTCTTATAGAACCTCGTATATGGTGGATCCGCCACCAGGGCCTGGAGTTCACTCACCCTCTGGGTGGATGTGAGGGCCATCAGAAAAGCCACTTTCCAAGATAGGTACTGCAGGTGGCAAGTGGCTAGGGGCTCGAATGGCAGTTTAGTGAACTGGGAGAGCACCACATTGAGGTCCCACTCTGCTGCCAGAGGGCAGAGAGGGGGCTTGGATAATAGGAAGCCCCATAGGAACCCAGAGACCAGGGGCTGGCTTGAGAGGGTTTTCCCTCGATAGGGTAGTGGTGCGCAGTAATGGCGCTCAGCTGCACCCTCATAGAGTTGGATTTCAGCCTGGTGTACGATAGCAGAACCAGCTATATGTGACAGGAGAAGGGATTCTCCTCCTTCTCCACACACCAGACAGAGAACCTTCTCCACTTAAAGGTGTAAGCCCGTCTGGTGGAGGGTTTCAGAAGGCCAGTAGGATCTCCTCGACTTTTCCTGGAAGATTGAAAGGGGCCAATGCTATCCTTTGAGCAGCCAAGCTGTTAGCGCTAGATTGGGATGTAGGAGGGAGCCCTTCTCTTGGGACAGGAGGTCCAGGCCCCGGCCCAGTGGGACTGGGAGTGCCACCGACAGGGAAAGCAACATAGGAAACCAGGGTTGCCTGGGCCACCTAGATGCAATCAGTATAACTGATGCCCTCTCACTCTAGACCTTGAAGAGGGTCTTGGCGACTGGGAGGGGGGGGGGGGGTTGGTGGGAACACAGAGTAGGGCCTCTGATTAAGAGATCAGGAAGGCGTCTGCTGCTACTCCCCCCGGGTGCGGCTGGTGTGAGCAGAAGCAAGGCAGCTGTAACAAACCAGCGCTACTGATTGGAGACTTCAACCTCAAGTCCACCAATGCCAAAGACGCAGAGGCCTTCCTTCAAGCAATGACCTCACTACAATTCACACAGATAATCAATGCACCAACGCACAGACATGGATCATCCCCAGACCTCATCTTCGCATCCTATTACCTAACATCAAGAGACCTAATTTCTCCACCCACCATTACCCCAGTACCATGGTCTGACCATTACTTAATCGAGACAAAGCTGCGATCACAAGAGGACCAGACAAACGAAAGAGCAAACATCTCACACACACAAAGACGATTCAAGCATTTCGACAGAGACAAATTCATACAGGACACAATACAACACTTGAACATTACTACAGATGACCTGGGGGAACAAGTTTCCAGCTGGAACAGCATCTTAGCTAACGCCGCCAAACCATCCGGTGGCGGGCACAAGAAACACCACCACAACAGGAGACAAAACAAACCATGGTACTCTGCAAAAATACGACGGGAAAAGAGGGAGCTCAGGAAGATTGAACGGAGATGGAGAAAAAACAAAACAACAGCCGACCAACATCTTTACCTAACAAAACAAAAACAATACAACGAACTCATCAACCAATCAAAGAGGGAATTCCACACAAACATGATAAATACTTCCATCAACAAACCCAGAGAGCTTTTCGAAATAGTCAAGATCCTCACAAAAGAGCAAACAACAGAAGGGGAAGTACAAGTTGATCCACAGGAATTTGCCAACCACATCAAAGACAAATTTCACTCCACAGAGCGCACAACACCCAGTGGGAACACCAGGACAGACGTATACACCAAAACCTGGGGCACCTTCTACTCACCCTCAACAGAGCAGATATCCCACATCATCTCTACAATCAACACAAGCACTGCTCCTACAGACCCATGCCCAGTGTCATGGGTAAAAGCCACCAAATCAAACTTCATCCACACCATACATAAAATAGTACACAACTCACTCACTCAAGGACTCATGCCAAAGCAACTAAAGCTTGCCTCAGTAAGACCAATCACAAAGAAAACAACTCTAGACAAAAAAGATCCAGCAGCATACCGTCCAATCTCCAGCATACCCTTCCTGGCAAAAATCATCGAAAAAACGGTTCAACTACAACTCCAGGAACACATCGACAAACATGAAACACTCGACGACAACCAACACGGCTTTCGTCCCAACCATGGAGTCGAAACGCTACTGATCTACCTCTTCGACAGCATCCTAAGAATAATTGACAACACCAGGAATGGAATCATAATGATCTTCATAGACATCTCCTCAGCCTTCGACACAGTGGACCACAACACGCTCCTGGAAAGACTAAAGAGCACTGGTATACACGGTATCACATTGAAATGGTTCCACTCATACCTAGCCGAAAGACAGCTACAAGTCAAGGTGGGACACAACACCTCCCGACCCATAAATGTCCATCTAGGAGTACCTCAAGGATCAGCACTCTCAGCACTCCTATTTAACATTTACATCCAACCAATCTGCAACATCATGAAAGAGAACAACATTCAATACACAATATATGCAGACGACATCATGATATACACCCCGATATCAATCGACAACCTGGACTTCTCTAAGATAACAGACTGCCTTACCCAAATGACGAGTTGGTGTCAAAACAACAACCTCGCAATAAACTACAACAAGACCGAAGCTTTAATCATCACTCGGAACCAAAGCTTCATACACCCGCCAAATATCAAGATACAAAACACTACTATACCAATAAGATCAGAAGTGAGATACCTCGGAGTTACTCTGGACAATAAACTAAACCTCAAGCCACACATAGACAAAACAATCCAAAAAGTCTACTACAAGATGCGAATCATCAGGAGACTGAAACCACTCCTCGCCCCAGAACACTTTCGTACCGTCTGTCAAGCACTGATAACCCCACTACTGGACTTCTGCAATCCGATATACCTTGGACTACCGAAACAAGCCCTCAAACCACTCCAGCTAGCACAAAACACTGCAGCACGAATAATATCCGGTACTGCAAGACAGGAGCACATCACACCTACCTTAAAGGACTTACACTGGCTCCCAATCGGTGCACACATCAGATACAAAACTATCATAAACCTATTTAAGATAAATCAGCACACATCAGCCAACAGCCTGCACACCCTCATACAACCAGACACCAGCACACGTCCTAGAAGAAAACAAACACACAACCGAGTCAGCACCCCAAGTGAATTCAAACACACACGCAAGGACACAACAGACAGAGCACTCTCCATGGCTGCTCCAACAATATGGAACAAACTACTGGACGATTTGAGGGCAACTACAGACCTCAAAGACTTTATAAAACAGCTAAAAACCATGCTGTTCATAGAACACTATGGACACATCACATAACCTCAGAGAATGTATAGCAGCACATGACACCGCCTAAAAACTGCATGTAAAGAAAATGATTTTTGCACCACTCTATATAGCCCACATTGTACATAGCTCAAACCACTCTAGCACACAATACAACACACAATGTACATAGCTCAAACCAATCTAGCACACAATACAACACACACTCAACTAAATTTCACCTTCACTGCATGTTTAACACACTCACATTACCCGATTGTTTGCTGTGATACCACCTTGATTAATAAGATAAGGTGGTTTAGAAATACTGTTAAATAAAATAAAATAAATAAATAAAAAGGTCTATCAGGGGCCTGCCCCAGCAGTGGAAGAGTTGCCTCGTTACCCTGGGGTTCAAGCCCCACTCGTGTGGGCGAAGGACTCTGTTCAGCCTGTCTGCTAAGCAGTTGTCCTGGCCTAGCAGGTATACCGCTCACAGGAGCATGCTGTTGCACATTGCTTAGGAGAGGAAGGCCACTGCATCCTGACAGAGGGAGTATGAGCCTGTGCCCCCCTGCTTGTTGATATAGAACATGGCCACCTGGTTGTCTATCTGGATCAGCATAGGTCAGTGCCAGAGGTGGTGGCGGAATGCACGCAGGGCCAGGAAGATTGCCCTGAATTCTAGGAGATTGATCTGCAAGAGTGACTTCTCCTGGTACCAGCTGCTTGCGTGTGGTGGTCCCCGCAATGTGCCCCCCAACCCAGGAGGGAGGTGTCTGTTGTCAGGGTCCTCTGTGATGTGGGTGCCTGGAATGGCATTCCCGCCTGGAGATGGTGCAAGTTTTGCCACCAGGTGAGGGACTCCGCCAGTTGGTGGGTGTGTCTGACCTTGTCCTGTAATCTGCCCATGGTTTGAGTCCACTGTAAGCGGAGGCACTATTGGGCTGTCTGCATGTGTAGGCGGGCTAATGGTATGATGTGACCGTTGAGGCCATATAGCCCAACAGGCGGAGAAAGAGGCGAGCCGGTACCGACTGGTGGTGTTGTACCTCTTCTGCCAATTGTATGAGGTGGTCTAAACTTTCTCTTCGGAGAATGGCCTTGACCTGTAATGTGTTCAACTGAGCCCCTATGAACTCCAGACTTTGAGTTGGAGAGAGATGGGATTTGGGGTAGTTGATGAACTTCAGGTGCTGCAGTGGGAGGGTTATACGCTCTGCAGCCTGACTGACCTCTGAGGCCGTACCATCCCTGATTAGCCAGTCGTCCAGGTAGGGGAAGACGTAAGCCCCTTGAAGGCACAAGTGGGTGGCTACCATGGCCAAATACTTGGTAAAGACTCTTGACCTGAAGACCAGGCCAAGGGCAGCTCTTTGTACTGGTAGTATCCTCCTCCCACCACAAACCGTAGGTACTGCCTGTGGGAAGGGTGGATCAGGATGTGAGTGTACGCATCCTTTAGATCCAAGGAGCCCCACCAATCTCCCTGGCGAGGTAAGGCAGCAATATTCCAAGGGAGAGCATCTTGAACTTCTCACTATGGGCCTGAGGCACCCTTTTCTTTTGGGGACAAGGAAGTACCTTGAGTAGAAGCCCTTTGCCCATAGATGCTTGGGTATGGGCTCCACTGCATTGTCTCTGAGCAGACCTGCGAACTCTGAGAGCAGAAGGGTCTGGTGAAGGAGAGGTTGCACTGACTCTCCTGGAAAGATCCTGGGTGGTACCTATTGTAAGTGGAGGAGGTATCCCTCCTTTACCACTTGCAGCACACACTGGTCTGAGGTGATCTTGGCCCACTTGTGGGCAAAGAGTGCCAGGCGGCCCCTTGTGGGCTGGTGAAGGTCTTCCGAGGGAGGGGAGGTCCTGCCCTGGGAGTCAAAAACTCCCCCCTGTTTGGGCTGGAGCCGGGGCCTGTGACTTTTGAGTCTTGGGCTTCTGAGCTCCTTGGCCCTGCCTCTTAGAGTGAGAACCCTGTTGTTGGTACAAGAAGGACTGGTAGTGGTGACTCTTTTGGAAGTGCCCCTTTTTCCCCGGGAATAGGGTCTTTTCCCCAAAGGTTTTTTGTGGGGAAAGGAAGAGGTCTTCTTTGAGAACCTCTGGTAGTTCACCACTTCGGCTTCTATCTCGGCTGCCTTGTCGGCCATGGGTTTTTCGAACAGGTTCTCACTGGTGCAGGGATGTCGAGCAGCTTGTCCTGGACTGTAGCCAGGCTTGGTGTTGAGCCCCAATGCCAGCCACTGCTACTCGAGCTGCTGATTCAAATCTGTCGTAAGCCGCCCAAGAGAGGAACTTTGAGCAGTCCTTGATCCCGGAGGTCAGAGCTTGGAACCGTTGGAGAGGATCCCCAGCTAGCCCCGCTGAGAACCCAGACAACTCCTTGGTGAGGGCCTTCAGATGCATGCCTATGTATAGCTCATAGGCCTGGATTTGACACCCCAGCATTGAACCCTAGTAGCACTTGTGGCCAAGGGCTTTGAGGACTCTAGCATCTCTTCCAGGGGGAACAGAAGAGTAAGTCTTCTGGCTGTTGAGTTTTTGCATGGTTGGCTGGACAACCATGGAGTTATATGGGAGTTAGGCCCCTTCCTGACAGGGTATATGTCATTGAGGCATCGGCTGACCACCAGCACCAACGCTGGGGTTTCCTACATTCCTAACAGTAGCCATTCAAGGATTGGCTGTACTGGCACTGTGAGAGTTTCCTTGGGTGGAGATTCGAACTGGAGAATCTCCAGTTCCTTGTTGCGTGGATTCTCCTCTGCCTCGGTTTGCACTGAAAGGGCTCTGGCCATATCCCTGACAAAGTCGTGGAAGGCCACGTCCTCTGGAGGAGAATGGTGCCAGGGGAGACGAGTCCGAGAAGACATCTCAGTGCCATCTGGTTTCCCACTCGCGGTGTCTGAGGCCCTCCCAAGGACTGGGGTCCGAATCTTGGAAACTGGTCGAGGAGGACTGGATGCCCGAGGAATGGGACCAGGACCTTGACTGGGGCAGAGGATTTGCCTGAGGCTGGTATGCTCGAAGCTTGGCTCAATGACCGGAGACTCCCCGCAAGTCGTGAGCCCTGTTGTCGGGGCAGATGATACGGATGAACCAGCCATCATTGCCTGCTGCATGGCCAGGATAGCAGTGATGTTCTGCTCCATGGCTGCCATTCTGAATTCCAAGCCAGAAGGCTCTGCAGCTTTTGGCGTGGGCACCAAAGATCTCAGGCCTAGCGCCGGCACTCTTGCGAGTGCGTCCTCTATGAGGACTACAGTCTCGAGGAACCTCACATGGTCTCCACCGGCCGAGGAATCCTTTTTTAGGACCTTGGTGGGACGCTTCTCGGAGACACCCGAGTCCCTCCAAGAAGTCTTATCGGGTTTCTCTGATGGGACCTTGACGGACTTCGAGGATGTTTTCTTCTTTCACTCAGGGTCCGAGGTCTTCTCGGAGGAGTCACCACTGCGGGACTCCAAGGATGCTTGCGTCTCATGGGAAGTGCTGGGTTTGGAGCTCTGCGTCGGGGAGGCCGGTTCTGAGTTGGACCTTGGGAACAGTTTCTCCTGCAACTCCAACCTCTTTTTATTGGTGTTAGGTATCATGGCCTGGCACAGGTCGCAGGAGATGCTATCATGGTCCGGTCCCAGGCAGCATAATCAGCAGTCATGGGTGTCAGTGTCAGACATAGTTTTGACTGCAGCGGTCACATTTTTTGAACCCACCGGGGGACATGGTGGGAAACACTCGGCTGGGGTTGACGACCCCTGGGTGAAAAAGGGCATGAATGCCGGTCGAGACAAGCCTCAATCAAAAAATGGAGAAAGGAGCAGAGAACAGCGCCAGCTCGAGGCAGGAAGAAGAACCGGTACGCAAACCAGAACAGCTAATTTTTAAGGATATAGCAAGGATTTTTCTGGGGAAACTGGACCGATGTCAGTCAGCTCTGCGGAAAAAAGGAGATTGAGCAAGATGGCACCCTTGGGCATGAAGGGGACCACGCATGCGTGGTGGCATGTTCCAAAGGCTTTCTTTGAAAGCTGGGGAAATGCTCCATGTGGACTCTGTCGGCGTCACCCACATGTGAGGACTGACTTCCTGCTTGTTCCTGGAGAATACCTGCTACAGGTGTGTAACTCTGTTTCACTACTCTTCTTGAATATATTTTTGTCATCTTGAGAAAGCCCATTAAGTGAGTATTTTTGCTGAAATTATCAGTGAAATCCCATGTTGTGTTTTCCTGCTTGGGTTTTGCTCCTTACAGGAGGTTGGTGGAAGAGATTTATGCCCACTCCAGAGACCCTTTTATTAGTGCTCTGATCAGAGGGAAGAATATTGGTTGAGAGAAGAGTGACATATTAGCACAGACACCTGCAAATGTACTGCTTTGTACCCACCCTTGGGATTACCCTCAGCTCCTAATGACAGGGACTTGGCTATGTTCTGTCCCCACAGCTGCATGTGCATATTTATGTTTATTTTGTAATTTGCTGACAACCTACGAGCAGCTTTCTGTTTTTGGTTCTTTAATCTTTACATCTATAGGTTTCATGTTGCATGCAACCCATTCTTTCCAGTCTTCTGGATACCTCCCTGGTCCATACCTCGGCCCAAGGTACAACCTTTGACCCTATCGGTCAATTGCAGAGCCCCCTAACCCTTTGTATTCTTCTATACCCCTCACTCTTGGGAAGAAATCTCCATCTTGGGCACACCAAGTAAGGCTCCTTGTAGCTCTCTGCCTCTCCATCCCTGCATGCTCAATATCTTTTCATTGGTTGAGCGTTCACTTTTCAGCATCCACCCCTACTGAGTTGTGCAGCTAATTCGATGACCCATCCTATCAGCCATTGATGAACTGAAGCAGTTAACTTTCTGGTTAAATTTGGAACCCAGCAGAGAGCTTGTAGTTTTAAATTTAATAGTCACTCAGGGCCTAGCATCAGCAAAGTACTTTTAGTTTAAATTTAAAACACAGAAGAGAGCTTTCTGGTTAAATTTAGAACCCAACAGAGAGCTTGTAGTTTAAATTTCATAATAAGTTAGAGCCTAGCAGCAGCAAAGAGCTGTAATTTAAATCAAATCAGAATATAGCTTACCTCAGCAGCACAGGACAGGGTACTGTGTAGCAGCCCTCTTTTAATAAGTGTTATTTCCCTCCCTCCCTCCCCAACACCCACCCACCCCTGGGATAATCGTAGCTTTATAGGTACTTACACATCTTAAAAGACAGGAAGTGCTCTCAGGTGCAGCTCGTTACCCAAATCAGTCATACACTAAGGACCTGAGATTAATTAAGCTTTGGGTGAACAAGGTATATTAAACATATTAGGTACAGTTTTATTAGTATAAATATCCATAGCAACCCTTAGTAAGTAAAGAACTTAAAGATCTAAACACAAACTTAAAACTAAGATGCAGACAGCAGTCCAGCAGCGAGATGGGGGCTTTCCAGTCTTTTGCATTGAGTGTCACATGTATGATTTTCTCCCAGTTGGTGAGAGGTCTTACATGTGCACTAGGTGCAAGGAGCTCTTTGCTCTCAGGGACCGAGTCCCTTCCCTAGAGGCTAGAGTAGCAGACTTGGAAAACATAAGAAAGATAGGTACATAGATGAGACCTACAGGGATATAGTCCTGAAGTCCCACCTTCAGTCTGGCAGCATCCCTGTTGCCATGGAGGAGAGAGGTCACGTGACAGGAGAGCATCATCCTGGTGTGGCAGAAAGTGATCCTGTAACTAGGACCTGTCCTCCAGGTGATGTAAAACCCTCTCGCACCGAGGACGTTTCTCCAGGGCCATGTGCCCATGAGGGAAGGATTAGGACTGCCGTTATAGTTGGTGATTCGATCATTAGGCATGTAGATAGCTGGGTGTCTGGTGGACGTGAGGATCGCCTAGTAACATGCCTGCCTGGTGCGAAGGTAGCGGACCTCACGTGCCACCTAGATAAGGTCTTAGATAGTGCTGGGGAGGAGTCTGCTGTCTTGGTACACGTCGGTACTAATGACATAAGAAAATGTGGCAGGGAGGTTCTGGAGGCTAAATTTAGGCTTTTAGGTAGGAAGTTGAAATCCAGAACTTCCAGGGTAGCTTTCTCCGAAATGCTTCCCGTTCTATGCGCAGCACCCAAAAGGCAGGCAGAGCTCCGGAATCTCAATGCTTGGATGAGACAATGGTGCAGAGATGAAGGTTTTGGATTTGTTCGGAACTGAGGAACATTCTGGGGAAAGGAGGGGCTCTTCCGAAGGGATGGGCTTCACCTTAACCGAGATGGAACCAGGCTGCTGGCATTAATCTTTAAAAAGGAGATAGAGCAGCTTTTAAACTAGATAATAGGGGAAAGCCGACAATCACCCAAGAGCAGATGGTTCAGAAGAATGTATCCTTGAAGGATACTACCAAAAGCAGAGAGGTTCCAAAAAAGAGTAAAGTAGCCCAAATGCCCTCGAGTATGGAGCAGACAGAGCTTAGAGATCCCAAATTACCGATGCCTACCAATAGCCAGATTAATATGAATAAAATACAGTCTCCAAAGGCTTGTATGCAAATGCTAGAAGTCTAAAAAATAAGATGGGAGAGTTAGAATATATAGCACTAAATGAGAGGTTAGATATGATTGGAATATCAGAGACATGGTGGAAGGAGGACAACCAGTGGGACACTGTGATACCTGGGTACAAACTATATCGTAATGATAGAGCACAACCCCTCCACCAATTTGATCAGCTCTATGTTAGAGAGGACATTGAGTCAGAAAGGATTAAAGTTTTGCAGGAAACAAAATTTGCTGTAGAATCCCTATGGATTGAAAATCCATGTAAAACGGGGAAGGCGATGGCAGTGGGGGTGTACTATCGACCGCCTGGCCAGAATGAACATGTCCCATCATATCCAGACTCATGATTCAATCATTTACAACAGGAACTTTCCCTCGTACCCTTAAGCAAACATCCATAAGGCCATTACTAAAAAACAACAAACTTGACCCTCTTAAACCAGAATCATATAGACCTATTTCAAGTATTCCATTACTAGCAAAAATTTTGGAAAAAGAAGTACAAAAACAAATTCAGGATCATATAGATCTTAACGCCCCACTGGACTCATGCCAGCACGGTTTCAGAGAATTCCACGGTGTGGAAACGCTTCTAACTACTCTGTTCAGCAGCTTATTATCAGGAATTGATAACATCCGCCAAGGGTTCGTCCTTGTTTTTCTTGATATCGCAGCCGCTTTTGATTCTGTTAGCCATGAACGCCTCCTTGAGCGTCTCAAAGGGAAGGGAATTACTGATAAAGCACTTGAGTGGTGTAGATCCTACCTTTCTGACAGATGGCAACAAGTACAATCCAACGATACTTCATCAGATCAGTTTCATCAAAAACAAGGGGTCCCTCAAGGCTCATCCCTTTCCGCCCTTATGTTTAATATATACATGCAGCCTATCTGTAACCTGATTCGATCCTTTAGAGTTAACTGCATGATATACGCGGATGATGTACTTTTATATTTTCCTTTTACAACTGAGAACCCTGATCTCAATCCATTAACTAACTGCATAAATGAAGTATCCAACTGGCTACAATCCCAAAATCTAAGGATCCAACACAAGAAAACGGAGGTGTTATTTATTACACGTAACCAAAATTTCACTGCTCCATCCTTTTTGAAAGTGAATGATGCTAACCTCCAGACCAAGACCACCATCAGATACCTCGGTGTCACTTTAGACCAGAAATTAGATATGAAAGCACATATTAGTAATATTGTAAGAGCAGTACAAAATACGCTCCCTTAGACACCTTCGATCCTTGCTAGAGCCAGACGATTTTAGAACCATCTATCAGGCGCTAATCATACCTCATTTTGATTATGCGAACTCAATTTTACAAGGTCTTCCACAAACCACCTTACACCCACTTCAAATGGCTATGAATGCTGCAGCTAGAGTCCTTCATGGAGCTTCCCGGAAAGACCATATCTCACCTATTCTAAAACATCTTCATTGGCTCCCAATTCAAAGTAGACTCACTTTCAAAATTTTACTAATTACATTCAAAGCCTTCAAAGAACTCTCATCTTCATCAATATCAGACTTGATCCAAACACCACCCCTCAATAGAGACAGAAGGTCAGTAACACTCAATACTCTGTTAGTCCCTAAATCAATATCACAGTGTACCAAAACTACTTCAGACAGGGCCTTTTTATTCTGTGCACCAAGGTGTTGGAATAGCCTCCCTCAAAACATCCGAGCAATACCAGACCTTTTGCAGGTTCGCAAAGCTTTGAAACACTACCTCTTCCTTTTATCTTATCCAGTAAACAATAAAGACATCTCAACCAACCCACAGACCTTCCACTCATACACATACAATACAGATACCCCACAGACCACATACACACAAAACTGAAGCCATGATGATATTATGACTATGTTTATTAATTATACCCTGTTATCCGAGTTATATTCTCCTGTTTTCTGTAAACACAAAGTACTGTTGAATTGTGTATCTCACTGTTTTTTGTGAACCGCGCTGATGCCTAATAGTGCGGTATATAAGAGTCTATAAATAAATAAAATAAATAAATAAATGGATGGTGAAATGCTCAAAGAAATCAAGGAAGCTAACAAATGTTACAGCGCAGTATTAATAATGGGTGATTTAAATTACCCCAGTATCGACTGGGTCAGTGTCACGGCAGGACATGCTAGGGAGATAAAGTTCCTAGATGACATAAATGACTGCTTCTTGGAACAGCCGGTTCATGAATCGACCAGAGGGGAAGCCATATTAGACCTAGTCCTTGGTGGAACACCAGATCTAGTGCAAAAGATAAGAGTGTTGGGGCCACTTGGCAATAGTGATCATATAGCATGATCGCAATTGATTTAATTAGTGGAGGAGGGATAGTAAGGAAATCCACATTACTATCTTTTAACTTTCGAAAAGAAGACTATGATAAAATAAGGAAAATAGTTAAGAAAAAACTAAAAGGAGCAGCTGCAAAGGTTAAAGACTTACATCAAGCTTGGGTGTTGTTGAAAAATACTATCTTGGAAGCCCAGACCAGCTGTATTCCACGCTTTAAGAAAAGTAGAAGGCAGTCCAAAAAACTGCCAGCATGGTTTAAAGGTGAGGTCAGAGAGGCTGTTGTTGCCAAAAAAGCATCTTTCAGGAAATGGAAAAAAGCCAAACGACGAAACCTGGAAACAGCACATGCACTGGCAAGTCAAATGCAAGGCATTGATAAGGCAGGCAAAGGGAGAATTTGAGAAGAAGCTTGCTGCGGAAGCAAAAACGCGAAATAAAGACTCTTTCAAGGACATTCGTAGCAAAAAACCTGTGAGAGAGTCAGTTGGTCCGTTAGATGATGGAGGGGTTAAAGGGGCACTAAGAGGCGACAAGGCGATAGCGGAGAGACTGAATGAATTCTTTGCTTCGGTCTTTACTGAGGAAGATGTAGGGATGTTAGCCATGACTGAAGTGGTATTTAAAGGTGCGGAAGAATTGAAGGAAATATCAATACATCGGGAAGATGTATTACAACTATTAGATAAACTGAAGAGTAGCAAATCACCTGGGCCGGATGGTATACATCCAAGGGTGTTGAGAGAAGTGAAATATGAGATTGCAGACCTGCTATTAGTAATCTGTGAACTATCATTAAAATCATCTCTAATACCTGAAGATTGGAGACCAATTTGTAAAAATGTAACACCAATTTTTAAAAAGAGTTCCAGGGGTGATCCGGGAAACTACAGACCGGTGAGCCTGACGTCAGTACCGGGAAACATGGTAGAAACCATCATAAAGAATAAAATTACTCAGCATGTAGTCATGGCCTAATGGGAGACAGCCAACATGGCTTTAGACAAGGAAGATCTTGTCTTACTAATCTGTTATGTTTTTTTGAAGGTGTGAATAAACAGGTGGACAAAGGTGAGTCAGTTGATATAGTGTATCTGGACTTTCAGAAAGCCTTTGACAAGGTCCCTCCATCAGAGACTTTTGGCAAAACTAAAGAGTCATGGGATAGGAGGCTGGTGTACTACTGCGGATCAGGAACTGGTTAAAAGATAGAAAGCAGAGGGTAGGGCTAAATGGCCAATTTTCCCAATGGAGAAAGGTGAATAGTGGTGTACCCCAGGGATCTGTGCTGGGTCCGCTGCTTTTTGACATATTCATAAATTACCTGGAAAGTGGAATAACGAGTGAGGTTATCAAATTTGCAGATGACACAAAACTATTTAAAGTTGTTAAAACCCAAGAGGATTGTGAAAAATTGCAAGAGGATCTTGATAAATTGGAAGACTGGGCATCAAAATGGCAGATGAAATTTAATGTGGACAAGTGCAAGGTTCTGCACCTAGGGAAGAACAACCCAAACTATGGTTACACGATGCAAGGTTCCACATTAGGAACCACCACCCAGGAAAAAGATTTAGGCGTCATTGTGGATACCATGTTAAAACCCTCGGCCCAGTGTGCAGCGGCGGCCAAGAGAGCAAATAGAATGCTAGGTATGATAAGGAAAGGAATGGAAAATAAAACAAAAGATATTATAATGCCTCTATATCGTTCCATGGTGAGACCGCACCTTGAATATTGTGTGCAATTCTGGTCGCCGTATCTTAAAAAGGATATAGCGATTTTAGAAAAGGTAAAGAGAAGAGCCACCAAAATGGTAAAGGGGATGGAAGGATACTCCTATGAAGAAAGGCTAAAAAGGTTAGGGCTCTTTAACCTGGAAAAGAGACGGCTGAGGGGAGATATGATAGAAGTCTATAAATTAATGAACAGAGTGGAACGGGTAAACGTAGATTGATTGTTTATGTTATCAGAATATAGAAAGACTAGGGGACATGCAATGAGGCTACAGGGTAAACTATTTAAGACTAATAAAAGAAAATATTTTTTCACTCAACGTGTAATGAAACTCTGGAATTTGTTACCGGAGGATGTAGTAAAGGCTGTTAGTGTAGCTGGGTTTAAAAAAGGTTTGGACAAGTTCCTGGAGGAAAGGTCCATAAACCATTATTAAGAAGTGACCGAAGATATCAATGCTTGACCCAGTACAAGCATTGTGGAACTTGTGTCTCTTGGGGAAACTGCTAGGTACATATGACCTAGATTGGCCACTGTTGGAAACAGAATACTGGGCTTGATGGACCTTGGTCTGACCCAGTATGGCATATCTTATGATCTTATGATGCTAAGTATCATAAGGAAAGGAATGGAAAATAAAACAAAAGGTATTATAATGCCTCTATATCGTTCCATGGTGAGACCGCACCTTGAATATTGTGTTCAATTCTGGTCGCCGTATCTTAAAAAGGATATAGCGATTTTAGAAAAGGTTCAGAGAAGAGCCACCAAAATGGTAAAGGGGATGGAAGGATACTCCTATGAAGAAAGGCTAAAAAGATTAGGGCTCTTTAACCTGGAAAAGAGACGGCTGAGGGGAGATATGATAGAAGTCTATAAATTAATGAACAGAGTGGAACGGGTAAACGTAGATAGATTGTTTCGTTATTAGACTATATAAAGACTAGGGGACATGCAATGAAGCTACAGGGTAAACTGTTTTAAGACTAATAAAAAAATTTTTTTTCACTCAACGTGTAATCAAACTCTGGAATTTGTTACCGGAGGATGTAGTAAAGGTTCTTAGTGTAGCTGGGTTTAAAAAAGGTTTGGACAAGTTCCTGGAGGAAAGGTCCATAAACCATTATTAAGAAGGGACCCTGGATATCAATGCTTGACCCAGTACAAGCATTGTGGAACCTGTGTCTTTTGGGGAAACTGCTAGGTATGTATGACCTAGATTGACCACTGTTGGAAACAGGATACTGGGCTTGATGGATCTTGGTCTGACCCAGTATGGCATATCTTATGTTCTAACTCAGCCAGACTCCTGCTCCACTGAACCAATACTGGTGTTACACTCTCAGTTTCAACTCTTCCTTGTTCCACTTACCTGCAAGAAATAGTTGGAAATTAAGAGATCAAGCCTTCTCCTTGAATGTTGAACTGGTTTGTCTAACTGTTAAATAATACACTGGAAAAAAAAACTGTATGAGAACCCACATTCATACCTGGACTATGTGAACATTCCTCATATACAGAGAACCAGAAATGCATTCTTGATGTTTGCAAACCAATAAGTATTCTCACATACTAGCAACCCTCAGTGTTGAAACTGGAGCTATAAACCGAACCAGGCTTACTACTGCATTATTTATATAGAGCCATCAGTTTGCACAGCAGTAGCAATGTCTCTGCCTCCACAAACTTACAGTCTTTCTGGGCACAAGGGGTTAGTTCATGATTATAAGGTACATGATAGCAAAGCCACTGCAAGGCTATAAGGCATCTTAGGCAAACCCTCACTCTCTGGGGTGGTAATAACCTTAAAACAGCCACACAATGCCTGCCCAAAGCCTCGGGCACTGCATGCTGTTAGTTCTGCACTTTGAACAGCCGCTTCTGCCCCCTCTGATGCAGAATTCCTGTTTGCAAGGAAGTGGAAGTGGCTGGTCAAGGCACAGCACCAACAACATGCAGTGTTGGAAGCTGTAGGTAGGTGCTTTTTAGTCATTACCATTGCTGCAGGTCCCGGAGAAGGGTGTTAGTTGGCTCTCTAGGAGATTGCCTAGTTTGCCTAATGGGTAGCGCCAGCCCTGCGAGATTGATAGAGGAAATCAGAACAGACTGCACTGTTGTCACTGCACTATACATGGCATCCTTCTCTACTAACATTGTTTGTCTTGTTTGGTACAGAATTTAGAGTACTTGTTATATATTCCCTGCTAAGAAAGCAGATTAGGCTAATGGTTATAAAGTACCTTGCATCTTGCCTCAAAATGTAATCATCTCCAGTATCTGAAAAGGTGAGATCAGAAGAGAGGTGACTTCATCAAAGCTGCTTTGTGTCATGATTAGAAAAGATTCTATTTTTACTTAGCTACCAGCTTCAAGCTCCCATTAGAGTTCTTACTATGAAGACACTGCAGAAAGCCACATTCCTGCAATCATGCAGACAGCTAACAGAATGAAATGGTAATAATGTCAGTGCATGTTAACATCTCGAATGAAAGACTTGCAGCTGAAGTGTCACATTTAAAAGCAGAGATGGAACATTGCCCAGAACCCCACCCCTCTTGATCTTTACTACACCTGATTCCCCTCTGTGATAGAGGCGTAGGAACCCACCTCACTATGACCAACACCTGACCTCACCTCAAACTCCATACATAACATTGCCAGCTCTGTGATCATTTTTAAATGCCCGACCCGGCTCATCCTAATGTGCAGTGAACTTTATAAATTATGGCAGAGTCAGCAGTATCAGGTGCAAAGTTGAAGGAGAAGCAGGCAGATCAGGAGCAGCAGAGATGAACTCCCATTGTCTTAATGGCGGAGAAAGGATAGCTTGATGAAGGAGGTAAGAGGCAGGCAGGCAGGCAAAAAAATGGAAGGTACTCTGAGCACAGGGGAAGGGAGCAAACTGGGTTCCACTGTTAATTGCTTTTCTTGGATAGAAGTCAGAGGATAAGAGGAGGAAGTATCAAGCTTACAGTACATAAGAACATAAGATATGCCATACTGGGTCAGACCAAGGTCCATCAAGCCCAGTATTCTGTTTCCAACAGTGGCCAATCTAGGTCATACGTACCTAGCAGTTTCCCCAAAAGACACAGGTTCCACAATGCTTGTACTGGGTCAAGCATTGATATCCTGAGTCCCTTCTTAATAATGGTTTATGGACCTTTCCTCCAGGAACTTGTCCAAACCTTTTTTAAACCCAGCTACACTAACAGCCTTTACTACATCCTCCGGTAACAAATTCCAGAGTTTGATTACACGTTGAGTGAAAAAATATTTTCTTTTATTAGTCTTAAATAGTTTACCCTGTAGCCTCATTGCATGTCCCCTAGTCTTTCTATATTCTGATAACATAAACAATCAATCTACGTTTACCCGTTCCACTCTGTTCATTAATTTATAGACTTCTATCATATCTCCCCTCAGCCGTCTCTTTTCCAGGTTAAAGAGCCCTAACCTTTTCGCTTTTCTTCATAGGAGTATCCTTCCATCCCCTTTACCATTTTGGTGGCTCTTCTCTGAACCTTTTCTAATAACGCTACATCCTTTTTAAGATACGGCAACCAGAATTGCACACAATATTCAAGGTGCGGTCTCACCATGGAACGATATAGAGGAATTATAATATCTTTTCTTTTATTTTCCATTCCTTTCCTTATCATTCCTAGCATTCTATTTGCTCTCTTGGCCGCCGCTACACACTGGACCGAGGGTTTTAACAATGATGCCTAAATCTTTTTCCTGGGTGGTGGTTCAAATACACTATATCAACTGACTCACCTTTGTCCACCTGTTTATTCACACCTTCAAAAAAACAGAGATTAGTAAGACAAGATCTTCCTTGTCTATAGCCATGTTGGCTGTCTCCCATTAGGCCATGACTATCTACATGCTGAGTAATTTTGTCCTTTATGATGGTTTCTACCATTTTTCCCGGTACTGACGTCAGGCTCACCGGTCTGTAGTTTCCCAGATCACCCCTGGAACCCTTTTTAAAAATTGGCGTTACATTGGCAATCCTCCAATCTTCAGGTATTACAGATGATTTTAATGAAAATTCATAGATTACTAATAGCAGGTCTGCAATCTCATATTTCACTTTTTTCAACACCCTTGGATGTATACCATCTGGCCCAGGTGATTTACTACCTCTTAGTGCCCCTTTAACCCCACTATCATCTAATGGACCAACTGACTCTCTCACAGGTTTTTTGCTACGAATGTCCTTGAAAAAGTCATTTCACGTTTTTGCTTCCGCAGCAAGCTTCTTCTCAAATTCTCCCTTTGCCTGCCTTATCAATGCCTTGCATTTGACTTGCCAGTGCTTGTGCTGTTTCCAGGTTTCGTCGTTTGGCTCTTTTTTCCATTTCCTGAAAGATGCTTTTTTGACAACAGCCGCCTCTCTGACCTCACCTTTAAACCATGCTGGCAGTTTTTTGGACTTCCTTCCACTTTTCTTAAAGCGTGGAATACAGCTAGTCTGGGCTTCCAAGATAGTATGTTTCAACAACACCCAAGCTTGATGAAGTCTTTAACCTTTGCAACTGCTCCTTTTAGTTTTTTCTTAACTATTTTCCTTATTTTATCATAGTCTCCTTTTCAAAAGTTAAAAGGTAGTAATGTGGATTTCCTTACTATCCCTCCTCCACTAATTAAATCAATTGCGATCATGCTATGATCACTATTGCCAAGTGGCCCCAACACCCTTATCTCTTGCACTAGATCTGGTGTTCCACTAAGGACTAGGTCTAATATGGCTTCACCTCTGGTTGGTTCATGAACCGGCTGCTCCAAGAAGCCATCATTTATTTAATCTAGGAACTTTATCTCCCTAGCATGTCCTGCCGTGACACTAACCCAGTCTATACCAGGGTAATTGAAAACACCCATTATTATTACTGCGCTGTAACATTTGTTAGCTTCCTTGATTTCCTTGAGCATTTCATCATCCATTTGTTCATTCTGGCCAGGCGGTCGATAGTACACCCCCACTGCCATCGCCTTCCCCATTTTACATGGAATTTCAATCCACAGAGATTCTACAGCAAATTTTGTTTCCTGCAAAACTTTAATGCTTTCTGACTCAATGCCCTCTCTAACATAGTGCGCAACCCCTCCACCAATTTAATCAGCTCTATCATTACAATATAGTTTGTACCCAGGTATCACAGTGTCCCACTGGCTGTCCTCCTTCCACCATGTCTCTGAGATTCCAATCATATCTAACCTCTCATTTAGTGCTATATATTCTAACTCTCCCATCTTATTTTTTAGACTTCTAGCATTTGTATACAAGCATTTTAGAGACTTTATTTTAATCATATTAATCTGGCTATTGGTAGGCATGGGTAATTTGGGATCTGTCTGCTCCATACTCGAGGGCATTTGGGCTACTTTACTCTTTTTTGGAACCTCTCTGCTTTATACTTTTTTCTGAACCATGTGCTCTTGGGCGACTGTCGGCTTTCCCCTATTGTCTAGTTTAAAAGCTGCTCTATCTCCTTTTTAAAGATTAATGCCAGCAGCCTGGTTCCATCCCGGTTAAGGTGAAGCCCATCCCTTCGGAAGAGCCCCTCCTTTCCCCAGAATGTTCCCCAGTTCCTAACAAATCCAAAACCCTCATCTCTGCACCATTGTCTCATCCACACATTTTGACTCCAGAGCTCTGCCTGCCTTTTGGGTGCTGCGTGTGGAACGGGAAGCATTTCGGAGAACGCTACCCTGAAAGTTCTGGATTTCAACTTCCTATCTAAAAACCTAAATTTAGCCTCCAGAACCTCCCTGCCACATTTTCCTATGTCATTGGTACCGACATATAGCAAGGCAGCAGACTCCTCCCCAGCACTATCTAAGACCTTATCTAGGTGGCAAGTGAGGTCCGCTACCTTCGCACCAGGCAGGCATGTTACCAGGCGATCCTCACGTCCACCAGCCACCCAGTTATCTACATGCCTAATGATCAAATCACCAACTATAACGGCAGTCCTAACCCTTCCCTCATGGGCACATGGCCCTGGAGAAACTTCCTCAGTGCGAGAGGGTTTTACATCACTTGGAGGACAGGTCCTAGTTACAGGACCACTTCCTGCCACACCAGGGTAATGCTCTCCTGTCACGGGACCTCTCTCCTCCATGGCAACAGGGATGCTGCCAGACTGGAGGTGGGACTTCAGGACTATATCCCTATAGGTCTCGTCTATGTCTGTCTTTCTTATGCCTTCCAAGTCTGCTACTCTAGCCTCTAGAGAATGGACTCATTACCTGAGAGCAAAGAGCTCCTTGCACCTAGTGCACACGTAAGACCTCTCACCAACTGGGAGAAAATCATACATGTGACACTCAATGCAAAAGACTGGAAAGCCCCCATCTCGCTGCTGGACTGCTGTCTGCATCTTAGTTTTAAGCTTGTGTTTAGATCTTTAAGTTCTTTACTTACTAAGGGTTGCTATGGATATTTATACTAATAAAACTGTACCTAATACTTTTAATATTCCTTGTTCACCTGAAGCTTAATTAATCCCAGGTCCTTAGTGTATGACTGATTTGGTTAACAAGCTTCACCTGAGAGCACCTCCTTTCCTTTAATATGTGTAAGTACCTATAAAGCTACAATTATCTCAGGGGTGGGTGGGGGTGGGTGTTGGGGAGGGAGGGAGGGAAATAACACTTATTAAAAGAGGGCTGCTACACAGTACCCTGTCCTGTGTTGCTGAGGTAAGCTGTGACCAACTTCCTGGGTGATTAACAGTCTGTATTTGTTCTTGTGCAGGAGTAGCTTAATGGTTAGGGCAGTAACGAACAAGGTTTGAAGCTCGCTGCTGCTCTTTGAGATCTTTGGTAAGTCACTTAAATTTTCATTGCTTCAGGTACAAACTTAAGATTGGAAGTCATCCAGGGACAGGAAAATACCTACTGTACCTGGATGTAACTCACCTTGAAACTTCTGAGAAAAATGTGAGCTAAATCCCAGTCTCAAACCCTTTTCCTTAACTCAGGGTTGGCTCAAGGAGTTGTGGCTTTGAGCCACCATATTGGGGTCAGTCTTGTAATATGAATCACACAGCAGTTAGGCTGATATTACAAGAATGACCCCACACCAGATGATATCTTTGTTGCCTGACCATTTTATTTTTCAATTTTGGTTGGCCCTGGTCTCTCTCTACCATTTCCTCTTGTTGATTATTTCTTTAGTCCTTTTCTAGGATTTCATTTCCATTTTCTGTTTCTTCATTCTCCCTGTCTGCTTTTCTTCTTCCCCTTATCTGTCTCTGATGTTGATCCTTCAGTTTCATCTTTTTTTTCTTGGTTTATCTTATCTGTTTTATCTCCCTATAGATAGATTTCATTTCTCCTTGTCTCCCCCGCCCTTTTCATTTTTTGCTTTTCACCTACTTACCAGTTTTCCATTTCCTACTCTTACTTCTAGTTCTCCCATTCCCCAACTCTGTTTCATTCCTTCCCCAGCTTCCTATTCCTCTGTCTTTCACCCACTTTCTAGTCTCCCATTTCTGCCCTCAACACTCATCCCCTCCCCAGTCCTATCTATCTTCCTCTACCTCTTATGTTTATGTTGCTCTTTATTTGAAATAAAATTCCTGAGAAAGGAAAGCCATTCTGGTGACAGGAAAGGGTTAAAAGCAAAAGACACACAACTAAAAAGTAAATAGCAAACAAAGATATGACAAAGAAGGCTGTAGTATTTGAGCAAACCAGGGAAAACTAGGCAGACTGAGGACACACTAAAAGCTAACTCAAAAAGATGAGATTTTAGTTCTTTTTTAAAATGTTTCAAGTTTGGTTCTAATCTTAGGGGAGCAAGTAAACTGTTCCACAAAGCCAGGGCTGCAGCAAACGGGGGCACATCCAATGTGCCCTGACCTCCTGGCACTGAGCACGCTCGCGGGTTCCTTTTTATCACAGTCGCAGGAGAGAAGACAAACACCGCTCTTTACATCCACTGCTGTTCAGAGATCAGCTGGGGCTTTGGGCCTCCCTGCTCCCTCTGCAGCCAGTCAGGCGCGGGGCTCCTTCTGGTGTGTGGCAAGGGGGAGGGGGGCGGGGACTGGACAGAACAGGATGGGGGATTGGGAGGGACTGGAAGAGAACTGATACTGGGGTTTAGGACTGGAAATGGTCTGGGGATGGGGGACTAGGACTGAAAGGGAACTAATGACGGGAGGGACCAGTATAAAATACTTACTTTTGTCCACCGAACCATTCATACCTCTACTCTGCAATATCTTGGTGACCTTTTTCACTTTCCTACTTCTCATCGTCGCCTATGTTCAATACATACCTATCGTCTTGCCCTGGAGAGGGCTGGAACTAGAAGGGAGCTAATGCTGGGGGAGGACTGGTGCTGGCAAGAGAAAAAAAGAAGCTGGTGGAATGAGGATGGCGAGGGGAACAGATATTTTGTGTGGGAGGGAAGAAAAATCTATGATTGGCTGAGTATTGGGAGTGTAAATGGAGATTGAGGGTGGAAGGGTGAAATTTGGTTGGATGAAAAAGGAATAAAGAAAGAAATGGAGGAAAGAGCAAAAGGGGAAAGATCAGTATGTTGGAGGCAAATGTAGAGAGAATGGAAAAAAACTAGAAGAGAGAAAAAAGGACAAATGGAAAGTTAGCAGAAGACACAAAGGCAATGGAAAGTTAGCAGAAGACACAAAGAAAGTGACTGGGGCAAATGCAACTGAAAAATAAAATTCCCAAACAACAAAAGGTAAGAAAAAACGATTTTATTTTGAATTTATTAACTGAAATATGTCTGCACTGGGAAATGTGCATCGTTAATGTTTTGCGTTTTGTTTAGTACAAGAGGAAATTAATTTATAGCTTTATTTCTCCAGTGTTGTTGTACATTCCAAGTTTAGCTTTTGGGGTTCCCAGTTTAATTATTGTTTTCATATTTCTAAATTGTGATCCCTTGTTCTATGTTTGGTGACGGACTATGTTTTGCATGTATAACCGAGCTGCAGTATTCTGTTCATGTAGTTTCTCTGTGACAGTCCCACTTGTTCTCTTTCCCCAACAGGAGATGTATTGGTGTTCTCTGAGATGTAGTGGTTTGATATTTGCAGTGTTGCCTTTTGATAGGTAGGATTTGGTGCTTTGTGAGTCCTAGTAGTGCTGTAATGATATGGCAGGTTTGCTATGGGTTCTAAATGAGCAGGGTGTATAGTACTTTCTATTGTACCTGGCAGTTGACACTGGAGTATAATAATGTAGAAATCTGGTAGTTTCTTTAGTCTCACTGCCCATGCAAATGGTATTGAGACACTCATTAAGAGGCGTGTTTACTAAAAGTTAATGCACATTCATAAATGTTAATGTGCGCCAAGTGCAGCAACACCCATTTATTTCTATTGGCGCAGTGGCACTTAATGCACGTTAATATTTAGTAAGCATGCCCCTAAGTCCATTGCCAGGAGAAAAAAAAAGAGGCTTGTGAAGGGCTCTTTTTAAAGCTGCCTAAAATTTTAGATGGGCAATATATACATTTTAAAATAAAATAAATTAAATTAATGCAAATGAAGTCTAGTGACTATGCAAATAAGACTCTGCAATGAGTCGCCGCACATAGCCCCGCATCACCCTTGGGCCGCCCCTGATGCTAGGCTACCATTTATGATTCAACACCCACAACACAATCCAATCAAATTAGGGAAAACTCAAGGCTGAAACCATTTCATGTGTCGGAGTATGTCAGCCCAGTGTCAGGGAAGCATCCCGCAGACACCACTGTGACCACTCACTTTATTATAAATAATTTTTGTTTAAAAATGTGCAAAAGTGCAAAAATAGAGCAATGAACTTAGCTTCTTAAGTGCAAAAATAGAGCAATGAACTTAGCTTCTTAAGTAGAGCACCGCCGAAGTGCCTTCATCAGTTAGATTGACAACATGGTCCACGTTTCGGGTTATAGCAATTCTAACCCTGCTTCAGGTCCTGCTTCTCGGCAAATGGCGATTGAACTTGCATAGCCCAGAAAACCCGTCTTCTTTATCTTCGGCGGCGTCTGACGTCATAGGAGGAAAGCAGATGATGAACCAATCACAGCAAAACATCCTCCGAGTCAATACATAGGGGAATCCCACAACATAGGGAATACCCTGAAAGGCTCATCGGATTAAAAACAAAAAACGATCAAATAATCGTGTACCAGTCCAGTTGAGAGTTAAGCCCATTCGGGGCCACAGCATTCAAAGTGTAAATCCATCTCTGCTCGCGTAATTGAAGGCACTGTTCACGGTCTCCCCCTCGGGGATCCAGGGGAATGTGATCCAACACACGCCACCATAGTGAAGTGAAATCATGATCCCGTTGTAAATTATGCTCAACCATCGGGGCAGAGAGTGTCTTGGTACGTAAACGTGAAGCGTGTTCTGCAAGCCGAAGTTTCACCGCTCGTTTTGTCCGACCTACATAGTACAAAGAGCAAGGGCAGATCACCAGGTAAACTACGAAATCCGTAGAACAGTCGGTATGCCAACGAGTAGTGTAGGTCCGGGATGTATGACAATCAGTCCATTCAGAGCCCCCAATGGTGGTAGAGCAATATGAGCATCGTCCACATGCTTCATGACCACAATCCCCGTGAAACCGTAAAGGGCGATCCACTTCAGAAACAGTAGACATGACTTTGTCTCTAAGGTTAGCAGATCGAGAATAGGCTATCCGCAGGGTACTATCTCGAAAACAAGCATGTACACCAACTAGAGGCCAAAACTGGTGCAATAATTTTGTAACTGCTGTGATTTGTCGGGTGTATGGTAAAACTCCTGTGATTACAGAGGGGTCAGAGACTAAATTTGAAGATGTTGAAGAGGAAGTATACCATTCCGGATGCGTGAAGCGCGCCCTCTTATATGCCCGTGATATCACCTGGGGGGGATACCCCCGCTGAAGCAATCGGGACATGAGCTCACGGGCATGCTTCTTAAATTCCATCAGAGTCGAGCAGTTTCGGCGTAGCCTTAAAAATTGCCCATATGGAAGACCTTGTTTTAGAGCCCTTGGATGGAAACTCTGATAACTCAAAAGAGTGTTTCGTTGCACTGATTTCCTGTACAAGGTAGTCTGAAAACCCATAGGTGTGCGAATAACCTGAACATCTAAAAATTGTAAAGTCGTGGCTGAAATCTGTGCCGTAAATTGTATCCGAGGCATGTGAGAATTCAATCAAACCAAAAATTGTTCAAGATCAGACCGAGCACCACTCCACAAGAAAAAAATATCATCAAGAAAACGCCTCCAGAAGGCTACTTGAGCAAATGCTGGATCTGAATACACATAGAGCTGTTCAAAAACTGCCATGTAGATAGTGGCCAAAGATGGTGCCACAGTGGCCCCCATGGCGATACCATGTATTTGTCGATAGTAAACGCCCTGGAATAAGAAAAAATTCTGGTCCAGTACAAGCTCCAGCAATGATAACAGGAACGACCGAGGTATTCGATCAGGCAAAGTCAGAGGGTAATCAGACAAACATCGCAACATCTCCTCTTGATCAATATTTGTATAAAGGGACTGAACGTCCAAGGATACAAGGAAATGATAAGTATTCATCGCCTGGCAAGATTGTAATTGCATCAAGAAATCACTCGTATCCCTGAGGTATGATGGAACCCGTGAGGCTGCAGGTTGCAAAAATATGTCACAAAATTGAGACAGAGGTTCGAGTACAGAATCCCTACAGGACACAATCGGGCGTCCCGGTGGATCAATAAGGGACTTATGCACTTTAGGAACTAGGTAAAAAATCGGCGTCTTGGGGTGCTGTTTGAGCAAAAAACTCCTCTCATTCCTAGTTATCCAATTGCTCAGGAACGCATTTGACACTAAAGTTGAAATCTGAGCTTGTAAAGCCACAGTAGGGTTCATCGGGAGAACAATGTAATTAGTGCAATCCTGTAGATGAACCTCCGCTTGACGTTGATATTGGGCCGGGGAGAGCAACACCGTGGCGCCCCCCTTATCCGCCCGCCGTACTATCACATCCAGAGTTCGAAGCTCAGCCAGCGCCTTAGTCTGGTCCCTGGAAAAATTGGAATACCGCGGAGATTGTTGCTTCTCCAATTCATTCAACCGATGGAAAACAAGAGATTGATATGTCAAGATGGAGTGATCAGGGGCACCCGGAGGTAACCAGCGAGAGGAGTTCCTCACCAAAGATATATCCGGAGCACCAGGGGTAAGAGACATATGCTGTATTACCCGCAATTTTCGAAAAAATTTATATAAGGCTAATCTCGTGGAGAAGCCATCATAACCAGGAGTGGGAACAAATGACAATCCCAACTCCAAAACCTGTTGTTGTTCCATTGTCAAGGCCACCCCAGATAAATTTATGATGGACGACTCTTTGTCCGGGACCTGGTGTCCGGTCCCTGCCAAAAATCCTGTTGATAATTCCTCCTAGACCTGCGGCCCCTGGAGATATTACTTCTACCGCGATCACTTGCGTCAGGCCGAACTACTGGAAATTCCGACCCTCCCGGCTCACTGTTGCCAGATTCAGTGGAATCAGAATCACCAGTGAAGGTCACATGGCCATGACCTTCACTGGTGATTCTGATTCCATTGAATCTGGCAACAGTGAGCCGGGAGGGTCGGAATTTCCAGTAGTTCGGCCTGACGCAAGTGATCGCGGTAGAAGTAATATCTCCAGGGGCCGCAGGTCTAGGAGGAATTATCAACAGGATTTTTGGCAGGGACCGGACACCAGGTCCCGGACAAAGAGTCGTCCATCATAAATTTATCTGGGGTGGCCTTGACAATGGAACAACAACAGGTTTTGGAGTTGGGATTGTCATTTGTTCCCACTCCTGGTTATGATGGCTTCTCCACGAGATTAGCCTTATATAAATTTTTTCGAAAATTGCGGGTAATACAGCATATGTCTCTTACCCCTGGTGCTCCGGATATATCTTTGGTGAGGAACTCCTCTCGCTGGTTACCTCCGGGTGCCCCTGATCACTCCATCTTGACATATCAATCTCTTGTTTTCCATCGGTTGAATGAATTGGAGAAGCAACAATCTCCGCGGTATTCCAATTTTTCCAGGGACCAGACTAAGGCGCTGGCTGAGCTTCGAACTCTGGATGTGATAGTACGGCGGGCGGATAAGGGGGGCGCCACGGTGTTGCTCTCCCCGGCCCAATATCAACGTCAAGCGGAGGTTCATCTACAGGATTGCACTAATTACATTGTTCTCCCGATGAACCCTACTGTGGCTTTACAAGCTCAGATTTCAACTTTAGTGTCAAATGCGTTCCTGAGCAATTGGATAACTAGGAATGAGAGGAGTTTTTTGCTCAAACAGCACCCCAAGACGCCGATTTTTTACCTAGTTCCTAAAGTGCATAAGTCCCTTATTGATCCACCGGGACGTCCGATTGTGTCCTGTAGGGATTCTGTACTCGAACCTCTGTCTCAATTTTGTGACATATTTTTGCAACCTGCAGCCTCACGGGTTCCATCATACCTCAGGGATATGAGTGATTTCTTGATGCAATTACAATCTTGCCAGGCGATGAATACTTATCATTTCCTTGTATCCTTGGACGTTCAGTCCCTTTATACAAATATTGATCAAGGGGAGATGTTGCGATGTTTGTCTGATTACCCTCTGACTTTGCCTGATCGAATACCTCGGTCGTTCCTGTTATCATTGCTGGAGCTTGTACTGGATCAGAATTTTTTCTTATTCCAGGGCGTTTACTATCGACAAATACATGGTATCGCCATGGGGGCCACTGTGGCACCATCTTTGGCCACTATCTACATGGCAGTTTTTGAACAGCTCTATGTGTATTCAGATCCAGCATTTGCTCAAGTAGCCTTCTGGAGGCGTTTTCTTGATGATATTTTTTTCTTGTGGAGTGGTGCTCGGTCTGATCTTGAACAATTTTTGGTTTGATTGAATTCTCACATGCCTCGGATACAATTTACGGCACAGATTTCAGCCACGACTTTACAATTTTTAGATGTTCAGGTTATTCGCACACCTATGGGTTTTCAGACTACCTTGTACAGGAAATCAGTGCAACGAAACACTCTTTTGAGTTATCAGAGTTTCCATCCAAGGGCTCTAAAACAAGGTCTTCCATATGGGCAATTTTTAAGGCTACGCCGAAACTGCTCGACTCTGATGGAATTTAAGAAGCATGCCCGTGAGCTCATGTCCCGATTGCTTCAGCGGGGGTATCCCCCCCAGGTGATATCACGGGCATATAAGAGGGCGCGCTTCACGCATCCGGAATGGTATACTTCCTCTTCAACATCTTCAAATTTAGTCTCTGACCCCTCTGTAATCACAGGAGTTTTACCATACACCTGACAAATCACAGCAGTTACAAAATTATTGCACCAGTTTTGGCCTCTAGTTGGTGTACATGCTTGTTTTCGAGATAGTACCCTGCGGATAGCCTATTCTCGATCTGCTAACCTTAGAGACAAAGTCATGTCTACTGTTTCTGAAGTGGATCGCCCTTTACGGTTTCACGGGGATTGTGGTCATGAAGCATGTGGACGATGCTCATATTGCTCTACCACCATTGGGGGCTCTGAATGGACTGATTGTCATACATCCCGGACCTACACTACTCGTTGGCATACCGACTGTTCTACGGATTTCGTAGTTTACCTGGTGATCTGCCCTTGCTCTTTGTACTATGTAGGTCGGACAAAACGAGCGGTGAAACTTCGGCTTGCAGAACACGCTTCACGTTTACGTACCAAGACACTCTCTGCCCCGATGGTTGAGCATAATTTACAACGGGATCATGATTTCACTTCACTACGGTGGCGTGTGTTGGATCACATTCCCCTGGATCCCCGAGGGGGAGACCGTGAACAGTGCCTTCAATTACGCGAGCAGAGATGGATTTACACTTTGAATGCTGTGGCCCCGAATGGGCTTAACTCTCAACTGGACTGGTACACGATTATTTGATCGTTTTTTTTTTTAATCCGATGAGCCTTTCAGGGTATTCCCTATGTTGTGGGATTCCCCTATGTATTGACTCGGAGGATGTTTTGCTGTGATTGGTTCATCATCTGCTTTCCTCCTATGACGTCAGACGCCGCCGAAGATAAAGAAGACGGGTTTTCTGGGCTATGCAAGTTCAATCGCCATTTGCCGAGAAGCAGGACCTGAAGCAGGGTTAGAATTGCTATAACCCGAAACGTGGACCATGTTGTCAATCTAACTGATGAAGGCACTTCGGCGGTGCTCTACTTAAGAAGCTAAGTTCATTGCTCTATTTTTGCACTTAAGAAGCTAAGTTCATTGCTCTATTTTTGCACTTTTGCACATTTTTAAACAAAAATTATTTATAATAAAGTGAGTGGTCACAGTGGTGTCTGTGAGATGCTTCCCTGACACTGGGCTGACATACTCCGACACATGAAATGGTTTCAGCCTTGAGTTTTCCCTAATTTGATTGGATTGTGTTGTGGGTGTTTTGTATTTTATAATCCAATACGGTTCTTGATTTTTACGCTTGATACCATTTATGATTGACAACAAGACTGAAAGCAACCCCAAAGTCTGTACAGACAGCCAATTAGAAGGAATAGGATCCAAGATGCATGTACGTAGTTTTCCGAATAGCTTGTACTGAATGTGATAAGTCTGATAATGTGATGGAAGTAAAGTGAGACCAGGTATGGTTGACATTAGTAGACTCAAAATTGAGTGGATCAGGTAATAAAAATGAAGGATGGGTTGGCAGTGTCGTGAGAAAGTGATCAACTTTATCATCAACAAAGAAAGTAGCCAAATCCTCTGCAGAGGGTCCTGTCCAAATTGGGCAAGAATCAGCTGGTTTAAAGGGCCTAAGCTGGTTCACCATAGAGAAGACTGAATGCCCTGGGTTAGCTAAATCCCTTCTTATAGTGGAGTAATAAGTATTTTTTGCCTGCAGGATCTGGGAGTGGTAATGTGCATGACAGTTATTAAAATGCGTGAAGTCCAAAGAAGATTTACTCTTGCACCACTTCCTTTCAGCAGCTCTGGTGCGATGACTAAGGAAGCACAGGCTACCATGAAACTATTTATGTGACTGGCGCCGAGGCTGCAAACCTACTCTACGTGGGGCCACTGTGTTAAGTGCTGTGCTAAGGACATCATCCCAGGTAGTGGCCTGGGCCTGTACTGGCAGCATGTGGAAACATTTTGGAAAAAGGGTTTCTGCTGAGGGGAATGCAGATAGAATATCACGGGAGATGCGTTAATAGGGCCGCAAGGGCTCTGCGGAGGAAGCAGATGTGCAATGCGTGTGCGCATGAGATGGGAGCGCGGGCAGGGAAAGATCAAAGAGAAAGGGGCTATGATCTGTCCATGGTAGAGGCACTACATGGCTATAGAGTGCTAATGAACTAATATCTTGTGGCGTAATAATGAGGCCGAGGGTGTGTCCCGCTGTATGCGTAGGGAAACAAACATGTTGTAACAGTCCATGATCTGAAAGGAAGGTACTAAACATTTTATCATAAGGCCAAGTGGGATGATAGTAATGGATATTAAAATCCCCCTAGAACTAAAAGATTAGATCCTACCAGCCCTGTCTCTTCCCTATCACTCATTCCTTTTCCACCTCCAGTTCTTTCCACATTAGGAATCACCACCCAGGGAAAGGATCTAGGAGTCACTGTGGATAACACGTTGAAACCCTCCTCTCAGTGTGCAGCAGCGGCCAAGAAAGCAAATAGAATGCTAGGAATCATCAGGAAAGGAATGGAGAATAAACAAAAGGATATTATAATGCCTCTGTATCGTTCCATGGTGCGACCACACCTTGAATATAGTGTGCAAGTCTGGTCACCATATCTTAAAAAGGATATAGTAGAATTAGAAAAGGTACAGAGAAGAGCCACCAAAATGGTAAAGGGGATGGAAGGATACCCCTATGAAGAGAGGCTAAAAGAATTAGGGCTCTTCAACCTGGAAAAAAGACGACTGAGAGGAGATATGGTAGAGATCTATAAAATAATGAATGGAGTGGAATGGTAAACATAGATCAGTTTACTCCTTCAAAAAGTAGAAAGACTAGGAGATATGCATTGAAGCTACAATGTAGCCCGTTTAAGACTAATTGGACAAAATATTTTTTCACTCAACGTGTAAACAAAGTCTGGAATTTGTTAACGGAGGATGTAGTAAAAGCTGTTAGTGTAGCTGGGTTTAAAAAAGATTTGGATAAGTTCCTGGAGGAAAAGTCCATAAACCATTCTTAAAGTGGACCAGGGAAATCCACTGCTTACTCCTCAGACAAGAAACATGGAATCTGTCTACCTTTTGGAAACCTGACAGGTACTTGTGACCTGGACTGGCCGCTTTTGGAAACAGGATACTGGGCTTGATCTACCGTTGGTCTGACCCAGTATTGCATATCTTATGTTCTTACCCCCCATGCAGGCTCTAATTCCTCATTTTACTTCCTCTGTGTCCACCCTCTCTCACTTCCTTCAAAGTCCTGTCCCCTTCCTTTGTTTCTCACCCTTTCTGTAGCCATCTATCCCTTTGAACAACCTCCCAGTCCCTCAATATCCTTCAGACCATCTCTCCTTCCCATCCTTCTGCATTCCATCTCACAGCTCTATTCACAGAGATAGCTGTATCATTAGACAAAGTGAGGTGGCCGCCTCAGGTCGCAAATTTTTGGGAGCAGCACAAAATTCCCCAAAAATACACCAGCAGTGGCTGCCACTGCACTTTTCCTGTGTCTGCAGTGGCAGGCTTCCTAGAATCAGACTTAAAAAAAAATGCAGGTCTTTGTATTCATGGAAGACCTGGATGGTCCCGCCTCTGTGACACATGCTTTTGCATCAGAGGGGGGGGGGAGGGGGGTCGGTATTAGTAAGGCCTTCCATAAGCACAGGAGTTGCAAAGCCCCGTGCTTTTGTTTTTTTTTCTTTTTTTACTTTGGAGCTTTGGAGGCCTGTCGTTGCCCCATTATAGGCACAGGAAAAGTGGTGGCAGTGGTAGGCAGGCGGGCAGTGGGGGTGACTGGAAGCCACTTCTGCCCCATACCAAAGGAAATCAACACTAGGCATTGGAAGGGGCATCAGCAGCACCAAAGATTTGGAGGTAAGTGCCGTGGGGATGTCTGAGGCCATTGCCAGTACTTCAGGTCCCGAAGAGGGGCAGCAGCAGATCACCCCTGGATTATTGGTGCTCTAGGTGGCTGCCTAGTTCACTTAAAGGTCACGCCAGTCCTGGGGGGGGCATACAGGGATGGAGGGCAGATGGTGGATAAGGGGTGGAGGAGTGGATAGTAGTTGGACATGGGATAGTGGTCAGAGGAATGGTGGGCAGATACTGAAAATGGAATAGAGGCCATAGGGGAGTAGGAGGCATAGAGGGATGTAGGGCAGAGGCTAGATACAGGGTAAGGATTGGAGGGCACATGTTGGACACAAAGTGGGGGAGTGGACGTAGTAAGAGAGAGAAAGGACATGCTGGACATGAGGTGGGGGAAGACCAAGAAAGAGGAGATGCTGAACATGGGGTAGGAATAGAGAGAAAGAGAGAGAGGAGATGCTGGACACGGGATGGGGAGAGGGAAAGAGATGCTGGACATTTCCAGCCCTATCCTAGCCCCCCATCAGTCCATCTCCAGTCCTAGTCCCCTTCATTAGCCCATTTCCAGTCCTATTCTAGCCGCCCCATCAGTCCATCTCCACGCCTAGCCCCCCCCCCCCCCCGAAGAGCTCTGTGCCTGCCTGACTGAAGTCAGAGGGAGCCAGGGAGGCCCAAAGTCCCGGCTCACCTCTGCACAGCCGCCGGAGTGAAGAGCAGCGTTTTCTTTCACTCCGGTGGCTGTATTCTCTTGCAGCCTGCTGACGCACTGATTACCAGGAGGTTAAAGAGCATTTCCTGTCTTGCGTAAAACAGGAAATGTGCTTTAACCTTTCAGTAATTTGCGCACTGGCGGGCTGAAAGAGAAGACAGCCACCGGAGTGAAGGAAAACGCCACTGTTCACTCTGGCGGTTGTGCAGAGGTGAGCCAGGGCTTCAGGCTTGCCTGGCTTCCTCTGAAGCCAGTCAGGGAGGTGCAGGGCTATGTGTGGGCTGGCCCTGCAAATGGTCAGGAGTTGGGATGCAATCAGTCTATCAGACAGCATCTGTGTCATGAAGTTGGCGCGGGGCCTTGTGCAAACAACATTCTCGCACATGTGTTGGGCCGGCCCTGATAAGAGAGAGAGGGGGAGAAACAGGATAGGGTAGAGATGTTGGACATCGGGGAGGTAGAAAAGAAAAAGAGAAAGGGAAAGAGTTAGTTGGTTGAGGAAGGATAGAGAGATGGGGTGTGAGAGAGCTGTGTTAAAGACTGAAAAATGGTAGGCAGACGCAGAAAAAAAGAGATTGAGAACTGGATAGTAAGAAGACACGAAAGCTAAGTTGACTGAGAAAAATAAACGGAAGAAAGCTGAACAGAAAAGATCAATGTCAGAGATGGAAGAAAGTGAAGAAGACAGGAGAGAAGAGATGTGGCAGATGGAGGGAAGGAGCAGGGGAACACCTTTTTAGTTAGAGGACTAGACAAACAAATCTCCAGCCCTGCCCCCAAGCTTTCTATTCCTGAGGTCCTGCTGGGCAAAATATTGGTGGGACATAAATCAGAGGCTGGGAGAATAAAATGGCCAGACAAACATCAAAGGTAAAAATATTAATTATATTTTTAAGTTAGTGATTAAAATATGTCTGTCTTTGGATTTTACAGGCCCAGTATTCCACCTACGGTGGTCAGCATTTTTAAAGCACCTGACCGCTGCAGGCAAAAGTGAAACTGGATATTCAGTGCCGGAACCTGGATATCCTCCAGCACAGAATATCCAGTTTCAGTGCTGACCGGCGCAGCTAGCCATACAGTGACAATATTCAGCTGCTGTCCAGACAGCTGAACTGCATAAAGTTAGGACAGCTATTGAGATGACCTGACTTTGTACAGGCACTTATCTGTTTAGTGGACTGGAAATCACCATTAACTGGCTAAGTGCTTGTCACACCTTCCACAGACAGCCCTGGCACTCTCCAGATAGTTCCATGGTGTTTAGAGGAGATTAGTGCCCCCTGAATATCCCCCTCAGTGGGGTTTATCCAGTTAGCAGGTCCTGCTAATCAGATACATCTCTTTGAATATTGGGCTGTATTATCTGCTGTGGTAACAGTTAGCGTAGTTACTCACCTGTAACAGGTGATCTCCGGGAACAGCAGGAATTTAGTCTTCACATATGGGTATCGTCGGTACCAACAGAGCCTGCGTGGGAATGCTCCCCAGCATCCAATAGGAACGCTTTTGGGAGCATCCCTCAGCACATGCGTGCTGCCTTCCCGCCTTTCGAACTGTCCCTCTTCAGTTAAGTTTGTAGCTGAGTGAATGGATAGAGGGATAGAAGAGAGAGACAGAGAGATAGAGAGACAACTCCTAGGGGAGGTGGATGGGTTGTGAAGACTAAATTCCTGCTGTTCACGGAGATCACCTGTTACAGGTGAGTAACTACGCTATCTCCAGGAACAAGCAGGAATGTAGTCTTCACATATGGGGACTCCCTAGCTGAAGATGCCAGGGAGATGACCCCAGGAAGCTGCCACCTATGATGAGGTGGGCCATGCTTCCTCCCATGGATCTCTGGCATCCCACCAGGGTTGGTGGGTAGGAGTTGTATTAGGTTTGAAAGAGATTTTGAAGAACAGCCTGGCCAAAGAAGGCATCCCGACGGGAGGCTTTATCTAGGCAGTAGTGGGCTGTAAAGGTATGTACCGAAGCCCAGGTGGCTGCTCGACAAATGTCATCAATAGACACAGAGTGAAGGTTAGCCATAGAAGTTGACATAGCTCTTACATTTTGAGCGGTGACATGGCCTTGAAGAGGAAGACTCTTACTCTCATAAGCAAAGGATATGCACTGTGCAAGCCATTTGGATAAAGTCCTCTTGGAGGCTGGAAGTCCCAAATGACTAGAATCAAAAGCAATAAAAAGTTGAGAAAACTTTCTATGTTGCTGTGTTCTTTGTAGGTAAAAAGCTAAGGCTCTTTTACAGTCCAAAGTGTGAAGGTTCTTCTCTGCATTAGAGGCATGAGGCCTCGGAAAGAATACAGGAAGATAAATCGCTTGATTTAAATGAAAAGATGAGACCACCTTTGGCATAAAGTGTGAATGAGTTCTGAGGACAACCTTATCATGATGAAACCTCATGTAAGGAGGACCAACCACTAAGGCTTGCAATTCATTAATGCGACGTGCAGAGGTGATTGCAATTAGGAAGATGACCTTCCAGGACAAAAACGTTAGGGTAGTAGTGGCTAAAGGTTCAAAAGGCGGTTTCATGAGCTGCCCAAGAACTAGATTTAAATCCCACGCCACCGGTGGTGGTTTGATGGGAGGTTTTGTTAAAAGAAGACCTCTCATAAATCTGGATATGAGAGGATGAGAGGAAATTGGTTGTCCATTTAGAGGCTTATAGGAAACTGTAATTGCGCTAAGATGGACTCTTACTGAATTGGTCTTTAGACCAGAATTTGATAAATGAAGTAGATACTCTAGTATCGACTCCAAAGGTATCACCAGGGGTTTAACCCCCTCTGGGAACACCATATAGTGAAACGTTTCCACTTAAAGGCGTAAGATCGTCTTGTAGAAGGTTTTCTAGAAGCCTGAAGGATATCCTTTACCTGTTGGGAAAGGTTGAGATCCTGAAGATTTAAGCTCTCAGCAACCAGGCTGCGAGATGCAGGGACTGGGGGATTTGGGTGCCACAGCGTCCCGCTCTCCTGGGAAAGGAGATCTGAAGCACAGCCTAACTCCAGAGGTGCAGCTTGAGAGAGATGTAGAAGCAGGGGATACCACATTTGGCGTGACCACCGTGGTGCTATGAGGATCATAGAGCCTCTGTCTCTCTGAAGCTTGAAAAGTGTTTTGGGGATGAGGGGAATGGGTGGGAAGGCATAGAGGAAGTCCTGACTCCAGTGAAGGAGGAAGGCATCCCTTGCCTGGCAATTGTGAGCCGAAATCCTGGAACAGAACCGGGGAAGTTTGGCATTCAGTGGACTTGCAAAGAGGTCTAATGTCTGGAGTCCCCCAGATGTGAAATATCTTTGTCACCTGGTCTGGGTGGAGAGACCATTCGTGAGGCAGCAATATTCGGCTGAGTTTGTCCGCCCAAAGGTTTTGAATGCCTGGAAGATATACCATGAGAAGGTGGATTTCATGCTCTCTGGCGAGGGCCCAAAGTCGTAAAGCTTCGTTGCATAACGACAGAGAGCCTGTTCCACCCTGCTTGTTCACATAGAACATGGCTACTTGATTGTCCGTTTGGACTAGGACTGTCTTGTAGCTGAGCTGGGCATGGAGTACTCGAATAGCTAAATAGATTGCTCTTAATTCCAGGAGGTTTATATGAAGACAAGCCTCCTATGGAGTCCAGGTGCCCTGGGTAGAGAGATGATGCAGGTGTGCTCCCCAACCCACCTGTGAAGCATCTGTTAGGGTGGCCTGGAATAGGGGTTGCTGGAAAGGGGACCCCACTGAAAGATTCTCCAGTGATTGCCACCATTGAAGGGACAAGATCAGCCGAGAGTTTGCTATCTTGTCTGACAAACGTCCTGTGGCCTGTGTCCACTGTGTGGATAGAGTCCACTAGGCTGCTCGCATGTGGAGGCGAGCATAGGGAACTACATGGACTGTGGATGCCATGTGTCCCAGTAACTGTAACAGTTCTCGAGCAGTTAGGGAGGATTTTCCCGCTGCTTGAGAAGCTAGTTGTACTATGCAAAGACACCGGGCCTGTGGAAGGAAAGCCCTTGACTGTCTGGTATCTAGACAGGCTCCTATGAACTCCAGAGACTGGGAAGGAACAAGTTGGGATTTTGGAACATTTATTACCAATCCCAAATATTGGAGGATTCGCATTGTGCATGACAGTGCAGAGCTGGTCTCTGCAACCGTGGGGGCTCGAATGAGCCAGTCGTCCAAATAAGGGAAGACAAAAATCCCTAGGGTTCGCAGGAATGCAGCTACTACTGCCATGCATTTTGTGAATACTCTTAGTGCGGAAGCCAGACCAAAGGGAAGAACCCTGTATTGGAAGTGTTTTCCCTTGAAAAGGAGTCGTCTTGTCATCTGTCATCTGGGAGAAGTGGGCTCATAAGCTCCAAATCTCCTGTGATCTCCTTAAGGAACATACCCATATATAAGATATATGAGCTGATCCTAGCTGAAAGCATGGAAGCTTGAAAGGTTCGACGCCCAAAAGCATCAAGAGGCCTGCATTCACGACCTGGAGGATTGGATGCATGTCTCTTTGCACTTTTCATCCTATGCATGGCTGACTCCACTACCATGGAATGGTGTGGCAGCTGAGTCTTTTGAAATCCAGGACATGGTGGAACTTGATACATGGTATCAAGCCTCCTAGAATGAGGAGATGTGGGCAAAGGTGTTTCCCACATTCTGAGCATCAAATCATGAAGAATTTCATGAATAGGCAGAGTGGCTACCTCCTTTGGAGCTTTAGGATATTGGAGAATTTCCAATTCCTTTGCTCTAGGTTCCTTTTCAGGAGCTACTGTGATTGAAAGGCCTTTGGCAACATCACAAATAAAATCCTGAAAGGACATGTCCTCTGGAGGCGACATTCTGCATTGGGGAGAAGAAGAGTCTTCCGAGAGAAAAACTCTGGTACCAGCAGAATTATCAGAGTCATCGGAATCGTAGGATTCGAAGTATCTCTGATCACGATGTTCATGTAAGGCACGGTCCCGGTATCGATCGAAGTCGGTACCGAGTTGATCCGGTATCGATCTTTCGATGCCAGGCAAAGACGGCATGGGAAGAATTCCCACCAGGGCCGGTACCGTCGGTGCTTGTACCGATATCTGTGCCATTACCAGCATCGGTACTGGTGTCAGTGCTGGTGCCCGTTGAACCATCGGTGTCAACGGTACTGCAGCTGTAAGGAGAGCTGCAATACTGTGCTCGATAGTGGCACTAGCAGGAAGGAGCAGATGCAGAAAGCATGGAAGGTAAGCTCCTCCTTTCTCTCTAGCATCACTCGTGGCATCAAGAATTTACACCCCTGCACTCTCTAGGCACGCCCCTGCCTAAGGGCCTCAAAGGACCTTGGCGTGGCCCTTAAGAGAGGCCGTAAAGAATCATTGCCGAGCTCTCGCTGTATCAACCCAAATACATTTGTGGCACTACGAACTCTGAATGGTTGCACCCTAAACAGACACATCCAATGGCGAGTCTCTTTCCTCTGGTCCAACTGGACATCCCCCCATCCTAGCCTTATCCAAAATATTTTACCTGCCCTTTCTTCAGAATCTGTGAGCTAAAGTACAGCCATTTGACCTGATTTCTCTCTTGTTTAGCCCAGTGTCCTTTACCAAATTCCCATGATGTCCGAGTACGCCTACATAAATCAGTGAACATTCCTTGCAAGGACACCTTACTTCTTATGCTCTCATTAGACTAACTTCCACCACTCATACTCAAATATGTGATACCTGGAAACATCTTTCAAACAACTGGAACCATGGCTCTCCCCCATTCCCTCCTCCACATTATTATGTGCACTGCACTATTTCTCTCCCTTTTAATTCAGACTGCCTGCCTTGCTGCAAGCTCTAGCTAAATCCCAATTCATGTATATGACATTTACGGATCAAGATGTCCACCATTTAGGATAAGAAGCATAGCCCAATCCCACCTTGTGCGCATACCACTCCTCGACTCAACCTCCCTAGAGCAACTCACTAAGATTACAAATAACCATGATCCCCTGAAGTGCATTCTTATTAACACCACTCTACCAGAAACAAGATCCAAAGCCTCTCTATCTAATGGATGATGACCTGGACATTATGTGTGTAAAAGAATCGTGGTTTACCGAAACAGATACTATCCTTGTGAACCAGCTAAAACATCCAAACTATGACATGTTCAATTGCCTGAGAGTTGGCTATAGGGCAGGCAGAGTATTCATACTAGTGAAAAGGAATCTACTCTTTAACCTAGTGTCCGTAACAAGCACTGATGGTATGGATATCATCAACATCTCTAATAAACAGATGTCTCTATGCCTCACTTACCGATTCTCCACGGCAAGTAAAGATGAGCTTGCAGCACTCCTTTAAGTAGCGTTTACACACATAATCCAAATTGCCCACTGACACTCTTGGGTGACCTAAATTTATCCTCTGTTCCACAGAAGCAAGCTAAGGCCTTCACTGATGCAATGGGGTATTTAGGTTTCACTGAAATAGTAGTCTGCCCAACACACGATAAAGGTAATACTCTTGATCTCATCTTCATACCATCCCAAATCCTCGAAGAGATTGCCATTCCTAGCTCTCAGCTAACACAGGTCCCTTGATCAGACCATTGCACCATCACCTAAATGTTGTCGGCCAGAATCAGTTCCTACATACTCTATATGGGTATGTTCCTTAGGGAGGTGGCTAAGGATTTGGAGTTGATGGATCCTCTTCTCCCTGATGACAAGAGAGCTGATTATCTCACCCATGTAAAGCATGCCCAAAATGTTTCAAAATTTGTTAACAGGGCAATATGACTGTTTTGAATGCATCAGCAAAACTTCAGCTATATGCATTGGTGCACGCAGGATTGCTTAGCTCTGAGTGTCTGATCTTGAACAGTCAGTTCAAGATAAGCTGGGTAATATACCTTGCACGGGTGAAAACGTTTTTTTGGCAAGGACTGGCAGGATAAAGCTTCTCAGCTAGAATCTGAGAACACCACTCTTAATAGGCTTTCTAGATCTACTGCCAACCCAGCTAAGAAAAAGACAATCAAAGAAACCTTTCTTCAATAAGAAAAAGAAGTACTACCCTTCTTACACTCCTGCAGTGCACTGTCCCATCCATGCTCCCCAGAAGGGGCAGCAGCAACCAAAACAGCAGAGGAAGGCTCAGACTCCCAGGGCTCAGCCACCCCAGCAGATCCAACCTCCTCAGGGTCTTTGACTCCTTTCTGGAGAACATAGCCGTCCTGCCTCTGGAGATTCGAGATCCCATCCGCATTCCCAGCAGACTATGTCACTTTGCCCACAGGTGGCATCTTGTATCAGAGCACTGGACTCTCCATAGTACGGGAAGGGTACAAACTTCACTTCCGAAGTCTACCCCCGAAGTCTCCTCCAAGAGATTTCTGATCTCAACCCCCTCTCACCGTTCTGTTGTTGCAGGAGATCACCTCCCTTCTCTCACAGAGTGCAATAGAGGAGGTACCACTCTCCCAGCAAGGTAGGGGCTTCTATTCTCCTTACTTCCTCATTCCAAAAGAGGACAGGAGGATACAGGCCCATTCTGGACCTCAGAGAAATGAACAAGTATCTACTTCGGGAGAAATTCAAGATGATCTCTCTAGGTACTCTTCTCCCCTATCTCCAGAGTCAGAATTGGCTCTGTTCTCTAGATCTAAAGGACACATATACTCACATTCTTATTCATGCAGAACACAGAAGGTTCCTGCATTTCCTGTTCCAGGGGAAACATTATCAGTACAGAGTCCTGCCTTTCGGCCACGCCTCTGCCCCAAGAGTCTTTACAAAGTGCATGGCAGTGGTAGCTGCATTCCTAAGGACTCTAGGGATATTTGTCTTCCCCTACTTAGAACACTGGCTGATTCGAGCAAGCACATCTCTAGAGGCCAATCTTTCCTCTGGCGCACCATGCAGGTGCTGCAACACTTGGGATTTGTAATAAATCTTCCAAAGTCCCAACTCCTTCCCTCTCAAACTCTAGAGTTCATAGGGTTTTCCTAGATACTCAACAGTCAAGGGCTTTTCTGCCCCAAGCCCACTGTGCTTGACTCATTCAGCTTGCATCTCAAGTATGCCTCAAGACCTTTCTCACTGCTTGAGAAATACTGCAACTCCTGGGCCATATGGCATCTACTGTTCCATACGCTCATCTGCACATGCGTGCAGCTCAATGGACGCTAGCTTCCCAGCATCCGGTCGCCTGGGAGACAGAATAATGCTCCTCATGTCTCATCTCGTCTCTCCAGTGGTGGCAATCCCCAGAACACCTTCTCGTAGGGTCACCTTTTCAGATGCCTCCACATCAATGTACCCTGATGATGGATGTATCCAAATTGGGCTGGGGAGCTCATCTGGACAAGCTCTCCACTAGGGGTCTTTGGTCTCATCAGGAGACAAAACTCCACATAAATCTGCTGGAACTCAGAGCCATCCACAGTGCTCTCAAGGTGTTCCAGGACCACTTTTGCTTCCGCACAGTTCTAGTCCAGATGGACAATAAGGTATCTATGTTCTACTTGAACAAGCAGGGTGGAACAGGCTCTTGGACGCTTTTCAAAGAAGCTCTATACCTGTGGTCCTTCGCCATACAGCATCAGATTCACCTACTTGCAGTGTATCTTCCAGACAAACAGAATCTCTTGGCAGACAAACTCAGTCGAGTCCTGCTACCCCACAAATGGTCTCTCCATGCGGACAATGTTGCTCACATTTTTCAGATTTGGGGAACCCCAGACATAGACCTATTTGTAAGTCCTCAGAATGCCAAACTTCCCCACTTCTGCTCCAGAACACCTGCTCAGAACAACCAGGGGGTAGATGCCTTTCACCTTCACTGGGGTCAAGGCTTCCTGTATGCCTTACCTCCCATTCCCCTCATCCCCAAAACTCTTTTCAAACTCCAGAGAGACAGGGGCTACATGATTCTTATAGCCCCACATTGGCCACGACAACCGTGGTATCCTCTGCTTCTACGTCTCTCTCAAGTTCAACCAGTAGATTTGGGGTCTGTTCCAGATCTCCTCACACAGGAAGACAGGATACTGCTGCATCCCAATCCGCAGTTCCTACATCTTACAGCATCGCTGCTGAAGACATAGCCTTCCAGGACATAAGCCTCTCTCAACAGGTGAAAGCTATCCTTTTAGCTTCTAGGAAACCTTCCACATGGCGCTCCTATGCTTTCAAGTGGCATAGATTCTCTCTCTGGTGTTTGGAAAGGGATCTTAACCCCTTTTCAGCTCTGGTGGATGCATTACTTGAATATGTTCTTCACCTCTCTTCTTCTGGACTCAAAATCAATTTGGTAAGAGTCCACCTAAGAGCCATTGTGGCTTCTCACATGTCCTTAGATGGTCATCCCATCTCTTCTCAGCCACTTGTAGCACGCTTCATGAGAGGTCTTCTATTAACTAAGCCTCCCATTAAGCCACCCCCAGTGGCATGGGATCTCAATGTTTTAGGACAGCTTATGAAGCTGCCCTTTGAACCCCTAGCCACTACTTCTCTGAAGTTTCTCACCTGGAAGGTCACCTTCCTTATTGCCCTCACTTCAGCAAGACACATCAGTGAGCTTCAGGCTTTGGTGGCTGATCCTCCTTATACACGATTCTACCATGATAAGATAGTCCTTAGGACTCATCCTCACTTTATGCCAAAGGTGGTCTCACCCTTTCACTTAAACCAGTTGGTTTACCTCTCTGTTTTTTCCCCTAGGCCTCATTCCTCTAGGGCAGAAGTAACCCTTCATACTCTTGATTGCAAAAATGCTTTGGCCTTTTATCTCCAGAGAACTCGGAAGCACAGAAAAGCTTCCCAACTTTTCATCGCTTTTGACTCGAGTCACCTAGGACTACCAGTATCCAAGCAAACTCTCTCCAGATGGATAGCAGATTGTATCTCCTTTGCTTACAACAGTGCAGGACTCTCTCAAGGGTCACATCACTGCACATAATGTTCGGGCAATGGCTACCTCCATGGCAAATCTATGCGCTGTAGCGATTGAGGAGATATACAAGGCAGCAACATGGTCCTCTGCCCATACTTTTGCTTCACACTATTGCCTGGACAAGGACTTCTGCTAGAATGCCTCGTATGGCCAAGCTGTTCTCCAGCATCTCTTTCAGACTTAGATCAACTCCTACCCCCCGTCCTGGGTTTCGATACCAGACATCCTTGGAGGATATATGACCTACTACTTAGGCCTGTGTTCCACAACTCACTCTGAGGTCATCTCTCTGGCATCTCCAAACTAGGGAGTCCCATATGTGAAGACTACATTCCTGCTTGTTCCTGGAGATTGCGTAGTTACTCACCTGTAACAGGTGATCTCCAGGAACAGCAGGAATTTAGTCTTCACAATCCACCCTCCTCCCCTAGGAGTTGTACTTTTCCTCTACTTCTCCTTCTCTCCTTTTATCTCAGCTACAAACTCAACTGAGGAGGGAGAGCTGGAAAGGTGGGAAGCATCTATGCAGGCACAGTGGGATGCTCCCAAAAGCCAACGTCATCCATATGTGAAGACTAAATTCCTGCTGTTCCTGGAGATCACCTGTTACAGGCGAGTAACTACACTTTCCTAGCTCTCAGCTAAAACATAGATCCCTTGGTCAGACCATTGCACCATCACCTTTCAACTTCCTCACTGATTGTCAGCAACTACCGATACCTTTCACAATCATAGCCACCGTTGCTTCAGACATTTCGATAAGTCCTCTTTCCTAGAAAATGTTATCCCACTGCTGGATACTGACTCAAATGACTTGGACCTCCTTGTCACCAACTGGCATGAGACTATTAGCACAAATGCCACTACATCTCCCCCCAAATTTAAGGGAACACGATATCACAATCATATTGCCTGGTACACTGTGGACCTAAATGTGATCTCAGAAACGTTGAACGTAAATGGAGATACACCCATGATGACCAAGTCAGAAATAATTACCTACATATCCTACATTTGTACTGCATTGAGACTAATAAGGAAAAAAGAGTATCATACTAAAATTATTATGAAATCACTAAGCAAGCCTAGGGAACTGTACAATATTGTTAAGTCTTTAGTAAAAGAGAACAAACAAACAGCATCTCGGACCATTCCTGGACCACAGGCCCTTGCTATCCACTTCCCATCCAAACTCCTCAGTTCTCCTCCTGGCACACCCAAAATCTGCAACCAAATCTGATCTGGCAACACATTTCAGTTATTCAGCACAATCTCCCCCGAAAACCTGGAAAACATTATTGGTAACCTCAACACTACTACATCCCCACTGGACCCCTGCCCAGTAAGTTGGTTCAAAATGGCAAGAACAGAGTTAGCCCCAATTATATGTAAGATGATTCATCTCTCATTCTCCCAAGGATATATACCTTTCAGACTAAGACTGCATCTATCTGTCCAATAATTAAAAACTCCAATCTGGACCCATTAGAATCAAGCTCATACAGGCCAATCTCAAGCCTGCCCTTTTTGATAAAAATAATGGAATAGGTCATCCAACTTCAATTGCAGGGTCACATCAATTCTAATGTACCCCTTAACCCACAGCAACATGGTTTCTGACTTGTCCATGAAGTAGAAACCCTGCTAACCTCACTTATAGATATACTGGTTAAAGGAATAGAGAAACCTAAGCAGGGCTTTATCCTTATTTTCCTGGTTATCACGGTGGAGTTTGACACAATATGCTACGACATTCTTCTACAGCGATTACAAGGCATTGGCTTACGGTATCACTAGTCCTACCCCACCTTGACTACGGCAACGTTGTCCTGGCAGGTGTTCCACAATACCAGCTCTGTCGTCTTCAGCTTATCCAAACACTGCTGCTCACCTCCTCACCCACACCTCTCACACGGATCACGTTACTCCCCTTCTCATCCAGCTCCATTGGCTCCTGTTGAAATATCACTATCAATACAAGATTCTCACTACAGTCCATAAGACCATTCACACTGCTAACCCCCAATATCTTGCTGATCTCATCCACATCCATCTCCCTCCCCGTGCTCTCCGTACAATCCACAATGACCGTTTGGCACTCCCTTCTTCTGCCCATGCCTGCCTTGAACACACTTGCCACTCTGCCTTCTTTTTCCTCGGGCCAGCACTATGGAATTCCCACCCCCCTCACTCCAAGTTTAAGTCCCTACTGAAGGCCCATCTTTTCTGTCAGGCATTCGACTTAACAATTAGATGGGGGAAGTGGAGAGTGCTCTACTCTCTTGCCTTTCCTGTCAGATATTGGCGTTCCTTTCCTTTTCAAACTGCAGCCCGATATTTATTTATTGTAAACCACCCTGACACTTCGGCATGGGTGGTCAAGCAAGTGACATAATAAAGATAAAGATCCATAGCTTAGCTTTAAACTGGCTTCGCTCCTACATGTCTGATCGTCAACAATTTGTTCAATCAGGACCCAACACCTCTGAACTATATACAAAAAAAACAAGGTGTCCCCCAAAGCTCCGCACTATCAGCCCTATTGTTCAACATTTACATCCAGCCAGTCTGCGACCTCATATGTGCCAATGATGTCTTCTTTCATCTTTATGCGGATGACATCATGACTTACGCTCTCTTCTCCACTATGAGTACAAACCTTGAACCAATTACAGATTCTTCAATGCACTTACCAACTGGCTTGCTCAACACCATCTCACCATAAATTACAATAAAACAGAAGTGCTATTCATAACCAGAGATCAGTCCTTCTCCCCACCAGCATTGCTGAAGGTTGACAACGCAAACCTGTTAGTCAAACCTGAAGTCCGATATCTTGGTGTAACCACTGATCAACACCTCACCCTACAATGACACATAAGAAAAGCAACAAAAATAATTTATAATAAAATTAGGACACTCCAACACCTTCGGTCGCTCCTTGAGTCTCATGATTTTCGATCCATCTTCCAGGCTATGATACTCCCTTGACTACTGCAATGCTATCTTCCATGGATCACCGAAAAGTGTGTTTAAACCCACTTCAACATGCTCATCATGCTGCTGCAAGAATCCTCGTTGGGGCACCTAGCACCAACCACATCACCCCAATTCTGAAAGAGCTCCAATGGCTACCCTTGTTGAGCTATATAAAGTACAATACCATTATGACCACGTTTAAAATCTTACATGAGTTATCCTCTCACTATCTTCAGTCTGTACTAAGGAAACCACCTAATAGGCATAGAAGCAGCCCTGCACAACATCTTCTCACTCTTTCCCCCGATCTCACTAAGTTCAACCAGACAGCCTGTTCACATGCATTTTCGATATATGCTCTTAACCTATGTAATGCCCTACCTAGATGCATTAAAGCTAGCACTGATCTTATAACCTTCTGAAAGTTATTGAAAACCTACCTGTTTAAGGAACACTTTGAAGGTATCACGTAACGTCCCTTCCCACAATCTTGAACTGTGTACTTTTCTCTTTGCACCTGTTATGTGCTCATTTCCAAGTTCATCAAATGATACTTTTGTCTTTATCCCCTCTCCCTGACCCTGCTAAATGTACCCCGGTTGCAATGCTTTAATGTTATGTTGGTTTAATGCCCTATATTACCATGTTCACTGGGAAAGGCTTGATGCGTTAAATGTAAACCACCTTGATCTTTGGAAATGCAGTATAAAAGCCTTTCAAATAAATATTATAATACAAATACATTGTGTCAGACAAGATTTTGCAGGTTTTTGGTGTGAGACTGCTTTCACTTAATTTGAAGAAAAAGCAATTGCTGGTGTTACCAGGGGCAGCCCAAGGGTGATGCCGGGCCATGTGCAGAGACTTATTGCAGTGCCTCAATTGCATAAATATTGACATATCCATTCAACCTCATTTGCATAACTTTACCTTTTTTAGATTTATATACTGACAATCTAAAATCCTAGGTGGCATCCACACATACATACACAATTTATGTACATACACAATTTATGGGATGTAACTATACCTGGCTATACTTTATTCAGAAAGGACAGGGTAGGAAGTAGGGGAGGAGGAGTGGCACTATATGTAAAAACTACTATTAAAGCTTTGGAATTACAGAGCTTAAAAGGGAGAGGGGAGGCATTGTGGGTTAAACTAGAAAGAGGGAAAGAGAAATCTATTTACATTGGGTGTGATATACAGACCTCCCTCACAAGAGGAAGAGGTGGACAGAGAGTTCATTGAAGACATGCACAGCATTGCTAGGAAAGGGGAAGTGCTACTGATAGGAGATTTCAATATGCCAGATGTTGATTGGCACATTCCTGCTGCAGTATCATCTAGAAGTAAGGAGATCCTGGATTCTCTACAGGGAGAACTATTCAGGCAATTGGTAACAGACCCCACACGTGAAGGGGCCATACTGGACTTGGTGCTTACCAATGGTGAGTGTTTCTGATGTTGTAGTGGGAGATCATTTTGCATCCAGTGATCACCAGATGGTGTGGTTCAGTATTAGGACTAGGGCTGTTAGAATCCATTCCAAGGTGAAGATCTTAGACTTTAGGAAGACTAACTTTGCGAAGATGGGCCAATACCTCAGGGAGTCTTTAGTGGGATGGGAACAGCTGGGGGATGTAGAAAAACAGTGGGCAAAACTGAAAGGGGGTATTTTAAAGGCAACCAACCTTTTTGTTAAAATGGTAAATAAAGGCAAAAGGAACAGGAGACCGCTATGGTTTTCGAAGGAAGTAGCTGAAAAAGTGAAGAAAAAGAGGGAGGCCTTCATGAAATACAAGAGATCACAGAGAGAGGAAGACAGGCATCTGTATTTGGAAAAACTTAGAGAAGCTAGCAAAGTAGTCAAGAAGGCAAAGATTCAAAAGGAGGAGGAAATAGCCAATGCAATAAAATGGGGGGATAAGACATTTTTCAGATATATTAGTGAGAAGAGGAAGGGCAAAAGTGGTATTGTCAGACTCAAGGGTGCAGGGGAGGAATATGTAGAAGCTGATAAGGATAAAGCAGAATTACTTAACAAATATTTTTGTTCTGTGTTCACAGATGAAGAACCAGGAGCAGGACCTCAGAAAACACCGACAAATAGGAACAGCAGCAAAGGACATCTTGAACAATTTTCAAAAGACTGTGTTCGTGAGAAACTATCTGAACTTAAAGTAGACAAAGCGATGGGACCGGATGGGATATACCCGAGAATACTGAGGGAACTTGAGGACGTTCTAGCAGCTCCACTGACTGACCTTTTCAATGGCTCGTTGGAGTCGGGAGTGGTGCCAAAGGACTGGAGAGAGGCTCATATGGTGCCTTTACACAAAAGTGGAAGTAAGGATGTGGTTGAAAACTGCAGGCCGGTTAGTTTAACTTCGGTGGTGAATAAATTATTGGAAACGCTGCTGAAAGACAAAATAGTGAGGTTTCTGGAGTCCAGTGGATTACAGGATCCGAGGCAGCATGGATTCACCAGAGGCAGGTCTTGTCAGACAAATCTGATTGATTTCTTTGACTGGGTGACCAGGGAGTTGGACCGAGGGAGAGCCCTAGATGTGGTGTATTTAGATTTCAGTAAAGCCTTTGACACTGTTCCTCACAGGCGACTTATAAAGAAACTGAGCACCCTAGGGATGGACCCTAAAGTTACTGCTTGTGTTAGAAATTGGTTGGGTGGGAGGTGACAAAGAGTACAAGCAAATGGAGCTCACTCTGAGGAGAAGGATGTTATCAGTGGTGTGCCCCAGGGATCTGTCCTTGGTCCGATTCTTTTTAACATCTTTGTTAGTGATATAGCGGAAGGGCTTTCAGGTAAGGTTTGCCTCTTTGTGGATGATACCAAAATCTGCAATAGAGTAGACACCCAGGAAGGGGTAGATAACATGAGGAGGGATCTAGCTAAGCTTGAAGAATGGTCTAGAATTTGGCAGCTGGGATTTAATGTTAAAAAATGTAAGATCATGCATTTGGGCTGCAGCAATCCAAGGGAGCAATATAGTATAGGGGGTGAAGTACTTTTGTCCACTAAGGAAGAGCGGGACCTAGGCGTGGTTGTGTCTGATGATGTTAAAGTAGCTAAACAGGTAGAAAAGGCGACGGCAAAAGCTAGAAGGATGCTTGGGTGCATATGGAGAGGAATGACTAGCAGAAAAAAGGAGGTGATAATGCCTCTGTATAAGTCTTTGGTGCGACATCATTTGGAGTATAATGTGCAATTCTGGAGACCGCACCTTCAAAGGATGTGAACAGGATGGAGTCGGTGCAGAGGGTGGCTACTAAAATGATTAGTGGTCTTCATTATAAAGCATATGAGGACAGACTGACGGATCTTAATATGTACACCTTAGAGGAAATGCGGGATAGAGGTGATATGATTGAGATGTTTAAATACCTCTGTGGCATAAATGTTCAGGGAGAGAGCCTCTTTCAATTGAAAGCAAGTTCTGCTACGAGGGGACATGGGATGAGGGTGAAAGGAGATAGATTCAGGAGTGATATGCGGAAATATTTACTTACGGAAAGAGTAGTGGATCCGTGAAATAGTCTCCCAGTGGAGGTGGTAGAGATGAGGACAGTAACTGAATTCAAAAAAGCATGGGACAAACACAGAGGATCTCTAAAGGTAAAAAGGGGACTGTTGTAGTTGTTATGGAAGGACAGACTAGATAGGCCATGTGGTCTTTTTCTGTCGTCATATTTCTATGTTTGTCTTGTCACCTATGTTGAATGTAGACCCCTCGTTATATCCCTAACCACTTTGATTGAAGGATAAGGTGGTATAAAAAAACTGGCTAAATAAATAAATATATGTAATAAAACAGATATTACAATAAAAATAAACATAATAACAATTGTGAATCAAAATGAACTTAAAATCACTTTCACAAACACACAAAAAAAATCATTATAAATATCTGTACACCGAATTTATTTGGTTGGTGATATGACCAAGTTATTCCTGGGGAGGGAAGATATAAAATGTGGAAAACTAATCCTGGTAGCCGTGAATTCAAGATCAGAGTGCCCAGACTGGACATACTAGAGCTGGAAAAGCCCAGAAATCACCAGCAGTGAAGTTATGAGGCTACTAAACAAAATTAAACTGAGATATTCTCTTAAACTTTGAGATTTTCTTAAATTTGAACTGACAAAATATTTTCAATTTCAGACTGGCAGCATCAAGAACGCAAAACTGCAAATTTCAAAGGTAATCCTTATTTCACTACCAACCACCAACACCCAGCTGTTGACTAGGCACCAAGACCCCACAGTACAGGACTCATAGAGCAAATCTACCATTCCATATAAGCACTAACTTCCAAACTCACACAATAATGAGTGTACCCAGAAAAGGGTGGCACCATATATATGCAGTAGAACCTAGACCATCCGTACATCTACTGGGAAAACAGAATAAGTCAGATTCCTAAATAGAAACTCCCTACTGAATACCTGGCCTCAGACACACTTAGAACATAGATAGACCCTCAACAAGTACAGAATAAATGACCACAAACTAAAAATAGAAATATGTTGACAAAAATTAAACTGAAATCAAAGGAAGCCACACTACATTTACACCAGAGAAATGAAAAGATGTATATAAGGAAAGCACATGTAATTTACAAAAACTGATATATACCTTTGTTGTCTAGCCATTTTATTTTTCCAGTCTCTGGTTTCTGTTTTCCTGCATCTTCTGTTACCACCTTCCAGGGTCTCAAGTCCACCTGCTACATCTCTCCTCTACATCCATCTATGACATTGATCTTTTTTCTTTTCAGTATTCTTCCATGTATTTTTTACCTGTCTATAGCCTTACATTTCTCTCATTCTTACCATCTTGTTCTCAAGTCTACTGCTTTTCAACCTTAAACCCAATCCTCCCATTTCCCCATCTCTCTCTTTCCCCAGATTATCACTAATTCTCCCCTTTCTCTTTTCGCTATTGTGATAAGCACCTATAACTTCCCTCTATCCCCACTGTTCAGCATTTCCCCATCTAATTTCTGTCCCTTCTCTATCCCTGGCCAGCATCTCCATCTCCCTTTCACTCCATATCCCCGCCACCGTTTCCAAAATCTCTCCTCTGTATATCTCCATGTCCAGCATTCTTACCATATTTCCGCCCATGTCTAGTGTCTCCATTACATCTCTTTATTTCATATCAAGTCCCACTTCTCCTCTCTGAAGCTCTATGTCCCCTCCCCTTGTCCAGCATCTTGCCTCCCTCTCCAGCATCATTCTCTTCTCCAGCTCTCAAATACCCCTCATGTCCATCTTTCTATATCCCCATGTCCAGCATCTCTTCTCCCTCTCCCTATGATCACCTTCATGTCCAATATCTTCCCTCCCGTGTCCAGTAGCTCCTTCTCCTGCCATATGGTCCTGCATGTTCCCTCCAACCCAAACTCCCTTCCATGCAGCACTTCCCTCCACCTCAGTGTTGCTCATTTACTTTAATTCATCTCTTCTAAGATCGAAACTGATGGTGTTTATTTGTTCATGTCCGTAGCTGGAAAGACATCCTGCTTGGGCTCAGCTGCTTCTGAAGACCGCTGCACGGTCTCCTCCAATGTGACCTGCTTATCCTTTCTGAATCAGCCGCTGGCTCCTTCTCCTCTCCCGCAGTTGCTGGATCTGTGCTGCAGGCACGAAAATCAACAGAGTCCTGCCTTTCTCCCTCCACCACTACTGGCTTCTTTTCCTTGGCTGCAGTAGGCAGGAGGAGCCGCTGCCTCAGAGCCACCAGAGAGGCCCCGTGCTCTGAACTGTTCTTGCTGTCACTGTGTCATTGCTGCAGCTGAGTAGCGGAGGTGATAGCTAGAGAGAGCAGGAATGAGGGATCGTCAGAAGTTTTTTTAGCTGGGCAGGTAGCGCAGGGCTTGTACCGGCGCGGGGCAATGTGTACGCAACATGCCCGAACATGTATAGGGCTGGCCCTGCCCATCCAGTCACTCTCTCTCCCCCTCTCCCCATGACCCTGCCAGAGCCTGCACTTATTGCATAGCTGTGGGAGCGATTTCCTTCGTTCCTATGGCTGTGCTAAGTTGCAGCCGCCAGGACCATGGAATCTCTAAAAGTGAAACTGGACACTTCATGTCTATTGCGCAAGACAGGAAGTGCCCCGTTTTTAATTTTATCAAGTCCACGGTCCAAGTGGCTGCAACTTACATAGCCGTGGAAACAACAAAAATTGCTCCCGCGACTGTGCAGAGATGTGTTGGTAAGGCAGTCTTTGGGTCTCACTGGCTCACCCTCTTAAGCTACTGAGGCTGCGAGGCTCCTTGGAGAGCAGGGCCATGTGCGGGCGACATACCCGCACATGCGTAAGGCCGGCCCTGGGTATTACGGGATTCAATGATGCTGGAACACATCTGTCCGAAAAGGAAGAATTAAAAATAAGAAAGCTGAAGGCAGTAAAAGAGTAATTAAGCCTTACCTGCTAATTAGTGTTCTTGAAGGATCTCCAGTCCAGCCCCTTTCCTCTGGGTTGTGCCCCCCTTCCAGCCGCAAGGAGACTGAGCACGTCATCTTCTTTTGATGACCCTAGGATATATATATATATATATTACTGGCACCTCCCACCAGATTCAGTATCCTATTGACAAAGCAAACTTAACAGAGAGACCAATTTATGAAACAGAACAAAACTACTAACTAACTGCAAGACTAACAGCAAAACACCAACTCCCCCCTCCCTGGGAAGGATTACGTCCTACCCCTTTCTAGAGGATGAAGCTTACCTGAGCCTGCCGCTGTCATATCCAGACGCCTTGCTCATCCATACTGCCGCATCACCAGCACCTCCCATAGGCCATTCTCTTGTTTTCTTCTTGCGGGGCCCATCTGTCGCTTCGGACCGTCGAAGCCTGTTAGGAAACAACAAACTGGGAGGGATCAGGGATTGGACTGGAGATCCTTCAGGAACACTAATTAGCAGGTAAGGCCTAATTACTCTTTCCTAAGTGTCTCTCCAGTCCAGTCCCTTTCCTCTGGGATGTAACAGAGCAGTTCAAACCTGGGTGGGGCCTGCAAGGCCAGCCCAAAGCACCAAACCTCCAAACCCCGCATACCCAGCGGCATGAACGTCTAACCTGTAATGCTTTGCAAAGGTGTGCAGAGAGGACTAAGCGGCCGCTCTGCATATCTCTAGTGGGGGAATGAGACTGAGTTTCGCCCAGGAGGCCGCTTGAGCTCGAGTGGAATGGGCCAGGAGCCCGACCAGCATCTGCTTTCCCTTAAGGATGTATGCCGAAGCAATGGCTTCCTTAACCGATCTAGACACGGATGCCTTGGAAGCCGCTTTACCTTTACGTGGTCCTGCAAGCAAGATGAATAACCTCTCGGACTTGCGAAAGGAAGCTGTCCACTTCAAGTAGCGCTTCAGGACTCTGCGCACATCCAACAAATGTAAGCGAGCATCGTTTCCCCCGTCCCGCCCCTGAGAAGGAAGGGAGAGAAACCATCTGATTCACATGAAAAGACGAAATCACCTTAGTAAAAAAGGACGGAACTGTGAGGAGAACTACCTACTCTCTAAAGAAGGAAAGAAAAGGCGGATGACAAGACAGGGCATGAAGCTCGGAAATACGCCTGGCTGAACAAATGGCTACCAAGAAGACAGGTCTTAAGAGCCGCGTCCTTCAACGAAGCCCGCTGCATCGGCTCAAAGGGATCCCCAGCCAAGGCGTCTAAAACTAGATTGAGATCCCAAGGAGGGACCTTAGTTGAGGCCGCAGATGCCCAGCTGCTCTTAGAAATCGACTCACATTCGCATGTTCGCCCAAAGACTTACCTTGAACTTTGCCTCTGTAACAAGAAATCACTGTGACTTGCACTCACAGAGAACTGGCTGCCAGGCCCTTGTCAAAACCGGCCTGCAAGAAATCCAGAACCTCAGGCACTGAAACAGAAAGAGGCCTCTTTCGCTGGTCTGTGCACCATCCTTCAAATATACGCCAAACTCTTACATATGAAAGACAGATAGACCGTTTACGGGAATTCAGCAAGGTGGCAATCACTGTCCTAGAATACCCCCGCTTCAGCAACCTTGCCTTTTCAATAGCCAGGCCGTAAGCGAGAACCGATCCACTTGAGGCATGCGCACTGGCCCCTGCACCAAGAGATCTTCCCTCACCGACAGATGCCATGGACGATCGGCTAACAGCCACATCAAGTCGGCATACCAGCACCACCGGACCTGGGTGATCCTCTACCCGATGAAGGACCCTGCTTATGAGTGCCCAAGGAGGGAAAACATAGAGTAGTCCCTTGGATGGCCACCTCTGAACTAGGGTGTCCAATCCCTTGGACATTCTTTCCTTTCTTTCTTCGGCTGAAGAATCGACTCGCCTTGGCTGACTCGAACCATGCCATGAGATCCATCACTGGGGACCCCCATCGATGCACTATGCCCTCGAACACTTCCTGGCAGAGTTCCCACTCCCCGTGGTCCACTCTGTTTCTGCTTAAGAAATCCGCTGTTACATTCTCCACTCCGGCCACGTGCTGCGCCGACAAGGCTGAGAGATGAATCTCGGCCCACTCCAGTAGGCCCTCTGCTTCCTCCTCCAAAAGGAGGACTGCTCGTGATGCCTTGCCGGTTGATATATGCTACTGCCGTCATGTTGTCGGATAGTACCCAGACCGTCCTTTGAGTGACTAACTGTTGGAAAGCCCTGAGGGCTAGCGCTACAGCCCGTAACTCCAGCCTGTTGATCAATCACCAGGATTCCTGGGCATCCCAGACACCCTGGGCGAAGTGACCCTCGCAATGTGCCCCCCACCCAGAAAGGGAGGCATCCGTCGTCAACTAGACCCACGATGGGAGCCACCACTGTAAGGCTTCCCTGAACGACAGACAAGAGGTATGGACATGGACATGGGCTGGGGCTGATGGGACCAGCGTCGCAACAGGGCCCGTTGTAGGAGGTCTCATGTGTGTTCTGGCCCAAAGCACTAGTTCTATTGTTGCCGCCATGGTTCCAAGAATCTGAAGATAATGCCAAGTGGAGGGAGCCTGCATGGTCAGGAACTGAAGGATCAGTCACCTCAGCTCCCCCACCCTGTGCTCCGGCAAGAACACCCTGCCTTTTTCCATGTCAAATCTTGCCCCTAGATACTCAATCTCTTGCAAAGGTATCAACTTGCTTTTTGCTATGTTGATCACCCAACCAAGGCTTCTAAGGAATGCGACCATCTGAGCCATTGCCTTCCGACTCTCTTCCTCGGATTTTGCCTGGATCAACCAGATGTTGAGGTAAGGGTATACCAAAATCCCTTCCTTGCGCACAGCCGCTGCCACCATCACCATGACTTTGGTGAAGGTGCACGGAGCCGTCACCAGGCTGAAAGGCAACGCTTAAAACTGGAAGTGACCTTCTGGTATCGCGAACCGCAAGAATTTCTGGTGAGCCGCCCGAACGGGAATATGTAAGTAGGCCTCTGTCAGGTCCAAGGAGGTCAGAAATTCTCCTTGTCTTTCTGCTACCAAGACGGATTTCAGCGTTTCCATTCGAAAATGTGGTACCCTGAGACAACGATTGACCCCCTTCAAGTCGAGGATTGGCCGAAAGGTCCCCTCTTTCTTGGGCACCACAAAATAAATAGAGTATCGACTGGAACCGCGTTGATCTGGGAGCACAGGCACGACCACCCCCAACCAACACAGCCTCGCCAATGTCTCTTTTACCACAGCCCTCTTGAGGGGAGACTTGCACGGGGAGAGTACAAAGGAGTGAGGAACGGGTCTTGCAAATTCAAGAGCGTAACCCTCTCAAACCACCTCCAGGACCCATTGATCGGATGTGACCTGGGCCCGGGCTGGAAAGAACTGCTGCAGGTGCCCCCCTACTGGCAGCCCGCCCTGCTGGGCCCCCGTTGTTTCATTGTGGCTTTCTAGGGCCCGAGGCAGTGGAAGAGGCGGCAAACCCCTTTCCAGCCCCCCAGAATCCCTGAAAGTTCTGTCCCCTGGAAGAGAAACGACCTCTCTGAAAAGGTGTAGACCAGAAACCCCGAAATCTCCACACCTCCCTAGCTTGAGGTCGCGACGGAGCGGGAAAGCGTCTCTGCTTAGGCCTATCCTCCGGAAGTCTACCCCCTTTAGACTCCCCCAGATCCTTCACCAGCTTCTCCAGGTCCTCTCCAAAGAGAAGTTTTCCCTTAAATGGGAGCCTGCTGAGCCGCACCTTAGAAGAACCATCAGTGGCCCAGTTGCATAGCCAAAGATAACGGCGGGCTGCCACCACCAAAGCCATGTTCTTGGCCAAACTCCTAACGAGATCATACTGGCTATCGGCCAAGTAGGCAGCTCCAGATTCAATCCTAGCTGCCTCTGCTGATGCTTCCACTGGAGGGTCACCAGCCAGTTGAAGCTGCTGAGACCAACGCAAACAAGCCCGGGCTACCCAGGCTCCGCACACGGACACCTGGAGTGCTAGGTCACTAATGTCAAACGCCTGCTTCAGCAGCGCATCCAGCTTCCTATCTTGGGTGTCCTTGAGGGCTGCACTGCCCTTCACAGGAATCGTGGTCTTCTTTGTGGCCGCTGACACTGCAGCATCCACTCTGGGGGAACGGAGCAATTCCTTCTCCCCTTCTGGTAATGGATAAAGTCGAGCCATCGACCATACCCCTCTCAGCCCTGATTCAGGTTGATCCCATTCCTCTTGAATCATCTGCTTCACCACCCGGTGTACCGGGAACACCTTCTGTGATTTCCTGACTGCTTGGATCAGTGTATCCTCCAGCACTTCTTCTTCTGTTGGGGCTCCTGCAGCCATATTAAGGACCTTAATTTTTATTTTTATTTATATTCTCTTATATACCGCGCTATTCTGCATCAGTGCAGTTTACATTGAACAAACTAAAATTACATTGAACAGGGTATTATAACTTGGAGATAACTATTTTACAGGGAACATGGGCTATGGAGGGTTAAGTGGTTTGCCCAAGACCACAAGGAGCACCTGTGGGACTAGAAACCCCAGTCCTTCCGGCCCAAGGTTGCTGTCCTCTAGTGGGATTTGAACCCCCGATCTTCCGGCCTGAAGTACCTTGCCCCAACCACTAGGCTACTCCTCCACCTTAAGAGATTCCCCAATCAAAGCCGGCAACTGCTCTCAGCGAAACACCCAAACAATCCTAGCCTGTTCCTGCTCTGTTATTTCACCTTCTTCCAGCTCTTCCTCGTCTTCCCCCACCTCTCTGTCGAGTCCTTTCCTTCCGGGCTCTCAGACAGGGGAGCATGGAGAAACTCCTCGTGGGAGAGCCTAGCCCGCTTTGGCGGTACCCCTGCTTCTTCATGATCCCTAGGGTCCGCGTGTGGCACTATATTGCTTCCTGATGCCGTTCCCTGCTCCTAAGTTCCTTGCTTGCGGAGGCAAAAGGCCTTATGCATTAGCAGGACAAATTCAGGGAAAAGGTTCCCTCCACTGCTAACTTCCAGTCCTCCCACGGAGGTAGAAGGACTGGGTTGAGGTAAGGCATTTGCGGACTGCTCCCCCGTCGAGGGAAGGCCCGGTGACAACCAACCTATGACCTCCAGGGGGTCCACGGAATCCTGAGAGACCTGAGGAAGGGGATCCTGCGAACCACCCACTTGAATCTCCTGTTCCACTGCAGCTGCCTCAGCTGCGCAGCCTCTACATACCCCAGAGTCTGACACAGAGCTCTTATGCATGCCACAAAGCAAATATTGTGGTTTAGCAGACATAATGGAGTTGCTCTGTTACTCTGTTGCTAAAATATCTAAACAAATTATTATTTTTTTTTACACCCGCTTGCAAAACATGGGCCTAGGAGACACCCCCAAAAGGGCGACTCCACGGTCGGGCCCCCTGTTGCCCTCCGTACCAAATTTAATTCCTTTAGAAAATTTCCCTTTTTGGAAAGAGCGCCAAAATGACAGGCACGCAAAGAAAAAAAGAGGGCCCACCACCGGCACTCCCTCCTCCTCAGGACATTGCCTGGCTCCACTGCAACACGCCAGCTGCAACCACATGGTCGGCTCTGAACGCCACGTGGTACCCCTCAGCATTCCGGCCTCTTTTGCGCTGCCAAAACTGCTGGCTGCGAACGCATGGTCGGCTCTGACGCCACGCGGTTCGCCTCCATTCTGGCCTCTTCTTGCTTCCTTCCGCTGGGGTTGTAGGTGTCTTCCTGCCCTCATGCTCAGCCGCCGGGAGGGTTTTGGCAGCAAGGCAGAAAGACACTGAAGGGCCTTAAAGACAGCAGCAGACTGCAGGGATGCCTTCTCCTCCCCAACCCGCCGGATAAAGGCTGGCGATCTTAAGAGGAAACAGACCTGCGCTTGTTTGCAGGGCAGTGGCCGAAGGTACCTCCTCCCCCACCCCTTGAGGGAAACTGAGGCAGAAGAGAAGACCTTCACTAGCCTCCCTAGACAGACAAATAAAATTAAAGGTACAGGAATAAACCAAAAGGTAAAATAGCTCACTAAGCTAAGTCTCTCCAGTAACCTAGCTATGGGTTACTGACTCCCTTAGAGCTTGGAGACTAAGCAAAACTGAATCTGGTGGGAGGTGCCAGTACTGTATAAATCCTAGAGTCATCAAAAGAAGATGACGTGCTCAGTCTACTTGCAGCTGGAAGAGGGGCACAACCCAGAGGAAAGGGACTGGACTGGAGAGACGCTTAGGAATGACTAATCACAGCAGTGGATTAGAAACACAGAAAAATGATGGCAGATAAAGACCATATGGCCTGTTTAGGCTGCCCTTCCATATCAACTACTATAGTCCCATTTTTCCCTTTAGAGATCTTCTGTGTTTGTCCCATGCTTTCTTGAATTCAGATACTGTGCTTGTATCTACTACTTCCACTGGGAGACTATTCCACGCTTCTACCACTCTTTCTGTAAAGAAATATTTTTGCATATTACTCATGGGCACAATATTCAAAAGGCATTTACATGATTTACAGTGCAGTAAATCATGTAAATGCCGCTAGCCGGGATATCCCCTTTCTTCTCCCTTACACGCCCCTATGCTAACCGCTTAGTATCGGGGGCGTTCCGGGGAGAAGTGGAGGTGGTGACAATCGATAACTAGGCAGCAGCAATATTGCATGCTGCACGGTTAACGACCTGCACAAAAAAATAAGCAAGGCAAAAGCTCGCAGAAGCTATATTTATATTTAAGCGCAGAAGCTAACTGGGCAGCATGCAATATTTCTGCCGTCAGGTTATCGACTGAGGCTGAGAGGCAGTGCGGCAATCCTGGATATTCAATATCAGGGCCACATATTACCCCCAATATTGAATATCTGGGGTTAGAGATCGGCGAGGAGGGCTATGTGCTGAGGGCTAACTCAATATCGGGCCTCCTGAATTTATCCCCTTTCACCCTCATCTTATGTCCCCTCATTGTGCAGAACTTTCTTTCAATTGAAAGAGGCTCTCCTCTTGTGCATTTGTGCCATGGAGGAATTTAAACATTTCTATCATATCTCCTGTCTCTCCTCCAAAGTATACATATTGAGATTGTTAAGTCTGTCCCTATATGCCTTATGATGAAGACCACTGACCATTTTGGTAATCACCCTCTGTACCTACTCCATCCTATTTATATTCTTTTGAAGTTGTGGTATCCAGAATCACACACAATCCTACAAATGAGTCAGCAAAATAGCTTCATGTCAGTTCTCCATTTTATTCGTTCTCACCCCATCATTTTCTCTGTGTCCTAATAAATTATTTTTTCAATATTTTTACACTTTTTATGATGACCAAGCCATCTGCTTTTATGAACTTCCTTGGAAATTATTAAGAGGTGGTGTAGGCAAAAAAAAAAGTTAGTTTCTCTTATCATTGCAGGTTTTTAAAAAATGTTGAATCATTGCTCAATAGTATGAATCATTGCTCAATAGTATGCACTGCTACTCGATAGTGCGCACTTATGGACCATAGCACACATTATTGCCAATAAGACCCTATGTTTCAAGAGTGCATGCTATTCACAACATGGGGAAATGTACAAAATTTGGGGGTTTCCTATTGTTTCGTTGTGTTAAAAAAAAGGCATGGGATATGTTGAAAATGAATGCACATACCTCATATTGATATTTGTCAGTGTGGTACCAGTGGGGGGCCCTCATCTCCGCCAGCACATTGATGGCTGCAGATTCCTAAGAGTAAAAAATGGCAGGGTCTTTCTACATATCATAGGCAATAATATCTCTTCAAGAATGAAATCCAAAGCAGCATTAAAACAACAAAACCTGGAATTCACTGACACCTGAACTTTACATATTTTTGGTAAGTGTTGCTGCTTTAAGCGAGAGAACAGCTGAGTCACACAGCGCTGTTTCTCTGTAAAACACACACTCTTTTGTCCGCCTACTGTTCAGCATTTGGCTGTCAACAAGTTAGCCAGCCATGCTACAAAACATGACTCCAGCGACTTTGTAACAAAAGAGTCACAAGGATTTGCAAGCATGATTTGAGGAAAGTTCCAAATTTAGAATGCATCGGTTTGCAGCCCACTTTGTTTTGTAAGAGGTTCTTTGTTGTGCTATTTCTTGGCAATCCTTGGCTGGGATTTGGTGAGTCAGCCTGAAATAAATTTAAAAATGGCATTCGTCTGCGATTAGTACTGGGGAGCCATTCACTCTATGCACCTCTAAATAGCCTGTGGCCAAGAAAACAATGAGAGAAAAAGGCCCTTTAATGATATAAGGCTGCTTATAACTCGTGTGGTTTCTTGTCACGAGGTCCAGGAAATGAGACTTGGCCAAAATAGAAGGAACTCTAGCAAGTCTGGCCTGACAGCACAGCCTACTAGAGCACAGCGCTGTAAATCTAATGATCCAAGGCCTTTTTCCCATCCATCATGCACCTTATTAAGCAAATCACTTAACCTGTGCTGAAGTTCTAAGTATAATCCCTTAGGCATGAGGTATGAACCATGTGATTTTTTTTACAATATAGTGTGCACATAAATGAATGGTAACATACAAATATTTTTGCATTTCTGGTGTGTGGTAAGTTGACTTAACATTACCATATCTATTGATACTTTTCAGTTGTTGTTTTCTTGAGAATACTTCCTCTCCAAAAGAAAATTAAAGAGAATTTTCACTGTTCTTTTATTATACGCTGCAATGGCCACTATATTTAAGAACATAAGAACATAAGATATGCCATACTGGGTCAGACCAAGGTCCATAAAGCCCAGTATCCTGTTTCCAACAGTGGCCAATCTAGGTCATACGTACCTAGCATTTTCCCCAAAAGACACAGGTTCCGCAATGCTTGTATTGGTTCAAGCATTGATATCCTGGGTCCCTTCTTAATAATGGTTTATGGACCTTTCCTCCAGGAACTTGTCCAAACCTTTTTTAAACCCAGCTACACTAACAGCCTTTACTACATCCTCCAGTAACAAATTCCAGAGTTTGATTACACGTTGAGTGAAAAAATATTTTCTTTTATTAGTCTTAAATAGTCTTTTATTAGTCTTACCCTGTAGCGTCATTGCATGTCCCCTAGTCTTTCTATATTCTGATAATGTAAACAATCGATCTACGTTTACCCGTTCCACTCCGTTCATTAATTTATAGACTTCTATCATATCTCCCCTCAGCCTCTCTTTTCCAGGTTAAACAGCCCTAACCTTTTTAGCCTTTCTTCATAGGGGTATCCTTCCATCCCCTTTACCATTTTGGTGGCTCTTCTCTGAACCTTTTCTAATAACGCTATATCCTTTTTAAAGATACGGCGACCAGAATTGCACACAATATTCAAGGTGCGGTCTCACCATGGAATGATATAGAGGCATTATAAATATCCTTTGTTTTAATTTTCCATTCCTTTCCTTATGATACCTAGCATTCTATTTGCTCTCTTGGCCGCCACTGCACACTGGGCCGAGAGTTTTAACATGTTATCCACAATGACACCTAAATCTTTTTCCTGGGTGGTGGTTCCTAATGTGAAACCTTGCATCGTGTAACCATAGTTCCTTATCGTCCCTCCAGTCTAGTCCAGAACCTCTGGGTTGTGCTCCTCTCACAGCAGCTTGGAGACTGAGAAACGTCTTCTCTTTTCTGATGACACTGCTATATCCTCTACGGATCCGCCGCCTCACACCAGTTACCTCAGTCTCCAAGCAGCTGGAGGATTGATGAGCCTGGAGGTCCAGGCTCAGGTTGGAGGAACAATTAAGGAATAGGTCTTAGGCTAAAAAAGGGGAAAGGCTTTTTGTAGATAAAGAATAAAGCTAAATTTGGATTTGAGAGGAGTGTTTGCCTTTAAGACTCAACTGAGGCCTTCCCTCCTCTTCCCCCCTCCCCCTCTCTCCTCTGCTGCCTTACCCGCGGCGGAACTATAACGGTAGTTGGAATCAGCTCCTACACGGGGGTAGCAGGGCTCTGGCTCCCGAACCCAGTTCAGGGGGTGAGGAACCGGCATGCCTGGTAGTCAGCAAGCACATTCAGAAGAGTTGCCTGATAGCGCTGGAAAGCACGCATCGGCGTGACCGGCTGACAACAACTGCTCTCTGTTCCCTCTGGGTTCTTGGCACTAACGGCTCCCGATGCTGCAGGTCAGACAGCTCGGTGGAGCGTAAGGAAGGCGGCAAGGATCGTGGTGAGTAGATAACTGTGAGGGAGTGCAGCTACAAGCGTCAGAGCATCTGAAGCGAGGGGGGAAAAGAGCGCGAACCGCGTTTGCTGCACAGGACCTAGCCACATGGCAGCAGTGCGGAAATCAAACGGGGCTGCCCCGGGCCCTTCGGGAACACGGAGTTTTGAAGGGGGACTTCAGTTTCACAGTTAAAATAGCATTTTTGAGTGGCAGCTCCTTTTCCTTAACGTGTCTTAAAAAAAAAAAAAAAAAAAACTTAGAAGCTCTTTGTCTGTCAGCACATATTCGGGGTGACATTCACACCTGTTCAGGCAGAATGCCGGCTAGGCCGCAGTGTGCAGTCTGCAGATCTAGAAGAGGGACAGTGTCAGAAGCAGGTGTCTGTAGGGGGTGCGTCCAGGAGGCAGAAGCCATGGAGCACACCTTGGAAGGGGGATCTGAGTCACAGGGAGCCCAAGTAATGCGGCAAGTTCCAGATCCTCAGGAAGGGTCGCTTTGGGAGCCGGTAGCTGGGCCTTCTTCAGCGCCAGATCTCCCTGCGCCACAGACGACTCTTCCAGGAGGGCTGGCAGCGATATTTTCTCCAGAGTTTGTGGCGCTTATTCAACAAGCTTTTGGAGGACGACAGGAGGGCCTGTCCGATAGGGCCAAGGTCGGGGAGCGAGGAGAGAAGAGACCTGGTACTCCAATAGGTATTGGAGTGACAGGTGGCCAGCCAAAGAGGGCCAGGTTAGAGCAGGAGCAAAAAGGTCACTCTGTGGCCTCAGAGTGACTTCACTCCGACGAAGGGGATCCCGACGAGGAATTAGACGAAGTGTAAGAAGGTGAGATCACAGACAAGTAAGATCAGGCTAGAGTAGTCCGCCTGTTCCGGAGAGAGGAATTGCCAGCACTCATTGCGGAGATGTTAAAAGTGATTAATATGCCGGCTTCTGAGCCAGCAGAGGATACTACACTGGGAGATCCATTGTTGCAGGTTTTTTGGAAAAATCAGAGAGCTTTTCCGGTGCATAGAGTGCTGCGAGAGATGATCCAAGAGGAGTGGGACATGCCAGAGGCAACGTTGAAGGGCTCCAGAGTTATAGGGTGCTTTTACCCGCTGGTGGACCAGGATAAGGAGTTTTTTCGGTCTCCTAAGGTAGATGCCGCCGTTTCGGCGGTTACTAAGAAGACTACCATTCCAGTAGAAGGTAGTGCGGTGCTTAAGGACACCCATGACAGGAAACTGGATACCTTGTTGAAACAGGTGTTCGATGTTAATGCTCTATCTATCCAGGCAGTGATTTGTGGAGCATGGGTAGCGAGAGGCTGTTTACGCTGGGCGCAAAGGATTACAGACAACCAGGGAGAAGACACGGCCGGAGGGCCAGCCAGACTAGAATCAGGAACAGCGTACCTAGCGGATATCCACTATGACCTCATTCGAGGATTGGCAAAGAGTATGGCATCGGTAGTAGCAGCTCGACGTGGCCTTTGGCTGAGAAATTGGGCAGCGGATGGCTCGTCTAAGTCCCAACTCAGTAAGCTTCCGTTCAGGGGGAAACTCCTGTTTAGGTAAGATTTGGACAAGTTGGTAAAAGACCTCGGGGAGTCCAAAGGAGGTAGGCTTCCAGAAGACAAACAAAAGCAGGGACGGCAAGGGGCAGCAAAGGGAGTTTCATCGGTTTTGCTTCCCACGATTTAATCAAACGCAGAGAGGTCATTTTCCCAACAGAAACTAGGGGTTTTGTGGTTTTCGGGGAGGAGGCAGAGGCTTTGGAGCCTCTTCCTTCTCCACGAATCTGCGAAAGTCCCAATGAAGCCAGAAGGACCCGTGGAGAGCTGGTGCCTGTAGGAGGTCGGCTGCGGGATTTCTACCCTGCCTGGGTCCAAATAACGTCGAACTGCTGGGTGCTGGAAGTCATTCGGGAAGGTTATGCTTTGGAGTTTCAACAACCAACAACAGATTCTTTCGTTCAGTCACCGTGCAAAGCGCCGGCCAAGTGCTGCGCGGTGAGTGCAACGCTGGAGAAGCTGCTCGAACTCAACGCAGTAGTGCCCGTACCTCCAGACCAATGCTGTTTAGGTCGATACTCCATTTATTTTGTAGTGCCAAAAAAAGAAGGCTCCTTTCGGCCGATTTTAGATCTCAAGCGAGTGAATCGCTGCCTGAGAGACTGTCTTATTTTCAGATGGAAATGCTGAGGTCGGTGATCGTGGCAGTAAGGCAGGGCGAATTCCTTACTTTCCTCGACCTATCGGAAGCGTACTTGCACATTCCTATAAGGCAGGAACACCAGAGGTTTCTCAGATTTGCGGTACCTCAGGGACATTTTCAGTTCTGGGCCTTGCTGTTCAGGCTAGCTACGGCTCCAAAGACATTTACCAAAGTGATGGTGGTCGTGGCAGCGGCATTGCGAAAGGAAGGAATACTAGTGCACCCTTATCTAGACGATTGGTTAATATGTGCAAAGACCAAAGCCGAAAGCGTATCGGCCACAGCCAGAGTGGTAGCATTTCTGCAGAGTCTTGGTTGGGTGGTCAATATGTCCAAGAGCAAGATGGAGCTGTCGCAACAGCTGGAGTACTTCAGAGCTCAGTTTGATACCAGCTCGGGAAGAGTGTTTCTACCACCAGAACGAGAGCAAGGATGGCAAAATCTTATCCAACAATTTCTCGGCAAAGTGGCTTCCACAGCATGGCATTATTTGCAGTTGCTCGGAACCATGGCGGCGACCCTGGACATGGTCCCGTGGGCAAGAGCGCATATGAGACCATTGCAGAGGGCGTTGCTCTGGCGTTGGTCTCACCAAAACGAATCCATGTCTGCCAGAAATGCGGACTGCCCTTCAGTGGTGGTTACGGACGGAATGTTTGGAGCAGGGAATGCTGTTGGAAGCGCTTTACTGGGTTCCCCTGATGATGGATGCCAGTCTCGTGGAATGGGGAGCTCATTTTCAAGGAAGATTTGCACAGGGTCAGTGGTCCAAGCTGGAAAAGGATTGGTCAATCAACAGGTTGGAGTTGAGAGCGGTGAAGCTAGCATTACAGGTCTTTCAACCTTATCTTCGCGGCAGTGCCATTCAGGTGTTTTCCGACAGAGCAACGGCAGTGGCTTATATCAATCTCCAGAGAGGAACCAACAGTGTTACAATGGAAACCGAAGCCGAACAGCTATTCATTTGGGCCGAAGAACATCTACTGGCCTTGTCAGCAGCTCACGTAGCGGGAGTGGACAATGTGGAAACTGACTTCTTGAGTCGCGTGAAGGTGGATCCGGGGGAGTGGGTCCTCCATCAGGAGGTGTTCGACATGTTGGTGCGACGTTGGGGAGCACCAGTAATGGATCTCATGGCGACGTTTCATTTAACAAAGGCAAATTGTTTCTTCAGCAGAAGAAGAGAAAGGATGTCCAAGGGCCTGGATGCTCTCATACAGAGGTGGCCGGAACATCAGCTTCTATACGTGTTTCCGCCTTGGGTGCTAATAGGACAGGTGCTTCAATGCACAGAACAGCACAATGGACAGGTGATTCTGATAGCTCTGGATTGGCCACGACGGCCATGGTACGCGGATCTGCGGAGACTCTTGGTAGGGAGGCCGTGGCGACTTCCATCTCAGATAGATCTATTGTCACAGGGGCCTCTGCTGATGCCACACGTGGATCGGTTCTCGCTTACGGCTTGGCTATTGAGAGGGCTAGGTTGAAGAGAAAGGGTTACTCCGCATCGGTCATTGCTACGTTGTTGAGAGCGAGGAATAGATCTACTTCTCTAGCATATGTTCGAGTCTGGCGAGTGTTCGAAGCATGGTGTATAGACAGGCAGGTCGAGGCGTTAAGAGTGTCGAGTCCGCTGGTGCTAGCCTTTTTGCAAGAAGGTTTGGATAAAGGCTTAGTGGCAGCTTCCTTGCGGGTGCAAGTGGCAGCGTTGTCTTGTTATAGAGGAAAGATAGGAGGTGAGAGTCTTGGCAGTCATCCAGATGTCAAGAGGTTTTTAAGGGAGGTATCACTGTCGAGACCACCACGTAGGCAGGTGGTACCAAAGTGGGATCTCCCTTTCGTGTTGGAGGCTTTGCGGAAAGAACTGTTTGAGCCTTTGTCGAAAGCATAGTTAAAGGACCTCACTCTGAAAGTGGTGTTCCTCGTAGCTATTTGTTCGGCCAGGAGAATCTCCGAATTATAAGCACTATCCTGTAAGAAGCCTTTCTTAACATTTTATGATTCCAAGGTGGTTTTGAGATCGGTCCCATCCTTTCTGCCTAACGTAGTGTCAGATTTTCATGTGAATCAGGTAGTGTTGTTACCGGTTTTTACCAAGAATGGGGGGACTTCGGTCGCCGAGCAAATTCATCTTCTAGATGTCCGAAGATTGTTGAAAAAGCATATCCATAGGACTGCGGATTTCCGCAGGTCAGAGCGGCTGTTCATTTTGTTTGGAGGACCAAAGAAGGGAGAAGCAGCGTCAAAAGCTTCTATTGCCAGATGGATTAAGGAAGCCATAGCGTCTGCTTATATATTGAAGGGTAAGGTGGTACCGGAAGGGCTGAGGGCACATTCTACCAGAGCGCAGGTGGCGTCTTGGGCGGAGTTCCAGCAGGTGCTAGGGGTGGATATTTGTAAAGCAGCTACTTGGTCTTCTTTAAATTCATTTGTGAAGCATTATTGCCTGGATGTTCAGGCGGAAAGGGATACCAGTTTTGGATCAGCAGTGCTTCAGGCGGGGCTAGCAGGTCCTTCCCGTTGATTCCACTGCTCTGTTACATACCCAGAGGTTCCGGACTAGACTGGAGGGATGATAAGGAAGGTGAAATTAGACTTACCTGCTAATTGTAGTTCCTGGAGGAACTCCAGTCTAGTCTGGTATCCCTCCCTGATGTCTATGAGCTAGAGCCTGAAGCAAAGAGGAAATATAAGGTAAGCGCATAAACGTCTAGGCATGGGGGGGTATTCCTTGGGTCACTACCCTCTCTAGAGGAGGAGGTCAGGCCTCTGGGGGGTTCTCATTCAGTTAGTATGGATTAAGGGGGAGGTTGTTAGGCGACATATCCTCTACCTTTACAAGGTTCTTGTTGCATAGTTTAGTTAGTAGTGTGTTAACTACTTAATTATTGCTCCGGTGAGTCTACTTCAATAGGTTACTGGTTTGAGGAGGCGGATCCGGAGAGGATATACCAGTGTCATCAGAAAAGAGATGATGCTTCTCAGTCTCCAAGCTGCTGTGAGAGGATCACAACCCAGAGGTTCCGGACTAGACTGGAGTTCCTCCAGGAACTACAATTAGCAGGTAAGTCTAATTTCACCTTTGGGTTGTTCTTCCCTAGGTGCATAACTTTGCACTTGTCCACATTAAATTTCATCTGCCATTTTGATGCCCAGTCTTCCAATTTGCTGTTGAATACTTTGGTACATGTTGAGTATCCCTTATACGAAATGTTTGGGACCAGAAGTGTTTCAGATTTTAGAATATTTGCATATATATAGCAGGAGTCAGACATATGGGTGACGTTGACACCGACTGAGCCCCGCGGAAGCATCTCCCCAGCTTTCAAAGAAAGCCTTTGGAAGATGCCATCATGAATGCGAGGTCCCCTTCCTGCCCAAGGGTGCCATCTTAGTCAGATGACACAGCTACGACAGCAAAAAAACAAATTAGTATAGTTAAGGCAACTCTACAGGGAGGAAGGTGGGTTGTGAGGACTGATTCCTGCTGTCTCTAGAGAACACCTGTTACGCTTTCTCCAGGAACAAGCAGGAAGTCAGTCCTCACATATGGGACTTCCTAGCTACAGGCTATCGACAACCTGTAGAAAAGACACTGTCATGTCATAAGTAGCAGCCGGTGAGTCCAAAGGACAGACTCTGAAAGGACCCCAGTGTCCATGGAAAACTATCACTCCAGTAGCCTGAACAAGAAGGGTTGAAGGGTAGTAGTTGCCTAGACACTGAAGATATTACGGAGTACGGCCTGGCCGAAGGCACTGTTCCGTCGGGACTCCCTCTCCAGGCAGTAATGAGCTGAAAAAGTGTGGACTAAGGTGGTGGCAGATGTCTGCCATAGGGTCAGAGCGCAAGCTTGCAACCGAGATCGCCATAGCCCTGACATTGTATGCCATGACCCAGTGCTCTGAGAGCCCAGCCTGATCGTGGGCGAAGGTGATGAAGTCTGCCACCCAGATGGACAAGATCCACTTGGCAACAGCCTCCCCCAGTAGAGTGGGGTCTTAGGAAATTAAAAGCTGTGAGGCTTTGCGGTGGCCCTGGGTATGCTGCAGGTAAAAGGAAGGGTCATCCTACAATCCAGAGTATGGAGAATGGCCACCACCTTGTTGGTATGGGGCCGTGGAAAGAAGGTGGGGAGCACCACCTCTCGGTTGAGATGGAACAGAGACCGCTTTCAGAAGGAATTTAGGGTGGGTGCGAAGCACGACCCTGTTCTTATAGAACCTGGTGTAGGGTGGCTCGGCCACCAAGGTCTGAAGCTCGCTGACCCTGCAGGCAGATGTGAGCAGGAAGATGACCTTTCAGGAAACATAATGCAAATGGCAGGTAGCCAGAGGCTCAAAAGGTGGCTTGGTAAACTGCGTCAAAACCACTTGAGATCGCATTCCGCCGGGGACAGGCGGATGGGAGGCTTAGAGAGCAGAAGGCCCCACATAAATTGAGTAATGAGGAGCTGCATAGAAAGAGGTTTGTCCTCTTTGGAATGATGGTGCGCCGAGAGCATGCTCAGGTGTACTCTGACGGAGTTGGACTTGAATCCGGTTTGCGAAAGTTGAAGCAAGTACTGCAGCACTGTGTGCACCTGGCAAGAGAATGGGTCAACCCATTGCTCTACACACCACACTGAGGATCTGCACCACTTGAAGGTATAGGCCTGTCTTGTGGAGTTCTTACAAGAGGTCAGGAGGACTACCTCCACCTTCCTTGCGTTGTTGAAGGGTGCTAAGGCTACCCATTCAGCAGCCATGCTGTTAACGTCAGGGACCCCAGATTGGGGTGAAGAAGGGAGCCCTCCTCCTGGATCAGTAGTCCCAGGGCATTCCTCAGAGGGACCAGGAGCTCCATTAAGCAACAGGAGAAACCAAGGCTGTCTGGGCCACCGTGATCATAGAAGCCTTGTCCCGAAGACCTTGAAGAGGGAAGGCATACAAAAGGCCCTCTGACCATGAGATGAGGAAGGCATCTGCTGCTACCCGGGACAGATGTGGCTGGGGGCAGCAGAAGTGAGGCAGCTGAGTATTGGTTGGGCTGGTGAAGAGGTCCAGACTTGGGATGCCCCAGAATCGGAAGAGCCGCTGTGCCACCCTGGGGCCTAGTCGCCATTTGTGTGATTGGAGAACCCTGTCAGTCTGTCTGCTAGGGCATTGTCCTGGCTCGGGAGGTATACCGCCCCGAGGAGCATTCCCTGACCGATCGTGTATGAGCAGAGGGCTACTGCCTCCTGACAGAAGCAGTGAGACCCTGTGCCCTCCTGCTTTTTCAGGTAGAACATCACAACCTGGAAGCTTGTTTGGACTAGCACCGACTGGTTCTGCAGGCGGTGGTGGAAGGCCTTGATCACCAGAAAAATGGCCTTGAGGCCTCTCCATGCAGGTCAACTGGTCCCTGGCGGAGAGCCAGCAGCAGGTTGATCTGCTGCTGGCTCTCCACCAGGGACCAGTTGACCTGCATGCAGAGTTTCTCACAATGGGCACCCCAGCTCAGTAGGGAGGCGTCTGTGGCGAGGATAGTCTGGAGATTTGGGGACTGGAAGGGCATGCCCTCCTGCAGGTGCTGTGTGGTCTGCTACCAGTTGAGTGACTCCACTAGCTGATGGAAGACTAAGACTTTGTCTGGGAGCCTGCCGGTGCTTGTGTCCCCTGGGAGCGGAGACACCACTGTGCTGCTCGCATTGACTGTGGATGCCATGTGGCCCAGTAGGCAGAGCATGTATCGCGCTGACACTACGTGATGGCATTGCACCTTGATGGCTAGAGCCCTGAGGCAACCTGCCCTGGCTAAGGGAAGAAAGACCCTGGCCTGAAGAGTGTCCAGTCAAGCCCCTATGAACTCCAAGTCCTGCGCTGGAGTGAGGTGAGCCTTGGGGTGGTTTATCATGAACCCCGGATGCTGCAGGACATTAAGAACATAAGAACATAAGATATGCCATACTGGGTCAGACCAAGGTCCATCAAGCCCAGTATCCTGTTTCCAACAGTGGCCAATCTAGGTCATACGTACCTAGCAGTTTCCCCAAAAGACACAGGTTCTGCAATGCTTGTACTAGGTCAAGCATTGATATCCTGGGTCCCTTCTTAATGATAGTTTATGGACCTTTCCTCCAGGAACTTGTCCAAACCTTTTTTAAACCCAGCTACACTAACAGCCTTTACTACATCCTCCCGTAACAAATTCCAGAGTTTGATTACACGTTGAGTGAAAAAATATTTTTTTATTAGTCTTAAATAGTTTACCCTGTAGCTTCATTGCATGTCCCCTAGTCTTCCTATATTCTGATAATGTAAACAGTCGATCTACGTTTACCTGTTCCACTCCGTTCATTAATTTATAGACTTTGATGGTGCAGGCCGTGACCTGTTGCACCTTGGTGGCCATATCCCCCTTGGTCTGCTCCCTTGATCTGGTGACCCTGTTGTGGGGTCTGGGGGGCCTGGTATTGGGGGTAGCCTCAATAAGGCTGGCCCTTTCTCTGAAAAAGGGAGCCTCTTCCCCGATGGTTTCTTCTTAGGAAGGGTGGAGGAATTCCTGGAGAGCCGAGTCCTCATGAGGAATTCAGTCTCGATTTCCACCGCTTTTTCCTCCATTGGATTTGCCAAAGATGTTTTCCCCGAGGCAGGGGTCATCAAGGAGTTTCTCTTCGACCCACTGCTCGAGGTCTGATGCTTATGGTGGTCACCCTTGCATTTGACTCAAAGCCATCATAGGCGGCTCAGGACATGTACTTCGAGTATTCCCCGACGCACTTTGTGAGGGTTTGGAATCGCTAGAGGTGATCCCCACAGAGACCTGCCAAGAAACCTGCGAGTTCCTTTGCCAGGTCTCAGAGATACATACTGATATACAGCTCATAGGCTTGGACTCGGCAACCCAGCATCGAGCCCTGGTAGCACTTGCGTATGACAGCGTCAAGGGTGCGAGACTCCCTGCCAAGGGGTATAGAAGCGTGAGTCTTTGGTCTCTTTTGCCGGCGCATGGTCGACTCTACCACCATAGAGGTGTATGGGAGTTGCACCTTCCTGAAGCTAGGACCCCGCTGGAATGGGAAATGGTATCGAGGCTTGGCTAACTATTGATACCGATGCTGATGTCTCCTACATTCAGAGGAGAAGCAGCCTGAGGATGGCGGGGACAGGGACTGTCAGGGCCTCCTTGGGTGAAGCCTCATACTGGAGAATTTCAAGCTCCTCCGTGCAAGTGTCCTCCTCTGACTCTGTGGTGAGGGACAAGGCTTTTGCCATGACTCGAACGAACTCGAGGAATGATGTGTCCTTGGGCAGGGGGAGATGAGTCTGACAGGAGATTGAGGTGTTTATGCGTCTCCGGGGATGCCTCATCCTTGGACTCCGTCAGAGTAATCAGTCAAGGACTCGAATTCCGACAGCGCCTGGGGTGCAGGGCCTGGGTTGGGGCCTCAGTGACCCATGGCATCTGCATGGCTTGAGCCACAAGCACTCATGGGGGAGGATTGCGCTCCTGAGGACCGGGAGCGGGATCGAGACCCACGCTGAGGATCGGCTCAAGGCTACAGGCTCTCGAGCATCATTTCAGCGGCCCAGGGAGTCCTAGAGATTGAGGTCCCTGTGGTTTCGGCATGAGCACTGGCAGGGTCAGGCATTGATGCCTGCTGCGAGGCAAGAAAAGCAGTGACACTGTGCTCCAGCGACATCCTGGCTTCCCACTCAGGAATTGCAGCCTTTGACATGGACACCGGAGTTACCAGGTCTGGCATTAGTGAGGAGAGGGAGTCCTCAATGGGACAGGTCTCAGGGGTCCAGGACCCATCGCCGGAGGACTCGGATCTGTTCAGAGAACCTTCGCTCTGACTCCTTGGGTACTCTCTGCGGACTGTGGGACCTGGCATGGGACTTTCCCTGTGTGCCTGAGTCCCTGGATGAATTTCGAGGATCTCTTCTTTTTCTTGCATTCCTGCTCTGGGGAACGCTTGTCGGAGTGTCTGCAGACCCAATTGGGTGCTGCAGGGCCTTTATGCAACTCCGAGGATCCATGTGGGCTCTTAGGGCATGAAGCTACCAGGGCAGAATCTGACCTGTGGAAGATGTCGTCTTGCTTTTAATGATGATGCTGGATGGCTTTCGCAAATATCTTTTTGCACAGGGCGCAGACCTCTGGGTCATGGTCGGCACCTAGACACCAGAGGCAGCAGTCGTGTGTATTGGCGAGGGACATGTTTTTTGCACACCGATCACACTTTTTGAACCCACTGGCCTTTGGGGCAAAAAGGACCCCTGTGAGGTTGAAGACCCTCGACACAGCCAGTGGATAGAAAAAGACGCAAAACTGCGCTGGAAAAGAAAAAATGAAAAATGGGTTTGAGACTCGATGCCGGTGCAACAGGAGTCAGAAGCGGGAAAGGGACTGGTTCTGACTGGAGAAAGAAAAGACAGTTTAATACACAAAAGATCAACTTTTTCCGGGGAAAAAAGACAGATGTCTATTGTGCTCCGTGGAAAAAAGGAGACTGAGTAAGATGGCACCCTTTGGGTGGGAAGGGGACCAAACATGCATAGTGGCATCTTCCAAAGGTGTTCTTTGAAAGCTGGGGAGATGTTTCCGCGGGGCTCCGTCGGTGCCAACATCACCCATATATGAGGACCGACTTCCTGCTTGTTCCTGGAGAAATAATGTGATATCTTGGGGATAGGACCCAAGTCTAAACACAGAATTCATTTATGTTTCATATACACGTGGAGCCTGATTCCAGTAGAGGCACGTCCGGGCCATCCAGATGGCCATGAGTGGGACAGGCCCATTAGGATCCGATTCGGTACCGCGGGAATAAAATGTTCCCCTGGCATACAGAATTGGGCCGGAGGATGGCCCGGCATGTCCCTGCATGCCTGAGGGGACATCCTCCCCTCAGGCTCCCCTGGAACCCACGGCATAGACCCCCCTCTTCCCTGCCACCTGACCAACAGCTGGCTAGCCGGGGCCTGGATCGGGCTGTGGGGACCTCCCTGCACCCGCCCCTGGGGGGGATATCTGGCCCCAATTGTCTGGTTTGTGCCGATTATTCCAATAATCAGCACATTCCCCCTGACCCCACAGGATGTACAGGGCTGTGACCTAGATCGGCTCTGTACATCCTGCCGCCTCGGCCCACGCCTGCTCCGCTCAGACCCCGCCCCCTCCCACCGGCTCTCCTCATCCTGTTGCTGTAGTTGTGCGGGGAGAGTTGAAGGGGGAATAGGGGGAAGCCACATCTCAGAATCGGGCCCATAGCCTGAAGATAAAAATATTGTATAAAATTTATAATTTCTGTGCATGAAACAAAGTTTGTGTACACTGAACCATCAGAAAGCAAAGGTGTCAACTATCACATGCTGGCGCTCAAAAGGTTTCAGATTTCGGAGTATTTCAGATAAGGGATTCTCAACCTGTACTACAATTGTTTACAGCTTTTAAAAGTAGTTAGTTGTAGGCCAACCTGCTGACCCTGTGCTAGTGTACAGACTTTACTGAGCACTGGGCCCAGGCTCCCCAGTTCAACAGAAATATCGATGCTGTGGTGGCAACATTCATAGCTCCTAGGATGGAGACCCATCCACCACTCCAATCTCAAATGACACTTACTTGCCTAATGATGCATTTGGACCAGTAGGAGCATGACTGGCTTAAGAGATGAACCAGTGAGGAGGCACTGGCTCGGGACACAGAAGTCTTAAGGGCGCCGGAAACCTGTCTCATTGCCTCGACCCCTCACAGCCGTGGAAGAGTTTCTCTTTGATTCCGCAGCTGGGCAGTACTAAAGTCACCGACACCATGTCATTTTAAAAAAGCATACACCTAGAGACTGTGGTGCTGGCGACTGCAGTACTGCACAGCTGCAGAAGAGAAGAGAAATACTCCCATGGCTGTGCAAACAATCTGGCTGTGGAAGTGACGGGCTAGGGCTGATGCCAGGCTGGTAGAAGAAGATGTAGCTTGCAGGGACTAGTGCTGGGGGAAGGAGACTAGAAATAGTCTGAAGGTGGGGTTGGTACTGAACATGGATTGAAGATGGGACTGAAAGGGGGCTAGGATCTGAAGGGGTCTGATGCTGGAAAGGCCTGAAAGAGAGAAGCTGGGGAGCTAGGACTGGAAAAGGGCTGATGCTGGGAGAAGTGGGACTGGAAATGGGCTGATGGTGGGGAGGGGGTGTGGAGTGTGACTAAAAGAGGACTGATAGAAAGGCTGGGGCTGGGACTGGAAATGGGCTAATGCTGGGGCTGGGTGAGAAAATGAGACTGGGACTGGAAGGGGGCTCGTGCTGGCAGATGCTAAGGTCAGGGTAAGAAAAAAAAGAAGAAGCAGCTGGGGGAGTGAGAAAGGGACAAATATTGTGTGTGTGTGTTGGAGGGGAAGAACAACATAGTAACATATTACCATAATATATGACAGCAGATAAAGCACAGTTACTTACCTGTAACAGGGGATCTCTGGGAACAGCAGGAATTAGTCCTCACATATGGGTACGTCGGTACCGACGGAGCCTGCGCGGGAAAGCTCCCCAGCTTCCCAGAAAGAAAGCTTTTGGGAGCCTCCCACATCGCATGCGCGCTGCCTTCCCGCCTTTCCTAACCAACTCTCCTCAGTTCGAGCTTAAAGCTGAGACAATAGAGAGAGAGAGGAAAGGAAAGATAGAGAGAGATACAACTCCTAGGGGAGGTGGGAGGGTTATGAGGACTAATTCCTGCTGTTCCCAGAGATCACCTGTTACAGGTAAGTAACTGTGCTATCTCCAGGAACAAGCAGGAATGAGTCCTCACATATGGGGACTCCCTAGCTAAGATGCCTGGGAGATCCCCAAGGGTATGAGACCCTGAAGGGTTCCTCCTCTTCCTATGGATCTCAGGCATCCATTCAGGGAAGGAGGGCAGGAGTTGTTCAAGAATGGAACAGGTGTCTGAGGACAGCCTGACCAAACAAGGCATCCCGGCGGGAGTCCTTGTCCAAACAGTAATGGGCTGTGAAGGTATGAACCGAGGCCCAGCTGGCTGCTCGACAGATCTGGTCGATGGACACAGAATGAAGATGAGCCATAGAGGTGGCCATGGCCCTCACATTGTGAGCTGTGACATGGCCCTCCAGAGAAAGGTTCTTACTCTGGTAAGCAAAAGAAATACACTGAGCAATCCAATTGGACAGTGTTCTCTTAGAGACTGGAAGTCCTAAATGAGAAGGATCAAAAGCAACAAAAAGCTGGGAAGACTTTCTATGTTGCTGTGTCCTGTGTAAGTAAAAAGCAAGAGCTCTTTTACAATCTAGAGTATGAAGGTTCCTCTCTGCAGTGGATGCATGAGGAGCTGGAAAAAAGACAGGTAAATATACCTCTTGATTAAGATGAAAAGGTGAGACCACTTTAGGCATAAAGTGAGGATTTGTCCTAAGGACTACCTTATCATGATGGAACCTTGTATAAGGTGGATTAGCCACTAAGGCCTGCAGTTCACTGATGCGGTGAGCAGAAGTGATTGCAATAAGGAAAATAACCTTCCAGGAAAGAAATTTCAAGGAGGTAGTGGCTAAGGGTTCAAAAGGTGGCTTCATAAGCTGACCAAGAACAAAATTTAAGTCCCATGCCACCAGAGGAGGTCGAATGGGAGGTTTAGTTAAAGTTAGGCCTCTCATAAATCTTGCAATAAGAGGATGAGAGGAAACAGGTTGTCCATTGATAGGCTTAAGGGATGCTGCAATAGCACTTAAATGGACCCTTACTGAATTCGTCTTAAGGCCTGCATTGGAAAGATGCAGGAGATATTCTAATAGAGAATTCACAGGAAGTGCCAGAGGGTCAAGACCCTGTTGAGCACACCAAATGAAAAATCTTTTCCATTTAAAAGCATAGGAACGCCTAGTGGAAGGTTTCCTGGAAGCATGGAGGATATCTCTCACTTGCTGCGAAAGATTGAAGTCTTGAAGGTCTAGGCCTTCAGTAACCAAGCTCTGAGGTGAAGGGACTTGGGGTTTGGATGCCACAAAGTCCCCTCCTCCTGAGACAGAAGGTCTGGAGCAGCTCCCAAGTCTAGGGAGGGGGCTTGGGAGAGATGCAGAAGTAGAGGGTACCACACTTGGCGTGGCCAGCGTGGAGCTATGAGGATCATAGATCCTTGATCCCTCTGGAGTTTGAACAGAGTCTTGGAAATCAAAGGAATGGGTGGAAAGGCATACAGGAAGCCCTGACCCCAATGAAGGAGGAAGGCATCCTTGGCCTGAACTCCCTGGAACAGAACCGGGGAAGTTTGGCATTCCACGGACTTGCAAAGAGGTCTATGTCCGTGGTTCCCCATTCCTGGAAGATTCTGAGTACCTGATCCATGTGCAGGGACCATTCGTGTGGAAGTAGAACTCGACTGAGTCTGTCTGCCCAAGAGTTTTGGATTCCTGGGAGGTATACTGCCAGGAGATGGATTTGATGCTCTCTGGCGAAGGCCCATAATCTTAGAGCTTCGTTGCAAAGCGACAGAGAGCCAGTTCCTCCTTGGTTGTTTATGTAAAACATGGCTACTTGATTGTCCGTGTGAATGAGGACTGTCTTGTAGCTGAGGAGGGTATGAAAGACCTTGAGAGCTAGGAATACTGCTCGAAGTTCCAAGTGGTTGATATGAAGAGAGGTCTCCTGTGGGGACCAAATGCCTTGGGTGGAGAGGTCTTGTAGATGAGCTCCCCAACCTGTTTGGGAGGCATCTGTTGTGAGGGTTGCCTGAGGCAACAAAGGTTGGAAGGGGGACCCCAGCAACAGATTTTGAGTGGACATCCACCATTGGAGAGACCAAAAGAGACGTTTGGAGGTTGCTATTTGGTCTGAGAGAGCTCCTGAAGCTTGAGTCCACTGGGTGGACAAAGTCCATTGAGCTGCTCTCATGTGTAGGCGAGCATAGGGTACCACATGTACTGTGGAAGCCATATGGCCTAGGAGCTGTAGCATCTCCCTGGCAGTTAAATGGCTCTTTGACTGAATCTGGGAGGCTAACTGCACTAGACGTTGACAACGGGCCTGAGGAAGGTAGGCCCTTGCAGAAGTGGTGTCCAACCAGGCCCCTATGAATTCCAGGGACTGAGTAGTAGGAATTTTCTGTGAGATGGATGGATGGATGAGGACATGAGTGTACGCATCCTTGAGATCTAGAGAACAAAGCCAATCCTGACTCTGCAGGTATGGAAGGAGAGTGCCTAGAGAAAGCATCTTGAACTTCTCCTTGCATAGGAATTTGTTCAATTCTCTGAGATCTAGAATGGGTCTGTATCCCCCTGTTTTCTTTGGAATGAGAAAATAAGGGGAGTAAAACCCTGACCCCTGTTGAAGAAGAGGAACTTCTTCTATGGCCCCCTGGGCCAGAAGGGTAGTCACCTCCTGATCCAGGAGGTCGAGGAGAGATGTGGGAGAATTGAAGTGTCTCACCATGGTGTAGGGAGGAAGGTCTGAGAAATGAAGTTTGTAGCCCTCTGTTATGATAGAGAGGGTCCACTGCTCTGATGTGATTTGCTCCCATCTGGGAGCAAAATGAGCTAACCTTCCTGGAATGGTGAGAGGTTCTGGCTGTTGTAGAGCCAGAAAGGTTAAGTTCTCTAGTATCAAGTCAAAAACCCTGAGGGGGTTGGGACTGCTGGGTTGTAGCAGCCCCTGCAGGTTTAGGCCTGGCCTGTTTAGGTTGCTGACGCTTAGTAGCAAAGCGACCTGTAGAAGATTGTTGGCCAGAAGTGGAAGGAAATCTGCTCCTTTTGTAAAAAGGCTTTTTGAAAGACTTTTTCTTGGCTGGAATGGAAGTTGACTTAGAAAGTCTATCCAGAGCAGAATTCTCTGCATCCATTTGAGTGGCTTTTATTTGCCACTCTTTGCCAAAGAGATTTTCACCCGTACAGGGCAGATTTCCTAAGCCATCCTGAACCCAGGGTTCTAGATCAGAAGCCTGGAGCCAAGCAATTCTGCGAGCAGCTATGGCAATGCCTGAGGCTCTGCTGGCACCCTCAAAGGAATCAAAGGCTGCCCTGTTGGAAAACTTTGAAATATCTTGAGTATGCTTAAGCCAAAGGAGGAATTCATCCCTTCTATCCTCTGGAATAAAAGGGAGAAAGTTGTGCATCTTTTGTGCAACTTCCTTTAGAAACATACCCATATAAGGCTATATGAGTTGATTCTGGCAATAAGCATACTAGCTTGGAAGATTTTCGTACCAAAAGCATCCAAGGTCCTGCACTCTCTTCCTGGGGGAGCAGAAGAGTGTCTTTTGGTACTCTTTATCTTTTTCATAGCTGACTGCACCACAATGGAGTGGTGAGGAAGCTGAGTTTTCTGAAATCCAGGACAAGGAGGGACACGGTACATAGTGTCCAATCTGCGAGAATGAGGAGAAAGGGTGAGAGGAGTCTCCCATAAGTCAATCATATGTTCATGAAGAATTTCATGAATTGGCAAGGTGACTGCCTCTCTGGGAGCCTTAGAGTATCCTAAAATATCAATTTTTTTTGCTCTAGGCTCTGCTTCAGAGGTTACTGAAATAGAGAGTCCTTTAGCCACTTCTATTATGAAGTCTTGAAAGGACAAATCCTCTGGAGGAGACATTCTCCTTTTTGGAGAAGTAGGCCCCTCAGGAAGGGTAATGGATACTTCGGGAGACTCATCTGATGAATCAGAATCAGAGGAATCGAAGTATCGTCTGTCCCCTTCCAATGATCGATAGGCGTATCGATCGGTACCGACATCGGGCGTCCCCGGTACCGGATCGGTACCGAGAGATAGCCCTGGACAAGGAACCTGAGTCGGTATCCTGACCGATGTCGATGCTGTCGGTACCGGTATCGGCATTGGTACCGGTACCGACAACGGGACTCGTTTGCGGTACCGACGGAGTCGCAGCTTGAATAAAAGCCATTATAGCCTGCTGCATGGATTGCACAGTGTGATCCATGGACGCCACGACTGCCTGGATGTTGGTACCGGGAGATTGTGCCGGTACCCCAGAGCAGTCTAACAGGTGATTGGTCGAGGCCATGCCATCGATGTCAACCTGTAACCCCATAGGAGGAGCTTTGGAAGCCGGAGCTTCCCGCCGGGGTTGTTTGGCTGGGGCAGGATCCTCGAGGGCAAGCCCGGAGGCATCTCGATGCTGAGAGGGAGATTTGCCCTTCAAGGACCTGCTAGGTTTATGTTTGGTTACCTGAGACCCATCAGGAGAGGAAGACCTGGAAGATGTTGATGCCACCGCCGGTGCATCCGTGGGAAACAGCACATGGAGCTTGGCTGCTCGGTTCTGTAACCCTCTTTTAGACATTATGGAGCAGGACTGGCAATCCGGAATGGAGTGTTCAGGACCTAAACATTTAAGACACCATTCATGGGTATCTGTAATAGAAATTGTACCGCTACACTTAGTGCATTTTTTGAACCCGGAGGCTGGTTTTTCCATGAGGGAAAATTTTTTTGAGGGCCTGTAGGCCTAAGAAGAAAAATATACCAAGTGAGGAAAAGTATAATTTTTTTTTTTTTGAAAGAAAAGAAAAGAAAAGACCGGCGGTACCGGTCCGGCGTCGGGGAAGGCAGACACGTGACCAAAGAAATAAATTAAAATAAAGAACTTCTTCAGCGGTGACAGGAACACGACCTGCTGGCTCCGCGGAAAAAGAAGAACTGAGGAGAGTTGGTTAGGAAAGGCGGGAAGGCAGCGCGCATGCGCTGTGGGAGGCTCCCAAAAGCTTTCTTTCTGGGAAGCTGGGGAGCTTTCCCACGCAGGCTCCATCGGTACCGACGTACCCATATGTGAGGACTCATTCCTGCTTGTTCCTGGAGATAGACCAGTATGGTCCATCTAGTCTGTATACAGGGGAAGAAAAGGAAGGATGTAAGTATGGATACTTGAGTAAGAAGGAGGAAGTAAATGGGTGAGTGCATGGCAGGAGGAAGGAGAGCAAGTACTGGGGCCATGGGGATGCAGAAGAGCAGGGACTTGGACTTAGTTGGAAAGACTAAAATTGGGTGGGAGAACAGAAAGACTGATTCTAAGATTTGCTGGGTATTGAGAGTGTAAGTGGGGGTTCAGGGACTGGGTAGGGTTGAAGAGTGGGGCTTGGGGATTAGCTGGGGAGATAGTGGGGACTAGGAAATTGACCAGAGATTAGGAGGGCAATGGAGACTAGGTGATTGGGTGAGGGGTATCAGTAGGACTCAGACCAAGTGCAGAAATATGGGAAGGGGAGAGGGTTTCAAGGGCCTAGAGGAGTTGGGAGGCAGTTAAAAAGAACAGAGGGCTATTGAGTAGGAGAGAGACAAAGAAAGGGACACATCTTTGAAGGAAGTGAGAGAAATGGGGGAGCTGAAAGGTGAAATGGAAGCCTGGATGGGGGTAAGACAAGAAAGGGAATGGAAGTGGCAAGGAGATGCGTGATAGGGAAGGAGCTGGACTGATTATGGAGGGTTGTGAGGCACACAAGGTAGATGGATCTGGGGAGGAGATCAGTACAGAGGGAGAAAATGGGAGAGGGGGACTAAAAAGTGGAAGAAAGATGGGGATATAAGAGGCTGAAGAAGGAATAAGACAGGTGGGGAATGGCAGTACTAGAGAGATAAAAGTAGGAAATGGAAAGCGGTTAAGTATGTAGAAGGTGAAAAGATGGAGAGAGAGAAAGACTAGGAGGAATGAAATCTAGCTATAGTTAGGTAAAAAGGCAGATGGTGTAAACAGAGAAAAAAAGATGAACCATGCAGATGTAGGTAACAAAGGGAAAAAGACAGGGAGAGTGAAGAAACAGAAAATGGAAATACAATTCTGGAAAAGGACTTAGAAGAAAACCAACAAGAGGGAGTTGGAAAGAGACCAGAACAATCCAACTGGAAACATAAAATGATCAGTCAATAAAAGGTACAAAAGAATGTCAGGTTTTTAGAGAATGAAATATATGTCAGCTTTGAAAATGTGCATTTCTTACAGTTCAGGGGGGAATGTATTTCTGTTTCTGCAGCACGTTTTAGGGAGGTTCCATTTCATTTTTTATTTACATATTTTTTTCTAATTTATAATAACTTATTCTTTATTAGGTGATTTTATCTGTGTTTTTTGCATATGTAACCAAGGTGAAAGATTTTGTTCACATGAAGATTCTGTAGCAGTCCAGCATTTTCTCTTTTCCCAAATGGAGATATGCTGGTGTTCTAGAATATTTGCAGTGTTGACTTTTCATAGGTAGGGCTGGTGCAGTTTGAGTTCTTGGACTTGATGCTGATATGGTATAGTAAGTTTGAGTGTCCATTTATGGGATTTTATGTTAGGACACAGGATGTCTGGCAACAGAGGGAGCTTGTGGTGGTGTTACTGGTGTGGCATCAGAATTTGAACAGATTATTTTTTATATATTGAGTTGTAAAATTAAACATCCTACTTCTGCTCTGCAGCTGTTGTTAGGAGGTTTATTGCTTAGTCTGGGAATATTCCATATGAATAAAGCGTAGTTACTCACCTGTAACAGGTGATCTCCAGGAACAGCAGGAATTTAGTCTTCACATATGGGTATCGTCGGTACCGACGGAGCCCATGCGGGAGCGCTCCCCAGCATCCAATAGGAAAGCTTTTGGGAGCATCATACAGCGCCTGCGTGCTGCCTTCCCGCCTTTCCCACTGTCCCTCTTCAGTTGAGTTTATAGCTGAGACAAAGGAGAGAGGGAAAGAGAGAGAGAGACAACTCCTAGGGGAGGTGGGTGGGTTGTAAAGACTAAATTCCTGCTGTTCCCGGAGATCACCTGTTACAGGTGAGTAACTACACTATCTCCAGGAATAAGCAGGAATGTAGTCTTCACATCTGGGGACTCCCTAGCTGAAGATGCCAGGGAGATGGCCCCAGGAAGCTGCAACCCATTGTGAGATGGGGCATCCTTCCTCCCATGGATCTCTGGCATCCCACCAGGGTTGGTGGGTAGGAGTTGAATTAAGTCTGAAAGATGTTGAAGAACAGCCTGTCCAAACAAGGCATCCCAGCGGGAGTCCTTGTCTAAGCAGTAGTGGGCTGTAAAGGGCTGAACTCCATTGGCTACCTATTCACAGCAGAATAAAATACAAGATTCTACTAACTACATTTAAACTAATAAATAACTTAGCGCCATCAGTACTCAATACACTCATCAATGTAGAAATAGATAAAAGATCACAAAGGAGTAGAAACACAAACACTATTGCAGTACCAAAAGACTACACAAAAGCTAGAAAACAAACCAACATGAGAGCCTTCTCTCATTCAGCACCTATCCTCTGGAATAACCTTCCTGACAACATTCGCCTACTATCAGACATAAAGGAATTTAGAAAAAAACTGAAAACCCATTTATTCTCATTACATTATAACAAAGGAGCAGAAACTAGCCAGACTACACAAAGAGACACAGGTTAACTAACAAATACAACCATTATATAACTACGTGCCTTGAAGATTAAATTAATGTTTACACCTACAAGCGATATATGACAATTGTAAATATCTACTATGTACATATGTTCTAATAGTTTAACATTCTAATAATTTACTGTTTAAATATTATTCTGTTACCTGTACCTAGTTCACCTGTTCTATGTAAAATGACTTGGTATGATACTATCCATACCATATAACATAATGTTCATTGTAAACCGCACTTGATACTTGTGAAAGAGCGGTATAGAAATAATTGTTAAATAAATAAATAAATAAATGTACCGAAGCCCAAGTGGCTGCTCGACAAATGTTGTCGATAGATACAGAGTGAAGGTTAGCCACAGAGGCTGCCATGGCTCTCACACTGTGAGCTGTGACATAGCCTTCAATAGGAAGACTCTTACTCTCATAGGCAAAGGATGTGCATTGTGCAATGCAGTTAGAGTTCTTTTGGAAACTGGAAGTCCCAAATGACTATAATCAAAAACAAAGAGTTGAGATGTTGCTGTGTTCTTTGTAGGTAAAAAGCTAAAGCTCTTTTACAGTCCAAGGCATGAAGGTTCCTTTCTGCATTGGAGGCATGAGGCCTCTGAAAGAATACAGGAAGGTAAACCGCTTGGTTTAAATGGAAAGGGGAAACCACCTTTGGCATAAAGTGTGGATGATTCCTAAAAATGACCTTATGGTGAAATCTCGTATAAGGAGGATTAGCCACTAGAGCTTGCAACTCACTAATGCGGCATGCGGATGTGATTGCAATTAGGAAGATGACTTTCCAGGAAAGGAATTTCAGAGATGTAATGGCTAAAGGTTCAAAGGGCAGTTTCATGAGCTGCCCAAGAACAAGATTCAAATCCCATGCCGGTCTAATGGTAGGTTTTGTTAATAGAAGACCTCTCATAAATCTTGTTGTAAGTGGATGAGAGGAAATAGGTTGTCCATTTAGAGGCTTGTAGGAAGCTGCAATAGCACTAAGATGGACTCTTACTGAATTAGTCTTAAGACCAGCATTTGATAAATGAAGGAGGTACTCCAGTACCGATTCCAGAGGTATGGCAAGGGGGTAAAGTCCCTTTGCGAACAGCATACGGTAAAGCGTTTCCACTTAAAGGCATATGATTGTCTTGTGGAAGGTTTTCTAGAAGCCTGTTCTAACTCCCGAGGTGCAGCTTGAGAGAGATATAGAAGCAGAGAATACCACGTTTGCCATGGCCAATGTGGAGCTATGAGAATCATACGACCTCTGTCTCTCTGAAGCTTGAATAGTGTCTTGGGGATGAGGGGAATGGGTGGGAAGGCATAGAGGTAGTCTTGACCCCAGTCAAGAAGGAAGGCGTCCCTTGCCTAACAATTTTGAGCCAGAATTCTGGAACAGAACCAGGGAAGTTTGGCATTCAGTGGACTTGCAAAGAGTTCTATGTCTGGGGTTCCCCAGATTTGAAATATTTGGGCAACCTGGTCTGAGTGGAGAGACCATTCATGTGGCAGCAGTATTAGGCTCAGTTTGTCTGCCCAAAGGTTTTGAATGCCTGAAAGATATACCACGAGGAGGTGAATTTGATGCTCTCTGGTGAGGGCCCATAGTCGTAAAGCTTTGTTGCATAACGACAGAGAGCCGGTTCCACCCTGCTTGTTCACATAGAACATGGCTACTTGATTGTCCGTCTGGACTAGGACTGTCTTGTAGCTTAGCTGGGCTTGGAATACTCAAACAGCAAGGAAGATTGCTCTGAGTTCCAGGAGGTTTATGTGAAGACAAGCCTCCTGTGGAGTCCAGGTACCCTGGGTAGAGAGATCGTGCAGGTGGGCCCCCCATCCCACCTGTGATGCATCTGTTGTTAGTGGCCTGAAATAGAGGTTGCTGAAAAGGAGACCCCACCAGAAGTTTCTCCAGTGATTGCCACCATTGGAGGGATGAAACAAGACGTTGTGAGTTTGTTGTTATTTTGTCCGACAGGTGACCTGTGGCCTGTGTCCACTGTGTGGATAGGGTCCACTGGGCTGCTCGCATGTGGAGGCGAGCATAGGGAACCACATGTACAGTGGATGCCATATGTCCCAGTAGTTGGAGCATTTCTCGAGCAGTCAGGTAAGTCTTCACTGCTGCTTGGGAAGCTAGCTGCACTATGCGCAGACAGCGGGGTTGTGGAAGGAAAGCCCTTGACTGTCTGGTATCTAGACGAGCTCCTATGAATTCTAGGGACTGAATAGGAGGAAGATGGGATTTTGGGAGGTTTATGACCAATCCCAAATATTGAAGGATTTGCATTGTGCGAGACAGAGCAGAGCTGGCTTCTGGAGCCGTGGGGGCTTGAATGAGCCAGTCGTCTAAGTAAGGGAAGACGAATAAGTAAGGGAAGACGTATATCCCTAGAGTTCGCAGGAATGCAGCTACTACCGCAATGCATTTCGTGAATACTCTTGGTGCCGAAGCCAGACCAAAGGGAAGAACTTTGTATTGGAAGTGTTTTCCCTGGAAAAGGAACCGCAGGAATTTCCTGTGATCTGGATGGATGAGACTATGAGTATATGCATCCTTTAGATCTAGAGAACAAAGCCAATCCTGACTTTGAAGGTATGGCAGAAGAGTTCCTAGAGAGATCATTTTGAATTTCTCTCGGAACAGATATTTGTTCAATTCTCTGAGGTCTAAAATGGGTCTGTGTCCTCCTGTTTTCTTTGGGATAAGAAAATATGGGGAGTAGAACCCTGTACCCTGTTGTAGAATGGGTACTTCTTCTATTGCTCCTTGAGCAAGGAGTGTTGTGACCTCCTGACCTAAGAGATTGTTGGCAGGGGTCTGAGAATTGAACTGTCTTACAATTGTAGGAGGGGGAATGGTGTGAAAATGAAGCTTGTACCCCTCTTGTACAATGGACAGAGTCCAATTTTCTGCTGTTATTTGGTGCCATCTGTTGGCAAAATGACACAACCTGCCAGGGATGGCTAAGGGTTCTGGACTGTTCAGGGGCAGGAAGGCTAAGTTCTCTAGGTAAGAGTCAAAGCCCCTGAGAAGGCTGAGCCTGTGGAGCTGGCTGAGCTCTTGGCCCTTTTGGCTTCTTTTGTTGTCTAGTTTGTTGCTGTTGTCCCTTTTGGGCAGCCTGAACTGGACCGTGCCCCTGCTGGGCATAAGAAGGATAAAACTTCCTTTTTATTGCTGAAAAAGGGTTTTTTATAGGATTTCTTTTTGGCTGAGTTGGCTGTAGATTTTGACAATCTATCCTGGGTGATATTGTCAGTATCTATTTCATTAGCCTTTTCCTGCCAATTCTTGCCAAAGAGATTTTCTTCTGTGCAAGGGATATTTCCCAATTTATCTTGTACCCAAAGTTCCAAGTCGGATGCCTGAAGCCAGGCAATCCGACGTGCACCAATGGCAATAGCAGAGGTTCTGCTGATGCATTCAAAACAGTCAAAGGCTGCTGCACGGTTTACAAACTTGGAAACATCCTGACCATGTCTGACAAGATTAAGAAAGTCTTGTCGTTTATCATCAGGAAGAAGGGGGCTCATAAGCTCCAAGTCTCCTGTGACCTCTTTGAGGAACATTCCCATATATAGGCTATAGGAGCTGATCCTGGCTGAGAGCATGGAAGCATCGACACCCAAAAGCATCGAGAGTCCTGCACTCACGGCCTGGAGGATTGGAAGCATGCCTCTTTGCACTCGTCATCCTACTTAGAACATTTTTTAAAACCAGTAGCTGTTTTTTCCATTTTTAAGGAAAATGGGCCTAGTGCCCAAAATGGCGCCTAGCACCGAGGAAATAAAGTTTCTGAAGAAAAATACCTCAGAACTATATATATATATTTTTTTTTTAAGAAAAGAAAAAAGAACAGACGGTACCGGTAGGAGTCGAATGAAGGCAGATGTGACCACAAAAAATAAAGAATAAAGAAGGAATTTTCTGCTGTGACAGGGTATGCGACCTGTCGGCTCCACGGAAAACGAAGAACTGAAGAGGGACAGTGGGAAAGGCAGGAAGGCAGCACGCAGGCACTGTGGGATGCTCCCAAAAAAGTGTTCCTATTGGACGCTGGGGAGCATTCCTGCGCGGGCTCCGTCGGTACCGACGATACCCATATGTGAAGACTACATTCCTGCTTGTTCCTGGAGATATAATTATACTCTATTGGAATGAAATTCAAAGGCAATTTTGCTTCAGCCAAACACATAATTAGCCTATCCATGTTTTTTCAAAAACTGAATGGATAATATTGAGCTATTAAAATTGCTAAATGGACAGATATTATCCATTCATTTCTGGCCATGTTAGGACATAAGTGAGGGCAGGCCAGAATATTATCCAGATAGCGGCACTATTCAAATATATGCCGAATAGGAGGCCTCAACTAAACAGAGAGTGTGGGCAAGGGGGCTATATATTTAGCACCACTACCTCTGGATATTGACGCTGAATATTTGGATTAAGTTAAATGGCAGCAACCATAATTTAACTGAAGTAACTTGACCATACCAGCTGAAAACGTAGCCCTATTTGCACAGCTCATAGTGCAAGATTGGCCCCAAGGATAAGGGGAAAGGGGGGGGGGGTGCACAAAAGCAAATACTGGCTTAGGGCACCACAATTCCCTAAGCTGTCCCCGAGTAGGAGTCAGTAGAAGCTGAGAAATCTTAAATTCATGCCCTCCAGATCTCAGTAGTACTTAAAAGTTACCAGTACAAGCACTGCTCATGAGACCTAGGCCAGTGAAGACAAATATTAATTCCCATTTATGATAAGCCAGTCCCAAAGCCAAGTTAAACAATGTTCCAGACCAGGGAAGAATATTTAAATAAATGTAAAATGGTTTCACGGTCTTTGAGAACAAACTGGTGTCTAACCAGGGATAGACTACAGAGCTTGGGTGCAGCTCCTCCTCGTCTCACAAAGAGGTTCCTAAACAAATCTCAGCTGTTTGCCTGACAGAACAAGTAAGTGCTTGCAAAGGTTTAGGATGCAATACAACGAAACACTTAATTTAGTCCTCATTTTTCATTTCAAGCACAAAAAGTGCATGCAAGAGAAAAAAGTGAACAATAAACATTGACAAAGTTAAGGCTGGGTTTTTAACCACAAAATTAAATCAATTACAGATCACCTGGTAAAACAGAGCCCTGCAAACTAGCTTCCTTGTGATGGCAGGAAGACTTGTGAAAGTGGCATTGTCACACTCAAGGGTGACGAGCAGGAATCTATAGAGGCAGATGAATATCGTTCTGTTTTAGGTGTTCACAGATGGAGGGTTGCGAGTAGGACCATAGAAAATCACAAATAGAAATTGAAATGAGGCAGATCTCAAAGGATTTTCAGAAAAAAAAAATATTCACGGGGAGCTAATTAAACTAAAAGCAGAAAAAGCGATGGGGGCCAGATGTGATATATCCAAGGGTACTGAAGGAATTTAGGGAGGTTCTGGCAGCTCCACTGTCTGACCTTTTCAATGCTTTTTAGAGTCAGGAGTAGTCCTGAAAGACTGGAGGTGAGCAGATGTGTTTCCTCTCACAAAACAGGAAGCGCGGAGGAGACTGGGAACTACAGGCAGATTAGTCTGACTTCTGTGGTAAGCATATTAATGAAAGTGCTGTTAATATAGAGGATAGTTCAGTCTCTGAAATCCAAGGCACATGGTTTTATTAGAGGTAGGTTTTGTCAGATAAATCTGATAAAATTTCTTTAACTGGATGATCTGAGAGTTGGATCAGAGGAGAATACTAGATGTGGTATACTTAAATTTCCACAAGGCTTTTGGAGACGGTTTTGCATAGATGAATTATAAATAGAGCCCTTGGTATGGGTCCTAAAGTGACTGATTATATTAAGTTGTTTGAGAGGAAGACGACAAAGCATAGTGATAAAAGGAGTTCACCATGATGATGGAGGTGTTAACAGTGGTGTGCTGTAGGGATTGGTCCTTGGTTTGGTTCTTTTCAACATTTTTTAAGGGATATTGCAGAAGGGCTATTGGGAGAGGTTTGCCTCTTTGCAGATAGTATCAAAATCTTCAACAGGTAAAAACTCTTGAACGTGTGGCTATCATCAGAAGGAATATAGCAAAGTTTCAGGAATGTTCTAGAATTTAGCAGCTAAGATTAAATGCTAAAAAAATGCAGGCTCATGCATCTGGGCTACAAAACTCAGGGGAGCAGTACAGTATAGTGGAAAGAACACTGTCCGTGAAAGATGAGTGGAATCGGGGGGTGATCGTATCTGAAGATCTTAAGGGGGCCAAACAGATAGAAATGATGGGAAAAGCCAGAATAATGCTTGAATGCATAGGGAAAGAAAAGGCCTACCAGAAAAAGTAAGTGATAGTGCTTCTTTATAAGTCTCTTGTGAGACCTCATTTGGAGTGCTGTGTGCAGTTTTGGAGACTGAACCTTCAAGATAGAGTTGGTCCAGAAGGGGCTACTAAAATGTCAGCAGTCTTCATAATAATGCATATGGGGGCAGGCTTGAAGACCTAAATACTTTGGAAGAAAAACAAGGGTGAGATATGATAGAGACCTTTAAATATCTCTGTGGTATAAATGCCCAGGAAGCAGGCCTCTTTCAAATGACGGGACGCTCTGGAACAAGGCATCATAAGATGAGGGGGAAAGGGGAGAGACTCTGGAGTAATCTAAGGAAATATTTCTTTATGGGAAGGTTAGTGGATGTGTCAAATAGCCTCCCAGTTTAGGTGGTGGGGACGAGGACAGTGCCAGACTCAGAGTTCAAGAGCACAGAGGAGGGAAAGAAAGATTATAGAACATAGCAGTCGGTGTGCATGAGCAATCTGAATAGGCCATATGGTCTTTGTGTGCTGTTATTCTGATTCTGTGTTTACCCATTAATGGAAACTCTTTCCATCTCAGTCACATGAGTGCTAATGGTATCCGTGGGACAAAGCCATAGAATAAACAGTTTCTCAATTAGTACTATGTGAGACACAGGCGGCACGAGGTATGCATGCTATTGGTTAAGACGTTGCTCTGTCCATATTGCTCCTGGCTCAGTTCACTCTGGTGCACCTCTAAATGTCAGGCACAGCCTCAGAAAGGGAACATGAGAGAGGCAAGAGTTGCATGCAGCAGCTGCTTTTGCTGCCCTGTATGGAACAACCATTGCTGTTCTCCTCCTGCATCAACTACCTAAATAAGAGAGGCACAGTCTCAACCTCTGGACTTGTCCAAAGAGAGGCAGAGTATCACTTTATGCCTCTCACCTCCTCCTGTCCTGTCAACATTTCATCCTCCAGACCAATCTGCCTCCCTATACCAACCCCTTCCCCTCCCCCTCCTGCTGCCATCATGACATATCTGCTACTGCAGCTGCTAAGAAGAAGGGAGTGGATTACGTGGGTGGGGGGGGGGGGGGAGGAACACACAGAGGATGACTGTTACTAGGTCGGGAGGGGAACAGAAGCTGCTGGGCAGAGAGGAGGGACCAGAGGGCTAAGGGTGAGGGAGGTACTTGGTATATAAAAGATTGAAATACACTGCCATATAATTAACTAGGAAAACCTAAATGAAGTTAGAGTATCAAAATTAAAAAGCAGAACTTGCACAACAAAGAAAGCCAGAAGTCAACAGATGACCTTTTTTGTATGGACCCATACAAGTGGAGGCAGTTGTATGGGTGTGATCTACTGGAAAATTATATTTCAACCTCCAGTTCCACATAAAACAGCATTTCAACACAGCCAATTCAAATGCTTGCTTCTGTACGTCAAAGTGCTTCCCTGTGATTGTATAATACTGTTCTAGAATGTTATACAATCTTATAAAATAATTATAATTTATTAATCTAGTTTCCTTCAGGGAAACTGGCCTTCTAAGATCATTATGTCTGTGTGTGTCTTTTCCTCCCTGACAACTTTCATTTGAAATTCTCATGCATATAACAGAAAGTTGGGAGGAAGAAGGGAAACAGGAGAACCTCTGCAACTAGCCAATAAAGTCTACAAAGAGCAGAGAAGAGCACGGCCACACCAGCAATTGTTGCAAGAAGACAATTTTATTCAAAGGACCCTTAGGTCCAAAAGACCCAATTAAAAGACCCAATTTGGCCAAGTTTCGGCTATAAAGCCTGCATCAGGGGTCTCAAAATATAAACATGATAATAAAAAAATAATAAAAATGTGAAATTAAAATACAATATACAGATGACTTCAACAGACTTTAAACATTAAAAATAAACCATACAAAATAACACTAAGAATATTAAACAATAAACATATTACACAAACAATTACCAGCATTAAGTATGACAATAGTCCCTTCCGCTTGTCTTTCCAATTAAGAAGGTACAATGTGCATAACCTTACAATGGGAAACAATGACATTTGTGGATAAGAAGCTAATCACAATAATAAAAACCTTCCTTAATTATACATTTAATTCTTTAACAGGTTTTTATACCACTTCATCATTTCAGTCAAAGCGGTTTACATTGTAACTTGTAAAGTACATTAAATAGGGACGTTATAACTTGGATTTTTCTGAGGCAATGGAGGGTTAAGTGACTTGCCCAAGGCCACAAGGAGTGCTAGTGGGAATTGAACCCTAGCCTCTTGGTTCCCATTAGGCTACTCCTCCACCTCTTACATGAAAAGGCCTTCCTTGGAAGATACATGCTCAACATACATAAAAGCATTATAGAAAACATAATAGATATATATCTCCTACCAACTGTGGGAACTCTGCTCAATATACAAAGTTACCTATAACAGATAATAATAATGTAAAAACAAAGTTAAAAAAAAAAGAGTCAAACTCCATCTAAAAAGGCAATAAAAACAAATAAAGAAATGAGGCCATTTAAAACAATATAAAAATTACTTCTAACAGCAAGATACTGCCGAGTCTATTTTGTGTGCTACATGCCTATTTAGTTCAATAGATATAATATGCACTAATAAAAAGGATGGAGAATGCCAACAAGATATGATACTGCAGTAGTGCAGTTTTAATAATAAAAGTGCACAAAGGATTTCATCTGCCGATCAATTCCAACAGGCATAAATGAAGAACTATTTAGGCATTCATTCAAAACAACTGAAACGTCTAAGATGAGCGAGCCAAGTGCGGGCAAAAAAGAAAAACAGAGCGCCGTGATTGTTTAGGTTTACAATCTTGCTTCTATGTTTGATATTATTGCCACAAATACATTTTAATTGCGGTTATGTAATATTATAAACATAAAGAAAGTTGTTCAGTTTTTATACTTGTGAAAACATAAAAAATATACATGGAAAGAACGCAACTCAAGGACTATTAAGAACAAGATGGAGCTGAATGGTACTATATCTGAGAGTCTTATCTTTTCCTTCCCTTCCTTTTTTCCCCTACCCCTCCCCTTCTCCTTTATTTTTATTTATTTATTTTTTTAAGATTTGTTTTTTGAACTTAGAAAGCAAGTTAATGAGAGTTATGTTTCAAAGTTGAGGAAGTGAGTTTTCGTGCTTTTGTTTTAATCTGCTTCCTACATGCCTCCTGGCTTGCGCAAGAGACTTGTGTTTTTCTATTAGACACAGTCTTTGTATCACACAGAATTGTCATCTAAAATTGTTTGCATTATAAGAGCTCTAGGCCTGCACAAGTGCTCATGCCATATATTATGGGACTTTCCCTTTACTTTCATAAAGCTTTCCCATTGTACACATGTTTAGTTTAGTTTTGTTACAAGCAGAGGTAATATCGTGGATCCTTATTTCCACGGTTCCACCTTTAGTTTTAGTTACCGACATGACAAGACACTGACAAAAAGCTTTTTATTTTTATTTTTTTTTAATTGAAATTTTATACTTTTGTTACAATCAAGCAAACAAAGAAACAGTATTCCAAAACACAACATTTCAAAAACAAAAAGTACACAAATAAAATTAAGGAAAATGCACAAGCCCACATCATGGAAAGACAATTGTATGGAAGAAAGGCCCACAAAATATCAGATTACCCCTTTTACATCCTCAAGCAAAAGAACTAAAACAAGATTATCAAGAAGATTAACAAAAACTTTTCAAAGTGTGAAACCTCTAGAAAAACATACTTCTTAGGGAGATCCAAGATAGCTGCACTCTGAACAGCTTGCTCAAGCACATTTTAAATATGGGAAGAACAAGGAAGGTTAAACAGAGTCAGCATCCCCAGAATGATCTGCAAACCTCCTCTGCGGTTGCCTTTGGTACTATTGATGCTTACCTGCGTAGAGAGCACTGACCAGCAATTATTCCGGAAGTGGTAAGTCCGGCTGAGGGATTGTTGGAGCGGTATGCCTCTCGGTCCCCGTCAGGCAGTGAGCTCACACCTCCAGAGACGCGGAAGCCCTCATACTGGTGTGCCCAAGTGTTTCTATGAAACGGGCGGAGGTGGAGGGAGAGTCCGTTGCTGGCATCTTTCAATCCCTGCTGAGGCCATCCATCGTAGGAAGAGTTTGCGGCCCCATGGAATCTCGAGATTTGGTGGATCAGGCAACCTTTACTTTTGAACTCCTGCATCTGGAACATTTTACTTTGGAGTCTATCTGGCTGGCTATCAAGCATTTGGGTGAAGCTATAACACCTCAAATTCAAGCTTTACAAGAGAAGACTCAGTCGATTAATGAGGCTTGGGCAAGGAACAGTGAGTCCGTAACAACCTTGCAATCTGTAACAACTGACTGAACATCTTGGTTAGAAGTGCTGGAAACGCATTCTGAAGCTTTTATGAAGGACTCTAGTTTTTTGAACTCATGTTTAGAACATTTGGATAACTTTAATCGTCTTGCTAATTTTAGATTAATTACTTTTCCTAAGTCTCCAAATGTCACTGCAAAGGATATGTTTAAAAAATATGTTTGAGAGGTTTTAGGAGTTCCTATTGAGTCATGTCCCCTGTTAGTTAAGGCTTATGATTTACCATCAAGTCAGAAGACACCCGCTGGAATGAGCTTCCTGGTTCTCAGGAAGTTGATGTGTTAAATATTTCTGAAATACTGAATAGCTCTGATAGTGTAGCTACTGTTCTTGCTACTTGTATGATCACTCTGGCCCTGATAGCTAACTGTGAATGGCTCTTTAGGATATTCTTTAGGGCATTTTTGGGTTGTATAATATGAATTTCCCTAACACGTATTATACCACCCAAAAAAGGAATATTACGTTCCCTAAATAACATCCTAAGGAGCCATTTATAGTCAGATATCTTGCTACCAGAATATGTTGTTATCAGACATTTGCAAGGAAATTTTAAATAAAACATTGTACCAATCTCCAAAACTCTAGGTTTTAATTGCAAAAATGCCTTCCGATGGAGTTGAGTAACGCGTGCCACATCCGGGAAAGCCATTAAAGGCTGTCCACAGAAGGGAACAGCTTTCTTAGAAAAATATAATTTCAAAATTGCTTTTTTAAACATCCTCCGAAGAGAAGGATACAAGTAAAGTCATTCTCCTCGAGACAATGTCCAAGGAGGACTCCAAAATAGTGTCAAATCCATCTCACCCACATTAGCTAATTCATCTAAATCTGACCCTGAAGGAAACTTTATGAGGTAAATAATAGATATTGGAGACTGAAGACTCCATAAACGTAGTACACAACAAAACATCTTTCACATATTTTTTTAAATAGTTCCAAGGATGATAATAGATGAACCACAGGAAAATTTAAAAACCTGAGGTTTCGAGCTCTAGCATTATTTTCCAGCAGTTCCAATTTATTATGCAAAAACAAGCTGTCCTTAATAGAGGAATTACTCACAGCTTGCAGTGCTCCAACGCTAACCTCCAATTTGGAAACCCACCCCCGAACTTCCAAGAGAAAATCCCCATGTTGGTGCAGCGTCTGAGCAGACTCCTGGGAAAAAGAACATAATTGTGCTAGCGTGCCTTTCAAAACCCTTTCTACCCTAGAAATAGCAGATCAGATATCTCTCATGGAGATCTCTCCAGAGTCAGAACCCCCAGTCCCACAGCCAGTAGTTGAAACAGACAATGTTACAGGTGTAGAATATTTCAAGTCTACCACAGGAGAACTCTCCGGGGAACCAGTCTGTTCCAAGGGCAGGGAGGCTAAAGACGATGAAAATACATTTCGCACAGAGTAAAGTACCGCCTCACAAGCAAAAACCGTAACCTTCGGTTGAGGGGAAGGAGTACAAAACCCAGAAGTCAGAAAAGCCTGATGATGAATCCCTAACGGTCTGCGTCAAAGATGTTCCGGGTGTAGAGGTACTCACCAAGTGACGATTCATCAGACCTTTAACCACTCCCACATCTGACTGCATCTTACTCTTGGCTTTTCTCTTACCCAATGAACACAGAATACTGGGAAAATTAATCCTAGGACGCTCCTCCAAAGCTCCTAAGGGGCTCCAAGGGGCAGAACCTGCCCCTTAGGGCATGCACTAACAGGCATGTGCTCGCGTCCATGTTCCATGGAGGCTAGCAGGCTTTATCCCCAAACGCTGGAAGGAGGAGCAATGACAGCAAGACCTGCCACGCTGATCTCTGGACCTCTGGCTGTCCACACAGATGTCTTCCTGGCAAAGAGTTTTTTTAAAGGGCATACAGTACAAGCGTGGATTTATTTTCTTGTTCTGCGCTTGGTTAATGCCTATGGTAAGCACCTACATGCTTGACTGTTTCAGTGTTTCAATTTAAAACGGGTTTCCTTCTGAAATACAGATTACAATCTTTTTTGCTTGCCTGCCCCTCTTGTAGCTTTTTGCGGTTTTTAAATGTTTAAGTTATTTATGATATTTTTTTAAATGTATGGGTAGTATGCCACTTCCTGTGTATTTAATTAGTAGGTGTTTCACAGGTTGTATTTTGAAAAGAGTTATAATTCTCTACTTTAGTAGTGGGTATAGTAAAATCTACTGTTTATTAGACCTCTTTTCTGAATTCAAATGCTACTTCGTCACAGAGCTGGTGGTTTTTCTTATAGTACCGTTCAGTTCCATCTTGTTCTTAACAGCCTTTGAGTTGCGTTCTTTACATATATATTTTTTTATGTTTTCACAAGTATAAAAATTGAACAACTTACTTTATCTTTGGCATCACATCGAGTGCAGGGCAGTCCTCCCGGCAACAGTTCCTCTGAGCCCCGACGTACAGACCCTGGAAATGAGCCTTCACACACACGTTGCAGCCAGCCACAATCACTGGCACATCTCCACATCAGGTGGGGTAAGAGGTGGGACCTTTACTATTTAACATACACAGTACTAGGCAGGTCCGTGCTGAAGGGCCATGCCGAAGGACCCTTAGATGTGGCCTTTGGAGTGAACCGCAGGAAGGCACAAGCACAAGTAAGCTCGAGGTAAGCTCCACCTCAAGAGCTACACAACTTCCCACCTCATGCACACAAAGTACCCACAGTATTACCATACGGATTCACCTCTACAAGATTTACCCAAACCAACCTCTACAAGATTTACCCAAACCAACCTATCCAATAGATGGCAACAAGTCAAGGCTGGCCACTCATCCTCCGAACCTTTTCTGCAAACACAGGGAGTCCCCCAAGGATCGTCCCTATCATCACTGATGTTCAACATTTATATGCAGCCGATATGTGACTTAATCCGATCCTTCAATGTAAAATGCCTTGCATATGCTGATGACATCCTCCTTTACATGCCGTTCTCGATAGACCAACCAGTGCTCTCCCCAATAATTAATTGCTTCAAAGCAGTAACCGATTGGCTATTATCACAAAACTTACGGATCAATCACGGCAAGACAGATGTCCTATTTGTCACAAGGAACCTCAAATTTACACCTTCTTCATCACTACATATCAACAACATAGAATTGAAGTCCAAATCCACAAACCGCTACCTCGGCATCACCTTGGATCAGCACCTGAACATGACAATGCATATAAAAAACATTACAAAGGCAATATACCATAAGATCAGAACTCTACGACACCTCCGACACCTACTGGACTTCTCAGATTACCGAACAACCTTCCAGGCACTAGTCCTTCCACATGTCGATTTCGCGAACATTATCCTTCATGGCCTCCCTCAATCGACCTTAAACCCGCTCCGCTTAGCCTTGAATGCAGCTGCAAGAATCCTCTCCGGATCCTCAAGATCCGACCACATAACGCCCATCATGAAGGGTTTGCATTGGCTTCCCCTAAATGCCAGACTGCAATACAAATCACTGGTCCTCACGTTCAAAGCCATAAATAACCACCCCCCTACGCCAATAAGCAAGCTAATCCATGGCACCCCAGAAAATAGAAGCAGAAGATCAACTTCACAGAACACATTAGCAGTCCCCAAGCTCATGACTAAGTGCACAAAGGCTACCTCCAACAGAGCCTTCTCCTTATTTGCCCCTTTAAGCTGGAATGCACTCCCCCATGAAATCCGTGGAATAAAGAGCCTCATCCTGTTTAGAAAAGCCTTAAAACTCCACCTGTTCACAAAATGTTACTCTGGAACCTCCAACGATAGAAGCACAACCAGCAACCCACAAACTTTCCCTACACACCAGTCACCCCCGCATGTCAACTCCACAGACAACATGTAGTCCCCCTAACCATACCAACCATACCCCTAACCATACCAACCTTCAAGAAACCAATGCAACACCCTCCCACTTCAGAGTACTGTACATAGTTGTAGTTAATCTATATTTAGTTTCCCCGGTTTCGCTCCCATGTTCAATTCCCTGTTCTGTGTAAACTCAATGTTGTTTGTATACATTGCAGTATTCTTGTTCGATGTACACCGCGCTGATTTTAATAGCGCGGTATAGAAGAAATGTTAAATAAATAAATTAAATAAATAAACCATGGATTCCAAGCATCTCTCATTTATCTTCCTTGTCCTAATTATATTACTGCTTCCCATATGCTGGAGAGGCCACATATTACCTTACAGGAATACCAATCCCAATATTATGTGGAAAAAAACTCGGAACCCAAAGGCTCTACCCCTACCAATCAGAGCATAAAAAGACTCACGGGCTAATTCAAATAAACCTTGTTGATACATGGCAAGCTACTCAGAACACTATTCAACAACACATCACTTTAAAATGTGCCATGATTAACATCCACTCCATCCAGAACAAATAAACGACCAATTCATAGACATAATGTATTGTCACGCCCTTAGCCCCTTACATCGGTATGGAGGGGCGTGGTTTTGTTTTTGCCATTGAGGTGCTTCAACTTTCTGGCCTTTTCTAACTGGATGCCTTTTCATGCATTATGGGAAAGGTAGTTCATTTAGATATTATTTGGCTTCAGATGAAAAAAAACACCTTCTTTGTAGTTGGGTTTGAGTGGGTGCAATGACAAGAATTTATTCATTAGCACAGAAAGACACGCTAGGTTCACAGATCCACCTTTTTAGATATTTCACCAGGAATTCTTGTAACTCATTACAGGATAACTTGAACTGAAACAAAACAGCTTTCCTCAGCCTTAATTAACAGCACCTGCTTCCTAGCAGAGCTTGCCATGCAGTCCAAAACATACAGAAAGAAACTTTAAACTAGGTTTTCTTTCCCTTTCCAGTCCAGAACAAATACCTGGCTATCTTGTCTGCTTAAACACAGCACTTCATACAGATAGTCAAATTCTCAAACAGATAAAACTCTTTTCAAGGTTTTCTCAGTAGTTAGACAAACAAAAGCATTTCTTACTTCCTCAGTTGAAAGGGCTTCAGAATGAGCTCTGCACTGCTCACAGCTGTTTCTCCAAAGATAATCAGGAAGATTCAGCTTTGCACTGCGTCACACTTCTCCTGAACTTAGAACATTAACAAGCTAACACAGCTCTTAGGGCTTTGGACACTGGAGGCTTCTCTTTACTGTTGACACCCTTGCAACCCCTCTGAATTGGCAGACTGGCATGCAGAGCAGTCCATGTATGAGACCTCCTCTTCACAAGGTAAATCTGGCTCCCCCAATTGCATTGGTTCACTCTCTGGCTCAGATTCAAATAGCTTTCTTGACTGCCTTCTGTTATGGTTAAAGCTGTCTCTGGCAAATTCGTAGTGCTCCTTATTAGCTAAGCTTCTAGGACCCATACCTTGTTCAAAGCCTGTAGTAGCTTCACTTCTTACATGCTCTGGCCACCATCCAGCATGTCCTGTTCTCCAATTAGTGCTTCTGGCTCTTACTGCTCCATTCCTTCTTGAGTAGGCAAAACTTCTGGTCTCTCTTTCTCTCTGGTCAGCAGTTGCAGCACTCTCAGCTCTCAGAAGTCCTTCCAGTTTCTCTCCACGTGTCTTGCTTGTCCTCTCCTTTCTGCTTGTCCCTGGTCTGCTTGTCCCTGGTCTGCTTTCTGGTCTCACTGAGCTAAACTTAAACCCCTCAGGCGCCTGCTCCACCCTCTCCCCTCTCAGGTGAGAGAGATCAAACTCCCTCGTGGCAGCTGAGTGATTAGGGAATGCAGTGACATAAGGGTTCCTTACCCTGGGCTTGTATTCCCTCTCCTTTCCACCACCAGGGGCACTCTGTTCCTTATTGTAGCCAGGAATTACCTGCTTTCTAGGAGCAAATGGAGTTTTAAGTCCCGGACCTTTTAAAATGGGTCCCTTTATTATGGTAAATTCCTTCTTTTTACCCCTCTCTTCTAGGTCCTGATAAGCTTCCTTATCACAGTATGTTACAGAATCATGGCTTGGTGACACAGACAAATGTGATTCTTAACTAAACCGCCTCTCAAACCTACACTATACATAACTGCCCAAGAACAACAAGAAGAGGAGGAGGAGTAATCATTATCGCTAAAAAGCACCTAGGGTTTGTGACTACCTCCTCTTACAGTTCAGACTGTAGTAATATTATAACCGTTTCGAAGAAGCGCCTAACAATTTCTCTCACATGTTGTTGTTGTTAAATGCCGTCGAGTCGGAGTTGACTCATGGCGACCCTCTGGATAGCTATCCTAAATTGTGTTCGGTCTTCAGTCAGGCGGCTCATTGTTGACAGTCTGGTACCCGTAGCTGCTGTTATTGTAGCAATCCATCTCATTGCTGGCCTTCCTCTTTTGCGTTGACCTTCTATCTTGCCAAGCATGATGTCTTTCTCTAATGATCTCACTCTTCGCATGATGTGTCCGAAGTATGAAAGTCGAAGTCTTGTCATCTGAGCTTCTAAAGAAAGCTTAGGTTTGATCTCTTCTAGTACCGACTGGTTTGTTCTTCGGGCAGTCCATGGTATACACAGTATTCGCCGCCAGCACCATAATTCAAAGGCATTAATTTTCTTCCTGTCTGTCTTTTTCACTGTCCAGCTTTCACATCCATATGATGTTATTGAAAATACCATGGCTTGAACAAGTCGAATCTTTGTATGGAGAGAGACATCTCTGCTCTTGAGAATCTTATCTAGGTCTTTCATAGCCATTCTGCCAAGAGCAATGCGTCGTCTGATTTCTTGACTGCTTGTTGCTTCTTTATTGATAGTTGATCCAAGTAGGTTAAAGTTGTTCACGATTTCAATTTCTTCTCCTTCAACGATGAACCTGTTGATTATGCCAGTTGTCATGATCTTTGTCTTCTTTACATTAAGGTGCAGGCCCATTTTGAGACTATGTTCTTTGATTGTGAGAAGCAAATGTTTCAGATCATCTTCACTTTCAGCCAGTAATGTGGTATCATCAGCATAGCGAAGGTTGTTGATGAGTCTTCCACCAATCTTCACACCTCTGTTGTCTTCATACAGTCCTGCTTCTCTGATGATTTGTTCTGCATATAAATTAAACAGGTAGGGGGAAAGTATGCAGCCTTGTCTTACACCTTTGCTTATTTTAAACCATTCTGTTTCTCCTTGTTCCGTTCGAACTGTTGCTTCTTGATCAATGTACAGATTACGCAAGAGAACGATCAGGTGTTCTGGTATACCCATGCTTCTTAATGTGGCCCAGAGTTTCTCATGGTTTACACAGTCAAAAGCCTTGCTATAGTCGATAAAGCACAAATAGATATCCTTTTGGTATTCTTTAGTCTTTTCAAGGATCCATCTCACATCCGCAATGATGTCTCTCGTTCCTCGCCCTTTCCTGAACCCTGCTTGCACTTCAGGTAGTTCTTGTTCTAGGTATGGCTGTAGTCTCTTTTGAATAATCTTCAGTAGAATCTTGCTGGCATGTGGGATCAGAGCGATTGTGCGATAATTTCCACAGTCAGTTGGATCTCCTTTCTTTAGTATTGGTATAAACACAGATCTTTTCCAGTCAGTTGGCCATGATGTTGTCTTCCATATTTCTTGGCAGAGCCTTGTAAGTACGGTAACAGCTGCATCAGATTGCTGCAATACCTCTATGGGAATGCTATCAATGCCTGGTGCTTTGTTCTTTGATAAGGCTTTCAATGCTGCTTCAACTTCTTCTTTCATCACCAATGGTTCCTGATCATAAGGTATAGGTTGAAACGGCTGTTGGTCCACTTGATCTTTATCATATAAAAACTCTGTATATTCCTTCCACCTTTTCTTGATCTTCTCAGCATCATTCAACATAGAACCTTGAGCATCTTGTAACATTCCAATTCGAGGCTGGAACTTTTTCTTTAACTCTCGCAGCTTTAGGAACGCCGATCTTGTTCTTCCTCTAATAGTTTCTGCTTCTATTTCTTTGCAAGTGTCATTGTAGTACTTTTCCTTGTCCTGTCTTGCTGCACGTTGGAAATCTCTGTTGAGTTCTGCGATTGTCTTTCTTTCTCCTTTGGCTTTAGCTTCTCTGCGTTTCTGGGCAATTTTCAGAGTTTCTTCCGTCATCCATTTTGGCCGTTTTTGCTTTTTCACCTTTTGTAGAGACTTCTCGCTTTCTTCCAGCACAACCTTCTTGATGTCATTCCATAACTCTTCCGGAGCTCTGTCATTTGTATCTAAGGCAGCGAATCGATTTTGCAGGCAGTCTTTAAATTCCAGTGGTATATTCTCAAGGTCATATTTTGGTGCATTCATGAGTGGTTTGCTCTTTTTCAACTTTAGCTTGAGTTTGCATACTAGTAGTTGATGATCTGTACCACAGTCAGCTCCAGGTTTTGTCTTTGTTGATGTTACAGAGCTTTTCCATCGTTGACTTCCACAGATGTAGTCAATTTGATTTTTATACAATCCATTGGGTGAAGTCCATGTGTACAGTCGTCGCTTGTGTTGCTGAAAGAAGGTGTTTGAGATGAATAGATCATTGGTCTTGCAGAATTCTATCAATCTTTCTCCAGCTTCATTTCTGTTGCCAAGTCCATATTTTCCAACTACTTTGCCTTCTTCTTTGTTGCCAACTTTTGCGTTCCAGTCACCCATGACTATCAGGATATCCTGTTTGCATGTTCTGTCAATTTCAGCTTGTACTTGTTCATAGAACTCTTCAATTTCATTCTCTTCTGCAGCTGTTGTTGGGGCATATACTTGAATTATAGTTGTGTTGATAGGCAATCCTCGTAGACGAATAGAGATTAAGCGTTCGCTGACTGCATTGTATTTCATTACAGTTCTTGCAAGTTTCTTCTTTATTATAAATGCAACACCATTTCTTCTTTGTCTTTCATTTCCAGCATAGTAGACCATGTGATCATCTGATGCAAAGTGCCCGATGCCAGTCCATTTCAGTTCGCTGACACCCAACAGATCAAGTTGTACACGTTCCATTTCATTCTTGACCACTTCCAACTTCCCTTGGTTCATGCTTCGTACGTTCCATGTTCCAATGTGTAAGACATCTTTACAGCTTCTGACTCTCATTTCATGCGCATACCGAGCACTAAACACCAAGGAGGAAGAATTATCAGTCATTCATTCTGGAAACAGTGTGCTCCCACTCAACAACGCATAAACCTCTTATCATACTAGGAGATCTAAACCTTTCCTCCCTTACTAGCTAAGGAAGCTCTTTCCTACATGCCTTGAATGACCTTCACTACATACAAATATCAAACTTCCCCACTCACAGGAGAGGAGGTACATTGGAACTCATCTCTGTACCTAACCACATGCTGGATGAAAATATCATCACCAACCTACCACTACACTGATTCCCTGGTCAGATCGCTATATGATCAACTTCAATATAAAAGCACCTGTAACAAGAAAAGCCCCAGAAGAATTGCAGAATGAGAATAGATGGTTTAAACAATTCATCATTGAAGAATTCCTGAAGCAAGCACGTCCACAAATTGAACACAACAAATATGGATGAGATCAGCAGCAACTGGAACCACACAATATATAGTGCTGCAGTGGCCCCTAGCAAGAGGCTACACAAAAATGACACAAGGTGCCATGGTACTCCAGTGAAATCAACGACCAAAAAAGGGTACTAAGGAAGCTAGAGAGGCGATGGCGACGATCCAAATACCATTAAGAGCTACAGGAATACAACTATATGCAATATAAATACCATGACCCAATAAACAAGCACAAACAGCAATACTATAAGAACCTTATAATAGGTTCTCGCAACAAACCAAGAGAATTAAGCACACTAATTAAGGAGTCCATCCAGGACAAAGATGCCAACAATATAAATGCTCAAGATATGGCAGACTTCTTGGAACACAAATACAGAAACAGACCAGCCCAAGAAACTATCCTACTTGAGGATATAATCTCATACCACAACAGTCCTAAAATATGGGCCACATTCCACATTCCCACAACTGAACACCATCCATAGCAAACGTCAACATGTTTACATCCCCATTGGATCCATGTTCAGTTCCATGGATCAAGATTGCAAGGAAACAAGTAATACCTTCATTACTAAAAATCACACAACTATCACTCACACAAGGTTATTTACCTCCCAGCCTTAAGCAAGCATCTATTAGACCAATATTGAAAGGCATCAATCTCAATATTAAGGATCCTAACTATTACAGGCTGATATCAAGCTTACCATTCATAACCAAGATCATAGAAAATATTATCCAACAGCAACTACAAGACCACATTGATGTCCATACCTCACTTGACCCCCACCAACATGGCTTTAAACCAAATGGTGAAATTAGACTTACCTGCTAATTGTTATTCCTTGAGGAACTCCAGTCTAGTCCTGAACCTCTGGGATTTAGTACCTCCTCCTCCCGCAGCTTGAAGACTGAGCATGTCACTCTTTTGGCGACACCAGTATAAATAGTCCAGGAACCGCTTCCTTGCTCCAGTAACCTATTGACAAAGCAGACTCATCACAGCAATAAGTAAGTGGTTATTATAACTTTACAAAAAACTATAACTATATAAAATGCACTTCAAATGAACTTAACAGGCAATTTATATTTCTTGTGCTGCTTAGGCTTGCTCTCGCCCTCTCCCAAGGACCCCCAAGAAGCCCTTATTATCACTGAGAAGTAATTCCTTCCCACCCCCCTCCCTCAATGGACGGCACCCATTATAACCGCCTCTGCGGTTTACTGATAAAATTTTACTTTGCTTCAGGCTACAGTCCAAAGAGTAACATCAGGGAGTGATGTGGGACTAGACTGGAGGAACAACAATTAGCAGGTAAGTCTAATTTCACCTTCCTTATCATCCCTCCAGTCTAGTCCCGAACCTCTGGGGAAGTAACAGAGCAGTGAACAATTCAACGGGAGGGACCCACCAGACCAGCCTGAAGCACTGCTGATCCAAACCAAGTATCCCTTTCCGCCTGAACATCCAGTCGGTAATGCCTAACAAAGGAATTGAATGACGACCAAGTCACCGCCTTACAAATCTCAACTGCTGGCACTAAACTAAACTCCGCCCAGGAAGCTGCCTGTGCCCTAGTCGAATGGGCTCTCAAGCCCTTCGGAACTGTCTTGCCCTTCAATACATATGCCGACGCAATACCTCCTTAAGCCACCTTGCAATGGAAGACTTTGACGCCGCTTCTCCTTGTCTCGGCCCCTCAAACAAGACACACAATCTTTCTGTCTTGCAGAACAGAGCCGTCCTCTGCAAATACTTCCTCAACACTCTTCCTACATCTAGCCAATGTAGACATCCTTTGGACTCATCCTTGCTACTGTATCTTTCTCAAACATTGGCAACGACACTACCTGATTTTAATGAAACACAGACACCAACTTTGGTAAGAATGAGTGAACTGTCCTCAAAACTACTTTCTTGTCATAAAACGACAAAAACAGCTCCCTACACGACAAGGCCTGCAATTCTAGGGCGCTTTACCCCCAGCTCCCCCCACACAGCAGAACCTGCTGACCCCGCACGGCCCCCATGAGGGCCTGCTGGAGCAGTATCACAAATTCTTGAGAGAATACTGCTGCCAACCCCCCCCCCCCCCGGTAACAGAGGTTGAGAAGGGGGTACGTCTGGAGCTGAGGACGGCCCCGCCTCCGGCTCCGGGGGTGGTGCGGCTGGTGAAAAGGGTTCTGGCGAGGCAGAAGCATTTCCTTTTTGCACTTCTACCTCACTTTCCATTGCTGCATCCCCCAATGCCGCTTCCTGCACAGAACCCCTGCACACCCCCGCTTCAGAAACAGACCCTCTTCTGGCCCCACACAGCAAACACTGAGGCCTAGAAGCCATGATGTCCTGCCAATCAGAACAATTGAACCTGCCGTTTCTGTGTACTCTCTTCTGGTTTGTTTTTGTTTTTTTAAACGAAAACTAAATGGAGACCAGCCTGACCAACCTCCCAACTAGTCCCTGTTACTTAAAGTATATTCCCGGACCAAATTCGGTCTCTAACAGGCAAGTTGCTGCAAACACTTTCCCGCACTGCTGCCATGTGGCCCGGGCCTAACGTCTCTCAAACGTCCATTCTAGTGCACACTCTGCTGTCGGCTCCCCTGCTGCCTGTGTGGCTTGCTTACCTTCATTGAATTCCTGCTGCCAATCAGAACACCCGCGCTCAGCCCGTCACTCTGCGGCTTCCGCGTCAGGGAGTGAGACGCTGCCGAGCCAGCCGCTGCAGAAATCGCTGCTGCAGTCTCCAATGGCACGCTCTCAGCCGACTCCGTGGCTTATGTAGGTCACGGCTACTCACCCACGCTGTAGGTTCAGGAGCCGGAGGCCCCACCGACAACTCCCTCACTCTTCCACGCTAGCCCCAACCAGCCTCCAGGGAGGGGGGAGAGGAGGGCAGCCTTTGCAGACACACAGTCTGAAGTCCAGCACTGAAACTCCTGCTTTTCAAAATTTAAAATATATCATAAATTATTCTTTTTTTTTTTTATTCCAATCAACCTAATCTTTCTAAACTAGCTAACCACTAAAACTCCTTAATCATTCCCCCAGTGAGTCCCGAACCTCTGAGGCTCACTACTCCTCCAGCTGCTTGGAGACTGAGAGACTGAGATTACTGGAGCAAGGAGGCAGTTCCTGGACTATTTATACTGGTGTCACCAAAAGAGTGACGTGCTCAATCTCCAAGCTGCAGGAGGAGGTATTAAACCCCAGAGGTTCGGGACTAGACTGGAGGGACGATAAGGAACACAGTGTTGAAGTACTGTACACTGCACTCTACTAAAAAGGCTATAAGAAATAGGGATCCATGGCATGATCTGAACTGGTTCACTTCTTACCTTATTCACAGAAAACAATGTCACTTGGTTTGCAGCTGGTCATGCTGTGAGGGCTTGTGTACATCAGTGATGCTGAGGGATAAGCTATCAGTAGTTTAACTACTGGCAGGGTCTCCCAAGAAGGACAGCTCTCAGCTGAGGTGCCAGACCGAGACAAACCACCCATCTGGGCAGCAGCAGAATGGGACAGTGTTGGCGGTGGAGGATCACACTTCTGTGACAATGTCAACAAAAGTAAACTTAAACTGCATGGAAGAAAGGCCTAGCAATCTACTTCTGTATCTTGCCACGAAAACCCAATGGATAGTCACAACAAAACAAATTGCACTTCAGTGCTGGAAGATGAGACTCCCAGGTTTGAAGGCACTGAATTGGCTACTTTGGAGGAGTTGAAGACTTTTCAGAGTAAAGCCAGCATTTATGATGTGGTTGGATCAAAGCCCTCAGAACATCTGACAACTGATGTAGCTGTGCATGACATGAGAGTCAGAAGCTGAAAAGATGTCTTACATAATGGGACATGGAACGTACGAAGCATGAACCAAGAGAAGTTGGAGGTGGTCAAAATTTGAAATGGAACATGTACAACTTGATCTGTTGCATGTCCGCAAACTGAAATGGACTGGCATCGGGCACTATGTATCTGATGATCACATTGTCTTTCATTTCCAGCATAGTAGACTAAGAAGAAATGGTGTTGCATTTATAATTATGAAAAACCTTTCAAGAACTGTAATGAAATACAATGCAGTCAGTGAACACTTAATTTCTTTTCATCTACGAGGAATGCCTATCAACACAACTATAATTCAAGTATATGCCCCAACAACAGCCGCAGAAGAGGATGAAATGGATGAGTTCTATGAACTCATCAATTTCATCCTCACAAGCTGATATTGACAGTACACACAGGATATCCTGAGAGTCATAGGTGACTGAAACATAAACGTTGGCAACAAAGAAGAAGGCAAAATGGTTGGAAAATATGGACTTGGAAACAGAAATGAATCTGGAGAAAGACTGATAGAATTCTGCAAGACTAACAATCTATTCATCTCAAACACCTTCTTCCAGCCACCCAACTGGCGACTGTACACGTGGACTTCACCCAATGGATTGTACAAAAATCAAATTGACTACATCTGTGGAAGTCAACAATGGAAAAGCTCTATAACATCAACAAAGACAAAACCCGGAGCTGACTGTGGTACAGATCACCAACTACTAGTATGCAAACTGAAGCTAAAGTTAAAAAGAGCAAGCCCTTCATGAATGTAGCAAAATATGACTTTGAGAATATACCACCGGAATTTAAAGACTGCCTGCAAAATTGATTTGCTGCTTTAGATACAAATGACAGAGCTCCAGAAGAGTTATAGGAAGACATCCAGAAGGTTGTGCTGGAAGAAAGTGAGAAATCTCTACAAAAGGTGGAAAAGCAAAAACAGCCAAAATGGATGACCAAAGAAACTCTGAAAATTGTCCAGAAACATAGAGAAGCTAAAGCCAGAGGATAAAGAGAGGCAATCACAGAACTCAGATTTCCAACAAAGAGAGGCAATCACAGAACTCAGATTTCCAACATGCAGCAAGACAAGACAAGGAAACGTACTACAATGATGCATGCAAGGAACTAGAAGCAGAAACTATTAGAGGAAGAACAAGATTGGCTTTCCTCTAGCTGTGAGAGTTGAAGAAAAAATTCCAGCCTCGAATTGTAATGTTACAAGATGCTCAAGGATCCATGTTGAATGATGCAGAGAAGATCAAGAAAAGATGGAAACAATATACAGAGTTTTTATATGATAAAGATCAAGTGGACCAACAGCTGTTTCAACCTGTACCTTATAATCCTGAACCATTGGTGATGAAAGAAGAAGCTGAAGCAGCATTAAAAGCCTTATCAAAGAACAAAGCACCAGATATTGATGGCATTCCTACAGAAGTATTACAGCAATCCGAGGCAGCTGTTACCATACTTACAAGGCTCTGCCAGGAAATTTGGAAGACAACATCATGGCCAACTGACTGGAATAGATCTGTGTTTATACCAATACTAAAGAAAGGTGATCCCCAACTGACTGTGGAAATTATCGCACAATTGTTCTGATACCACATGCCAGCAAGATTCTACTCAAAATTATTCAGCAGAGATTACAACCATACCTGGAATGAGAACTACCTGAAGTGCAAGCAGGGTTCAGGAAAGGGCTAGGAACAAGAGACATCATTGTGGATGTGAGATGGATCCTTGAAAAGATTAAAAAAATACCAAAACGATATCTATATGTGTTTTATTGACTACAGCAAGGCTTTTGACTGTGTAAACTATGAGAAACTCTGGGCCACATTAAGCAGCATAGGTATACCAGAACACTTGATCGTTCTCTTGCACAACCTTTACATTGATCAAGAAGCTACAATTTGAACGGAACAAGGAGCAACAGAATGGTTTAAAATCAGCAAAGGTGTATGACAAGATTGCATAGTTTCCCCCTATCTGCTTAATTTATAAGCAGAACAAATCATCAGAGAAGCAGGATTGTATGAAGACAACAGAGGTGTGAAGACTGGTGGAAGACTCATCAACATCCTTCGCTATGCTGATGATACCACATTACTGGCTGAAAGTGAAGACGATCTTAAACATTTGCTTCTCAAGATCAAGGAACATAGTCTTGAAATGGGCCTGCACCTTAATGTAAAGAAGACAAAGATCCTGACAACTGGCAAAATCATTAAGCTCATCGTTGATGGAGAAGAAATTGAAATAGTGGTCAACTTTAACCTACTTGGATCAACTATCAATAAAGAAGCAACAAGCAGTCAAGAAATTAGATGATGCATTGCTCTTGGCAGAATGGCTATGAAGAACTTAGACAAGATTCTCAAGAGCAGAAATGTCTCTCTCCATACAAAGATTCAACTTGTGCAAGCCATGGCATTTTCAATAATGTCATGTCATATGGATATGAAACTTGGACAGTGAAAAAGATAGACAGGAAGAAAATTGATGCCTTTGAATTATGGTGCTGGCGACGAATATTGTGTATACCATGGACTGCCCAAAGAACAAACCAGTCAATACTAGAGGAGATCAAACCTAAGCTTTCTTTAAAAGCTCAGATGACAAGAATTTGACTTTCATACTTTGGACACATTATGCGAAGAGAAAGACATCATTAGAGAAAGACATCATGCTTGGCAAGGTAGAAGATCAAACGCAAAAGAGGAAGGCCATCAATGAGATAGATTGATACAATAGCAGCAACTATGGGCACCAGTCTGTCTACAATGAGCCACCTGACTGAAGACCGAACACAGTTTAGGACAACTATCTAGAAGGTAGCCATGAGTCGACACCAACTCGACGGCACTTAACAACATATACCGGTTTTCCAGCATCAAAGCGGTTTACATTGAATATCAAAAAACATGAACAGAGTTAACAACGTGCCAGATAACAGTTTGAACATAAATTTAATCACAATAATTACAGTTAGATTTCTTGAACTTATCTATATTTAGTATATATTACTGCTGGTTGTTCTAGTTAACGGTTTTGCACTGAGAAGTAAGATTGACCTTAGGTGTTTTGTATCAAGTTACAGAGTCCCTAAAGAGCTTTTTGAAAAGGAAAGTTTTTAATAGCTTGTGGAATGTATTTGGATCCATGGTGGTTCTTATAATGTATGGCAGAGAGTTCCAATGTGATGGTGCATAGAGCGAGAATACTCTTTTGGAAGTTGCTGCGTTGCTTTTCCTGTAATCCGGTGGCATTACCAATATATTTTTTCCGGCACTTCTACTTGTTCTGATTTCTGTTTTGGCCTGGATGATTGATCTCAAGTATGAAAGGGGTGAATTTTGCAGAGCTTTGAAAGTTGTGTGTAGTGCTTTAAATTTATTCAGCTTTCTATTGGTAACCAATGAAGCTGTTTTAAAATCGATGTGATGTGTTCCTGAATTGGTGCTTGGGTAATGACTCTCACTGCTGTATTTTGAGCCATTTGCAGGTGGTGAGTGGCTTACTTTGGGAGACCCCTTAGGATACCATTGCAGAAATCTGTATGTGGAAAGATCATTGCCTGTACAGGTGTTCAGAAGTCACTAGTTGATAGGAGGCATCTCAGGTGTTGAAGCATTTTCAGTTTTGAGTAAATAGCTTTTGACTGTATTATTTATGTTTGGTCATGTCAAATTGCTAATCCAATGTGACACCTAAGTATCTTACTACTTGTTTTAACTTGAGGATTGTTTCTTTTATAGATTCTGGTGACCTGAATGATTTGTCTCTTGAAATAAAAAATACTTCTCTCTTATTCTAATGTATACATAAATTATGTTCAGCTAGCCATGTGGCGATGCCGTTGAAACATTCCGTTATTTTGGTGAGATCGGGTTGCTTTGTGTTAATTTTCATGTATAACATGATGTCATCTGCATAGATATGATTAAAAATAGTTTGCGTGAATTATCTTGCCTATGGGTTGAAGGTATAAATTAAACAATGTGGCTGATAGAGCTGAGCCCTGAGGAATTCCTTGATTTTGACTGTAAGGGCTAGAAGTAGAGTTACCTATTTTTATTTGCTGTTTCCGTTTAGTTAAATATGACTTGAACAACATTAATGGTTTATCTCTGAGGCTGATTTCTTGTAACCTGCTTAGGAGGAGTCATGGCTTATGGAGTCATAGGCTGCTGCAATGTCCAGGAATATTAGAATAAAACTCGGTCCTAGCTTCTCAGTTCCTTTTATTAGCCTGTCCATTAGTGATGAGTATTTCCACACTGTGTCCTACTCTAAACCCATGTTGCTAAGGGTCAAGAGGAGCGTAGTTATCAACATGGTCCTGCAATTGGTGTTATACTATTTTTTTGCAATATTTTTGCCAAAAATGGTAAACTGGAAATTGGCCTATAAGAGTTGGAGTCTGATATGTCCAGAGCTTTGTTTTTTAATATTGGGTGGATGGATGTGATTTTTACCTCTTTGGGCATATATCCTTGCTCAATAGAGGAGTGTATCAGGTTGAGGATTACAGGTGATAGAGCCTCACAGGACATTCTTATCCAAGTTACTGGACAAGGATCTAATGGTGATGTTGTTGTGTTAATGGATTTTATGATAGTATCTAGTTGCTTTGCTGAAATTATGGAGAATTTAGACCAGAGGTTGTTTGTAATAGCATTTACTGGTTTGGGTAAGGAAGCTGATAATGGGAGATTGGTCACCTTTCCCATGTAGTGTGGCAATTGCTTGAGCAGTTGAGGAGCGGCTTGTTAAGTCTTCTGTTGGGTTTGTTTTTAACGCTTTCACAATGTCAAACATCTCCCTTGGCTTGTTTAGTCTAGACATAAGCTTAGTGTAGTAGTCTCTCTTACTATTGCTGATGCAGGTACGGTATTCTCCTAGCTTATTTATGTATGTTAATCTTTTGCCTGAACCCTTTGTTCTTCTCTATTGCTTTTTTATATCTCGAATGTCATGTGTATACTACACTGCACTTTTCCTTTTTCCTTTCTTGTGAGTTGGGCCTGTGTATATATTTGAAACATCTTGGCTTATAATTAAATTCCAAATTATTTGTGAAAACGTCCATGTCTGTTATATCTGACTGGAGATGTGGTATTGTATCTTCTAGAAACTCCTTCTTGTTGAATTTACAGAATGTTCTACTTGTGAAGGAGAATTTCCTTGTGCAGTTCCCTCCTGTGATATCTGGTATGCTGATGGTTATAGTGTGATGATCAGACCAAGTGACTTGCTGAATGTGAATATTTGCGTCAGTTCGTGGGTTGTCCATATCTAAAGGAACAAAAATAAGGTCCAATTTATTACCCTTTATATGGATAGATTGTTGCACTATTTGTCGATATCTGAGTGCATTCATCAACTCCAAGAACCCTTGTGCATGATTTGAGGTGGTTGTGGGAAGGTAAAAATCTCCCAATACTATTAAGTGTTTGTTGGATGGGTTCTTGTAACATATAATAGCAAGTTCTGAGGATAGCTCCTTTCAGTCTGACGAGGGGGATCTATATACTAAGCAGAACATCAGGTATTTGTTTTCCAGGCCCTGTGAATCCTCAGTTATTCCCCTTGTAAAATGTAGATCCTTTTTTACTATAATGGTTATTCATCCTCCCCTTTTATATGTTCTTTGATGGTTAAAGATATTGTATCCTTTTGTTTTTAATTGGTTTGTTAGCACCGTTTCATTAGTAGTGAGTCAAGATTTTGTTATGAACAAGATTGTCCAGGTTATTGTTGATAATGAAGTCAGTTATCACTGGTATCTTGTTTCTGATTAAGCAAGGGTTGATTAATGAGCATTTGAGGTCCATTGTGTTGTCTGTAGTGGTTAAAATGGTTTGCCTTTGGCCGACTAGATTAATGTGGGTGAGAAGTGGTTTGTTGCCTGGATGATGGTTCCAAGGTTTATAATGCCTCATTTCCATTCTGAAGCAGTAATGTGAGTGTATGACTGGAATATGTTGAAGGGAGGGTGTGAGTGAATGCATTATGGACGATAATGACAGTATTCCTAGGATGCCCAGGGACATTATAGCTCTCAGGATGAACATGGTCAATAATATTGGGTTTTAGATTATTAATGTAAAGGCTTTACCTGGGCTTTGTTCAACATTATAAAATGTTTCCCCTTGATGATCGCTAGTGATGTTCCAGAGTTAGTGGTGACATCTGCATGTGTAAATTCAATGCAAGAAGAGATGCCTTAACACAAATTTGAGAACTGTAGGTACATCTGGAGTCAAACATTATATATATATATATAGATACAGCTACAATTTGCAGATATTAATGTTGCAAAACAATGATACAACTGAGTCTGCATATGTTTCCATGACAAGGATACAAGTTTACAATGACAGGCTCTAATAACTGCCAGTTATGATAGAATTGACTCAAACCGCCTACAGATACTGTCTGCAATCCTTAGAGCTCTATTCCCGATTAGCTACTAATTAGTGTATTTTCCAATGCTACCCTGATCTTCCTGCTCAATGCCCAAATCATCGGGTGTGGTTATGGATGGATTGACTGCGTATTTTTCTTTCATTTCATTCTCTCTGTCATGCCTCCAAATGTTTTATAGTCTAGGGACTGATGAATCATCTTTTAACTCCTTTAGCGTGGATGATTGTGAAGACGTCAATTCCACCTGTGGCCTCTGCCTAAGGGCCCTAAGGCGCAGGCACGCCTAAGCACGCTGAAGATTTTTAAAGCTGCCAGTTCCGTCCTTGCTGGTCCTGATTGGCTTTGGTGGTTGGGAGTGGGAGAATCCTGCATTAACCGCTTCCTGCTGCAGAAGCTGATTGGGGGACAGTCTCAGATGGCACCTAAGCATGCTGAAGATTTTTAAAGCTGCTGGTTCTGTCCTTGCTGGTCCCAGATTGACTTCGGTAGTTGGGGGCAGGAGAATCCTGTGTTCATTGCTCCCTGCTGCAGATGCCAATCTCAGATGGCGCCTAAACGTGCTGAACAACAGGAGGGGGGGGGGGGAGAAAATTATATCAAATACAAAATTTATGCCGATGATATAATGATTTATACTCCATTCAACACGGACCAACTCAAGTACACTCCGATTACAACATGCCTCAAGGCAATGATAAAATGTCTCAACATTCAAAACCACTCCATAAATTTCAAGAAATCAGAGGACCTGCATAAACGAGAAACACCACATTCTCTCCACCCAAAAAGCTAAAAATATTAAACCGTGACCTGGAAGTCAAATCGGAGGCGAACTACCTTGGAATCATATTGGACCAAAATCTTACTTTCCAGTCACACATCAAAAACAACGACCAAGACAGCATATCCATCACCTCCCAGTGGAGGTGGAGGACATGAGGACAGTATCTGAATTAAAAAAAGCACGGGACAAACACAGAGGATCTCTAAAGGTAAAAAGAGGACTATTTTGTAGCTGATATAGAAGGGCAGACTAAATAGGCCATGTGGTCTTCTTCTGCCATCATGTTTCTACCACAAAATAAGACCGATACAGAAACGCAAACCATTGCTCAATGACAGCGACTTTCAAACCGTCTGCCAAGCTATGATAACAACTTTAACAAACAAAATTACACACCCATTTCAAATGGTTCAGAACACTGCAGCCCAGATATAACTGGATCAACAAAACATAACCACGTAATACCTACACTACAGCAACTTCACTGGCTTCGAGTTCTGACATGCTCCAAATTCAAAATGTTACTGATCATCTTCAAAATCCTTCATAACTTAACTCCAACCATCCTCCAACCAATGGTCATCAAGGAACCAGAGAACAGACTAAGGTGAACCACAAACAAGAGTTTACCTATCCATTCCTAAGGCCAAGACAAAAGCAAAACAGACAACCTGCAACAGAGCATTTTCCTTATATGCTTCATCTCTGTGAAAGACCTTCCCTCAGAACATCAAATCCATCAAAGACATCTACGACGTCAGGAAAGCTCTCAAAACATTCCTCTTCAAGGAACATTTTGGACCCAGTACACAACCATACTAATTCATCCACCCAGCACTGCTTATACCCTTCTCCTGCCAAGTCCCTCTTCAGCCTGTCAATAGCCCCCTCCCTTACTACCTACTGCTTTAGCCATACCCTCCCCTCTCTGATTTATCCCTGCCACTTTAGCAAGAAATTCTTCCTCCGACTACTCCATCCCCACTAAATATGAATAACACAGGTACACTACCAAAAAACTGCCTCCAGTTTTGCAATTGATTCCTATAGATTTTGGGGTGCTGAATCCAGGAAAAATAGCCAAAATGTTCCATCACGTCACGTTTTCTTGCAAAATTAGATTTTATACCCATATAAGGAATGTTCACATAATTTCTTTTTAGCCGACTGCAGTTTATTTTCTTGGCCCAAAATAGAGGTTGTAATGGTTAACTAACTAGAAACACTCCCTCATGATATTTTAGAGTGTTTTGTATTCATTTTATACATTAACAGGACAATTGGGAGGCGGGGGGCTAAATCCAGTACTCGCGCTGGCGCATGTTCTTTCCTGTTCGCCTCGCCTCGTTCGCTTGCTCAAACACGGTGGTTGCGACATGAACGTTCCTGTCAAATTTCAGTTTCTTGCAAGTTCATTATTACCTTTTGTTTGCTCAGTCGTAATCCAGCTTTATTCCGAAGTGGTTCACTACAGTTGTAGTTTGCAGTGCTGTGTATTTGTGATGGCTCACAGAGCCAGAGGTTGCGTCAACTCTCCGGACAGTTTTTGTTTTATTTGTGGGGAATATACCGTGAAAAAGCGGCAGAGGAACATTTCTGCATTTATTAAAAAAGTATATTTCGCCTATTTCGGTTTGAAGTTAGGCGATCAAGACAAACCGTGGGCTCCTCACAAAGTGTGCAAGACATGTGAGGAAGATCTATGCTTATGGATGAAAGGTAAAAAACAAGCATTTCGTTTCGGAATACCTATGATGTGGCGTGAACAAAGAGACCACAGCAGTGACTGCTATTTTTGCTCTTGCATTGTGAAGGGATACAACTTAAAAAATAAGAACGTAATAAGTTACCCCAATCTTCCCTCAGCAATTAGGCCTATGCCTCATAGCAACGAAGTACCTGTGCCTGAACCACCAAAATCTTTGGATCATATTTGTGTGGACGGTTCTGATCATGATGAGACTCATCAGATGGCTTTTCCCGATGAGTCCAGTACTTCCGATTTTGAAACTGAACCAGATCCGAAACCTGAACTTTTCTCTCAAGCTGAATTGAATGATTTAGTCCGGGATTTAGGACTCCCAAAAGATGCTGCCCAACTGCTAGGTTCTCGGCTTAAACAGAAAAATCTATTGTCACCAGGAACAACTTTTTATTGGTACCGCAACCGCGAGACACAATTTTTGAAGTATTTCAGCAAAGAGGAAGATTTGGTATTTTGCAACGATATATACGGAGTGATGGAAAAGTTTAAACTCAAGTATGATCCTGCTGAATGGCGGCTGTTCATTGATTCGTCAAAAGACAGCATAAAAGGTGTTCTTCTTCATAATGGCAACACATTCGCTTCAGTTCCTATTGCTCACTCTGTTATTCTCCAAGAAAAATACGAGAATTTGGCCCTGATTCTTCAGAAGATTCGTTATGATGAGCATAAGTGGATGATTTGTGGAGACTTTAAAATTCTATCCATGCTATTAGGGCAGCAATCCGGTTTCACCAAATATCCCTGCTTCCTTTGCTTGTGGGATAGCCGGGCCCGCGACCTACACTGGGGGAAAAAAGACTGGCCAATTCGGGAGTATTTGAGACCCGGTGAGAAAAATGTTCTTCATGAGAGCTTGGTACCTCGTGATAAAATTCTAAAATTTATTACCACCTCTCCACATTAAGTTGGGTCTCATTAAGCAATTCATCAAGTCCCTTCCAAAAGATGGTGAGTGCTTTCGGTACCTTTGCTCAAAGTTCCCCCGACTTTCTGAAGCAAAGCTAAAGGAAGGAGTGTTTGTTGGCCCTGATATAAGGAAACTCATTTCAGATGGAGCATTCGCTGAAACGATGTCTGAGAAGGAAAAAGAAGCCTGGGATTCTTGCACTCCCATGTGAACTACTTTCCCGAAAACTTGGGGGCGTACAGTGAAGAACAAGGTGAAAGGTTTCACCAGGACATCAAGGACACAGAGAGAAGGTACCAAGGAAGATGGAACACCACCAGGGCCGGCCCGTCCATTGAGCGAGAATGTTTTTTGCACAGGGCCCCGCGTTTCAGGGGGCCCCGCGCAAAAAACATTCTTTTGTAAAAGTAAAATTGAAAAAAAAAAAAGAAAACCTGTCTCCTGCCGCTGTCGGGGCCGCCGCGGCAGAATCGAGCGTGCCGCGGGGCCCCCCTGTACCCGGCACAGCCTCTCCTCCCTGTAGCAACTCTCTCTTCTGAGCTGCAGTCAGACGCGCCGGCTTGCAGAGCGCGAAGGGAAGAGTTTCCCTTTCGCGACTCTGTTAGGCCCGCGGGGGCTGATGGGAACTTCCCATCAGCCCCCGCGGGCTTAACAGAGCAGCGAGGGAAAAACTCTTCCCTCGCGCTCTGCAAGCCGGCGCGTCTGACTTCAGCTCCAACGAGAGAGCTGCTACAGGGAGGAGAGGCTGTGCCGGGTACAGGGGGGCCCCGCGGCACGCTCGATTCTGCCGCGGCAGCCCCGACAGCGGCAGGAGACAGGTTTTCTTTTTTTTTAAAATTTCCCTGGGCTGGGCTGAGCGTTAGGAGTGGTGCTGGGCTGGGCTGGGCTGGGGGTTAGAAGTGGTGCTGGGCTGGGCTGGGCTGGGGGGGGGGGGTGTTAGGAGTAGTGATGGGCTGGGTTGGGGGGGGTGATAGGAGTAGTGATGGGCTGGGCTGGGCTGGGCGGGGGGGGTGTTAGGAGTAGTGATGGGCTGGGCTGGGCTGGGCTGGGGGGGGGGTTAGGAGTTGTGATGGGCTGGGCTGGGCTGGGCTGGGCTGGGGGGGGGGAGGTGTTAGGATTAGTGATGGGATGGGCTGGGCTGGCTGGGGGGGGTTAGGAGTGTTGATGGACACAGGGCTGGTTGGGGGGTTAGGAGTGGTGATGGGCACTGGGCTGGCTGGGGGGGTAGGAGTGGTGATGGGCACTGGGCTGGCTGGGGGGGTTAGGAGTGGTGATGGGCGCTGGGGGGGTTAGGAGTTGTGATGGGTGCTGGGGAGGGGTTAGGAGTGGTGATGGGCGCTGGGGGGGGCTTAAACTAAAAATTGGGTGATGGGGGATTAGGACTGGAAATGGGCTGGTGGGATTAGGACTGGAAGTGGGTTGATGGGGGGTTAGGACTGGTAATGGGCTATGGGAGGGCTTAAACTAAAAATTGAGTGATGGGGGATTAGGACTGGGAGTGGGCTGATGGGTAGGTTAGGACTGGTAATGTGCTATGGGGGGCTTAAACTGAAAATTGGGTGATGGGGATTAGGACTGGAAATGGGCTGGTGGGATTAGGACTGGGAGTGGGCTATGGGGGGGGCTAGGACTGGTAATGGGTTGGGGGGGTTGCTAGGACTGGAAATGGGCTGAGTGGAAGGGGGCTTGAACTGCAAATAGCTGTTGGGGATGGGGCTTGGAATGGAAATGGGCTGAGGGGAAGTGGGGGGCTTGAACTGCAAATAGCTGATGGGGACGGGGCTTGGAATGGAAATGGGCTGAGGGGAAGTGGGGGGCTTGAACTGCAAATAGCTGATGGGGAGGGGGACTTGGAATGGAAATGGGCTGAGTGGAAGGGGGCTTGAACTGCAAATAGCTGATGGGAAGGGGGGCTTGGAATGGGCTCTTAGGGGAGGGAGCTAGGACAGGAACTGGGCTGATGGATGGGCTAGGATAGAACTGAGAATTGGGTGTTGGGGGGAGCTAAGATTGGAAATGGGCTTTGGTGGGGGCTTGGATTGAAATGGACTCATGGAGGGGCTAGAACTGGAAGTAGGCTCATGGGGGGCTTGGTTTAGAAATGGGCTGAGTGGAGGGGAGCTAGGATTTAACATGGGCTGATGGTGGGGCTAGGAAAGGACTAGAAATGGGCTGATGGGAGGCTGGTATTGGAAATGAGCTGATGAAGGGACTCGGATAGGACTGGAAATGGATGGGGGAGCTAGGACTGGAAATGGGCTGATGTGGGGACTAGAAGGGAGCGGATACTGGGTGGGGCTGGAACTAAAAGGGAGCTGATGTTGGGGGAGATTAGAAGGGGATGGGGCTGGGAGAATGAAATGGAGAGGGGAAAAATATTTTGTGTGGGAGGGAAGAAAAATGTACAATTGGCCGGGTATTGGGAGACTAAGTGGGGATTGAGGATGGAGGGGTAAAATTTGAGTGGATGAAATAGGAATGAGGAAAGAGCAAAAGGAGAAAGATTATTATGTTAAAGCAGATGTAGAGAGAGAATGGAAAAAACTAGAAGAGAAGAAAGGACAAATGGACAGCAGACGATGGAGAGATAGCAGAAGACACAAATAAACCAGAAGAAAGTGGCTGGAACAATTGCAACTGAAAAAAAATGCACAAAAGGTACAAAGATATCTCTTTATTTTGAATTTATTAACTGGAATATGTCAGCTCTGGGAAATGTGCATCATTAATGTCTGTGCTTTGTTTAGTACAAGAGGAAATTAATTTATAGTTTTATTTCTACATTGTTGTTGTACATTCCAAGTTTGGCTTTTAGGGTTCCCAGTTTAATTATTGTCTTCCTGTTTTTAAATTGTGATTCCTTGTTTGGTGATAGTCTATGTTCTGCATGTGTAACTGAGCTGAGGTATTCTGTTTATGTAATTCCTATTTGACATTGTCACTTGTTCTCTTTCCCCAGTAGGTCATGTATTGTTATTCTCTGAAATGTATTGGTTTAATATTTGCAGTGTTGCCTTTTGATAGGTAGTGTATGGTGCTTTATGAGTCCTGGTAGTGCTGTTGGGATACGGTGGGTTTGCTATGGGTTCTAAATGGGCAGTGTTTGTAGTAGTTCCTAATGTGCCTGGCGGTTGGCACTGGATTATAGTAATGTAGAAATCTTTGTCTTTTTTTATCCATACACTCATGAAGAGGCATGTTTACTAAAAGTTAGTGTATGGTAACATTATGCAAATATTTATGCAAATGAGGCCCCTTATGCAAATGAGGCCCCGCACCGAGTCTCCGCACATGGCCCCGCACCCCCCTTGGGCCGCCCCTGAACACCACTATGATGGCTGATTTCTGCTGGTTGCTGCTGCGGGAAACCCCAGATGAAAAATACGCCAAGCAGCGCACCAAGAGAAGCATTCGGGGGAAGAAGAAACGGGCCCACCAGGAGATTGATTGACCCAAGAATGACTTTAAAATCTAAACTGTGTTGACAAATATCGTGTTTTTACTAAACTTTGAAATAAAAATTTGCTAGTTATTACCACAGTGTCGGATCTCATTTATTAGAATTTTATTTTCACACCATCGGGTGTTTGTCTTCATGTATTGCAATGGTGCGGTTTGCGTTTTCTATTCTTACATACATACCTGTACAACATTTTTTGCACATTTCTTTGCTTTGCTTTGTGTCTAACCTCGCTCTTATATGCTCAATGTTTGTGCACATGTATGTGGCTGTTTTAAGTGCAGACAATTTTGCTACCATCACAGTGTGTTTTGTTGACATTACTCTATTCTTATGTGCTGCCTTGTTACAATTTTCTTTATTCTTATTTGAATAACTACTAAACAATTAGTATAAAGAATTCATCCAAGAAACTTTTATCTCGATCGCACTCAATCTGAAACATTCACCTCAAACTGCTAACCCAATGTAGCAAAAAATCTGTACGTGATGGAGCAAATTGGTTACCAGATTTGGATTCAGCGCACCAAAAAACGTAAAAATCAATCGAAACATTAGAGGCAGTTTAAAAAAAAATTTTTTTAGTGTACCTGTGTAATGGATCCCTAGAAATGTATGAATCTTGGCCTTCCCTAACAGCATCCAAGTTATACTTCCCCTGTTCTATGTATTTTTCTTGGTTAAAGTTATAATGTAAACCACTTTGAATACATGATAAGGTGGTATAAAAAACCCTGTGTTAAATAAATAATTATATAACCTCCATTAAAATGTATTTGTGGCAACAACATAGAAGCAAGATTGTTTAAGTTTACAAATGCAGTGCTCTGTTTTCTTTTTTGCCCGTACTTGGTTTACTCATCTTAGACGTTTCAGTTGTTTTGAATGAATGCCTAAATAGTTCTTCATTTAGGCCTGTCAGAATTGTTCGGCACATGAAATCCTTTGTGCACTTTAATATCGCATATTATTAAAACTGCACTACTGCAGTATCATATCTTGTTGGCATTCTCCATCCTTTTTATTAGTGCATATTATATCTATTGAACTAAATAGGCATGTAGCACACAAAATAGACTCGGCAGTATCTTGTTGTTAGAAGTAATTTTTATATTGTTTTAAATGGCCTCACTTCTTTACTTGGGCACTACTTTTATGTTCTTATTGCCTTTTTAGTTGGAGTTTGAGCCCCTTTTTAACAGATTTTATATTATTTTTATCTGTTTTAAGTAACTGTGTATTGAGCAGAGTTCCACAATTGGTAGAAGATATACATCTATTATGTTTTCTATAATGTTTTTATGTATGTTCAGCATGTATCATCCGAGGAAGGCCTTTTCATATTGTGATTAGCTTCTTATCCACAAATGTCAATGTTTCCCATTGTAGGGTTATGCACATTGTACCTTCTTAATTGAAAAGTGGAAGGGACTATTGTCATACTTCATGCTGGTAATTCTTTGTGTAATATGTTGTTTTAATTAATAAATATTCTTTATGTTATTTTGTATTGTGATGGCGAAGACAGCCAAGTCCCTATGGAGGTAGAAAAAGCACAGGCAATTTCCCCTAGTCAGAGGGAAAGGAAAAAAAATGCTCAGTTTAAAAGTGCAGCTAAGGCTGAAAAAAAGAACCTGTCAAAAGTTGTTGTCCAAAAGCCACGCCCCAGCTCCATAGCAACTGAGGGTGGTAATGCAGCACAGCTGGGGGCGGGGTGGAAAGATACCGGCCAGTCACATGTTTATAAGCCCCAGAGAACAGAGAGAGATAGATTCCAGGGATCCCCACGCCAGGGAAGGAGAATCCAAGGAGAGGCAAGGAGATTGCCAGGGCTGGAAAGATTGCCCGGACACGAGAGGAAGAGAGCTGACTCTGTTTCAGAGGAGGAGTCTGAAAGGGGGCCTCATTCAGAGCAAGAGGTTCATGCTTGCAGGAGGAAGGGAGATGAGAAGGCTGCTTTAACCAGGAAACAGCATGGCCAGGGAAGGAGCAGGGAAGCACTGCTAAAGAAACTTCCAAAAGGTACTGCTGCTAAAGTTATTAGCCAGAGCTCTCAGGAAGAGTTCCCAGACAGCCAGCTCCAGGAGTTTAACCAGAAGCAGGGTTACAAGAAGCCTCTCAGTAAAGAAGGTTTAAATATTTTAAAACTGGTTCAACGTATGCTGAAAGACCAGGAAGTAATTAGTGGAGAGAGTAGTTCTCTGCACCGAGGGAAAGAACAGCTGTTTGCTGACGACGTCACAGAACAGTCCTGTTCAGAATGTGAGTCAATGGACATCGGGGAAAATATTCTTTTAAGTGAGCCAGAGGAGGCTATGGAATGTGAGTTATCCCTGATAGTGAAATAAGAGTGTGTGGAAATATATGTTGGAAGAAAATTCCATTTCTCTGATATGCATGGTGGTTTTACAGAGCTAAGAAGTTTTAATTAGTGTGCTTGTTGCCCTGAGTGAGACTTGCCCCGGAGTGCTGCTGGAAGTCTCTGGACTACTGATTAAAACACTTAAAGCTCTGAAACCAAAGAAGAAAAGTTTATTTGCTGGAAGTTGTTTGCATTGAAGTTTCAATGAACATTTTGTGTTTGTTTAAAGCACTGAGAAGTGAAGCATTATTTTTGAATGAGTAACCTTTGTATGCTGAAGTAAGCAAGAGCATTTTTCTTACCTGAGTTTCTTGTGGATATTTTGTACACGTGATTTACCAAGCTTCATTTTTGGAGTTCCCACTATTAAGGGAGGCTAATAAAAATATTCCTGCGTTTGCTTTCAACTCTCGGCTCAGCCTTTGATTACAACTACATTTGCTCTAAATACTACAACTCCCAGAAGCCTTTGCTCTGGAGTTGCTTGAAAGTGACATTCGCTCCCCCTTCACCTCGTCAGGCAGCCGCCTAGGCGGGGGAAGGGCGCGACAGTATTTATTTGTAATGTTTAAGGACAGTGTCCGTTGAAGTTGTCTGTAAATTGTATTTTAATTTCACTTTATTATTATTTTTTTAATCATCATCTTTGTATTTTCAGACCCCTGAAGCAGGCTTTATATATATAGCTAAAACTTGGCCAAATTGGGTCTTTTGGACCTAAGGGTCCTTTGAATAAAATTGTGTTCTTGCAACAGTTGCTGTTGTGGCCGTGCCCTTCTCCGCTCTTTGTGCATTATATAATAGAAAGCTGCAAAAAAGTACAACTTTAGCACTGGAGAAATTACTATATAATTATTTCCAAGGTATTTACTAAACTGTGGTGCCAGAGTACTGCAGATTAATAAAGCCTGCAGTTATGTTTCCTGTGTTCCTGGGAGCATCACATGCTTCCTATTACAAGAACACATAATGGCAGGCATGATCTGGGGCTCACAAAATTTTAAAGGGGCAATTCTAAATTTCAAACAAATCTCACTTCAAGTATGCCCTGCTGATTGAAAAGTCAAATTCTCTGATGGGCCCATGACTCTAGAAGTGTACCTCACCTGGATGCAAAACAAAAGGCAAGTTGTGAAAGCCCCCTTCTCTCAGTAGCCCTGTCCCCCACAAGTAAGGCAAGTCTCTGACCTGTCCCTTGGACCCAAATTCTCCCTGGCGATGCAAATCCATAGAGGATAGGCCCTAATGTAAACTGACCAACCATTCTGTATTATACGGGACAGTCCCGTATTTTCAGGATTTGTCCCTGGAATTGTATGGGATGCCTAAATGTCCCCTATTTTAAAACACGTGTCCCATTCCCACACTCCTCCGCATTTGTACCAGCAGACTTCTCCACTCCAGTTGAAATGTTCAAAGGGAAACTGTTTATGAGACTATCTTCATCAGAGACACAGAAACATATACACATGCAAGCACTCTGTTGTACTTCAGTCACACACATATGCTCATACATTCATCCACCCCCCAAACTAGGTATACACATGCATACTAGCACTTTTCAGACAGACAGATTCTGTCTGACTGTCTACTGGTGCTTTGCTGCTTCTGCATTCCTTTACTTCAATGCCCCCAATTCTTGTTTTGCTAACCAGTTTTTTTTTCCTCAGCCTGCAATAGCCTCCTCACACTTTACCCCATTCCTCAGCAACCCCACTCACCCATACCAAGAAATCCATTTATTCCACTTTCTCCCAGACCTTGTGCAGAAAATCAGCCCACCCTTCCTGTGACTAGTGCAGCCTTTCCATTGGCTGGAACCTATCACTTACTCTGCACAGTGAGGGGGCAGCACTGGCGAGCTATAGAGCAAAACTTTAAAAAAATACCCAGAGAATTTAGACATCATTCTAAAACAACTACTTTACAAAGTTGTAGAATCCTAAAATAATTTAGTAGTTGGCAATCCTAAACTCCTGGGTCCTCAGCACATCTGACAAATCTGGCTCTGCTTCCTCCCCAGGGCCCAAACAACCATCAGTCAGACAAAGCCAGCCAATAGGCTGCAGCAGACATAGCCAGCCAATAGGGAGCAGGAGGAGGTGGAAGCAGTAGCTAGGATACAGAATTTTTTTTTTTATGTTTGCCAGGTTCCAATGCTCCAACTGTAAAGTGCTTTTCAATCATGCACAAAGTGTGGTCTACAGAAAAAAAACAAATGCATGTAGAGACTTTCAAATCTTTAATGATTGTAAAGTATAATTTTGAGTTGAGTTACCCAGAATTTGTTAATTATCTTAGTGGAAATGTTGCTATTTTGAAGAAAATTCACTCTACAGAGAAGTACAAGAAGTAGGCCTGATTGGCACATATGTAAGTAGCTACAAACCTAGCCTACTGATTAAGATTTTGGGTTAAAATTAAAAATATAATTATAAACATATTTTTTAAATTTTCCTTAACTTTGAACCCCCTGACTTGAGTGTCCCGTACTTGAACTTAGAAAAGATGGTCAGGTTACCTAATACCATTTTTCAAAATGGTAGTGCCTGACCACTAGCAGTTATGTTGTGACATACTGCTAGGATACAGCCTGCCCAATAATGGAGCACCATGCTATTTGGCAGAAACAGTGATAGAGATCAGGCACCACCATTCTGAAACTGGGAATTGCTTCTGCCTCCCTATGGATCTGCATCATCAGAGATAAGTCAGGGTCCATGGGGGTTGGGGGGCATAAGGGCATGGTCAGAAATGTATCTTGCAATTTTTTTGAGGGAGGCAGACTATTGCTATATACCTTTTGTTTTCACTGGGGCTGTGGGAGGGGAGGCGTGCTGTTAAGGACACTGGCCAACCAAGGATTTCTAGACCCCTTCCAGAAGGTGAGGCCCTTTATGATGGTAGGAGGTGAGGAAGGACTGAAGACACCCTAGGCGGGTCCTCCATCCTGCTGCCCCTCCTCTGTACTGTGATAAGGAAGCTTATCAGGGCCCAGGAAACAAGGATAAAGAGGGGGAATTTACCCTTATCAAAGGACCTGTATTGCCAGGTCAGAGATACAAAACCTCAGTTGTACCTAGAAACCAGATTGTACCAGGCTGCAATAGGTTGCAGAGTGTCCCTAGTGGTGAGAAGGAGGGGGAAAGCAAGTTCAAAGTAAGGAACCCTTAGTCACTGACTTTCCCAATTACTCAGCTGTCAAGAGGCAGACTGATTTGCAACACCTGAGAGGAGAAAGGGCAGGGTTAGAGCCTGGGAGGTTTAAAAGCTAGGACAGAATATTCAGGAGGAGGGAGGAGAAGGAGTAGGAATGCCTACTGGAGGAAAAATGGAGCTGAAGCCCTGAGAACCAAGAGCCCATGCTGGAGGACAAGACAGGGAAGCTCAGATACATGCTGGCCAGATTATGAGGGAGGAACCACTGAACCAAGCCTTGACCCAGATATGAGTTTTGGAAGCCTGTCTGATTGGGAGCATTACAGATTTGCTGGAGACAGCGCTTGTCCTGATGGGAGGCAGTCAGCTAAGCCCTCTGAGCCAGAAGTAGAACCCATGCAGCTAGGAGAACAGGAATTAGTTCTGAAAGAGGATGATTCTTACATGGACTGTTCTTTATGCCAAACTGCCAAGCACAAAGAAGTCCTGAGAGGGAATACATCATAAGGGAACCTTCCAGAGTCCAGTACCCTAGAGAGCCTGTGTGTGAAAAGGAAAGGTTCTTTGAAAAGGAAAATACTTGTGCTGAGAATGTGTGCAGCTGCTTAATTGTTTGCTCATTGACCAGCTGAAGTCAGTGCAGTGCAGAGCTTATGCCGTACTCACGGTGGATTTAAGAAGTTTCTTTTGGAAGAGAAAAGAGAGCTGTTTATGTGAAGCTGATATTTTTGGTTTTGTTTTAAACAGCACTGCTAGGCACATTTGCTAGCAGTGGCTGTGGAAAGGACTTTCTGCTTTGCATTGAAAGACATTACAAGCTGCTTGTGCTTAAGTTCAGTTATATCCTGTTGTACTAAATATAATCCTGGAGAAGAAATCCAATAGGTGACAATTTGTGAACCTTATTTGCGTTTACCTCATAAATAAATTCTGTCAATGCCTTAACTCTCGACCAACTACAAAAGAGTGTTTTTCTGCCTAAAAGTCAAGTGTAACCTGACTGGACTACCTTTCCCATGGTGCACTTCAAAGTCAGTCAGTCAGGCACATTGCTGAAGTGGTGGAATCTGCTATAACAAGCACGCCCCTCCACACTGCTGTAAGGGGCTATGGGTGTGACAGTACCCATTGTCGTCACAGGCACGCCTCTTCAGGGCCAACAGCGGTGGCAACAAAGACACCAACGCATTGGTGGAAATGCATACAGAAAGCCCCTGGACCGAGGAAGGAGGAATGCATCTGCTGCTGGCAGGCTTCTGATACAGAAGCATGGTAGCTGTGCATTCTCTGGACTGGCGAAGAAGTCCCCCCAGCATGGCTGGGTTCAGCCTCCATTCATGGGGTAGGAGAATGCGGCTCAGGCAGTTGGCCAGCATATTGTCCTGGCCTAGCAAGTACACTGCCGTGAGGGAAATGTTCTTCTCCGCCATGAAGTTCCTGAGGCGCACCGCCTCCCAATAGAGGTGGTATAATCCCGTGCCCCCCTGCTTGTTGATATGAAACATCGCTACCTGGTTGTCCCTCTGGACTTGAACAACCCGTCCTTCCAGATGGTCCTGGGAGACCCACAGGGCATGATAGACTGCCCGGAGCTCCAGCAGGTTGATCTGTGAGGCACTCTCCTCTGGTGACCACAGGCCCTGCAACTACAGGTGATTGCAGTGGGCCCCAGTCCATCTTTGATGCATCCGTGGTGATGATGCGCTGCACTGGCAGGGCAGGCCGGCTCCGAGGTTGAGATAGTAATGCCACCAGGTGGTAATGCCACATCCAGGCCGGCATGACCTGGATGTGGTCCTCTAGGTGGCCTGATGCCTGCGACCACTGGGCACTGAGCGTCCGAGCCTGCCGCATGCGTAGGCAAGCAAAAGAGGTCATATGGATGGTGGACGCCATGTGGCCCAAGAGGTGGAGCATTATCTGGGCTGTCACTGGCGTGCCACTCTGCACCTCTTGCACTAGGCAGTGAGGCGTTGTGCCCGCTCAGGGGCAGGAAGACATTTACCCGGGTGGAGTCGAGCAGGGCTCCAATGAACTTCATGCACTGTGTTGGGGAGAGGTGAGACTTTGGGAAGTTCACCACAAAGCCCAAGTGCTGCAGCAGTCCCAGAGTGCGCTGTGTCACATTGCGCACTTCGTCAGATGTGCTGGTCTACACGAGCCAGTCATCCACATAGGGGAACATGAACACTCCGAGGAGCCAGAGGCAAGCGACCACAATCGCCAGGCATTTTGTGAACATCCGTGGGGCCGAGACAAGGCCAAAGGGGAACGCTCTGTACTGATAGCGGAGGCCCCCTATGACAAACCGGAGGTACTGACAGTGCCTTGGATGGATCAGGATGTGGGTATATGCATTTTTGAGATCCAAGGAGCACAGCCAATCTCCCTGGAAGAGGTAAGGAGCAAGGTTCCAAGGAATACCATCTTGAACTTTTCCTTGACCAGGAAGTGGTTGAGGTCCCAAAGATCCAGGATTGGCCTGAAGCACCCTGTTTTCTTGGGGACCAGGAAGTAGCGGGAGTAGAATCCCTGGTCCTGAAGGCGAGGAGGGACGGGCTTCACCGCTTGATCCTCCAGTAAAGACCCGAGCTCCTTCTGAAGAAGCTCCCTGTGCAAGTGGTCCATAGGTAATGCCCTTGGGAAAAAGGAAGGAGGCAGCTGAGTAACATGGACCACCTGCAACACCCAGATGTCTGTGGTGATAGCGGGCCACTGGTGTGGAAAGTGGACCAGCCAACCTCCCGTGAACCTTGGGCCTGTTACCTCCTGAGGGAGGCTATGTCCCAGGAGTCAAAACTCCCACCAGGCTGTGGCTGGGGTGCTCTTTGGAAGCCTTAGGCTTATGGAGGCTGTGCCCCTGGCCCTTGGCCTGCTGCCCCTGAGGGGGAGCGGGGTAGGCCTGGAACTCGGTGTAGTTTCTGTAAGCCTTCTTGGATTTCGGGGTGGAAGGACTTTTTCCCTGAAGTCTTCCGCCAGGAAGGATCTGACACTTTCTTGGTCCTGATCATAAATTTCTTCTCCAACTCGTCGGCTTTCTCCATCATGGGCTTACCGAAGAGGTTGTCTCCCTGGCAAGGGACGTTGGCTAACTTGTCCTTAACCCATTGCTCAAAGTAAGAGTACTGTAGCCAGGCAAGGCAGTGGGCACTAATGCCCACTGCAGTTACACAAGTCACCGACTCGAAGATGTTGAAAGCTGCCCGAGTCTGAAACTTGGAGCACTCTTTGACCGAAGACACCAGGGTCCTAAACTCTCACGGGGCTCACCTGATAGACAAGCCGAGAACCCGGTGAGCTCCTTTGCCAGGTCTCAGGTACATGCCCATCTACAGCTGGTAAGCCATAAGAACATAAGATATGCCATACTGGGTCAGACCAAGGTCCATCAAGCCCAGTATCCTGTTTCCAACAGTGGCCAATCTAGGTCATACGTACCTAGCAGTATCCCCAAAAGACACAGACTCCACAATGCTTGTATTGGGTCAAGCATCGATATCCTGGGTCCCTTTTTAATAATGGTTTATGGACCTTTCCTCCAGGAACTTGTCCAAACCTTTTTTAAACCCAGCTACACTAACAGCTCCTACTACATCCTCCGGTAACAAATTCCAGACTTTGATTACACGTTGAGTGAAAAAATATTTTCTCTTATTTGTCTTAAATAGTTTACCCTGTAGCTTCATTGCATGTCCCCTAGTCTTTCTATATTCTGATAGCGTAAACAATTGATCTACGTTTACTCGTTCCACTCCATTCATTAATTTATAGACCTCTATCATATCTCCCCTCAGCCGACTCTTTTCCAGGTTGAAGAGCCCAAACCTTTGTAGCCTCTCTTCATAGGAATAGCCTTCCATCCCTTTTACCATTTTGGTGGCTCTTCTCTGTACCTTTTCTAATAACGCTATATCCTTTTTAAGCTACGGCGACCAGAACTGCACACAATATTCAAGGTGCGGTCGTACCATGGAACGATACAGAGGCATTATAATATCCTTTGTTTTATTTTCCATTCCTTTCCTTATGATACCTAGCATTCTATTTGCTTTCTTGGCCGCCGCTGCACACTGGACAGAGGTTTTTAACATGTTATCCACGATGACTCCTAAATCTTTTTCCTGGGTGGTGGTTCCCAATGTGGAACATTGCATCGTGTAACCATAGTGTGGGTTGTTCTTTCCTAGGTGCATAACTTTGCACTGTCCACATTAAATTTCATCTGCCATTTGGATGCCCAGTCTTCCAATTTATCCAAATCCTCCTGCAGTTTTCCCACAGTCCTCTTGGGTTTTAACAACTTTAAAAAGTTTTGTGTCGTCTGCAAATTTGATAACCTCACTCGTTATTCCCTTTTCCAGGTCATTTATGAATATGTCAAAAAGTAGCGGACCCAGTACAGATCCCTGGGGTACTCCACTATTCACCTTTTTCCATTGGGAAAATTGGCCATTTAGCCCTACCCTCTGCTTTCTATCTTTTAACCAGTTCCCGATCCACAATAGTACACTGCCTCCTATCCCATGACTTTTTAGTTTTGCCAAGAGTCTCTGATGAGGGACCTTGTCAAAGGCTTTCTGAAAGTCCAGATACACTATATCAACCGACTCACCTTTGTCTACCTGTTTATTCACACCTTCAAAAAAACATATCAGATTAGTAAGACAAGATCTTCCTTGTCTAAAGCCATGTTGGCTGTCTCCCATTAGGCCATGACTATCTACATGCTGTGTAATTTTGTTCTTTATGATGGTTTCTACCATTTTCCCCGGTACTGATGTCAGGCTCACCGGTCTGTAATTTCCCGGATCACCCCTGGAACCCTTTTTAAAAATTGGCGTTACATTGGTGATCCTCCAATCTTCAGGTATTACAGATGATTGTAATGAAAGCTCACAGATTACTAATAGCAGGTCTGCAATCTCATATTTCAGTTCTTTCAACACTCTTGGATGTATACCATCCGGTCCAGGTGATTTGCTACTATTCAGTTTATCAAATAGTTGTAATACATCTTCGCGGTGTAGCGATATTTCTCTCAATTCCTCTGCAGTATCACCTTTAAATACCACTTCAGTCTTGGGTAACATCCCTACATCTTCCTAAGTAAAGACCGAAGCAAAGAATCCATTCAGTCTCTCCGCTATAGCCTTGTCTCCTTTTACTGCCCCTTTTACCTCTCTATCATCTAATGGTCCAATTGACTCTCTCTCTACGAAGGTACTTGAAAAAGTCTTTGTTTCGTGTTTTTGCTTCCGTAGCAAGTTCCTTCTCAAATGCTCGCTTTGCCTGCCTTATCAATGCTTTGCATTTAACTTGCCAGTGCTTGTGCTGTTTCCAGTTTTCTTCGTTTGGCTCTTTTTTCCATTTCCTGAAAGATGATTTTTTGGCAGCAACAGCCTCTCTGACCTCACCTTTAAACCATGCTGGCAGTTTTTTGGACTTCCTTCCACTCTTCTTAATGCGTGGAATACAGCTAGTCTGGGCTTCCAGGATAGTATTTTTAAACACCCAAGCTTGATGAAGTCTTTAACCTTTGCAACCGCTCCTTTTAGTTTTTTCTTAACTATATTCCTCATTTTATCATAGTCTCCCTTTCGAAAGTTAAAAGGTAGTACTGTGGATTTCTTTATTATCCCTCCTCCACTAATTAAATCAAACACTATTGCCAAGTGGTCCCAACACCCTTATTCCTTGCACCAGATCTGGTGTTCCACTAAGGACAAGGTCCAGCATGGCTTCCCCTCTGGTCGGTTCATGAACCAGCTGCTCCAAGAAGCAGTCATTTATTTCATCTATAAACTTTATCTCCCTAGCATGTCCTGCCGTGACACTGACCCAGTCGATACTGGGGTAATTGAAATCATCCATTGTTACTACTCTGCTGTAACTTTTGTTAGCTTCCTTGATCTCCTTAAGCATTTCATCATCCATTTGTTCATTCTGGCCAGGCGGTCGATAGTACACCCCCCATTGCCATCACCTTCCCCTTCATACATGGAATTTCAACCATAGAAATTCTACAGCTAATTTTGTTTCCTGCAAAACTTTAATCCTTTCTGACTCAATGCCCTCCCTAACAGAGTGCCACCCCTCCTGTAATTTGATCAGTTCTATCATTACGATATAGTTTGTATCCAGGTATCAGTGTCCCACTGGTTATCCTCCTTCCACTATGTCTCTGAGATTGCAATCATATCTAACCTCTCATTTAGTGCTATATATTCTAACTCTCCCATCTTATTGTTTAGACTTCTAGCATTTGCATACAAGCATTTCAGAGACTGTATTTTATTAATATTAATCTGGTTATTGGTAGGCATGGGTAATTTGGAATCTTTACGCTCTGTATGCACCATACTCAAGGGCATTTGGGCTACTTTACTCTTTTTTGGAACTTCACTGCTTTCGGTAGTATCCTTCAAGGATACCTTCTTCCGAACCATGCACTCTTGGGCGACTGTCGGCTTTCCCCTATTTTCTAGTTTAAAAGCTTCTCTATCTTCTTTTTAAAGGTTAATGCCAGCAGTCTGGTTCCACCCCGGTTAAGGTGAAGCCCATCCCTTCGGAAGAGCCCCTCCTTTCCTCAGACTGTTCCCCAGTTCCTAACAAATCCAAACCCCTCATCCTTGCACCATTGTCTCATCCTCGCATTGAGACTCCGGAGCTCTGCCTGCCTTTTGGGTCCTACTCTTGTAAATACTCTTGTAAATAGTTGCAGTAATGACGTTCCATGTTTTATTCCAAGTTCTCTAACATTGTTCTCTGTAAAACCTAATAGTTTGTTGTTATGGTATGTTGTTATATTGTGAACCGCGCTGATTCTGAATAGAGCGGTATATAAGAGCCTGTAATAAATAATAAAAATAAATAAATAAATGTGGAACAGGAAGCATTTCGGAGAATGCTACCCTGGAAGTTCTGGATTTCAACTTCCTACCTAAAAGCTTAAATTTAGCCTCCAGAACTTCCCTACCACATTTTTTTATGTCATTGCTACCGACATGTACCAAGACAGCAGACTCCTCCCCATCACTATCTAAGATCCTATCTAGGCGTTGTGTGAGGTCCGCTACCTTCGCACCAGGCAGGCATGTTACCAGGCGATCCTCACGTCCACCAGCCACCCAGCTATCTTCATGCCTAATGATCGAATCACCAACTATAACAGCTGTCCTAACCCTCCATTCACGGGCACATGGCCCTGGAGAAACGTCCTTGGTGTGAGAGGGTTTTACATCACCTGGAGGACAGGTCCTATTTACAGGATCATGTCCTGCCACACCAGGGTGATGTTCTCCTGTCACGTGACCTCTCTCCTCCATGGCAACAGGGATGCTGCCAGACTGGAGGTGGGACTTCAGGATTATATCCCTGTAGGTCTCGTCCCTGTACTTCTCTGTCTTTCTTATGTCTTCCAGGTCTGCTACTCTAGCCTCTAGAGAACGGACTTGTTCCCTGAGAGCAAAGAGCTCCTTGCACTTAGTGCATACGTAAGACCTCTCACCAACTGGGAGAAAATCATACATGTGACACTCAATGCAAAAGAGTGGAAAGCCCCCATCTCGCTGCTGGACTGTTGTCTGCATCTTAGTTTAAAGCTTGTGTTTAGGTCTTAAAATTCTGTATTCACTAAGAGTTGGTGCTTATACTAATAAAAGTGTATCTAATACCTCTAATATACCTTGTTCACCTGAAGCTTAATTAATCTCAGGTCCTCAATGTATGACTGATTTGGATAAAAAGCTGAACCTGAGAGCAGCTCCTTTCCTCTAAGATGTGTAAGTAACTATAAAGCTACAATTACCCCAGGGGTGGGAGGGAGATAAGACCTATTAAAAGAAGAGGGCTTACAAGGTACCCTGTCCTGTGCCCTCAGCAGGGGGGGGGGGGAGGGGGGTAGTCCCTCAGGTAGGCTAGAGCAGGAAAAAAAAGTTTAAAACACAGCAGGTTCTTGGGACAGAGCAGGGAGAGATATTAAATTTAAAGCAACAGTTAACCTGGCTACCACACAAAAGCCAGTTAGTTGAGAGAGGCAAGGTAAGTTATACAGCTGAGGAGTTCAAGTGCAAAACTAAAGGCAACAGGGAGGTGAAGTAGCACACCAATAAGACAATAAATAAATAAATAATCAAATAGACAGCTAGAACTCACAGCAAGTTGATACAGGAGTTAAATATCCACCTCTCTAGCAGAGCACTGTGAGGGCACTGCTCTTCCCAGAGCAGAGAGAGGCAAACAGAACTATGCACACGTGGGAAGAGGAGACAGGAAGAAGGCTATGGATCCGGGCTGTGAGCATAGAGCCCTAGAAACACTTCCTACCAAATGAATCCATGGTATGGGACTCCCTGCCAGGGGACACTGATGAGTGTGTTTTCTGGCTCTTGATACAATGCATAGCCGACTCCACCACCATGGAATTCTATGGAAGTTGCGTTTTCTTTAACCCGGGGCTCTTGCCAACTCGATACTGCGAATCAAGTTGACTGTTCACAATCGGCACTGTCACCATGGTCTCCCACATCCTGAACAACAATCGCTCTAGGTTGGGGGGCACAGGCACCCCAAGGAGAGGCGTCATACTGGAGGATCTCAAGATCCTCAGCATGCGGCTCGTCTTCAGGTACCACCATGAAGGCGAGTGCCTGGGACATCTCCCTCACGAACTCCAAGAAGGCAAGATCCTCTTGAGGTGACCTCTGTTGGTGATGTAGCGGAGAGAGGTCGGAGGGGACATCCTAATGGAGTAGTGTTGGGGGCGCTTGCCGACTCAGAGCCGGAGGAGTTGGCAAGCACTCCACAGTCCTCGGACTGACCCAGCGTTGACAACTTCCGACGTTGGTGGTCCATCTACATCGTGTCAGTCACAGATGGCCTCAACACCGACCTGTGCCAACCTCTCGAGGATGGGAGAAGCATTCTCCGGGGAGGTCCTCATTGAGGAAGTCCCCATGTGGGGCACCAATAGCCTGGCGTGACCGGGAGCCGGGCCCCGTTGCGCCTCCAGAACACAGAGAAACTGCATTTGAGGGTTGTTCAACAACACATCCACCTTATGGTTCCAAAAATCCTTTAATACCGATCCACTTTGGGAATATCAAACCACCCAACATACTCCTCCAAGAAATCACAGATCTTCTTACACACCCTTAATCCCTTAGGCGGGGAGTTTTGAGAATCCCACTATGACCGGACCATATCCTTGATCACATCCCAGAGTGGGAAGACAATAGTGGATTTCTGTACCCCTTGAAGGAGCAGGTGCACCTTCGGCTCCTGCTCCATACTGGGAGCATCCGTCAAGTTCAAGACAGATGAGTCCCTGGCAATCAAACACCACCAGCAATTCCTTCCAGAATAGGCATATTACACTGGCCTCTTCACAGTCCTCTGAAGGCGAGAGTATTTCTTCATTCATGTCACAGCCCAGTACCGAGCCACCTGAATTCAAGTCAGAGTCAAAATCTTGGACAGCTCCCAGCTGTTCCTCATCTCCAGGGGTGCCCCTCGCTGGGATGTTTAGCAAAAGGCAATCAAACAAGGTTTCCACTCTCAGCCTGCACCTGGGAATACCCAGTGGTTGCAGAGTCCAAATTTCCATGCCAGAAGGACCAGGCTTGCTGCAAAAAAAGAATTCCAGGGAGGAGAATCCTAAGTCTGGAAGCTCTCCTCTTGGAAATTACCCCCCAACACCAGGGGGATAGCCACCACAGACCCCATAGAGGACAAAGAGCAGCTCACAGCATGGTCACTGGACCCTCCGGTCAGCTGGATATCCTTACTCAAAGCACCATCCATCGCCTCCTGGACTGAGGCAGGCAAAGCCGGACTAACTGCATCCACCAGCTATGAGAGGGGGAGCAGGCCCTCCAAGGATGATTCAGAAGCTGCCATGCAAGAAGAGCAGAGTCCAGCATCCAGAGATGAGGCCCCTCGCTTGCAACAGGCCAAACAATGTTTCCTGGAGGCAGGCATAGAGAGTTAAGGCAAATATCATAGAAGCACACACTAAGGTTGTGGTGGCCCGAAAAGCGTGCATTAACTGTGCTTTTTACTGCAACGTGCATTACAGGTGCTAGAGTAGGAACGCGTGTTGGAGCCGCTTGAGTGGAACATGTGTGCTTGGCAGTTATGCTGTCCTAGCACAATAGGTAAAAATGCTGCTTACACATGCAGAAAATGGCAGGAAACAGTTCCTAGTGGTCCACCCCAAATTGCGTCCCAGGCAGACAGAATCAGGAGCCTCCAATAAGGACAATAACATGGTCAAGCTTTGGTACTCAGCCCCTGAGAGCCCCAGGCAGAGAATCTATGCCAGACTCAGCTCTACTCCCATGAAACTGTTTCACTGGCTTTGCAGCACTGCCTTTAATATGGCTGCTAGGCAGATCTCTCAGAGAACCTTCTGTAATCTTCGGGAGAGAGCAGGGGGACAGAAGAGGAGAGAGAGGGTGTTGAGGTTGTGCAAGGCTGCTGCACTCTTCCAGATCCTTCCGATTGCTGGCTGCTCAACAGGCTCTTATTGTGATAATCACGTGGAGCTGAACCAATTTTCCCTCCTCCTATGACTATTGAAACGACTACACTCTAGTGCAACCTCCCATATCACGTTCAAGTGAGAGGGTCACCTTCAAGGTGGTTGTTAATGAGCATTTAAATCAATCTTTTCCTCTTCATTCTTCAGGATTTTCTTCATGGAGGAGAAAATCTATCCACCATCTGCTGGAGACAAAAAAAATACCGAAGAGCCCTCTGGTGGCTGAGTGAATAGAGGCATAGGAGGCTTTTCATTTGTTCTTTGTCTCTACCAATCTGCTGGTAGGGGAACACAACCCACTTGTCTGGAATGGTATAGCAGGATGATATGGAATGGTTATTTAACCTTCCAAACAAAAAAGGTCATACCATGAAACTAAAGACCAGCAAGAAAAACGTATTACTAATGGTAATTCTGCCATCTCAAAGTTGGAGGGACAAATGGCTCTTGCCCAAGCTGCTCTCTCATCGTCTGTTTATGACAGTCGGACGATTCATCATCACTTAGAATATCTCTTGAGAATGCAACTCAGGCAAAGAATTTCGATTTATTAATTTTCCTCAAACTCATTACTTGTCTCTCCTCATTCTTTTTTCAAAAATATTTAAAAGAAATTTTTGTTAATTAATGATGTGAAATTAATAAAATGTTCAAATCTGTACTATGTACCTCAGTGGGTCAAAACCAGAGCCCAGGTTGGTGATCAGTTTGATCATTTAGTTCCAAATGAGACCTTGGATGTCTCAGCTTTTTTAAAATCTTCAGAAGATGCTATCCCTACTCGTGCTACACTAGTTGTTTCATTTCTTTCTTTGGTTGATAAAATATGGTGATGCGTTTATACTTTACGAAAAAGAATATACCTTTTTTGCGGTAGGGCGATTCAAGTTTTTCCCAATGTCTGTAAGATCACTCAAAAACATCGGAAGGCATTCTTCAACCTCAAACCTCAGGTCTTGACCCTTGGGGCTTCTTTTTACTTAAAATATCCATGTAAGTGTCTGGTGAACCATGGGAATGAAAAATATGTGTTTTTTGACCCTGTCCAATTGGAAGCGTATCTTTCTGGGAAGAAATCGGAAGAGGATTAATCGACCTAATATTGTTTGTACTTAACTATATTGGCCTCTTGGTTTAAGTTAATGTGTGTATTGTTTTTATGCAGATTAGGAGCTCCTACATTTCTTGTTTTCTTTGTAAGCATGTTTCTAATTGATCAATGCCTTTACTCTTATGATCCTCTAATTATTTGGCTGACTTCCCTTTTAATGGGGACTTTATGTAACTTTATTATTAATAAAAATTAAAAAAAAAACCTACTGCACCTTTTGTAACTCTCTGTGAACATCTGAGAAAAGTCTAAATGCAATTCCATTTCATATGATAAGCATTAAAGGAGGTTATCTTACAAGTCTTATTCATGATTTACACATGTATAATCAAGCATATACACATGCAAGTTCTATCCACATGTAAAGGCCATTTTAAAAAGGGTCTAATTTACACATGGATGCCCTTAGTATGTGGAGGTTTGGTGGGGTCACGTCAAGGGTTTGGTCAGGGTGTAGAGAAAATAAAAGAAAATATTTTTTCACTCAACGTGTAATCAAACTCTGGAATTTGTTACCAGAGGATGTAGTAAAAGCTGTTAATGTAGCTGGGTTTAAAAAGGTTTGGACAAGTTCCTGGAGGAAAGGTCCATAAACCATTATTAAGAAGGGACCCAGGATATCAATGCTTGAACCAATACAAGCATTGTGGAACCTGTGTCCCTTGAGGAAACTGCTAGGTACATATGACCTAGATTGGCCACTGTTGGAAACAGAATACTGGGCTTGATGGACCTTGGTCTGACCCAGTATGGCATATCTTATGTTCTTATATGTTCTTAAACTGAAAACAAATAATGGAAAACTTTTCTTTACAGGACTCATAATTAAGCAGCGGAATCTGTTGCCACAGGATGTGGTTAAGGAAAGAGGACTCATAAGAGGTTTGGACATGTTTCTGGAAAAAAATTCCATAAAACGCAATTAGCCAAGTAGACTCAGGAGAGCCACTGCTCACCTCTGAAAATGAGCTATGAAAACTAATCTTTTTGGGATTTGCCTGCTATTTGTTACCTGGACTGGCCACCATATGAGACAAGATACTGGGCTCAATGGACCTTAGTTTGACTTTTTATGTGCTTATGGTGTGGGAGGTCCCACACATGTGCTCTAAAAAGTGCTTGGAACTTGATGGAACACATGCCAGAGAAAATGTAAACCAAGATAACAGCACTCTGTTGTGAGGGTTATATATCCTGCTTGTCCTTAGAGAACAACATTTTTTACAGAAAAGCCAGAGAGGAATTAGTAACTAGGGACATTCATTTTATTTTTTTTTTAATACATCAGTGTTTATTAAGTACAAAAACAAAGAGAAAATCAGCAGGAAAAATTGCCATGTTTCTAAGTAAATACTACAATGTGATACGACTGTGCCAAAAGCGTGACTCCTACGATCAACTGAGATGAGGGGGGAGGGGGGAGGGGGGTGGAGACAAGGATCGTTCTTCCACTACCTGCAGCCACAGAAATTACTGAAGGTTTCATCACCGGCTCTTCCTGTAAACACCGTTCATTGTCCGAACATTGAACCTGCCTCGTCCTCCTGCAACTAGCATGAAATCCCCTAACATAGCAACACAACCCAAACACTTCCTCGGTTACATCGTATTACGTCAGCCCCAGAGGCTGCCGGGATTGAGGGGCACAGCAACAGCAACGAAACCTCGAGGCGCTGTATGAGTCATTAATACGTCTTGCCCTCGCTAGATGCTGGGGGTGAATCTTTACGCTCCCCCCCCCTCCCCCTCTTTCTGTATGGAACCGCCCACCCCAGAAATGCACGCCACGACCACTACCGCCTTTCTCACCTTCTGCGCCTGCTCGCAACTCTTACCCTGTGCCCTCTCCCCTTTCAAGGATGGGGTGACGTAGTGCTTCCCGGAAAACGATGACGTGTCCACTCCACCTCCACGCCAGAGGGAAGATCCTGGAATGTTCTTACGGGTTCGAAGCCTTAAAGAGACTGTCTGAAACACCTTTTCTTCTAGGTTTGCTATGGCATAGACATAGGAGGAATGGGGAGGGATGGGGATCGGGATGGGGGGATGATCCTAGACATAGGAGGAATGGGGAGGGATGGGGATCGGGATGGGGGGATGATCCTAGAGGATTAACAACAGTTTCTTTTGTTTATATTTTTGCAAAGCTATTTTATTTTGTCAAGGGGAAAGATACATTTGTATACTTTTATCTGGTATGGAGACTTTGGTTAAGGGGGCTGTGGTGAATTAAAGTTATATGGTTCCTAGGCAAGTGGAAACCTTTTAGAGGCTTAATTTTGCTGACCTAAAAGTTAGATATTTTTAATTCTGTTTCTCTTTGCAATTAAAGTATCTATTTATCAATCCAGATTCCAATTATTGTACACATAAATACTGCAATATTTATTTTAATAGCAGTATGAACATACCCCTATACACCATTCTATAAATACTTAGTGGTATAAAATATTTAGGCACTCTGTAAGCTTGGGGCTCTGGATAATTGCTTGGCTTGGCCTTAAGGCTGTCACTGCAGGGAGTAAAGTGGGATGTTTGTGCTGGTATGAAACAGGGTGTTTCCAGCAGAGTCGCTAACTTTTAAAAATATACAAACTGACCAAACCTGCTTCCTAGACCTTCTGTTGTTCTCCCTCTCCATAGGCTTTCCTCCTTCACCAACCTCTCTCCTCAGTAGACTTATCTTCAGAAGCAGTGGTTGGTTCTATAGGGCCTACCTAAAGATGACCTTTAGAGGGATGGTGGTGTGCAGGCATTCATTATGTAAAGTTACCAGATTTTTTGCATGCAGATTTGGGATACTTATTTGAAGTGTGTGGGTTGGGAGTAGAAGGTAAGGAAGGGGCACCTTAGTTCCAGGTTTGAACAACAAGAGTGGAGGAGAGAAGAGACTCATTACCCTCCCCCCCCCCCCCCCCATTCATCCCATGAGGGCAAAAATATCACTTCCAAGCAGACAAATAGAAACTGTGTGAAATATAAAGATAACACAGGTACACTAAAAACATTTTTTTTTAAACTGCCTCTAATGTTTCGATTGATTTTTACGTTTTTTGGTGCGCTGAATCCAAATCTGGTAACCAATTTGCTCCATCACGTACATATTTTTTGCTACATTGGGTTAGCAGTTTGAGGTGAACGTTTCAGATTGAGTGCGATCGAGATAAAAGTTTCTTGGATGAATTCTTTATACTAATTGTTTAGTAGTTATTCAAATAAGAATAAAGAAAATTGTAACAAGGCAGCACATAAGAATAGAGTAATGTCAACAAAACACACTGTGATGGTAGCAAAATTGTCTGCACTTAAAACAGCCACATACATGTGCACAAACATTGAGCATATAAGAGCGAGGTTAGACACAAAGGAAAGCAAAGAAATGTGCAAAAAATGTTGTACAGGTATGTATGTAAGAATAGAAAACGCAAACCGCACATTGCAATACATGAAGACAAACACCCGATGGTGTGAAAATAAAATTCTAATAAATGAGATCCGACACTGTGGTAATAACTAGCAAATTTTTATTTCAAAGTTTAGTAAAAACATGATATTTGTCAACACAGTTTAGATTTTAAAGTCATTCTTGGGTCAATCAATCTCCTGGTGGGCCCGTTTCTTCTTCCCCCGAATGCTTCTCTTGGTGCGCTGCTTGGCGTATTTTTCATCTGGGGTTTCCCGCAGCAGAAATCAGCCATCATAGTGGTGTTCCATCTTCCTTGGTACCTTCTCTCTGCGTCCTTGATGTCCTGGTGAAACCTTTCACCTTGTTCTACACTGTACGCCCCCAAGTTTTCGGGAAAGTAGTTCACATGGAAGTGCAAGAAATGGACTTTCAGGCTCATGTTACAGCCTTGTTCTTTGAAGGCATTGAGCATCCTGGCAACAATATCCTTATAGTTCTCATCCCGCCTGTTCCCCAAGAATTTGAGAACAACATCCTTGAAGGAATCCCAGGCTTCTTTTTCCTTCTCAGACATCGTTTCAGCGAATGCTCCATCTGAAATGAGTTTCCTTATATCAGGGCCAACAAACACTCCTTCCTTTAGCTTTGCTTCAGAAAGTCGGGGGAACTTTGAGCAAAGGTACCGAAAGCACTCACCATCTTTTGGAAGGGACTTGATGAATTGCTTAATGAGACCCAACTTAATGTGGAGAGGTGGTAATAGAATTTTATCACGAGGTACCAAGCTCTCATGAAGAACATTTTTCTCACCGGGTCTCAAATACTCCCGAATTGGCCAGTCTTTTTTCCCCCAGTGTAGGTCGCGGGCCCAGCTATCCCACAAGCAAAGGAAGCAGGGATATTTGGTGAAACCGGATTGCTGCCCTAATAGCATGGATAGAATTTTAAAGTCTCCACAAATCATCCACTTATGCTCATCATAACGAATCTTCTGAAGAATCAGGGCCAAATTCTCGTATTTTTCTTGGAGAATAACAGAGTGAGCAATAGGAACTGAAGCGAATGTGTTGCCATTATGAAGAAGAACACCTTTTATGCTGTCTTTTGACGAATCAATGAACAGCCGCCATTCAGCAGGATCATACTTGAGTTTAAACTTTTCCATCACTCCGTATATATCGTTGCAAAATATCAAATCTTCCTCTTTGCTGAAATACTTCAAAAATTGTGTCTCGCGGTTGCGGTACCAATAAAAAGTTGTTCCTGGTGACAATAGATTTTTCTGTTTAAGCCGAGAACCTAGCAGTTGGGCAGCATCTTTTGGGAGTCCTAAATCCCGGACTAAATCATTCAATTCAGCTTGAGAGAAAAGTTCAGGTTTTGGATCTGGTTCAGTTTCAAACTCGGAAGTACTGGACTCATCGGGAAAAGCCATCTGATGAGTCTCATCATGATCAGAACCGTCCACACAAATATGATCCAAAGATTTTGGTGGTTCAGGCACAGGTACTTCGTTGCTATGAGGCATAGGCCTAATTGCTGAGGGAAGGTTGGGGTAACTTATTACGTTCTTATTTTTTAAGTTGTATCCCTTCACAATGCAAGAGCAAAAATAGCAGTCACTGCTGTGGTCTCTTTGTTCACACCACATCATAGGTATTCCGAAACGAAATGCTTGTTTTTTACCTTTCATCCATAAGCGTAGATCTTCCTCACATGTCTTGCACACTTTGTGAGGAGCCCACGGTTTGTCTTGATCGCCTAAATTCAAACCGAAATAGGCGAAATATACTTTTTTAATAAATGCAGAAATGTTCCTCTGCCGCTTTTTCACGGTATATTCCCCACAAATAAAACAAAAACTGTCCGGAGAGTTGACGCAACCTCTGGCTCTTTGAGCCATCACAAATACACAGCACTGCAAACTACAACTGTAGTGAACCACTTCGGAATAAAGCTGGATTACGACTGAGCAAACAAAAGGTAATAATGAACTTGCAAGAAACTGAAATTTGACAGGAACGTTCATGTCGCAACCACCGTGTTTGAGCGAGCGAGCGAACGAGGCGAGGTGAACAGGAAAGAACATGCGCCAGCGCGAGTACTGGATTTAGCCCCCCGCCTCCCAATTGTCCTGTTAATGTATAAAATGAATACAAAACACTCTAAAATATCATGAGGGAGTGTTTCTAGTTAGTTAACCATTACAACCTCTATTTTGGGCCAAGAAAATAAACTGCAGTCGGCTAAAAAGAAATTATGTGAACATTCCTTATATGGGTAAGAAATCTAATTTTGCAAGAAAACGTGACGTGATGGAACATTTTGGCTATTTTTCCTGGATTCAGCACCCCAAAATCTATAGGAATCAGTTGCACAACTGGAGGCAGTTTTTTGGTAGTGTACCTGTGTAATTGATATAAATTCCAAAAGCTGACATATATAAATCCTAAATTAAAAATAATATTTTTCTACCCCCCCCCCCCCCCATTGCTGAAATCGGGGACAGGAGGCTTTCTTTATTTCAGCATTTGATATACCGCCCAGGCCACAGTGTCAGGGTGGTTTACAAAATCAAAGTGGCTGCAAGTATAGAAACAATAGAACTCCATTGGTAGATAGGCAAGAGAAGAAGAACAAGGGGGGGGGGGAGGAGGGGAGGACGGGAGAGCAGGAGGAGAATAACAAGTAGACGGCATGTTAAGCACTGAAAAAGAAGGAGGAACGTCAGGGGGGAGGTCAAAAGCAAGATGGAAAAAGTGGGTTTTGAACATGGTTTTAAATCTGGGATAAGAGAGTTCATTGCAGAGCCTGGGTTGCAATGCGTTCCAGAGAGCGGGGCCCAGAAAAAGCGGAATGGCGAGTGAGCTCGAGATGAGCTTGAGTAGGGGAGGGAAGAGAAAGACGGTTGGCATGTAGAGATTGGAATAGACGGGGATGGGGGGGTATGAAAATGGAACTGATCTGCCAGGTATTGAGGGGTTACCAGTATGGATGACCTTGTGGACGATGGCGAGGATTTTGTATTTGAATTTGGAAGTAAGGAGAAGCCAGTGTAGGCGTATAAGCAGAAGTGTGACATGGGATGAGTGGGTAAGAAGACAAGCTGCGGTGTTCTGAATGAGTTGTAACCGTCAAAAGTTGGTATTGTGGCAGGCCGGCAAGGGAAACATTACAGTAATCAAGCTTGGTCATAATGAGGGTGGTTAATTAATTATTTATTTATTTATATTCTCTTACATACTGCGCTATTCTGCATCAGTGCGGTTTACATTGAACAAACTGAAATTACATTGAACAGGGCATTATAACTTGGAGATAACTATTTACAGGGAACATGGGCTATGGAGGGTTAAGTGGCTTGACGGGAGGTAGAGAAAAGAACTACGAGTGAGGGAAGAGATGTGTTGGTGCAATGTGAGGGAGGAGTCCAGAGTGACTCTGATACTTGAGAGAAGACACCAGGGGTATTGGGGTGTCGCACAACAAGGGAGCAAAGGAAGGGCAGGGGACACTGAAATTAAACCAGATAGCAGCAGACTTACATAGATTGATGTGTAAAACGTTATCCTTAAGCCAGGAGGAAACATGAGAGAGACAGGAATCCAGAGGTTGGGAGCAAGAGGGCTAGTGTGGAACAGGAGGATAATATTGTCTGCATAATAATAACTGGAGATCCCAAACTGCTGTACAATAAGGGCGAGTGGGGTAAGGAAAAATGTTAAAGAGGAGGGGGGCCAGGACAGAACCCTGAGGGACACTGCAGCGTAGGGGGGGTTATAGGGGATGAAGTGGAGCCTGTCTGGACGGAAAAAGTGCGTGAGAAAAGAGTGAAACCAACGGTGCCATGAATCCCAGCGCAGGCGAGTGAAGTGTGGGGTGATCGACTAAGTCAAAAGCATAAGATAGATCCAAAGAAACTGCGAGAGAGAGGTTGCCCCTGTCGTGTGACTGGTGAAGCTCGTTAAGGAAAGAGAGGAGGATAGTTTCAGTACTGTGCCATGTTATAAATCCTGATTGGCGGGGCTGCCACACAGGTGAGAGTTGGGGGACAATTCCTGAAAATTGGGGACATCTGATAGCTTTATCATTATGAGGCCTCATTAGCATAATTTAGGGGTTGAAAAGCAGGGCCATGTTCAAAAAACAAAGCACTCATGTAAATGGCCTACCATGGTAACAGTCGCAGTATTGACATATGGTTGAGGTTTATGTGCTCCTTAAAATTAAGTGAAATCTGCATGCACTCTTGTAGACTGTGTGGTAGACCTGCCTCATCCTGGCTTGTGTGGCAGAGGAAGTTTGCAGTGGGGTACCTATTAGCTCTGTCATAGGCCCTTCTACCTTCACAGCCTGTTACTGCTGACAGAGTTGAGCCTAGAACCAGCTCTGTTTCAGAAGAAAAGGCCCACAGGGGGGGGGGGAGGAGGGTTTATGGAGAAGAAAAAGTCAACAGGGAAGGGAGCAGCAGCTGTGATGTGAAAGGGAAAATGAGAAGATTTCTGGGGTATGGAAAGATGGTGAGTGGAAGGGGAGGAGGCTTGCCCTACTGCTGCCTGGACGTCTCACCGCCGCTTGAAACTGAACATGGCCAAGACAGAACTTCTTATCTTTCCCCCTAAAACCTCCCCTCCTCTTCCTCCTTTCTCAGTCTCTGTGGATAACTCTGTACTCCTTTCTGTTTCCTTGGCCCGCAATCTGGGGGTTGTCTTTGACTCCTCTCGCTCTTTCTCCTCACATATCCATCTGATAGCTAAGACGTGCCGTTTCTCTATAACATCAGCAAAATCCGCCCTTTCCTTTCTGAACACACTACTAAAACGCTTATCCACTCCGTTCTTTCCCCTCTGCTTTTCAACATTTTTCTTGCTCCCTTACCTCTTCTAATCCAACTGTACCCTGTTTCAGTATATATCTATGCAGACGATATTGTTCTTTTCCATACTTCCCCGGTTCACATTGACATTACACAGTTTAATGATTGTCTTTCTCATATTGCCACTTGGCTTTCCTCCAATTTCCTCCATCTAAATCCATCATAAATTTCTCTGAGTACCCCCTGCCCGACGATTATGCCTCAAATTAGTGCCACTTCTATCCCTCTCACTTCCTCCTTCCGTTATTTAGGCATAACTTTGGATTCTTCTCTCTCTTTTCACAATCATGTATCAAATCTCACTTGCTGTTCTTTCTTTGCATTGCGACAAATCAGATCAGTTTGTTCTATTTTGCCTCCTAACTCTCTTATCACTCTTGTGTTAGCCTTGGTTATGAGTAGATTAGATTACTGCAACGTGGTTCTAGCAAATCTGCTGTCTTACCAGCTCCAACACCTCCTACTATTGCAGAATACAGCCGCCCGTCTTATCTGCCTTGCTCTGAGATCCAATCACGTCACGCCTCTCCTTCGTCTTCACTGGCTACCACTCCGTTTTAGGTTCCAATACAAGATTCTCATTCTGACACATAGGGTCATTCACACATCAAACCCACTCTACTTAGCAAATCTCATCTCTCTACACACACCTTACCGTCAACTTCGCTCATTACACGCTAAACGACTTTCGTTGCCTTCCCCGTCGCAGGCTCACTTAGAACAAACCCATCATGCCTCATTCTTTTTCCTCAGACCCTCACTGTGGAACATACTACCATCTTCCCTCGGGCTGGAACCCTCATATCAAAATTTAAAAAATGTATTAAAAACTCACTTGTTCCAACAGGCTTTCGACCTCCCCTGTAACAGTCCTGCTTAGCTACTGCTTCCCTGTTCTGTCTCTAGTGCCTATACTGTTAACTCGTAATCTATCCCTTTCTGTTTTACAATGGAGTTCCTTTCTTTCCTTATAGCGTTAGCATGTTTGTTTGTTTTGTAAACCGCTCTCATGTTTCAACAAGGGCGGTATATAAAGTGTTGGAATAAAGATAAAAGATAATGATAATCATCTCCCGTCTTGACTACTGTAACCTTCCCCTTGCCGGTCTCCCTTTGAATCATCTCTCTCCCCTTCATTCTGTTCAACACTCTGCTGCACGGCTAATCTTCTGCCAGCCTCGTCATGCCCATATTACTCCTCATCACTTCATTGGCTCCCCATCCGTTTCCGCATCCAGTTCAAACTTCTCCTGCTGACCTATAAATGCATTCACTCTGCGGCTCCTCACTACCTTTCTTCTCTTATCTCTCCTTACAACCCCCCTCGGGAACGCCGCTCTTCTAGCAAACTGCTTCTATCTGTGCCCTTCTCTTCTACTGCTAACTCTAGACTTCGCTCCTTTCACCTTGCTGTGCCTTACGCCTGGAACAAACTACCTGTGTCTGTACGCCAGGCACCTTCTCTGACCCTCTTCAAATCCAGGTTGAAAGCTCACCTCTTCGCTGCTGCTTTTGGATCTTGACTCACCTGATCTCCTTTTCCTTTCCCTTGCTTTGTCCCTACCTACACCTTCTGTGTTTGTCTTGACTAGACTGTAAGCTCTGATGAGCAGGGACTGTCTCCTACATGTCTGTGCAGTGCTACCTAACGACTTGTAGCGCTATATAAATGCTCAGTAGTAGTAGTAGTACTGTAAAGCCCACCTATATCCTGTAAATAAACCAAAGTTAACATTTCCAGTTTAAAGGGCCTAACGGTGATTGTAGCTATTCCTCCTTAATGTTTTTCTACCGCTATTAAGTGTACATAATACTGTACAGATACTGCTGTTCTTCCTGAAAACTGGCCAAGCTGGCTGAATAAGGGCCACTTTGCTTCCATCATCATAAATTAGGGATGCTAAAACCACTGGGGAGCATCTTCGACAGACCATGAAAGCCCAGCAGAGCCCTTTCTGTCCCCAGCATTCACCTTTAATTTTAGCAGCACCTGGAAGATAAGTGTGGCCATCCTTTTCTTACTTCATGTAAAACGAGCTTGCCCTGAAGGAGCGTGCGCCTTCTGTTATGAATATTTTCTGTGGAGGCTATACTAAGGTTTTATGTTATTTCATGGTATTCTGTAACTTGAACAAACTAATGAGGTGGCTGGTGATACTGGGATTGTTAGGTACCTAGTAGCATTCTGATAGATATAAAATGGGAAAAACCTTTAGTAGTTAATACCCACCTGTGATCCATGAGACCACCATAGGGTGGATGTTACAGATAGAGGCTCAAAAGCCTGCAGGAAGCAGCCGCAGGGTGGGGCATTATCCCAGATAGGGCAGTGACAGCAGCCCATGTGGAATAGGAACCGGCAGGGGTAATGATAGGCCCGAACATCATCGAGAAGCCAGGAAGTTTTGCAGGGACAGCAGAGGCCCAGGGACTATGTATGTGTGGGCCAGGAGATTGTCAGCTGCAGCAATAAGGTAATGGTAAAGAGGGGCATAATAACCTGTAGAGAATGACAGCAGGTATATACCAAAATGGGTCCATTCAGTTTGCCCAACAAAGATGGTTATGGTTGTAAGTGACAGTCCATGCTATTTCACTGCGATTTTGACTATTATCCTGTTACTATTATTTTTGCTGTCAGCTTTCCTGTAAGGGCATTCCTGACAGAATGGTGGGGTTGAGTTTGCAGGGGAGGAGGTAGTGGTAAACCTGGACTGAGGGGCAAGAGAGAAACTGTTGGGAAGGAAATGGAGAGGGGAGATACTGGAGAGGAAAGGCCAGGGCTATGAGAGAGACTGGTGGGGAGTAAAGTTTCTGGAGGATGAAGAGAAAAACGGGTGAGGAGCTTCTGGGAGGAGAGTGACTGGTGGACTGGGGCTTGGAAATGGTGAGGTACTAGTGGGGAGGGGTTGCAGGAGAGACCCTGTAAGAGGAGAACTTGGGAAGAGAGAGGCTAGAGGGATGGACTGCCTACTGGGGAGGGAGGAGGAAGTGAGACTGGTAGGGATAGACATGGGGTTAGGCTGGGGGGAGAGAGACAGACAGTGGTGATAGGTTTATGGGATTAGGCTTGGAGGGAGGAGAGAGGTTTGAGAGGGGAGAGAAAAACTGGTAGGGAGGGGCTGGAGTGGAAATAGGCTGGGTGAGAAAAAGGGTAGGCTGGGGGTGATAGATTCTAGTGGGATGGGTGGGGGAAGAGTGAAAAACTGATGAAGCTGTGCTGGAGGTATGCGGCAGTGCTTCTCAACCTCTTGAAGGCACCAATTTTGAGGATGACAATGAATATGCATAAGAAATATTTGTATATAATGGGCCTCTAATAAATGCAAATGTCTCATGCATATTCACTGGTATAGAGACAGACTAACAGGGAGATGTTTAGGGGAGAGAGAGGTCGGTGCAGAAAGCCTGGGGGTTGAGGCAGATTTTGGAGGGTGGAATAAAAAGAGAGATAAGAGTGATGGACTTGGTAGGAATCCCCAAAACATCTGTCATATAAAAAGAGGTTTGTAGGTCTACAAAGTTTGGAAACACCTACTTTAGTACTTCTGGCTAATGCACATGTTGCCCATTTCCAGATTACACCTTTCCCAATCCATGGCCAGTCCTCTGAAATGTTTTCTTTCCTGAGAAAGAAGGGTAGGGTTTTGTTTTGGGGGGAGGGGGAGCATAAAAAGGAAATGAGACTATTTAATAAACCTACTCATTACCCCTACTCCGCTCCACTAAAGGTTATACTGCCCTGGAGAGATCTGCCACTGACATGATGTGCCTTCATATTTAGATGATGGCTGTGGTAGAGCATCTACTCAAATGAGCACATTTAGTCATATACTGTGTGACATCATAGTCCATCTTAAATTTAGTAACAGCAGATGGTGGTTTAATGAAAAAGGAGCTTTATTCCAGCAGTATTTCTATAAGACAGCAACGAGAAGCTGAAAGGAGCTCAGGATGGAAAAGTAAAAGAGCTCTTCTCTAACAGAAAAGTAAGTTTGGCTTGTGCTAGTTTTCTTAAAGGATGATACTGAAGACATGTAGGAACTTGTTAGCAATGTAACATAAGTGAACAAAATAATTTTGTAGTAGGTGAAAGGTAGAGGTGTAGTGTTCTTTCTCTCATCCATCAGAACAGTTTATACATTTTTCAGCTCTTTTATAAGTCAGTTTCACAACCATTGATTTGTTTTGGTAACTTTTTTTGCTGTAGGGTCTTAAAACGGTCCCAACTTACACATTTTCTGATACCTGCTCTAATACCCAGTGTGGACTCATTCTTTTTTTTTTTTTTAATGAAAAGAAAGGCATGCGATTTATGATACTTGCCAGCAACATGTTGTAGGTAGATCATACTGAAAATGAATTAAACAGAATAAATAGCTTGGCTGAAAAAGCTGTAATAGCTACACTGTGTGATACAAGAGCATCTTCATGGAACTACAATTTGATATTATGGAGATGAAAGATTGCTGCATTACTGGTATTTTCTGGGCAGTAGATGAAGTATAAAATTAGCATATGTGGTGCTTGCATAATATATTTATGGGAATAGAAAGTAAGCAAGAAGAATGTGAGTAGTCTGACATCAGTAGTTTGACAATTTTTCCAAGATCACTTCAAAATGCCATTTCAGAACATTTGACATGAACTTTTGGCAGCTTAGATCAAAATTAATTAAACAGAAATTGGCATTTTGTAAGATTCTAAAATCTCAGGATCTATAGAAACATACTAGGTTCCTTTGTATGTAGTTCCTCCTACACCACCCTTCTTCCTCCCTCCCCTCTCGTGAATTTTCTAACTTCCTTGACAAAGTTTATACTTTGTAGAAGCTCTATTGGATTGAAACTGAGCTTTTCTTTCACTGTGACTAAGGCATCTGTGACAAAGCTTATATATTGAGCTAGTACAAGTCATCATGCAGGACATTTTGCTGTCATGAAATAAAGGGGCTGTAAAAATTATTTAACTGTGGTTTAATGCCTTCGGGAGGGATATTCCCCTAGCTTGGCTGTGGCTTGTTCAGGATTTGGCAGCAGGTCTTAGGTTCCTTTTAGAGCTGCACTCAATTTCACTCTGACTCATTTGACATTAAGTTAACATAATTCTGTTACGGCAGTCCAACTGATTCTCAGCTATGAGTAATGCACAATACTAGAGAGAATGTTTACAAGATAGCAGCACATATCACTCAGCTGAAGTAACAGGCTACCGATAACAGCTGAACTAAAAAGAAAAGAATATAAAATTTCATGATTAGATCATCTTTCCGAGGATCAGTCAAATATAGCAAAATGGAAACAGGTATAGATCTGCCATTGGTAAAAGGAATCCTGGACACATTCATGAGCTGGAACATATCACAGTTGAAGAGTGGGAGAAGCTACCAGCAGACAGATGTACAAAACTTATAGATGGCTACAAGAAATGTTTGGAGGCTGTCATCACTGCCAAGGGTTGTGCAACCAAATATTAGTGAAGGGTGCCATTAATCCTGTCCAGGTCATATTTTTTTTCCTCAGAAATTACTATGTCTAAGTTGTACAGACATCTTTTTGTTTTGTTTTGTTGTATATCTTTGAATATACTATTAAAATATTATGATGACATACAGCTGGAATATTTCCAATTATTTCTCAATATATTGTACACAACATACCTAAAATGCAAGGGTGCCAATAATCTTGACCACAACTGTAGTGGAATTAGAAAAAGTATAGAGAAGAGTGACCAAAATGATAAAGGGGATGGAAAGATACCCCTGTGAGGAAAAGCTTACAAGGTTAGGGCTTTTCAGCTTGGAAAAGAGATGGCTGAGGGGAAATATGACAGAGGTCTATAAAATAAGTGGGAGTGGAATGGGTAAACGTAAATTGTTTACTCTTTCGAGAAGTGAAAAGACTGAGGAACACAAAAGGAAGCTGTAGCACATTTAAGACTAATCGGAGAAAGCGTAGTTACCTGTAACAGCTGATCTCCGAGAGCAGCAGGAATCAATCTTCACATATGGGTGACATTGTCATCGACGGAGCCTGCATTGGACCTGATCAGTTGAGGGGTGATGTGGATCTTGTCTCTGAGACGCCCCTTTGCTTGCATCCATTGGGAAGACAGAGTCCATTGCGTTTGTCGCATGTGTAATCGAGCGTAGGGGACGACACAGACCATGGAGCCATATGTCCTAATAGCCATAGCATTTCTCGAGCTGTTACTTGATTTTGCCTTTGCATTCTTCTTGCCAGCTCGATGAGGTGGGCAGAGCAATTCTGTAGGAGGAAAGCTCAGGCCTGTTGAGTGTCTAAGAGCGCTCCAATGAACTTCAGACGTTGGGATGGAGCAAAGTGAGACTTTGGGAAGTTTATGACAAATCCCAGATATTGGAGCACTGTGATGGTGCAATGAAGGGAGAGCCTTACCTCATGAGGGGAATCTCCCCTGATCAGCCAGTCATCTAACTAAGGGAATACAAATACTCCCAAAGTGCGTGGTCATGTATTTTGTGAAGACTCACGGTGCAGAGGCTAACCCAAAGGGGAGAACTCGGTATTGATAATGGTTTCCTTGAAACATGAAGCGCAGATACTGTCTGTGCAAGGGATGGATCAGTAAATGCGTGTATGCCTCTTTTAGGTCTAGAGAACATAACCAATCGTGTCTCTGGAAGTATGGAAGAAGAGTTCCTAAAGAAATTGCTTTGAATTTTTCTCGAACCAGGAACTTGTTTAAGTCTCTGAGATCCAAGATGGGTCTGATTTACTCCTGTTTTCTTTGGGATGAGAAAATCTGGAGAGTAGAAACCCACCCTTTCTTGAGGAGGAGGAACTCTTTCTATGGCGCCCTGGGACAACAGGTTCGTCACCTCTTCTTTTAAGAGAGTGCTTTGAAGGGGATGGGTGGGATAATCCCCTGTGAAGCTGGTGGGGGCTAAGATTTTGAAGTGAAGTAGATAACCCCTTCGGACAGTGAGGAGTGTCCACTGCTTTGCTGTTATAAGGTGCCACCTGTGGGCATAGTGACAGAATCTGCCTGCTATATGGAAGGGCTGGGGATACTCCAGAGGCAGATTGGCAATGCTCTCTAAGGAGTCAAAAACCAGGCGCAGGTTGTGCCTGTGCCACTGGTTGAGTCTTAGGAGCCTTGGGCTTTTTAGGTTGGCGAGGGCCCTGCTGTCTCTGCTGAGGATGCTGAGACTAATAGGCCACTGAAGAGTAAGAAGAATAGTATTCTTTTTAGAATAGAAAGATTTCTTGGGAAGAGCCTTCCTTTTGGAGGGGTCATCCATTTTCCGGGAAAGAAGCTTTTCTCAGTTTGCCCTGGACCCATTGCTCAAGATCTGATGCCTGTAACCAGGCCATTCTGTGAGCCCCAAAGCAGACTGCTGAAGCTCTGCTTGTTGATTCAAAGGCCCTAGTAATAAACTTAGAAGTATTTTGGCCTTGCTTGATGAGTGTCTGGAATGCACTCTGCTTATCCTCAGGAAGAATGGGACAAAAGTCTCCAGATCCCTGGTGACATCCTTTAGAAACATGCCCATGTACAGCATGTGTGAGTTTATTCTTGCCAAAGTCATCCAGTGTCCTCGAGCCTCTATACCAGGAGGCATGGATGAATGATTTTTGGAACTCTTTATTTGGCACATCGCCGATTCCACCACCATTGAGTAGTGGGGAAGGTGAGGTTTTTGGAAGCCTGGGCACTCTGGTACTCGGTATGTGGTATCAAACCTCTTGCTGACAGGCGGAACTGTGAGCAGGGCCTCCCACATACGGAACATAAGATCCTGTAGGATTCTATGCATTTGTAATGTAGCTGCCTCTTTAGGCGTGGGAAGATATTGGACTATCTCCAATTCCTCTGCCCTCAGTTCCTTTTACAAGGCTACTGTGATGGTAAGCCCTGCTGCCATATCCTGTATGAAGTCCTGAAAGGACATATTTTCTGGTGGGGTCAGATGCCATTCTTGAGGCGGCGAAGGGTCCGAAGGGATGTCTGAAAGTTCTTGGGAATCAAGTGATCCCTCATTAGATTCTGAAGAGCTGGAATCAGAGTCTGTTAAGTTGAAGTATTGGCGGTCTTGTGTTTTGACCTCAATGCTTCATGGACGTCGAGGGTCAATGCCGATACAGATGCTCGGAGGCATCAGAATCAAGAGCCATGGCAGTTTGAGCCTGTTGGGTTCCGGTGGTATTGGACAGTTCCAACAAAGGTATCAGCCTCGGGGGCTGCGACAGTGTCAGTTCATGGGCCGGCATTAGGGCTGATACACCTGGCTGTAGGCTCAGTGCTGAAGCCTGCACTCCTGGAGCTCTCGATGCTATCGGTACCATGGCTGCCAGGAGTGTGGCCAGACTCCTCTCGAGAGCCAGCATGTGCTGATCTAGGGAGATGTCTGATGTCTGAGTGGAATCGTCCACAGGGCTTTGAGCCACCGTCCCAGAACATGGAACCGGTAGCTCTGCAGAGGTTGATGCCTTGGGAGCATCCTGGAGCCCCTACTGTGCCTTGGAGGACAGGTCCTCCTGCCAGGGCATCAGAAGCACCCCTAGGGGAGTCGTGATGCTTATGCTTGGACCTTTTCCTGGTCTCTGTATTGGCCTTCGATGCCGATGACTTAGGAGTGGCCAGAGGCTTTGACTTTTATGTTTGGACTTTGAACAAACCTAAGACCCATGAGAGGAAGTAGATGTCCTGGATGAAATGGAAACCACTGAAATAGAGTCCAGAGTGAACAATGATCCATACTGTCTGGCCCAGTTCTTTAGGCCTCTCTTTGTCATTTGTTGACACAAAGGTCAGGGCCCAAACATTTTAAACACCAGTTATGTTTATAAGTGACTGATATGGTACCAGCACACTTGGTATATTTTTTAAAACCACTAGTTGGCTTGTCCATGCCTCAAAAAAGTTGTCTTCGAATTGAAGATAAGGCTATGAAGGTCTAAAGGCCTAGTTTTGGTGGTGAAAATTGTGTGAAAAATGAAAATTTGTAAAACAAAAAAGAGAATTATCGAGGCCTGTGTCGGACTTGACATTTCACCAAAAAAAGTTTTTCAGCAGCAACAGGATTGAACATCCTGTTGGCTCCATGGAAAACAAACTGAGGAGTGGAGTTAGGAAGGCAGCCATTCAGGCGCAATGGAAAGCTCCCAAAGGTTTTCCTATTGGACGCTGGGGAGCGTTCCCGCATGGGCTCTGTTGGTGCTGACGTCACCCATATGTGAAGACTGCATTCCTGCTTGTTTCTGGAGATAATATTTTTAAACTCTAAACTTAATCAAACTCTAGAATTTGTTGCCAGAGGATGTACTGAAAGTTGTTAGTGCATCTGAGTTTAAAAGAGTTATGGACAAATTCCTGGAGGAAAATCATTATTAAAGTGGACAGGGGAAATCCCCTGCTTACCACTGGGATAAGTAGCATGAAATCTACTTTTGGAAACCTGACAGGTACTTGTGACCTGACTTGGCCACTGTTATATACAGGATACTGGGCTTGATGGACCATTGGTTTGACCCAGTATGGCATATCTTATGTTCTTGTGAGACTCCCGGTTTGGCAAGTCCATGCTCAAAAATCTCTCCATCTCCCCCTCCCCCTCCCCCCGGCTCATTTTCTTCATTTCTATTCTGTTTTCCAAGAAAAAAAGAGAATTAAGAAAAATGTATGTTGATGTCTGGTTTTGGTGTTGCAGTCCGTTCGTAATAGCTATTTTTTCCTGTTGAAGGAAGCCTGTAGCTAGAGATCCTCATATCATGAGGACTTGATTTGCTGCTTGTCCTCTGAGAAAACCAAGTTACTTGTCTGTAGCAGATTTTAATCTGAGGAACCAGGATACAAGTCCCTCACATACTCCTCCTCCTTCCCAAAGCGTTGTATTCCCTAAACTTTAATACTAAATTGAGGTAGTTTTGTGTGACAGTGGCAGGTGAGAAGTGGCGTGAGCGTGCAGTGATGCTGCTCAGAAACTTCAGGCATTAAAGCTGGAGTGGTGTTTCCATGCTGGGCTCCATCAATGATATTGCCTATGTTGTGAGGACTTGTATCCTGTTGTCCACAGAGAACACGTGCTACAGGTAAGTAACTTTGGTTTTATGAAGCAACTGGAATGCGTCTGTCAGAAACCTGATGTGAATCTGATCAGTTAAGGAGGAACTCACCTTTATACTTAGAGTCGGCTTATTGCATGCGCAGTCAGTATGGTTGAACAGTAGATCCAAGTGGGTTGGCAGGACTTCACTTTCTAAGTAATGTGGCACATGGAGCACTAGCCTAGTGGTTAGATGAGCAGGCTGAGGACCAGGGAAGCAAGGGTTTAAATCCTGCTTCTTCCTAATAGCACATCTTGGGCAAGTCACTACATCCTTTATTGTCCTGGGCAGTGAAATAACTTCAGTACATACTTAGAACTTGTATTTGGAAAAGGCAAACAATTAAATCTAAACTCCATATCTATCCCATTTGCTTTGAATGCAGTATTAAAGAATTATAATTTGAATGTTTCCAAACACAATGAGTGGAGGAGTTAGCCTAGTGTTGGAGCAACTGCCTTGTACCCAGAGGATCAAGGGTTCAGTTCCCACAGGCACTCCTTGTGACCTTGTGCAAGTCAATTTACCCTCCATTGCCTTGGAAGAAAAGGCCTGAAAGTCTACTTCCGGTGATACATTGCCAAGAAAATCCAGAGGCAGCTGGGCCACCAGGAGCCAGCACTAACTTGATAGCACAAAAAAACCCCAAACAACCCCACAATGAGTATAGTTGTCAACTGTATTTTAAAAAAATTAAGTGAAGGCTGGTAAAAAATATGTGAATATATACTTATTTATGTCACAGATAAGGGAAGTGCATAGGAATTATCTATTTTAATGCAGTTAGTCCTTAGATTTGGATCTCTGAGGTCTAAAATCCAGGGATGTGCATTAATAAATCTCCAAGGAAAAGACCGCAATATCAAATTGTTTTGCAGCGTGAGGAAAAATTATAAGGAGGCTCCTTATATTTTTGAAGTCATATCTCTCTCAAGGCTTAGCATTTGTATCTGCTTGCCAAGCTGGGGGCACCTGCAAGTATAAACCACACTATGAGGCATATTTACTAAGCATAGCATGGTGTTAGTGTGCAGGTTAGATGTGGGGCCCCGCACTGAACCCCCTCACCCACCCCCCATAGCACAAGTAGCACAGGCTACAAATGTCACATCAATGAGTGGTAGTTGCTGACATGGTCAGTTTACTGCATTGAAGACAGCTGTACCCTCCCTTCTGTGGTTAGCTCACAGCCCAGCGCTAGTAACACAGTCCACATGTGAATTACCAGCAAAGGGCTTCGTAAATATGCCCCTATGATTCAGAATGCCAAATAAGATTTTATTCATCTAGGCCAGGGGTCTGCAACCTTTAAGACATAAAGAGCCACTTGGACCCGTTTCCGAAGGGAAAAAAAAAACTGGGAGCCGCAAAACCATTGCGACATTTAAAACAAATCTAACACTGCATATATTGTTTCTTACCTTAATGCTATATACGACCCCCTACTTTTCCTGTTAAAATATAGGTGTTTGGCCTATACTCGCCGTATAAGACTACCCCTCTTCCTTCGCACACCAAAAAAATACGCCAGAAAATATCACAACAAGTAACAATATTTGATTTCAAAATTATGATGATTTTGTAGTCAAATCACTAATATGAAATAAAATTATTTTTTCTACCTTTGTTGTCTGACCAATTTATTCTTTGATCATGCTGGTCCCGATCTGAGGCTTCTGCTTTCCTGTCTTCTCTTAGCTCTCTTTCTGTGGTCTATGGTCCATCTGCCATTTCTTATCTCTTCTTTCGTTTTCTTCACTTCTTTCCATCAGCCTATTTCCAGTCCCAGTAACCCTCCCCAATATCAGCCCCTTTCCAGTCCTCACTCCCAGTACCTTCCAATGTCAACTTGCATTCCCATGATTGCCACTGGTGTCCATTTCCTTCCAATCCCCCTCCTTCCCCACTGACCAGTCCCTTCTAGTACAAATACCATGGCAGCCTTAGCCCCCAGTTATCTTCCAGGGCCAGCAGCTCTATCCTCCCCTCCCCACAATCAGCCCATGCCCATTCAAAGCCCCCCAATCAGCTCGCTTCCAGTGCTAATCCCCCCTCCACCCCATTACCAGTGCTAGCCTCCCCTAATCAGCCCAATACCAGTCCTACCCCCCATCAGCTCAGTACCAGTCCTAGCCTCCCCTAATCCGCTCAGTTCCAGTGCTAGTCCCCTCAACCCCATTCCCAGTGCTCCATCCCTCCATGTCAGCCCCCTCCATGTCAGCCCCCCTCCCTCCCTCCATGTCAGCCCCCCTCCCTCCATCCATATCAGCCCCCTCCATCCCTCCATGTCAGCCCCCCCATCCCTCCATGTCAGCCTCCCTCCCTCCATGTCAGCCCCCCTCCCTCCCTCCCTATCTGCTCCCTCCCTCCTGGTCAGCCCCCCCATCCCTCCATGTCAGCCCCCCCATCCCTCCATGTCAGCCCCCCCATCCCTCCATGTCAGCTCCCTCCCTCCATGTCAGCCCCTCCTCCCTCCATGTCAGCCCCCCTCCCTCCATCCATCCATATCAGCTCCCTCCCTCCATGTCAGCCCCCCTCCCTCCATCCATCCATGTCAGCCCCCCTCCCTCCATCCATATCTGCTCCCTCCCTGTCAGCGCCCCTCCCTTCTTCTGCAGCCGCGGCTCCCTGCCTCTTACGGAACCGCGGCTGTGCTTTTAAAATCATCTCGGAGCCCTTCCTGTCTTGACGGGCTCCGTGCAGCATTGTCCCGCCTCCAAACTTCCTTTAGAGGCGGGACAATGCTGCACGGAGCCCGTCAAGACAGGAAGGGCTCCGAGATGATTTTAAAAGCACAGCCGCGGTTCCCTAAGAGGCAGGGAGCCGCGGCTGCAGAAGAAGGGAGGGAGCTTACAACACTATTGCCTGTCACCGGGCGGGCAGTGTGCTCCGGAGCCGCGGCAAAGGTGAGAAAGAGCCGCATGCGGCTCCGGAGCCGCGGGTTGCCGACCCCTGATCTAGGCACTTGATAGGGTTCCGGCTTACATATTTGCAGGAGTAAATGTAAATCATGGGTTCTCTCATCAGTCAACCAGCAGTTTGAGGTTCAAACACAATTCCTATTTGCTTCAATCTACCTTAAGAGCACCATATAATTTACTCATTACTCTGTTACTCTGCTACATTGTTACCTAACATATTGCTTTCTGCTAATTGTCTACTTTAGAATAGAACAGCTATAGTTACCATCCCCATTAAGAATACGGTTCGTCCTCATTGTCACACCATTCATATCTACATTTATGAATACTCCATATCCATGTACCATTTATCCTACTAGCTTACGAAACCATTCTAAATCCTGAGATATCAACCAACCATTCATGCAAACATGGCTACCCTAGAAGCTCCTATCCTTTGCTTATTCCTCATCCTCTATTTCCTACTTAGCTCCTTAGCGTTATCATATGCATTCAACCCTACCTACATCCTTGCTATACACACTATCCACAACCTTAACCCTTACAGATACCAACAAACCTTCTCATATCTCAGGCAGACAGACAAATCTAAGCTCAACCCCAAAAAGCTAATCAATATGAAAATAAAAAACTTTGCCCAAACATCCCCAACCTTAACCCCCTCTCAACCTTCAAACGTAAAACTTTATCTCGTCAATGCCAGATCAATTAGAAAGAAAATAACTATCTTCCAAGACTTAATCGCTGACAACTCCCCATATCTTATAATGGAGGCCAGGCTCTCTGACACTGACACTTTACTAGTCAATCAACTTAAACCCCCTAGATATGAAATATATCAAGCTAACAGAACCTCTAAAAGAGGAGGGGGCGTCAGTATAATAATAAAACAAGAACTGCAATCTTCTCTATTCTCCTCAAACAACATAGAAAACACTGACCTACTTATTATAAAAACCAAACACCTACACATATGCTTAGCATACAGAACACGTGACCCTAAATCTGAAAATCTTGACATGATATCCAAATTCCTATGCACCTCCACCACCAATAACCCTATTGTTCTATTAAGCGATCTCAATCTGCCATCCTTATCACAAAATCACACGTCTGATTTTCTCACATTCATATCTGAAATGGGTTATCACCAGATAATCAACACCCACACACGTTAGGCAACAAACGAGACCTAGTGTTCCTACCCAGTGTTCTATTCAATGCATACAATCCAGCTACCCTGGAATACAACCTATCCTCAGGTCTGACCATTACTTAATAAAATTCCAACTTCCATGCTACAATAACACAACCTCAAATCCCACATACACCCATTATCACAAAATATATAAAAAATTTGATAAACTTGACAACTTTCTGATCCAAATCATTCGGCACCTCACCCAGGACCCCACTGATCTCGAAGCCATAACCTCATGGAACACCACCATATCTTATGCTTCCGCTCTACAATTGCAATACACACACACACACACACACACATCAAAAACACAAAATGCACCATGGTTCGACATTGAACTAAAACAACTCAAAGCAAAGCTGTGCAAATGGCGCATTACAAAATCTAAAACCCAAACAGAATATCTAAACACACTCAAATGTTAAAGAGACACCTTAAATACTACTAAAAAGAACCACTACTCTAGTTTACTATCCAAATCTCTAAACCGACCAAGAGAACTATTTGAAATAGTGAAATCCCTTACTAATCAACCCACCAGCAATGACTGCAGAACCCACCATATCAGCACAAACCTTAACTGATTTTTTTACAAGGATAAACTTAAATGTCAGCAACCACCCACAGACAACCGAAATATACTAGACTCAACACGGAACTCCACCTGGACTACTTTCTCACCCATTTCAAAAGACACACTCAGAAATGTCATCACTAATTTTAACACCACAACTTCATATCTTGACCCTTGTCCAATAAGCTGGATTAAGGCAACAAAAATGGAACTATTGTCATTCATTCTCCCCATTATCAACCTCTCGCTACTCAATGGTCACCTCCCTGCTGACTTGAAACACGCACTAATCCGCCCTATACTAAAAAACAACTCCCTGGATTAAACATCCCCTACATCATACAGACCTATTTCCAGCCTTCCTTTCCTAGCTAAAATTATTGAAAAAAATAGTCCAAATTCAACTCCAAGACCACATTGGCTCATTTGCCCCCCTGGACGAACACCAATATGGCTTTCGTCCATATCATGGAGTAGAAACACTCCTCACGTTACTATTTGACAAACTCACTCGTGGCATCGATGATGCCAAACAGGGATTTCACTTTATCTTCATTGACATCACTGCAGTTTTTGACAGCATCAATCAATACATTATGCTCAACAGAGTACAGCATATAGGCGTGAAGGATGCAGTTCTAAAATGGTTCACATCTTACCTATCTGGTAGAAGACAAGAAGTCAAAATTGATCAACAAACATCTGAACCTTACAAACAGGAACAAGGCCTACCCCAGGGTTCTGCCCTATCAGCCCTCCTCTTTAACATTTATCTTTTTATTTATTTATTTAATTTCTTTTTTATACCATGCTCTTTAGAATCAGTGCGGTTTACATGTATGCTAACAGGTACTTTTTATTCCCTTGTCCCCGAAGGGCTCACAATCTAAGTGTACCTGAGGCAATGGAGGGTTAAGTGGCTTGCCCAAGGCCACAAGGAGTGGCCATGGGACTAGAGACCCCAGTCCCTCCGGCCTAAAGTTTCTTGTCCCCATGCGGGAATTGAACCCCCAGCCTTCCGGCCTGAGGTAACTTGTCCCAACCACTGAGCCACTACTCCCTTCAACCCATCTGCTCCATCTTTAAAAAATTCCAGTTAAATTATCATATATATTCGGACGACATAATGTTGTACCTCCTGTTTAACATCCACAACCCCTCTTTACAACAAGTCACAGATTGTTTTATGGAATTATCGACATGGCTAACAAACCAAAACCTTAAGATCAACATTAATAAAACTGAAGCACTGTATTTAACAAGAAACCAGAGCTTCAGCCCCCCCCCCATCCATCAAGATCCAAGACTCCAACATTTCAGTCAAAAGCGAGGAAAAGTATCTTGGTGTAACCATCGATCACACCCTCAATATGACTTCACACATCAGACAACAAGGAAGATTTTCTTCAAACTCAAATTGTTGAAGCAGCTTCACCCATTGCTGCACCAACACAACTTTAAATCAGTTATAAATGCAATTATCACACCGCACTTTGACTTTGCCAACACAATCCTACAAAGTTTTACTAAACAAACACTAAGACACCTCCAATAAGCCTAACACGCCATAGCTAGGACAACCATGAATAGCAACCCCTGATCAGTTTACCTCCATATTGTATACCCTCCAATGGCTCCCCGTACAAAGCCATATCATCTACAAAATACTAGTCACAACTTTTAAACTAATCAAAGAAATCACCCCATCATACCTCTCCACACTCATCACCATGGACACTGTCACTTGCTCTCAGTGTGACTGCAAGAAAAACAAACTAGCAATACCAACTGACTTCAGGAAATCAAAGAAAATTACAAACAATAAAGCATTCTCCCACTTCGCCCCTATCCTCTGGAATAACCTCCCAGAACACCTAGGAGAAGCAAACAACCTCCTCACCTTCCGAAAAAACCTCAAAACCCATCTATTCTCCCTTCACTTTGGATCCTCTACTAACTTCAACTCCATTGATCCTCCTCACTCCTCCACTTAAACCCTTCTGCATAAGTCACTGATCACCCCTCCCTATAACCCCAAAGAATGCTTCATTACTCTATATTGTATCGGTTTACACCCCTATCTAGCACCAAAATGGTACATAGCTCAATGTAAGTGTATATAGTTCTATGTAAATCAGCCTTGACAGTTATTGTATATAGTTAAGAGTTCTTTGTAATTGAAGACGTACCTTTCACTCTACTATTCAAATTGTTGTTCATTGTAAACCACATTTGATCTTTAGGAAAATGCGGTATAGAAATTTGTAATAAATAAGCAGAATTAGGAATCACTTTCCAAGATGTTGCCTGGGTTAATACTACAAACATTTCACCTTTATATGCACAGCACATGCTTACTTCTAGATACAAGAGGGCATAGAGCTCCTTTGAGTTCATTGGCTTGAGTTGCTGGGAATTCTTTCCTGGTGACCTGGTGCCCCTTCATTCCCGACAACCAATCTGTGCAGTGGTATGTCAGCGGCTGTGATAAAAGTGGCCAATGTGCTGTGCTCATAGCTCATATGTCATGTATTTGGCAGAGACTAATGCTATGGAGTGGAGGACTAGTCTAATGGTTAGAACAGTGGGCTAGAAACAGGAAAGCGGTTCAGATCCCACTGCTGCCCCCTGTGATCTTTGGCAAATCACTTAACTCTTCATTGCCTCAGGTCCATAGCCCTCTAGCGACAGGAAAAATGCCTATTGTACCTGAATGTGACTCACCTTAAACTTCCAAGAAAAGGCATGCACTAAACAAGGATTTCCTTCCTGGGTTCTTGTGGTATGGAGTGATTGTGGAGTCAGGATCCCCTCCCTGGACTCTAGGAGAAGATCAGAAAATATCCCCCATTCTCCATTCTAATCCCGCCCATGACTGCTGCATGCTGTATGTAATGCAGACATAGCAGAAAATTGCTGCAATGTCTGCATTTGGTCTGCATTGGCCGCTACCATGGTGTAATCATCCTGCGTTGTCGCCATGGTAGCAGCTGACACGCTTTAGTAAACATACTCGTATGTGGCACTTTTACGGCTTTTCTTCATCATCGGTTTCCTTCTTGCCAGTCTCCCATACAAGCACATTTTGTGGCATAATCTTGAAATTGTTGAACAGTCAACATTTTCCTCGGTCTCAGCCAGAGACCCCTAGTTATTTTATTTTTTATTTTTATGATTTGTTTTTTAAGGTTTTTGCAATTACAACCGCTTAACAAAAGGAATCATCAATACCAGGAAAAAACAATAAATAAACACATCACATCATCTCTATAACATACATGGTCAAGTCCACATGAAGGAAGTAGCACATGAGGACAAAAGCAAACCCACATCAACCAAGAAATGAAGTGTCATTTCAACACCACAATGGGAGATATACATCTTACATTAACACCCCACAACCAAATCCCCTACTTCTCTCTGTCCCTTAAAAATAATTGTAGTTGAGAGGCATGTCTTTCCCTGCCAAACTATTAAACATTTGCAGGGAAATTTTAAATAAAAAAGTTGCCCCCAACTGTATAACCCGTTGTTTGAGCTCCAAAAACTGACGTCTGCAGGCCTGGGTCTGGTGAATCACATTGGGAAAAACATTTAACATATCCACGAAAGAGCTCGTCTTTATGCTGGAAAAAAGCTTTAAGAATTCTAAGCTTAATGGATTCTGCCACTGGTGTAACAACGAGGGTACTCCGTTTGTGAATAACGTCTGAAGAATCTTCAAGAAAGGCAGTCAAATCCTGGCTGGGCAACGGGTAAAGGGAATCCAGTTCCCCATCCCCTATACCAGCCACCCTAACTTTACTAGGAATATAATAAACCTGTGCAATATCAATTATATCAGTAAACTTAAGAATTTCAGAAAAATATTTCTTAAGAAGAATCTCTGGGGAAAGAAGATGGGTTAAGGGGAAATTCAAAAATCTAAGATTCCTTGTGCGAGCACCATTCTTCAAGGCCTCCAGCCTGGCTTGAACAGCTAGAGAATCTTTAATGAAGGCTTTATTAGATGAACATGATTGGACTTGGGAATGAGCTTGAGCAATAGACTTAGACAAACAAATTTGTACTTTATCTCAAAAAACGTATCCACAACTCTGAGTGAACACACAAAGAGAAGCTACAGTTGCAGTGAATCTCCTATCCGTATTATTAATTGCCCCGAGCAGGTCTTTCAGAGTTATATTGCCTTCAGCAGAGGTTGGAATAAGAGCCGCAGGGTCTGCCAGAGAAACCGGCTGCGGTATTGGAACTCCAAAGACAGGAAGAGAAGACATATCATCCAATATGGTAGAGGAGAGAGCTGGCTCAAGGGGCGACAGCAGAGTCCAGTCATCAGGGCTCAGAGAGACCCCTTCAGGTGATAGTAACTGACAGTAAGAGGAATCAAATGTCTATCAAGAGGGCTGACACTCTGGCAGAGGATACCGCCTTAGTACCAGTTTTAATTTCCTGCTTCTCCATTATCCATAGTCTTCTCTGACCCTCTAGTAGCTTGTTGCGCCAAAGGGGCATGTCCTACCCCTTTGGTCATGCCCCTTCAATTTGCAACACGTGGGCATGTGTGCTGGTTAAGTTGATTAAATAGGGCCTGGGGCCCTCCAACATGTAGGTCCTCCAAGCACCAGCAACACCAGGAGCAAGCCAGCCAAGCCGATGTCAGGGCCAAATAATCTCCTCCTCAGTGTTGCTCCAAGTATTGCATGCTGGTTAAGCTGATTAAATAGGGCCCAGGGTCCTCCAGCAGGTAGGTCCTTCAAGCACCAGCGACACCAAGAACAAGCCAGCAAAGCCAATGTTAGGGCCAAATAATCTCCTCCTCAGCATGGCTCCCAATCTCTAGTTATTTTAAAGTAATCCTAGGGCTCATGGTATCTGTTCTCAGCAGTTTCTTTAACTCATGACTTCTGATTTTGGAGGGATGGCCTGATTGAGGCATCGTCTTGATGGTTCCATACAGTTCCCAGTTTATGATGGACCTGAAACCTACTGAAATTTTGTTTTAGCCTTCACCCAGTCTGTATTTTTGAATCACTTTATCCTAGAGGTGTTTTTTTTTTTTAGCATCTCCATGTTTGGCACCATTAGACCTTTTCTTCAAGATTTGGTTCAGCTACTGTGATTGAATACAGGTGAGTTCTATTTAATTTATTAGGGGCCTTCTTAAAGCAGTTTTTGGAAATGAAGCTAGTTGGTTTTGCTGTGATAGGATGTGAACGCTTATGCAATCAAAGCATTTTAATTTCTTAATCGCTTTTTGAATATTTCTATAATTGTTCGGTGATGTTGGAAATGTAGAGTATGTTATGTAGATTACTGAAACAGAATCATACTTCAATGCATTTTGAAGTATGTTTATTAGACAGCAGAATGTAAAAAAATGTACAAGGCATTGTAATTGTCTGACTTGGGAAGCCATTTACACCATTGGCCAAAACACTTCCGAAGATGTGCAACTACAGCATCCCACCATTGTACACTAGATTAGATCATTTTTATTTTTGGATTGGCAAATTAAGGAGTTAAGGAACTAGGCCAAATTTAGATTCTCTGGTGGAAATAAATCAATATAGTATACTTCAGAGGTCTTTGATTAGTGATATCTTTAAAAATCCTTGCGGTAATTCTACAAAGGGAGCACACTACACCACATACCCCAGATCAATAAACACATTTCATAGTCCCTAGTGAGCAAAGAAGTAGAACTACGCACTGGGAATACAATCAAAGGTAATGCTTTTCATATAAAAAGGATTTTTTTAAAATTTTATTTCTATTAAGTATGATTCAAATTACAATAGAAAAACAAGGCAAATTATCCCAATAAAAGGAAAATAAAGAAATTTAATACAATCCAGTCAAAGATGTTTTTTGGAAATGAGAACATAGCCCACATTATGGGGAGTTAAATCAAGCAGAAAAGACAAATGTTCGTTTTTTTAATGACAGGAGACCTGAGGACTTATGTAGGTCCCTTTTTTTCCCATTTTTTTTTTCCAATAGCAGAAATATGGCTGGGAAACATTGTGGCATCATAGCTGCTTCCCCTGTTTATCACTTCTCCACCTGTCCAGATGGACAGCCAGATCCAGGGCATGGTACAGTACGGTGCCTGCAGGTTGAATCCAACAGGAAACAAGATGAACCGAGAGAGGAAGTGGCCAGGCTAAGAAAGCTTCTAGAGACATTTAAGATCTCTGGCAGATGGCACTGTGCAAAAAGATGACATCTAGACACAGATCACCAGAGCCTGCAGACTTGAGATCCTGACTCCACCTCTAGAACTGAGCAACTGGTATGCAGCCCTGGAAGTAGAAGAAGCGACAACATCCCAGGAACAAGAGGTGTTGGAGCTGAAAAACCCCAAAGCTGTAGGATCAGCAACCACTATGAAGTGAAAGGTAGTGGTGGTTGGTGACTCCCTTTTGAGGAGTACAAACACATTCATCTGCTATCCAGACATGATGTCCCGGGAGGTGTGCAGTCTGTCTGAGACATTACAGAGAGTTTGCCAGGACTCCTCAAGCCTACTGACTTATCCAATGCTGCTCATTAATTTTGGCCCAAATGATACTGCTAGCTTCCCACCTGAGCATATCAAGAGTGACTCTCTGGCTGTGATAGAGAAGGTGAAGCACTTAGATGCCCAGATGGTGTTCTCAAGCCTCCCTGTTGAGGGTCAGGGCCAAGGTCGAGACGCTTACATTCTAGAGATGAGTATCTGGCTGCATGGATGATGTTGGAGCGTTTGTCCTCCTGGACTATGGCATGATATTCCAAAAGATGCTAAGCAGAGATGACAGCCGTCTATCTAAGAAGAGGAGAAGCGTCTTTTGCAACAGAATAGCTAATCTACTGAGGGGGGCTTTAAACTAGGCTTATCAGGAATTGGTGAACAAAACCTCTAGATAATTAAAAGCCCTCAGGTAAGTAAAATACTAAGAAATAGCATATAAACTGGGGGGAAAAGGGCAACATCTGGAGAACTGTGTTTACTAATACTCTTATATGTGAAATAAAATTCCAGATTTAGAAACTATAATGGAAGAGGCTGACTTGAATATAGTGGCAGTCACAGAGGCATGATACACCGAAAACAGTGATTGAGATGTAGATATACCAGGCTATAATCTATTCAGGAAAGACAGGTAGGAAGAAAGGGTGGAGGAGTGGCTCTATAAAAAAGAATATTAAAGTCACAGAACTGCAAGGCTTATGAGGGAAGGGGAAGACGCTGTGGGTTAGTCTGGAAAGAGGGAATGGAAAATCTATGTGTGTTGGTGGGACCTCCCTCTTGGGCAGAAATAGCTAATTTTAATTGAAAGTTGTAATGGGGTATATAGAATGTTACCCGTCCCTCTCCAAAGTGATTATCAGCAGTCCTGTTTAAGAAAGTCTGCAACCCAGAGTTCAGAGCTGGGAGAGTGTGGCTCAGAGGGAGAGACTAAAAACACAGCAGGCCACGAGGAGGGAGAGGGGCCTATGCAGCCAGAAGTACTTCCAAGGCAAGCCTTGCAAAGGAGTTCTGAGGTAGGAACTTTAACTGGGGCTGGAGAAAGGGCCGGGAGAACCAGCTTGTGAAGGTTTAATAAGCTGGGACAGAAATAAAGCTGCTTTTGTTTTCCCTGAACTGCTGTCTGGCCTATGTTGTAAAGAAACCCCCTTCCCACCATGTCACACTACCGCAAAAGTATTCACAATATTGCAATGGAGGTAAAGTACCATTGGTAGGAATTCATACAGAGTGCTTACAAATGGGAAGTATGTTTCTGATGTTATAATGCGTGATGATATGGTGGGCTTCAGTATTAGGACATAGGTGGAGATGTTTCATTCAAAAGTGAGTGACCTAGATTTCAGGAAAATTAAATGGGAGAATGTCTCAAGGAGTTGTCAGCTGAATGGGAACATTTGGGGGAAGCAGAACAGTGGGCAAAAATGAAAGGAGATATTTTAAGGGCAATGAACCTTTTTGTAGACTAGTAAATAATAGTAAGAAGAAAAAGAATCCACTATGGTTTTCAAAAGAGGGAGCTGAAAAAGGTAAGGAAAAAGAGATTAGCCCTCAAACTAGAAAAAAAATGTGCATCCTTGAGTTTATTGTTTCTTTGGAGGGGAAATTTGGGGCTAGTGATGGGGGGTGGGGGCATAGTGTATGTTTTGTGGCAGTGCACTCTCTGCAGTCTTTTCATTGAGTTTATTAGCTTGATGTTTAGTTTACTTCCTTGCCTCTAAATTTTGTGGGTGTATTGGATTGTAGGTATGTTTGAATTTCTTGTTTTTTGGATATTTTTCTTTTGGTGTTAAATTTATTTCTTTGAATTTTCCTGTATTGATATTGGAAATTCTTAAAAAAGAGACAAACAGCATCTGGAGAAGCTAAGAGGAAACTGGTGAAGTAGTCATGAAAGCAAAGATAATGGAATTAAAAATTGCCAATACAATGAAACACAGGGATATGACTTTTTTAGGTATGTTAATGACAAGAGGAAGTGCAAAGATAGTTTTGTGAGGCTCAAAGGTGAAGAGGAGGAATGCATAGAGGCTGATAAAGCAGAATTGCCCAACAAATATTTATTTTCTGTGTTCACAGATGAATGGGACTGGGACCTCAGAGAACAAACAAGCAGGAATGGAAGTGAGGTAGAACTCAAACTCTTTCCAGGAGACAATATTCATGAGGAGCTAGCTACAATGAAAGTAGGCAAAGTGATGGGGCCGGAAAGGATTCATCTGAGGATACTGAAAGAATTTAGGGAAATACTGGTGGCTGACCTTTTCAATGCTTCTTTAGAGTTTATAGTGATCCTGGAAGACTAGAGATAGGCAAATATGGTTCCTGTCTACATAAGTGGAAGTAAGGAAAAGGTTGGTAATTACAGACCAGTCAGTCTAACCCAGGGGTGGGCAATTCCAGTCCTGGAGGGCCGAAGACCAGTCAGGTTTTCATGATGTCCCTAATGAATATTCATGGCCCTATTTCCATACAATGGTAGGCAGTGGATGCAAATAGATCTCATGAATATTCATTAGGGACATCATGAAAACCTGAGTGGTCTGCGGCCCTCCAGGACCGGAATTGCCCACCCCTGGTCTAACCTCTGTGGTGAGTAAATTTAATGAAACACTGCTAAAGCAGAGGATTGTTGCAGTTTCTGAAATCCAAGGGACTACAGAATCCGAGACAGTATGGCTTTACTAGACGTAGGTCATATTGGATGAATCTGATTGATTTTCTTTGACTAGGTGACCAGAGAATTAGATCAGAGGAGAGTACTAGTTGTGATATACTTAGATTTCAGCAAGGCCTTTGATACTGTTCTACATCAGCGACTTATAAATAAACTGAGTGTCCTTGAGATGGATCCTAAAGTGACTGACTGGGTAAGGAACTGGTTGAGTGGGAGGCAAGAGGGTAGGTAGTAAATGGAGTTCACTCTGAAGATAAGGTCATTACCAGTGGCCATGCTGTAGGGATCTGTCCTTGGTTGTGTGTTTTAAATTTTTATAAGCGATATCACAGAAGGTCTGTTGGGAAAGGCGTGCCTCTTTGCGGATGATGTCACTCTGAAAGGTGTAGATAACATGAGGAGAGATCTAGCAAAGCTTGAATAATGATTGAGAATTTGATAGCTAAGATTTAATGCTAAAATATGCAAGGTCATACGTTTGGGCTGCAAAAACCCAAAAGAGCGGTATAGTATCGGGGGTGAAGTACTTCCATGCATGAAAGAAAAGAAGAACCTGGGGGTGATCGTACTGAATGATCTTCAAGTGATGAAATGGGTAGAAAAGGCAACGGCAAAAGCCAGAATGATACTTGGGTGCACAGGGAGAAGAATGACTGGCAGGAAAAAGTAGGTGATAGTGTCTTCATATGTTTCTAGTGAGACCTCATTTGGAATATAGTGTACAATTCTGGAGACCACACCTTCAAAGGGATATAAATAGGACATAGTTGGTCCAGAGGACCTTTGTCATAAGACATATGAGGACCAACTTAAAGATCTTAATATGTATACTTTGAAGGAAAGGTGGGAGAGGGGAGATATAACAGATATTTAAATACCTCTGTGGTATAGATACACAGGAGTGTAGGTGTATATTCATCTTCTGAGCCAAACAGGAATAGTACACCAACCTGATCAAGAGTGCCATTAACAAGCCCAGGGAGCTATTAGACACAGCCAACTCACTCCCAAAGCACCCCATCCCTGCCCATGAAAGTAATGTCCTCAACCTGCATCACTTGGCACTCTACCTTCAATCCAAGGGCGGCTCAAGGCAATCTGCTGCCTGAGGCGAAGGATGAGATGGTATGCCCCCCCCCCCTGCCACCGTAGAGGGGGCAGGGCTTTTTCAAAACTCCAATCTGGGACTGAACCAAACCAAAAAGCTGATTAGATTGTATGGAGGAAATGCAAGATGTTTGCACACCAAGGAACTAAAAGAGAGCGAGAACCACAGTACAGTTTATAAAACTAAATTATAACTCATTTTTATGTTGTTGTTATAAACTGCATTATGGTTATTGCTTTTTCTTTTTCAACATATATTTTGCATCCACAGAACCCCCTTCAACAGTGGGTGCAGAGCAGAACCAGGACATTCACCCACAGAACTCAATATCTTGAAAAAAAAATCTGGTTCTGATCATCTCACTAACAAACATTCTCCAGTACAAGGCATATTGTGAACTAATTCAAAACCCTACAACAAAGTCACTGAGTGTCTATAGAGCAAATCTGCCATACCATACCATACCATATCAGCACCAACTTCCAAAACTCACATAAGGAGCCTACTAAAAAAAGCATCACTGTAAATATTACAGTGGGCCCTGGAACATCCATACACCTATTTGAAAAGCAGAACATGTCAAATTACTACAGTACAGTATAGATCTTTATGTACAAACTCCATGTTAACAGAACACCTGGGCTCAGTCACACACTCAGAACACAGACCCTTACCAAGTACAGAATAAGTAACCACAATCTAAAGTAAAAATAAAAATATGTAGACAAAATTTAAACTGAAACCCCAAGAAGCCAGACTCCTCAAGCAGTGCAACATCAGATAAACATGATATGCAGTTCCCCCATACAGTATAAAATATAAAGATAACACAAAGTCCATTCACTAAAATGAAATAAAATTATTTTTTCTACCTTTGTTGTCTGACCATTTTATTCTCTGATCATGCTGGTCCCGATCTGAGGCTTCTGCTTTCCTGTCTTATCTCTCTTTCTGTGGTCCATCTGCCATTTCTTATCTCTTATTTTGTTTTCTTCACTTCTTTCCATCAGCCTATTTCCAGTCCCAGTAACCCTTCCCAGTATCAGCCCCTTTCCAGTCCTCCCCTCCCAGGTCCTTCCAATGTCAACTTGCATTAGCCCCCCCCCCCCGATCGGCCATTTCCAGTGCTAGTCCCCCCTCAGCCCGTCCCCCCCTAATCATCCCATTACCAGTCCCAGCCCCCACTCGATCAGCCCATTCCCAGTCCTAGCTTTCCCTAATCAATCCATTACCAGTGCTAGTCACCCTAAAATCAGCCCATTGTCAGTCCTAGCCCTGCCCAATCTGCCCATTTCCAGTGCCAGCCCCTCCCAATTTGCCCTTCCAGTGCCAGCCCCCCCTCCCAATCTGCCAATGTCCAGTGCTAGTCCCCCCCCAATTCTCGTTTCAGGTCCTAGCCGCTCGTCCCCATGGGAGACCCTGCATGCCTGGCGGTCGGTGGCCCCAGCTCTCCAGAGCCGCGGGAAAGAACTGACTTTCCTTTTATTCCTGTGGTTCTGTTAAAGTTGAGCCTGGTGGTGCCGCTGGGGGTTAACAGCATTTCTTGTGCTGTTGTTAATCCTCAGCGGCGCCGGGCTCAACTTTAACACAGCTATGGGAAAGAAAGGAAAGTCCGTTCTTTCCTGCGGCTCTGCAGAGCCGGGGCTGCCAACCGCCAGGCATGTAGGGCCTCCCGTGGGGAGGAGAAGCGGTGGTGGCAGCAGCTTTTTCACCCCTTTTTTTTTTTTTTTAGTTTAAAGGCAGAGTGAGGCAGCTGTTTCGGGGGCATTTGTTGCCAACCCCAAAACTTTGCTGCCTGAGGTGACCGCCTCATTATAGAGCTGCCCCTGCTTCAATCTATACACAATGCACACAATTACAGTAAACTTGAACTGCCATCCCATTTATTTATTTATTTATTTCAGTGCTTTTTTATACCGCCCCTTCCAGAGATCAGGGGCGGTTTACAAGGAACTTAAACAACAATATAGCAGAACATTGCAATATTGAATATTGTAATAATACTACTGTCCATTGGACCGCCTTCGATAACATTAGCCATGAGCAGCTTGACAGCATAATAATTTCCTTAAACAAAACAACCTCTCCAATGGATCCATGCCCAGTTTCATGGATCAAGATTGTAAGACCCCATCGTATACCATTTATCGCAAGTATGATCAGTGACTCCCTAACACAAGGATTCTTACCACCCCTGCTAAAGCAATCTTCAATCCAGCCAATCCTAGAGAAGAATAATCTGGATCCCTACTCCCCAGCCTCATAAAGACCAATATCCAGCATCCATCCCTTTCATAGCAGAGATAATTGTACTGCTTTCTCAAACTCAATTACAAAGTCACAGACAAGCATGCACCTTTAGACTAGCAACATGCGTTTTGCTCCAATCATGCATTGAAACCCTCCTCACCTCTTTACTGGCACAGAAAACATCTCACAAAGATTCATAATGCTATCCTAGATATATCAGCTGCATTTGACTCCATCTCCTACCAATTACTACTCGATAGACTTCATGATATTGGACTTCAAGGCACTATCATCAAATGGTTCCATTCATACCTCTCAGATCGCAAACAGCAAATAAAAGTAGGAACCCATAAATCCCCTCTCTTCTCCCTCCATCAAGGTGTGCCCCAAGGCACTTTTGTCTATACTGTTCAGCATCTACATCCAGCCACTGTGTGATGTCATCTGAATTTTAATATCACATATTTGCAGACGACATCATGATTTATGCACCATTCTCCACTTCCATTTGGACTACACCATAATAATGAAATGTTTCACTGCAATTACTCAATGGCTACATAATCACATCCTCAGCATCAACTACAACAAAACTGAAATCCTGCACATAACAGGAGATCTTAACTTCAAGCCACCAGCAACAATCAAGATGGACAACAAAGACCTCACAGTCAAAACGGAGGTCAAGTACTTAGGAGTCACACTTGATCAGGGACTAAACCTACAGGCCCAAATAAAACAAACCGCCAAATCCATTTACTTCAAATTCAGAAGCCTAAAGAACCTACGCTCCTTCCTTATCCCTGTGGATTTCCACACAGTTGGTCAGGTGCTCATTACCCCTCTTTAGATTACAGTAACTCAAATCTACCAAGACTTGCCCAAGCGCACGCGATACCCACTTCAACTAGTGCAAAATACGGCAGCAAGAATCATAATTCAACCTCTTGTTAGACTCACATCGCCCCAGTCCTCAAGGCTACCCATTATATCAAGAATCAAGTACAAAGTAATCCTTAATACCTACAAAGTGATAAACAACCAGTCAGCCGAGTGTCTTCAGACTCTACTAAGAAAACTTACCAACAATAGACGAAGAAGATGAAATACACTCAACCTCCTGGACATACTGCCTGAAAAACTAACCAGAAGGCAAAGGACAAACACTAGGACATTCTCCCTCTATGTCCCCACCATATGGAACTCACTACCACCCCAGTTAAAAACCATTGAATCTATGGCAGACTACTGGAAGTAGCTGAAAATCTAGCCATTCCTTATTTTGTGGGGCAGACCCCTACTAGGCCTAATTCATACCACGCCAATCACCATACTCTCTGGTCTATGTTTTTGTAAATAACTTAGCCTGCATCTACACATTTCTTGCTGTTATTACTATATACTGTACATCCTGTAACCTATATACTGTAACTTTAACTATCTTACGTTAAATGTAGCTAGCACCTCTGTCGTCTTCCATCTATATTATTTCAATGCACTGAGTTCTTTGTAAACCATCTTGATTTGTAGACAGACGGTATAAAAAAGATGTTAAATAAATAAGAAGTAAGCCCGCTTCCAGTTTAAGGAAGCTGTGGAACTGAGGGGGGAAAGGAGATAGATTCAGGAGTAATCTGAGGTAATATTTCTTTATGGAAAGGGTAATGGATGCGTGGAACAGTCTCCCAGTGGAGGTGGTGGAAACAAGAACTGTATCTGAATTCAAAAAAGCATGGAACAAAAACAGAGGATCTCTGAAGGAGAGGAAAGGATTGTAGATCTTAATAGTTCTTATGGATGGCCAGATGGGATAGGCCATATGTTCTTTATCTACTATAATTTTCTGTTTAGTCACCATTAAAAAGCCAAAGATTTTCAAAATAGATCCAGTATTATCGCTAGTGACCTTCCTTTCGCAAGTCAAGCCTTTTATAGTGAAATTTTGTACTGGAAAAGAAAGAGAAACTATAGAGAGTGACTTGGCAATGTTTACTGAACATCTCACTCTAACAGTTGCATAGGATTTCAGGAAAGGGGGTGTTTTGGTTTCCATTTCTGATTGCAAAAATGAAACGTTGAAGTAGCACATATTGGAAACTTGTGAGTAGCAGCAGCCTGTCTTTCAAGCTTGTGCTAACTGAACTTTTTTCTTGCATTATCATGTGTCCAATATATAGTGGAGATTTAAAAAAAAAGTCTGTTATATTCCACGCTAGCTTTAGTTGGAAAAAGGAAGCAATTTGTTGCCAGGTTTACAGAAAATCAGCACTGCCAAAATATGCATATGTGCATTTCTAATTAGCAGTATTTTCATAATAGTATGTTTTGACATGTCTAATAGGGAGAAGACTGATGACTGTAGACCAGTTAGTCTGACCATAGTAGTTGGTAAATTTAATGGAACTAACTTTGATTTGTACAACACCACCAGGTATACATAGTGCCTTACAGACACAGACATGTTCTGAGGGCAAGCAGGATATGAAGTACATAACCAATGGCTGGCGTGGGAAAAATGAGTAAGTAGCTCTTGAGGTTTAGAGAGATTTCTGGCATATTGAGCTGGGAGTGAGTGTGTGGGAGTTCCTTCAGTGTTGTCATCGGTCAGGACCACCACGGGTCTTCTTTTCTGAAGTAAGGCAGGGGCAGCCCATGGAAAATGTCAGGGATGTGGGACCATGTGCAGAGACCCAGTATGGAGCCTCATTTGTATATGTCAATAGGGCAGAAACACATACACGCAGTGGTAGGGCCAGCCCTAAAGTGTGGCAAAATTCTGCACATACTATGCGGCATTTGCCCACATTGCTGCACAGTAACAGCAGAGGTAACCATTGGGGCTTTCCCTGCTTCCTCCCATACGGTTATCACACAGAACCTTTACAGTGACGGTGTGGATGCATTCACTGCTTGCCTAACTGCATCAATGACAGCATGTCATACGTTACCATGCGCTATCTGTAAGGCACACTCCATGACCATTCTCTGCTTATATCCTTCCTATTTCACACCCCATTCCAGGGTATGCAGTTAGCACATGAATTAACACCTGACAACTGTTATGCCAGCACAGTGAACTTACCAGTGCACTAATTAAGGTGGTACCTGCTTACTGCATGTTAGTAAAAGGGCTCCTTAATCTCCCTTGAGAGGTTTTTCAGTCATTTCTTTGAATTTTCTGTATGGCTACAACCATTTGATTTCACTTCAGCTATAGTGGCTTCAAGAAGTGTATGCGATGTGTTAGGAACATATTGGTTAGATATAATTGGTTCCTGGCTTGCCTTGGTCCCAATCAATTCTTCGAAGTGTTGTGTCAGCTGTGGCGTGTGGTGACGTTTACAGTAGGGGATTCAATAAATGTGCAGGATTCGAACCTCGGGCCTGAGGTAACTTTCTTCAACCATTAGGCCACTCATGTTATGAGGCAAAAATAAATCCAAAGAATCAAAACCACAAGACTGTAGACAACCCAAGCCTGGAAAACATATCTAAAAGGAGGCCTATTTTAAAGCATCATTGATTGCCTGTTTAGATTCCTGCAAAACAGGATGAAATGAATAAAAAACAGATAAAGGTGAGAAAAGGATTTTTCAAACAATGCCCAAAGCCCAATAGGAGCTTGTCTTCTAAATAAATTGTCAACATATTTATTTGACTAAATATTAAAAATTAGGACCAGTGATTTACTTTACAAATTTTGGTAACAATAAGTTGATGGTTGCCGGGTCTGTGCTGAATTCTTCTCCTTTATTAATACAATTTAAATTAATAGTCAGGCAACAGCGTTCACAAGTGAGAAAGTTCTTTTCTAGACTTTTTGCCAGTAATTTTTCCTGGTTGGTACACTGATTTGTAACAGGAAAGCCCATACTTCCACCCCTGCTATACTGACCTTTGTAACCGAGATAAGACAAACATGTAAGTGCTTGCAATCACCTATTTGAAATAGCATGAAGTTTTGCTTTCACAATTTCAGGGAAGAACTCTAACTTTACAACTCTGAACCTAAGCTAATTATAGGTTGCAAAACATTATCTGTGTTTCTCTCTATCTTGAGCCATAAGCCAGCTGGTTGCCTTTTAGTTTTACTTTTGTTTCTTGAGTTCTCATGCCTGGGCAAGTTCCTATAAGAAACCTTCACTTTGTTTTTTTTTTTCCTTTGGGACAACCTCACTTTGAGATTTGGGAACTGTAAGTTTATAGTTTTAATTAAAACTTGATTTTTTTTTAAGTGCCATCAAGTTAATGCTGACACCTGGTGACTCAGCAACCCATGGGCTTTCTTTGCAAGGGATGACCAGAAGATTTCCAGGCCTTTTCTTGTGAGACAGTGGAGGATAAAGTGACTTGCCCAAGGTCACAAGGAGTGCCAGTAGGAATACCGCCCTTCAAATTAAGTGGCTCGGCAGGCCTCTGAGCAGGGCTGGCCTCAGAATTGGTTCACGCTGTTGGCACCCTAGGCAAACTTAAGTTTTACACCCCCACCCCAGCTGTCAAAAACTATTATTCAGCTTTGAATGCCCTGCTCTTTGCTGCCCCCTAGAATGTGGCTGTTTTACACTGCAGAAATGTCAATGCACTGCAGATCTTAACAGAGATAATAAGATATATGCAGGGTAATTTTATATAGGGCTCCAAATATCTCAACCCACCTATAAATGATGGTGGCTTGATCTGCGCATGTGTTTTATAAAGTGAAGCCATGTGTGCGCTTTATAAGATGAGTTTGAAACAAGTGCACACAATTTCTGCACATATTTCTATATCTGTGCATAGTGGCGTACCAAGGGCGGGGCAGTGGGTGCAGCCTGCCGCAGGTGCCAGCCGGGAGGGAGATGCACCCCCCCACCTAATAGTTTACTATTAAGCTGGCTTGCTGCAGAGCCTTGCCCTCCAGGGCTTGCTGTGCATCTCTCCTAGCTGAAGTCTTGTGAATTGCAAGACGTCGGCCAGGAGAGACGAGCAGCAAGCCAGCTTAATAGTAAGTTTGCCAGGCTGCCTCCGTGGGTCTGGTTGGGGAGTTCATCACAGCGTCGCTGGCAGCATGGGAGGGGCACCCATCCCTGGTGCTGAGGAGACTGGGAATGCCACTATCTGTGCATACTTTTATGTGATGTGTGCGCTGACATTGCAGATACAGGGACATTGATGAAATGATGGCCCATTCCAGAAAACCCTCCTACGCGCCAGACTCATGCTAGGGCATGAGAAGCGACTGCTTCCAGTGCCTGGCCAGAGGAGGGATATAGACAGAATGTGCAGGGCTTGGGAAAGACTGGCCAGGCACATCAACCACAAAACAGCATACCCCAGAGAGGTACGTGCCTACAGGGCCCTGGCTTGAGGAAGGGGGGCTATACCATTGATTAAGAAATCCATCAAAACCTCTGAGATGTATCAGTCAGTTTCCTCATGGTATAAAAAGTGCAACATGAAACGAGTGAGCATAGACAGTGATAGAATCTCTATGGGGCTAGTGATAGGAAATACAGTTGAGAAAATCCAAGGACACATTATTATGCGTTTTGTAACACTAACAAAGGAGTCTGCCACCTCTGATCATCTACCTGCAAAATGCCCCGCATCCAGTCGCCACAAATATGGGCAAAGCTCTGACTGCATGTACCTATCAGGGAAGGCAAAATATACAGAGGCAATCCAATGGTTTGGCACACAGTCTTCTCTAAAGGCAAAACAGAGATCTGGAGCAGTGCACTAGTGCTGAGGCTATGAGGATGCAGAGAAGGGGCAGAAGGAGTTAGGAGTGTGAGAGAGACCTCCAACCTGTATGTCACATACCTTAATAAGTGATATTTAGCATCTCACAGGGGGTTGCACTGTGAAACTGCAGGAGAGAGTAAGCAAAGGGCACACAGACTCCCACGAAGGAGACATGTGAAAAGGGCCACAAAATTGCCAACTGAAAGGCCCAGCAGCCAACATAAAAAGGTTAGAGCTCTTTAACCTGGAAAAGAGACGGCTGAGGGGAGATATGATAGAAGTCTATAAATTAATGAACGGAGTGGAACGGGTAAACGTAGATCGATTGTTTATCTTATCAGAATATAGAAAGACTAGGGGACGTGCAATGAAGCTACAGGGTAAACTATTTAAGACTAATAAAAGAAAATATTTTTTCACTCAACGTGTAATCAAACTCTGGAATTTGTTACCGGAGGATGTAGTAAAGGCTGTTAGTGTAGCTGGGTTTAAAAAAGGTTTGGACAAGTTCCTGGAGGAAAGGTCCATAAACCATTATTAAGAAGAGACCCAGGATATCAATGCTTGAACCAATACAAGCATTGTGGAACCTGTGTCCCTTGGGGAAACTGCTAGGTACATATGACCTAGATTGGCCACTGTTGGAAACAGAATACTGGGCTTGATGGACCTTGGTCTGACCCAGTATGGCATATCTTATGTTCTTATATATCTTTTGTTGTTACACACTCTGGCCCTGCCACATTGTGGGATCCTCAGCCAGGGCCCAGAAGAGAGACTGCAGTACATAGGAGGAGATAGACAAAGAAATGCCAGTGGTGCTATGTAGCATAGCATTCATATATTACAGAGGGAAAGGGCCCAAGGGCACCAGCTTCTTGGACCTGAGCCATCCTGTCGCTAGATAAATACACCACTCCACTGTAGCAGCAGAGCGCAGACAAACCAATGATACCAGGAGTCTGTTCAGAAGGTCCAAATCATTTATTTGTGCACAAGTCTCAAGCAAAGTCAATTTCAAAATGGCTGAGCGATGTTCTCTGGCAATACAACAACTTTTATAGATTTTTACTCCATTCTAGGTATAGAAAAACATTTCATTGGTCCCGGTAACCTCCCGTACCTCTTCTATTGGTCCCGGTACTGATATGATTATCCAATTATGTTCTTTGAGTGGGCTCAGCACCTGCTAACCCCCCTTCTAGTCCCAAATACAATGGCCAGTTCACCAACTTGTTACTTTCCTTCTTTCAAGGCCATTGAGCTAGTTTGTACGTGTAGGGAAGCAGGGCTCCGTAATTTCTCTGTCAGCAGTTTTAAACATATTTCTCTGTATTTTTCCATCTATTCTGCTTGTCTAAGCTAAATCAATGCTTATACTGAGTTCTAGTTCTACAGCAGCATATTGGGGGATGTGCAATTCCTATGGGCCTCTCTACAGACTTCATTTACAGGTCAAGCTAGTTAGGCTTGCTTGCTTATGTCAGACACTGTGGATCACAGGCCTTCACCTGCCACATTCCCCCCTTTGATTAATCTCACCCTATTACTTAATAAGGTGTGAGAATTAAATCACTTCAAAATAGTTATACTATGGTCAGAGGATTCTGACTATATGCAGGAGGTTTAGGTTGATATAAGGCCATAATCTTAGTTGCGGTCTTCCGCTCTATTGTACTTTCAATAGCACTATGAATAGAACGCATACAACATGGGATTATACATGGTAACAGTAAAATAACAGCAATAATTATTAGTACTAACATAAGGAAAGTTTTAAGTCCTCCCAGCCATGAGAAAAGGTTAGCAAACCAGTTAGGAAACTTTAGTGAGTGCCAAGTCTGTACTGGCACATAAGCATGTTTTCGCATATCTTCAGCAAGTTCTTCAACTACTTGACCCTTATCATCTATTTTTAAACAACAATTGGTTAAATTCAGTTTACCACATACTCCTCCTTCAGCTGCTAACAAATAATCAAGTGCTAAGCGATTCTGATATATAGCAGTGCGCATTTGAGTACTTTGTCTAGCTAAAAGCGTAAGAGCTTGGCTAGTTTCATTGGTTATTATTTCAACTACTGCTTGTAAGCGAATAATACGATTAATCATATAGACTGGGGTTCGATAGCCCCACATACCATCATCATTCCAAGTGGCAGGCCCATAATATTCAATGATTCTTTCTGGCAGCCAATCATCACCCTTCCACTTCTCCCACTTGCCTACTTGGAGGGGTGCTCTCTTCTGTCTCAGTGCTCTTTTGTGTCTGTGAGTAGAGTATACTGGGTATCCTAATTGTTCTCCATGTTCGGTGGGTAGGAGAAAGAAAGAAGGTCTGATGGTCCCTAAGACACATGCTCCTCCCCAATGTGGTGGGAGTCGGGCATACGCTCGGTTTCCACAGATCCAATACAGGCCAGGTGGGGCTTGCCAAGCATGGGATTTGGCGAGATTTGTCCATAAATGAGAAAGCTCAGGAAATCTAGCTAATGGGTTAGGTGGTTCAGGTTCTTTAATTCCTGACCACCAAGACGTCTTTTTGGTAGTGTCATTATAGAACTTCTGGCTAAGACAGACCAGCTGTCCTACCTGTTGGGTAAACTGAGGTCCAGTTCTGGCATAGCAAAGACGTCCAACAATTGAGTGCGCTAACACCCATTCGCTAGTAGTCTTGTGTAATTCAGTCTGATTGTATGTCAGAGAATAATTTAATTCTTGGGCCTCCCATGGCCACTGGTCACCCATCTGGGTTCCGCCACAGAAATAACAATTTGAGATTTTAAGACTAGATACTACCGCTCCAGCTAATTCTAAGAATAAATTCTGAGAAGGATGAGGGATCTCAAACTTATTTACATGCATGGCCTCATAGAAAGTGTTATGGATGTGATATTTAGATGACCTGTGGGCTTGGGTATTCAATCTTATATACACAATGGTTCCTGGATCTGATCCGGAACCTGCGATACGTAAACCAAACTTGTATCCTTGTTTCCATACATTAGGATTACGTATCCGTAATTGTAAAGGGTTACAGGCACTTTTCTTACATTTGTCATCTGATTTAGACTTAGTTAAAGTGGCCATTCGATTATCTATAGCTTCTTCTACTATACCAGCATTCCATGTAGCATAAAAGACGCATTCCCAATTTGGGCAATAGTAATCTGCTGCTGTTGCAGTACTATATGAACCCTTCTTACCTGTACACTTCCCCCATCTTGTGGCACCTTCTGGGCACATATACTTATGATCATTGCGGTATGCTTTTTCCCAGGTACCACATTTAGAGCGACTATCTCTGTTTATAACATCACATGCATCAAAATTCAAAACAGCAGGTTTACTAGGATCTTTAAGTGGTTGTGTGGCATTGATTAAAGGTCCATCTGCATCATTCCATCGTATTTCCAACGTGTAATAGGATGGATTCTGATGCGGATTATAGCATACTCTAGATTTACCTTTAGTGCAAACATTTAGTTCAGTGGTGTTATAAATACACCGAATCACTTTACCAGTGCAGGTATAGTAAGAATGGTAAATCAAAGTCTGAGTTACTTTCAGTCCAGTTCGAGTAGAAGTAATGCAAGCAGTGCATGGAGGTAAGGCATGAGTCAGTTCAAAGCCTCCAAAACAGGCAACCAGGGCAAAGCAAAGGTAAAGATACATGTTGATTGGAGTTCTTCTGAATCCTCAGCTTGAAAATCTTGATCACGACGTTCTTTTCTTCGTCCCGTTTGCTAATAAAGCAATTCAACGGGTGCTGAGTGTTTATTGAAGATCCTGAAGTTGTCCATCACACATTAACCAACTTAGCAATTTCAGTTGGCTTCTGAAGTATGGTCAATCAATGTATCATCAATGTAGTGTGTAAAATCACACACATGAGGTTCGTTGAAACAAACTCTTGCTGTATGGAAAACAGCAATCCTCTTCGAAATTAGTTAATCAATCCCTTTCACAAGGCATCATGCCCGATGCCCTAAAACTCACAACACTCCGACCAATAATAAAGAATAATAAGCTTGACTCAAAAGACCCGAACTCATACAGACCCATAGCCAGCATTCCATTCATTGCCAAAATAATAGAGAAAACAATCCAAATTCAGTTACAGGAACACATTGATGAGCACAAACCACTTGACTCACACCAATTTGGCTTCCGCCCATCCCACGGAGTAGAAACCCTCCTAATCACACTAATGGACTTTCTCATCAGGGGCACAGATGACAAACACCATGGTTTCTTACTCCTATTTATAGATATCTCAGCCGCCTTCGATAACATCAATCACCCGACACTGATCAACAGATTAGAGAACCTAGGAATAGGCGGGACGGTCCTTAACTGGTTCAAATCCTACATCTCACATAGATTAATACGAGTCCAAATTGACCAACAAGCATCAGAAACATTCCCACAAGGACAGGGAATACCCCAAGGATCGGCCCTTTCAGCCCTCCTATTTAACCTGTACCTCCAACCGATAACAAACATATTTAAAAAACACAAGATTAACCATTTTATTTATGCCGATGACATCATGCTAGCTATCCCCATAACCATTAAAAACCCTACATATGACTCACTATCCAAATGCATGGCAGAGACCTCCTCCTGGATGGAATCTAACCACCTCAGCATCAACCTCAAAAAAACTGAGGCAATGTTTGTAACGAGGTCATCTATGACTGAAAACACTTACCCTGAAACAATCACAATCAACAAAACCTCCATACCTGTTAAAAAACAAGTAAAATACTTAGGAGTAATAATAGACCACACTCTCACCATGATACCACACATAAAACAAACAGTAAAAACTATTTTCTACAAACTCAAAACTATTCAACACCTAAGACCACTCCTCGAAACACAAGACTTTAGATCTGTAGTAAGTACCCTGATCACCCCTCATTTCGACTATTGCAATAGTCTCCTCATAGGCCTTCCTCAAAAAAACACATACCTCCTACAAAGAGCTCAAAACATCTGTGCTAAAGTAATTGCTAAAGCTCGCTTAACAGATCACGTAACCCCAATACTGCTAGAACTCCACTGGCTCCCTATAAACAGTCGAATTAAATACAAAATTATCCTAACAACCTATAAACTCATAAATGACATAACCCCCTCACACCTATCCACATTACTGCACTCTCCAACATCGACAAGGGCCCACAGACAAAACACAGCCCACTCCCTTATCATACCAAAAGCCATCCGGAAGACTAAGAAAACCACTAGCTCCAGAGCATTCTCATTCACTGCTCCTACACTCTGGAACAACCTCCCTATTGAACTTCGCACCATAAAAGACCTCATCCAATTCAGAAAAGAATTAAAGACTTACCTGTTCACTGAACATTTTGAAATCCCCTACTCCCCCAAAGCCAGCCCCACTACAAACGTGGAAACAATTACACAAACTCCCTTAATCCCAACACCATAACCGCATGCCTGCCCACCCTCACACACGCCCCAAAGAAGACATAAAAGGAACTAAATTCCAGCACCTACACAAATACCCGCACTACACACCACACACTGTAAATATACATTTGTAAAAAAGTTCGATGTTTTGTTCTGCTTTAATACCCACTAAGTTAAACTTTATTGTTCAATGTAAATAGTTAGTTTCTATTGTTCTATGTAAAGAATGTATACAAATGTGTACAAGACTGTTAACCTGTTATATGTAAACCGCCCTTGATCTCTGGAAGGGGCGGTATAAAAGAAATAGTTAAATAAATAAATAAATAAATAAATAAAACTAAGAGCTAGGAGTTCTTGCCTGGTTATTTCTGAACCAATTTGGGCTAGACTTCCTCTAATTCCCTGCACTATTGGTGGAGGTTTACCATACAGAACTTCAAAAGGGGAAAATCCTGTTGACTTCACAGGAGCTGAGCGTATTCTGAGTAAAGCTATTGGGAGCACTTGGGGCCACTTCAGGCGTGTCTCCTGACAAAGCTTAGACATTTGGGCTTTTAGGGTACGATTCATTCGCTCAACTTTCAATGAACTCTGGGGTCTGTATGCAGTGTGAAGCTTCCATTGTATCTGCAAAGTTTTTGCTAACTGTTGAGTAATCTGAGAAACAAATGAGGGCCCATTGTCTGACCCTATTACTGCTGGAATCCCAAACCTAGGGACAATCTCTCTCAGTAAAACTTTAGTGACTTCTCGAGCTTTTTCAGTTCTGGTTGGGAAGGCTTCTACCCACCCAGAGAAAGTACAAACTAATACTAATAGGTAGTGATATCCATTGGCTTTTGGCATATCAGTAAAATCAATTTGCAGGTGGTGCATGGGGGTTACACCTCCTGACTGAACTCGGGGTGGTGGTGTGGGACCTTGCTTGGCATTATTTTTGGCACAAATTAAACACTGGCGTGCCACTGAAGCTGATAGGGCTGCTAACATGGTAATGCAGAAATGTGGTCTGAGTGCTTTCTCCATAGCACTTTTCCCATAGTGGGTGGCTTCGTGGAAGGCTTTGACAAAGGCTGGACCTAACACTTCGGGAATTACTATTTGTCCTGGGGGTTGACTACCCTCTGCTGGTGGCAGCTCAATCCACCCATCTTTCAGTACTCCATCTTCTTTGTTACAGTAGTAATCTAATTCTTTGGTGGTATATCGTGGTGTCCATGAGTTTAAGGGTACTGGAAACAATGCTGCCTGCATCGGCATAGCTTGTGGTGTAATTTGTCCTGTCATAGCTGCCTGTCGTGCTGAGGCATCTGCAAACCTATTTCCTCGGGCAACTTCTCCTTTTCCTGCTTGATGTCCTCTGCAATGCATGACAGCTACACGAGTTGGGGCCCATACTGCATCAAGTAACATCAGTATCTCGGGGCCATACTTGACTGATTTTCCTCCGGATGTGATGAGTCCTCGTTCTTTATAGAGAGCTCCATGGGCATGTAGAGTAGTGAAGGCATATTTAGAGTCTGTATATACATTTAGCACCAGTTTGGCACCTAACAGTAGTGCTCGAGTAAGTGCTATCAATTCTGCTTTCTGGGCTGATGTACCTGAGGCTAGAGCTGATGACTCAACGACTTCATGTTGAGTGACTACTGCATATCCGGCGCAGCGTCGTTCATTGATGATGAGACTGCTTCCATCTACATAAAAGATTTGGTCAGGATTGTCTATGGGCACATCTGTCAGGTCAGGTCGGCTGGAGAATACAGTGTCCATGACTTCTATACAATCATGTTCTGGGAGTTCTTCACTAACAGGTATCAATGTGGCTGGATTCAAGGCATGGCTCACTTCCAGTTGTATCTGTGGGTTTTCACATAACATACTCTGATATTTCAACATTCGGGAATTGGTGAGCCAATGATTTGCTTTCTGTTCCATAAGGGCAAGGACTGCATGTGGCACAGTGACTCGTAGATTCTGTCCTAGTGTGAGCTTATCTGCTTCACTCACTAACAATGCTGTAGCTGCGACTGCTCTCAGGCAAGGTGGCCATCCTTTGGCCACAGTGTCCAATTGTTTCGATAGGTATGCTACAGGTCGCTCCCAATTTCTGAGTCAACATGCCTAAGGCATTTCCTTGTGCTTCGTGTACAAACAAGTGGAAAGGCTTGTGAACATCTGGTAGTCCAAGGGCTGGTGATGACATCAATTCTTCCTTTAACGTCTTGAAGGCTGTATCCTGCTCAGGTTCCCACTCCAGTGGCGACTTTTCTTCTCCTTTTGTGGCTTCATACAGTGGCTTGGCAATTTGGGCAAAGTTGGGAATCCAGATTCGGCAATATCCTGCCGCTCCCAGAAAGGCTCTGACTTGCTTTCTGTTAGTTGGGGTTGGAATTCTGCATACTGCTTCTTTTCTCTCTCTGCCTAATTTTCGGCTTCCTTGGGTTATACGAAAGCCCAAGTATTTCACTTCTTTTTGGCATAGTTGTGCTTTTGCTCTGGAAACTTTGTATCCAGCTTCATCTAGTAACTGCAAGAGGTCTTTGGTGGCTTGTATACATTCACTTTCTGATACAGCAGCTATCAGCAGATCGTCCACGTATTGGAGAAGCACTCTCTTCCCCGGGGCCACTGGATAGCTTGAAAGGTCTTGATTCAGTGCAGCACTAAAGATGGTAGGCGAATTCTTGAATCCTTGGGGTAATCGTGTCCAAGTGAGTTGGCCCCCTCTTCCAGAGATAGGGTCCTGCCATTCAAATGCAAACAATATCTGACTTACGGGGGCTACTCTTATGCAAAAGAATGCATCTTTTAAATCTAGTACAGTAAAGTGGGTAGCTTCAGCAGGTATCAGTCCTAGAAGAGTGTAAGGATTGGGTACAACTGGATGTATGGTCTCAACTGCTTCATTCACTCTTCTTAGATCTTGCACTGGGCGGTAGTCATCTGTTCCAGGCTTTTTCACTGGCAGAAGTGGAGTGTTCCATGGGGATTGACATACTTTTAGTAGGCCATGTTCTAGTAGTCTTTGCAAGTGGCGGTGGATGCCTTCAATTGCAGCTCTTGGGAGAGGGTACTGTTTGACATGTACTGGTGTAGCACTAGGCTTGAGGGTTACAATTACTGGAGCTATATGTTTGGCTAGGCCTGGAGGACTGCCTTCTGCCCCTACTCCAGGTGGGGCATCAATACTTTTCAAAGTTTGTTCAAAATAGGTGTCTTGAACAGCATCATCACTGTAATATCTCCATTCTTCTTCTCGGGGAACTGTAAGCAGCATCATTCCTGCTGGTTTGGCTTGAGAATTTACTGTCATTTGCATTTCTCCTCTTTCAGTGAAGGATATTTGGGCTTGTAGTTTGGCTAACATATCTTGTCCCAGTAGTGGCACTGGACATTCAGGCATATAAAGGAATTGATGAGTTATTTGTTGTCCTCCTAGACTGCATATGCAATTCTGAAGAAAAGGTTTTGTAGCTTTGGCACCAGTTGCTCCTACAATGGTGACTGCTTTTGTAGAAAATGGGGCTATCTTCTTGTCTACTACTGAATGTTCTGCTCCAGTATCAACCATAAAGTTCATAACTTGGTCTCCTATTTGTATTCCGACCATAGGCTCCTGGAGACCTAAAGCAAATTCGGAGCCCGGTCTGTCCTAATCCACGTTATCTTCATCATGGGCTGTCGTAGCCAATGCTTGTATGGCTTCTCCTCTTTCACGCTGGTATTGCTCTCGATTGGCTCCTCCGCGGTTCCGGGGACGGCCTCGTCTTTCTTCTCTCCATTGATGATTAGTTTCGTCATCTTGATGGGCGTCTTCGAGTTTCGGGCATGCATCTCTCCAATGTCCTTCCTCCCTACAGTAGGCGCATTGGTTTACGCCTAGCTGGGGCCGGCCTCCGCCTCGGCCCCGCCCCCGTCCTCTGCTCCGTCGACTAGGGATGCCTCCCCTTTTTTGTTCCACTATGGCCGCAGCCAAAAAATCAGCTTTCTTCTTCATCTTTCGATCACATTCTCTCTGCCTTTCATTATCACGATTCACATACACTTTATGAGCGACTTCTAATAACTGAGTTGCATTCATGCCCGCAAACCCTTCTAATTTCTGTAATTTACGTCTAATGTCTGGTTGAGACTGTTTTACAAAAGCAGAATTCACCATGCATAAACTTCCTGGTGCATCGGGATCATAGGGAGTATACATTCTATATGCTTCAGTTAATCTTTCATAAAACACTGCTGGACTCTCATCTATGCCTTGGGTAACTTCAGTGACTTTAGAAAGATTCATAGCTTTCTGGCCCCCCCTTTTCAGGCCTTGTATAAAGCCTTGTCGAAAACGGGCTAGGGCTCTGGATCCTCTTTCTGTATTTGGATCCCATCGGGGGTCTTCATTTGGGAATTCTCTTTGGGCCGCTTCCCGATTATCTATTCTTTCCGCCCCTGCTTCTGGAGCTACAGGGTTATCCGCTAGCCAATCTATAGCAGCTTTTCTAATTCGTGTCCGCTCCTCTGTAGTAAATAAGATGGACAGAAGCTGGCGGCAATCTGCCCATGTTGGTTGGTGGGTTTCCATAATAGTATTCACTAATTCTGTAAGTTCTTGGGGCTTATTGGTATAGGAGGCATAATGTGTCCTCCAGTTTAACAAATCAGTGGTCGAGAAGGGGACATACACATAATTTAGGGGTCCCGCCACCACCTCATTATCTTCATTTCTTATGGGTATTCCCGGGACTTGCCGTAAAGGCATCATCTTGGCAGTTGATGTCTTTTGGGATCTAAGAGATATCTTTGTAACTGTCCTATCAGGAATTATTTTCTTCTTCTCTACGTGCTTTACTTTAGATTTACTTTTTACTGGCGAACTAACACTGGCAGCCACTTTTACACTGTCAGTATCACTCGGGGAATTTTCAGCTTCTTCCTTCTCTGTTTCTGTATCTGATTCTCCTTTTTCTGTCTCGGTAGAATCATCTTCTTCAATTAAAGGGAGCTCATCTACCTGCTCTTTGGGTAATGACTCAGGGGTTGGGTCCCGTTCCTGCTGTCTCCAGGGCTCTGGGGCAGGACGTGGGGCTACTCTCACTGGGCGCTGAGTTTGGGGCTGTCGGGTAATCATTTCTGGGGAATCAGGATCTACCAGGATGGGTTTCTTCCTGGATTTCTCACCTTTCCCTTTCTTTCTAGGCTGTTCTATTTTCTGACTATAATCTGTCTTTGCTAACATTATTCTGCACTGTTCTTCATAACAGCGCTTCGCCCAAGGGGGCGGATCTTCACAAATACTTAACCAGGAATCTATATAGGGGTACTGATCGGGATGCGCTATTCGCACTCTACGGTGCACTAACTGAATAATTCCTACATTAAAGGTTCCCTCTCGGGGCCAAGTAGGGTCTAGATCGGGCCACTCCCTAGTACACAAAATCTGTAAACGGGCTGCAGTCATTTTAATACCATAGTCTCCGGAATATCCTTCTTTAAAATGTGCGATCATACATTCTAATGGAGTGTTCCTAGTAGACCCCGCCCCTCCCATTTCGATGTGTGCGCGCAACAACAGACAAAAGGGAAAAGGAGGGCGGACCGTGGGTAAGGGGTCCTCACGGTCCTAGAAACATTTAAGGAGAACAAATAACAAGACAAGACAACAGTCGCTTCCCCCTTTTTGCAACCTGAACGCGGTCGCCCGGTCAGGAAATGCGCTACTCAGGGGTCCGCCTTCGCTTGGTCCGTGCTGCCAGACCTCTCATTCACACTTCATTCATACAATCATGCTAGCAACGTATCCCAGAATGCATTTATTTCTATCTATTCTGACTAGTCTTGTTCAAATTCCAAAATACAAGAAGACGGGGGTTTTGCCCTGCGAATACCCATGCGGGGTTACTCGGCCCGTCTTTGAGAGGTGATCAAGTTCTCTTACCAATTTCCAAGTTCCAAGTTCAAATGGCAGCACTGCTCTTTCTTATCTATCTAGACATAACAAATCAAAACTTTACTCACCGGATCCGGTCCTCAAACTTCCCAAGCAGGCGCATGAGTTGGACCTCGGACTCCCCTCACTCGGGTTCGAGGTGTTGGCTCCAGCCGGGTCCGGCACCCGCCGAGGTCCGACCAGCTCCCTCCGATGCAAGGGACCGGCGGTGCCAGGAAGCAGCCCCCGTCGGAAGGGCGCGATCCCAGCAGGACCAAACCTGTAGAGGCGGAAAGTCGTGGTATATTGCCCTATATACACTCTGATTCCACAACTTCCCGGCCAACGCACCAAGAATATGTAGCAGCAGAGCGCAGACAAACCAATGATACCAGGAGTCTGTTCAGAAGGTCCAAATCATTTATTTGTGCACAAGTCTCAAGCAAAGTCAATTTCAAAATGGCTGGGCGATGTTCTCTGGCAATACAACAACTTTTATAGATTTTTACTCCATTCTAGGTATAGAAAAACATTTCATTGGTCCCGGTAACCTCCCGTACCTCCCGTACCTCTTCTATTGGTCCCGGTACTGATATGATTATCCAATTATGTTCTTTGAGTGGGCTCAGCACCTGCTAACCCCCCTTCTAGTCCCAAATACAATGGCCAGTTCACCAACTTGTTACTTTCCTTCTTTCAAGGCCATTGAGCTAGTTTGTACGTGTAGGGAAGCAGGGCTCCGTAATTTCTCTGTCAGCAGTTTTAAACATATTTCTCTGTATTTTTCCATCTATTCTGCTTGTCTAAGCTAAATCAATGCTTTTACTGAGTTCTAATTCTACAGCAGCATATTGGGGGATGTGCAATTCCTATGGGCCTCTCTACAGACTTCATTTACAGGTCAAGCTAGTTAGGCTTGCTTGCTTATGTCAGACACTGTGGATCACAGGCCTTCACCTGCCACACACAAATGAAGATCTATACAATCCCTCTATGGAAGTCTGCTAAATCGCAAGATTCCGTGATGGACCTCGCAAGATGGCAGAAGGGACCGTGTAAGTTGACTTGTGCCACTGTCTCTCCAGATTCAGGATCTGATGAGGGACAGATACCTGCACCTACGTTGTTCAGAATGGCTGGAGAAGCCCCCACCAAAAGCCCTTCCATCTTGTCATTGTCACATGCATGCTTTCATTCACTTTATTCTTTACCCAACGTTTGCATCTAGAATCACCTTGCCACCAATCAGCTAGGGTTAACACTCACATCCTTCATAGGCTACCTTATAGGGCACTGCTCATACCAGCTTCAACAAGTGACTGGTGACAGCCATCTATCAAAACTGCTTTACATTCTGAAGGGATACACAACACTGCTTAGTTTCCTTCTCTTTCCACATACCACAGCCTCTCCCATGATTACCTTTCATGGGACCTATGCAAACCACCCAAACTGGTGGTACATCCTGTCTTTAAAACCAGCCTTACAGGGCTGGCCAAGGTGTTGGTGCCCTAGGCAAACCTTAAGCCTTATGCTTTCCCCCGCCTATCAGAATCTATTTAGCTTTGTATGCCCTTTTCTGTGTTGCTGCCCTAGGCAGCCACCTACTTTTCTTGCTGGTTGGGCCAGCCCTGAATGGCCCTGTGTCCACCTCACATACCTATGCAATCTCCACACTAACCCCACTCTACAGTCATTCATGCCCAAGCACTCTGAAAACCGGGTGTCCCTAAGGTGCTGACCACCTAAAAAATTTGTGTTTCATTCCTTCTCTTGTACATATCTGTCCTACAATGGCAGTGCTTCTCAGCCAGTGTGCTGTAGGAAAATATGTGCCTTGATACTATAGCCCAGTTTCTATAGGACAGTGTGCCGGAGAGCAGTCATCTGCCATCAGTTCCAGCATCTCCCTTTTAGCACATCATATAGAGAGCGGGGGTGTGATGGGATCGATACAGGAGAAGACAGAGAAAACAGGAGCTACTTTGTCCCCTATTATGGCCCTCTCCCCTCTGAAAGCATGGAGTGAAGGTGGTACCGGAGCAGACTCGGCATTCCAAGGGAGACCTACTCTCTCTGTTTAAGCCTCTACCTTCTATGAAATACATGTAGAAAAAGCAACTGGTGTCACAACTGCTAATAAGAGGACGTTAACACTTATCTAGTCCACACCTAGGATAATCTGTGTATTCTGACGCAACAGCTACATTGTGATGTCACATATTGCCTATTAGAAGATGCAATGTGTGAATAGTTGCATGGTGTTGGTAGATTTTTTTTTCTAGTGTCAAAATGAAGGATATTGATCAGGCTTCTGGCTTGTTATTAGGGTCAAATAATTTTGTAGTAACGGCCTAACCATAGAAACATGATGGCAGAAAAAGATCATATGGCCTATCCAGTCTGCCCTTCCATACCAAGTATTATAGTGAGGTAGGTTATGGCCTAGCATGGCCTGCTACTATGAAAGGCCTGTAAGTTAGGCCTGGATCCTAACTCCCATTATAGCTAGAAAAGAACCAAAAATCTGTGAAAAATAAGAAAGCTGTTTTAAAATGCTTAATAAGAAGTTTTCATGAATTCATAAGTCTTCTATTATTCTCTTGTGTGTGAAAGAACAGAAATGTAACAGTATATGCATTCCAGAAGCCGAAGTTAACCTTGCAGTAGAAAAGTAACGAGATTCAGAACTGTACCATTGTTCAAGCAATCCTAAAGGAGGGGGCCGGTTGCTAGGCTCCGGAGGGATTTCTGATTGGATAGGTGCAGGGAATGTACAACCAATGAGAAGTACGCATGTATCGAGTTAGAACCAATAGAAAGTATTCATGCATCAGACTGAAAGAGAGGTATAAAAAGTTATGTCTCTGTATAAACTTTTGCTCAGTTACTTTGAAGCTTTGACTGACTGGGCCTGTGCACATTAAACTGGCTTGGACCCTGTCAATTGACTCCTGGATTTATTCATTGACTGCACTTTGCTACAACATATTCTTGGTGCGTTGGCCGGGAAGTGCGAGTGGTAACAACAATAGAGATCTATATTTGTCCCATTCTTTCTTGAATTTGGATACTGTCCTGGTCTCTACTACCTCCGCTGGTCGACTGTTCCATGCATTTACCACTCTTTCTGTAAAGAAATATTTCTGCATATTACTCCTGAGTCTCTCCTCCTGTGCATTTATGCCTTGGAGATATTTAAATGTCTCTATCATATCTCCTCTCTCCCGCCTTTTCTTCAAAATATACATAGTGAGATCTTTAAGTCTGTCCCCATATGCCTCATGACAACACCCACAGACCATTTGGTAGCCACCCTTTGCACCGACTCCATCCTTTTTATATCCTTTTGAAGATGTGGTCTACAGAATTGCACACAATACTCCAAATGAGGTTTCACCAAAGACTTATACAGAGGCACTATCACCTCCTCCTTCCTGCTGGCCATTCCTCTCCCTATGCGTTCAAGCAAACTTCTGGCTTTTGCCGTCACCTTTTCTACCTGTTTAGCCACTTTAAGATCGTCAGAAACAATCATGCTCTTCTTTCATGGACAGTAGTACTTCACTCCCTATACTGTACTGCCAGGGCTGGACCAAGGGCTTCTGCCAATATAGGCAGAAACCCCAGCCTTACCACCCCCCACTCCAGCTGACACTACCCCTCCCTCCAGCTGCTGCTGATTCTGTCTAGGAAACACTGCCAATGCCTGCCTCCCCTCTCAGCTGTCTAGCTCATTTAGTGGACGGGCCAGCCCTGTATAACGTTTCCTTGGATTTTTGTAGCTCAAATGCATGACCCTGCATTTTTTAGCATGAAATGTCAGCTACCAAAATCTCAACCATTCTTCATGCTTCACTATATCCCTCCTCATGTTATCTACTCCTTCCTAGGTGTCTATTGCAGATTTTGCTATCATCTGGACAGAGGCAAACCTTATCCGACAGCCCTCTCGTAATATCACCTACAAAAAATGTTAAAAAGAATCCCTGCAACATGTCATTGGTAACCTCCTTCTCCTCAGAGTTAGCTCCATTTACCTGTACCATTTGTTGCCTCCCACTCAACAAATTTCTAATCCAGTCAGTCCCTTTAGAGTCCATTCCTACGGTGCTCAATTTATTTATTTGCTGCCTGTGCAGAACAGTGTCAAAAAGCTTACTGAAATCTAAGTACACCACATCTAGGGCTCTCCCTCGGTCCAACTCTCTCTGGTTGCCCAGTCAAAGAAATTAATTAGATTTTTCTGACAAGACTTGCCTTTAGTAAAATCACGCTATATAGGTTCCCTTTTTCCCCAAACTTGAATTCTTGCTCAGTAATAGTACTACAGAGAACAAATTCTGCAGATTTACCCAGTGGAGAAGAGGTGGCCTTAATCCTCCTCCTTGTTGGAAAAAGGCATTGCTTCATTCCTATGAGCAAGTTTTGCAAGCTTCAATCTGGTGTGTGAGGGGATGACCTCACATGGTTGCACAGCAGCATGAAGCCATCAAAAGATAAAATGCACAGGAAGCAAGTGCTGCTCTTCCTCAATTAGTGGCTGGGGCTAGGATTGGGGAGCCATCACACATGATGGTAGACCATAATGAAACTTCATGCTAATGAATACAGTGAACCACAGTGCTAAGGTGGCAATTTTTCTTTTTTAGTGCCATCAAGTCAGTGCTGACTCCTGGTGACCCAGCTATCTCTGGGTTTTCTTGGCAATGTATCACTGGAAGTAGACTGTCAGGCCTTTTTTTCCGAGGCATGGTGGGTAAAGTGACTTGCCCAAGGTCATAAGGAGTGCCAGTGGGGATTAAACCATTGATCTTCTGGGTACTAGGCTACTCCTTCACACAAACATATCCACAATAATGATTATGCAATGATGGGAGGAAGGCCTGCTCCATGTTGCTATTTATGTATTCATCAGCTTTATCTTTTCTCATCCACCCAGTTGGATGATGCTGCCAGACCTCTTCCAGCACCTCTACACAATGCAGGTGCAGGCCTGGCCCCACCACCCGGCCAAGCGAGAACAGAATAGACACTGCACCAGCTGAGGCACCCACAGAGGCCCCTTTGTGCCCCAAACCTCTCCACATTGCCCCTCCCTCAATGTCATCCCAAAAGGAAGAGGATGACATGCGGGAGATGGTTATTGTTTTGGACCAGGTGGAAGTCCCTGGCAGCCACAGCAACATCTCCTCTGATGGATGCAGGTGCAAGTGAATCCCAACAAGGTCTCCCAGTGGAGATGCAGCAGTAGCTGCAGAAGCTCCAGCAGCAGCTACCTGCTATAGAGGAGCAGCTATGACACATTGATGAGTGGGATAGAGGATGCTGCTTGTTCAAGGACAAATGATGAAGATACTTGTCTAGCTGACGTTCATGCTTGAACATGCTGGCATCATCGATATGCCCCTGGTCAAGCCTTGTAGCTGCCACACCTCTTCACCAGTCCTCCTCGTCTCCTTGGGATGGCCTTACTCCCTGTCTTACCCCCCCCCCCCCCCAGGAATATCATTGGTGTTACTTGTTAGGCCATATTGGCCACTTCGACTTTATATTTTTGAGATTTAAACAATATTCCCATCTATAATAGATGTTTATTTAGTTCATCATTTACTGCAGTCGTGTCATTTCATTGTTTTATGGCAATGATTCTAGCTCAATCTTTTGGGCACATCCCAGCTAGTCGGGCATAAGAGATTTGCATGCACTGCTTCTTAGATTTCCATACCAAAGAGACAATGCAGGCAAATCTTTCACGCATATTCAGCGTAGATACCCTGAAAACCCAACTGGCTGGGTGTGTTCTGGGGACTAGGTTGAGATCCGCTGCTCTATGGAGCACACTCCCTCTACCTTATCCCTAGCCAGTCACTCCAAGAGAACCTACATATATAGCATGCTGAAGAAAGTCATCAGCTGCCTTAGAGGACATGCAGTCACCTTAGAGGCCTTTGTGTAAAGCCCGTCATATAAGGCCCAACCACCCGTACAGGTTAGCCATTAGCACCTGCTCATCTCTGGGGTCTATCACATATAAAAAAAGAGGGTGAAGGTCACATGGTGCCTTATGTAGTGAGTGACTCTCCTCCATGACTGAGTCTCCCTATTAGCTTGTCCTAGTGACACATTCCCCTATTATGCAGAGCTACCTCTCCCCATGTGCACAGGAAATGCCCAGTGTCTCCTAAGTGGTGGTGGTGGGGGGTAAGGGGGTAGGCATGTCTGCTGGCAGGTGCCAGTAAATATAGCATAACCTGTAGCTGCATATACAGACATCTATGTACACACTCTCTAGCAACCTGCCTGCTTATGTCCTTCTAAACCTATGCACTCACCTCTTTCTTTTGCCTCTAGTATGGACATATGTGCCACGTGTCATAATCCAGCCACATTCACAATCAAAGAAATACAGAAAAATAGTTATGTATATACAGAGAAAGCACAGGTCAAACACAAGAAGCTGTTATTACACTATGCTTACATGTGACTGGTCCCACGCAACCCCCCTCTCTACCCCCATACCTTTTACAAGCCACTTTCCTACATTCAGTTTCCCAAGTTTCTGTCATGATCGAAGAATTTGTGTGTGGTCTGGTGAGGCTCTGCAACCCTGCACCTGCTCTAAGGATTTTATAGTTCTTGGAATTAAAAAGCTGCCACACAGGAAAAGATATGCAAGCTTGGGGGGCTCTATGGCCCATTCTCAAAGAGTATGGATTTTATTTATTTATTTATCTGTACTTATATCCCACTTTTCACCAGGTCAAAGCAGTTTAACATAAAAAGGGGGGGGGGGGGATGGAGGTCCACCACCAGGGAGGCCAACATTAAGGATCAAGACAGGCTGTGGATGTGGCAGGCAAAGCTCTCTATGGTGGATGTGGCAGGCAAAGCTCTTCCCTGGTGGTCATTCCTGCATTTGCTGTTTGCCCAAGAACTCTGAGCCATAGTTCTCCAGTCAGGTGGGAAATACAACAAAGCAAAACATTTCAGGTAGTTTTCCTACCTTACCCCAGGAATCTGTGGCCTGGGCCATTGGGATTCAAACAACAGTGTTCCAACACTACAAACTGCACATGGCTCAGAGCTTTTAGATTATAGTGTGTACCGGCCCAAGCCCTGCTGGTCTGCCCCCAACCCTTTCTATATGCCTTTGAGGAGTCCATAGACCAGAGGTACTCAAATCCAGTTCTGGAGGGGTGCAAACCAGTCAGGTTTTTGGGATATCCCTAATGAATATGCATGAGATATATTTGCATGCACTGCCTCCATTGTATTTGAATCTATCTCATGCATATTCATTAGGGATATCCCGAAAACCTGACTGGTTTGCGGCCCTCCAGGACTGGATTTGAGTACCTCTGCCATAGACCATAGCTACATTTTGCCTCAAAAGGATCCTTATTTAGAGGAAAGATTCCATCTGTTAGGAAGATTGGGTTAGCATTGGTCAGAACCTGTTCTCACAGACATCCATACTAACGCTGCCTCCACTCCTGGACTATCTCAGTTATTTGGCTACCTGAGCTATGTGTGTGCAGGCAACTGTGCATGACATGTAGATGACATTTGAGTTGCCAAAGAAAAAGACCTTTTCCCCTAGCCTAGAGAACCTGTATAGCAGCACACAGAAGCCATCAGTATGGAGAATCTGGTATGCATTCAGTTACATCACTTGGCTGTGCTGGAGGGCAACAGCGCAACCACAAGGAAAGCTGAGGGGTTTAAATTTGAAGTACACTCACTCCTGCTCCTGCTGTTGACCACTGATGTGGCACATTATGATTTCCTTCTTTCCCAAAAAGGAAGTTAAGGGATAGTTAAAGTTATTAAGTAAATGTGGTTACAAACCCCTTTAGGTTTAATAAGAGATTTATTTATTTATTTATTTATTTATGTACTTTTTATTTATTTTAAAGATTGAAAAGTTTTTAAAAGTTATGTTTTTAATTTTTTTATTAATAATTTTTTATTACTTTTGTTATCCTTACATGGTTTAATGAGCACTTTACATGTGTAGATAAGTACATATTGTTAGCCAAAATTCTTTTTATGATAAATGTTTTTATACACGTTATGGTATTTATGTTTTTATGCATTTTTTATATATGTTATGATATTTATGTTTGTATGTATGCAGCACGCCTGAATCCCCTGATGAAGTGGAAACGAAACATGGCCTATGTCGGGCTATCAGGCTGTTGAATAATATACTAATTAATAAAAGTATCCTTCCAACTCTAGACCACGTAGTACAGACTGGGTATCCTTTAAGCAACATGGTGTAGTGCTCCTTTGGTGGACCTTTTCACACAACTATCATGTAGACAGAGTAAGCTAATGAAATCAGAGGGGAACATTGGCACCTGGCCCTTCAGAACCACTACCATTCCAAATGAGGGAATGGAGGCAAACGGTTGCCTACAATTGGCTAGTTTTATGCGCAGGCACATATGCTACACAAATTATTTGCTAATTTTCTAATTAGTGCACCTGACAAAATAAGCACGCATCTGTTAAGTACACATATTTTACCTCAAAGTACACACACACTTATAAAATCAGTGTGCCCACTTACACACAAAACAGCCCCTGCCTGTATCACAGTGGATCAGAAAGGCCATAGTCACTGCAAATGCAATTTTAGTCCTGGGGAACTCCGTCTTTTGGTGAAGGCGATCAAGGCTATGATATCCTCTATGGGGCGGCTGGCACTATGGTCAATGCTGACCAGAAGTCATCCTGGTGACACAGTATCTGCCACAAGCTGAATGCAGTTTACTACAAGAACAGGATGTGGAAGACAAGGAAAAAATGGAGGGACCTGCGTGGAATTCACAGAAGCAGCTGGACAAATAATTCCGTCAAGGCTACAAAACATGCAAAGACAAGAAGTACTTTTCACATATGACCCTGCCACTATTGCTAGTGTGAGCCAACATGACACCTCCAGGAGACATGGTGAGTATGGATCTGGGTTGCATCCTCCTATGCGCTTATACGGATATGGATAAAGTAGCCTGGTGATTAGAGAAGTGGTCTGTGACCAAAGCAACAACAGTTCAAATCCCACAAGCACTCCTTGCAGCCTAGGGCAAGTCACTTAATACTCCATCGCCTAAGAACATAAGAAATTCCATACTGGGTCAGACAAAGGTCCATCAAGTCCAGTATCCTTATTTCCAAAAGTGGCCAGTCCAGATCACAAGTACCTGGCAGGTTCCCAAAAAAGCACAGAGGTGCCACAATGCTTGACCCGGGGCAAGCAGTGGATTTCCCAGGTTCTCTTTAATAATAGTTTATGGACCTTTCCTCCAGGAACTTGTCCAAATCTTTTTTAAACCCAGCTACACTAACAGCCTTCACTATATCCTTCAGTAATGAATTCCAGAGTTTGATTATCCGTTGTGTGAAAAAATATTTTAATTATTAGTTTCATTGCATGTCCCCTAGACTTTTTTTTGATGGCATAAACAATCAATCTCTGTTTCCCATTCTACTCCATTCATTAATTTATAGACCTCTATTACATCTCCCCTCAGCCGTCTCTTTTCCAAATTGAAAAGCCCTAACCTTTAAGCTAACCTAACCTGTGTTTAGAAAAACAGTGGGCAAAACTGAAAGGGGATATTTTAAAGGCAACCAACCTTTTTGTTAAAATGGTAAATAAAGGTAAAAGGAAAAGGAGACTGCTATGGTTTTCAAAAGAAGTAGCTGAAAAAGTGAAGAAAAAGAGGGAGGCCTTCATGAAATACAAGAGATCACAGAGAGGAAGACAGGCATCTGTATTTGGAAAAACTTAGAGAAGCTAGCAAAGTAGTCAGGAAAGCAAAGATTCAAAAGGAGAAGGAAATAGCCAATGCAATAAAATGGGGGGATAAGACATTTTTCAGATATATTAGTGAGAAGAGGAAGGGCAAAAGTGGTATTGTCAGACTCAAGGGTGCAGGGGAGGAATATGTAGAAGCTGATAAGGATAAAGCGGAATTGCTTAACAAATATTTCTGTTCTGTGTTCACAGATGAAGAACTAGGAGCAGGACCTCAGAAAACACCTACAAACAGGAACAGAAGTGAGGGACATCTTGAACAATTTTCAGAAGACTGTGTTCGTGAGACACTAGCTCAACTTAAAGTAGACAAAGTGATGTGACCGGATGGGATACACCCTAGAATACTGAGGGAACTTGGGGACGTTCTAGCAGCTCCACTGACTGACCTTTTCAATGCCTCGTTGGAGTCGGGAGTGGTGCCAAAGGCCTGGAGAGAGGCTCATGTGGTGCCTTTACACAAAAGCGGAAGTAAGGATGTGGTTGAAAACTACAGGCCGGTTAGTTTAACTTCGGTGGTGAGTAAATTATTGGAAACGCTGCTGAAAGAGAAAATAGAGAGGTTTCTGGAGTCCAGCGGATTACAGGATCCGAGGCAGCATGGATTCACCAGAGGCAGGTCTTGTCAGACAAATCTGATTGATTTCTTTGACTGGGTGACCAGGGAGTTGGACCGAGGGAGAGCCCTAGATGTGGTGTATTTAGATTTCAGTAAAGCCTTTGACACTGTTCCTCACAGGCGACTTATAAACAAACTGAGCACCCTAGGGATGGACCCTAAAGTTACTGCTTGGGTTAGAAATTGGTTGGGTGGGAGGTGACAAAGAGTACAAGTAAATGGAGCTCACTCTGAGGAGAAGGATGTTACCAGTGGTGTGCCCCAGGGATCTGTCCTTGGTCCGATTCTTTTTAACATCTTTGTTAGTGATATAGCGGAAGGGCTGTCGGGTAAGGTTTGTCTCTTTGCGGATGATACCAAAATCTGCAATAGAGTAGACACCCAGGAAGGTGTAGATAACATGAGGAGGGATCTAGCTAAGCTTGAAGAATGGTCTAGAATCTGATAGCTGGGATTTAATGTTAAAAAATGTAAGGTCATGCATTTTGGCTGCAGCAATCCAAGGGAGCAATATAGTATAGGGGGTGAAGTACTTTTGTCCACTAAAGAAGAGCGGGACCTAGGCGTGGTTGTGTCTGATGATCTTAAAGTAGCTAAACAGGTAGAAAAGGCGACGGTAAAAGCTAGAAGGATGCTTGGGTGCATACAGAGAGGAGTGGCTAGCAGAAAAAAGGAGGTGATAATGCCTCTGTATAAGTCTTTGGTGCGACCTCATTTGGAGTATAGTGTGCAATTCCGGAGACCACACCTTCAAAAGGATGTGAACAGGATGGAGTCGGTGCAGAGGGTGGCTACTAAAATGATTAGTGGTCTTCATTATAAAGCATATGAGGACAGACTGAAGGATCTTAACATGTACACCTTAGAGAAAAGGCGGGATAGAGGTGATATGATTGAGATGTTTAAATACCTCCGTGGCATAAATGTTCAGGAAGAGAGCCTCTTTCAATTGAAAACAAATTTTGCTACGAGGGGACATGGGATGAGGGTGAAGGGAGATAGATTCAGGAGTGATATGTGGAAATATTTCTTTACGGAAAGAGTGGTGGATCCGTGGAATAGTCTCCCAGAGGAGGTGGTAGAGATGAGGACAGTAACTGAATTCAAAAAAACATTGGACAAACACAGAGGATCTTTAAAGGTAAAAAGGGGACTGTTTTAGTTGTTGATATGGAAGAACAGACTAGATAGGCCATGTGGTCTTTTTCTGTCATCATATTTCTATGTTTCTATGTTTCTAAGCCTTTCCTCATAAGGGTATCCTTCCATCTTCTTTATTGTTTTGATGGCTCTTCTCTGTACTTTTTTAAAATTCCGTTATATCCTTTTTAAGATACGGCAACCAGAATTGCACACAATATTCAAGGTGCGCTCGCACCATGGAATGATACAGAGGCATTATAATATCTTTGGTTTTATACTCCATTCCTTTCCTTATGATTCCTAGCATTCTATTTGCTCTCTTGGCCGCTGCTGCACACTGGGTGAAGGGTTTTGAACATGTTATCCACGATGACACCTTAATCTTTTTCCTGGGAGATGGTTCCTAATGTGGAACCTTGCATCATTTAACCGTAGTTTGGGTTGTTCTTTCCTATGTGCATAACTTTCCACTTGTCCACATTAAATTTCATCTGCTATTTGGACGTCCAGACTTCCAATTTATCAAAGTCCTTTGCATTTTTTCACAATTCTCTTGTGTTTTAACAACATTCAATAATTTTGTGTCATCTGCAAATTTGGTCACCTCACTTGTTATTCCCATTTCCAGGTCATTTATGACTAAGTTAAAAAGCAGCGGGCCCAACACAGTTTCTTGCGTACTCCACTTCTCACCTTTCTCCATCGAGAAAATTGGCCATTTAGCTCTACGCTCTGCTTTCTATCTTTTAACCAGTACCTTATTCATAATAGTACACTGCCTCCAATCCCGTGACTTTTTAATTTGGCCAAGAGTCTTTCATGAGGGACCTTGTCAAAGGCTTTCTGAAAATCCAGATTCATTATATCAACCGTCTCACCTTTGTCTACTTGTTTATTTGCACTTTCAAAAAATATAAGTTTAGTGAGACAAGACTTTCCTTGACTAAATCCATGTTGTCTTTCTCCCATTAAACCATGACTATCTACATGTTTAGTAATTTTGTTCTTTATAATGGTTTCTACCATTTTGCCTGGTACTAACATCAGGCTCACCAGCCTGTAGTTTCCCGGATCACCCCTGGAACCCTTTTTAAAAATTGGCATTACATTTGCGATTCTCCAATCTTCAGGTACTATAGATGATTTTAATGATAGTTCACAGATTACTATTAGTAGGTCTGCAATCTCATCTTTCAGTTCTTTCAAAACCTCAGATGTATACCATCCGGTTCTGGTGATTTACTACTCTTCAGTTTATCAAATAGTTGTAATACATCTTCACGGTTTATCAATATTTCTTTCAATTCTTCTGATATATCACCTTTAAATACCATTTCAGGCATGAGTAACTTCCCTACATCTTCTTCAGTAAAGATCGAAGCAAAGAATTCATTCAGTCTCTCCGCTATGGCCTTGTCCCCCCTTAGCGCCCCTCTACCCCACTATCATCCAATGGTCCAACTGATTCTTTGTTACGAATGTACTTGAAAAAGATTTTATGATGTGTTTTCTGCTTCCACGGCAAGCTATTTTTCAAATTCTCTCTTTTCTATCTAACTTGCCAGTGCTTATGTTATTTCCGATTTTTGTCATTTGGCTCCTTTTTCTATTTCCTGAAAGATGCTTTTTTGGCTACAACAGCCTCTCTGACCTCACCCTGTGGTACAAACATAGATTGTAAACCCTTTGGGGACAGTGAAATATCAACTATATCTGATTGTAACTTGCCTTGAACTGCTCCTGGAAATGCATGAGCTAAATACATCTAAATGAATAAATCTTGTCTCATCACATCCTTGGCATGCATGTGAATTTGTTTGGATGATATTAACTCTGACATAAGTCCCCAGCCTTCCTTTGGTGCTAGGTATCAAACACATCAGCATAGAACACATACTCATTAGTCCCCCTCCCCCCCCCAGCATATTGTACCTATTGAAGTTATTGCTATTGCTAACCATGTTGAATGACAATGGTTACTAAGGAGGTCATTCCAGAATGCAGGTTGCGGGTCCGATTTCCCCTCCGGCTCTCCCTGTATGTCCTGTGCATCAGGACGGTGAGAGCTGATGGGGGGGAGGGGTGGGGGGTAGGAATGGGGTAGAGTAGGGGCGGGAATGGGTCAGAGTGGGGGGTGGGCCAGCCCAGCAGCATAAACAAAGCCGATTCAGGTCACAGTCCTGTACATCCTGCTGGGCCTGTGGGGATGTGCTGCATATACTACCTCAAAGGTGGTATAAGCAGTACTTTGTGGACAATTGGGCCCGGGTGCATGGGGGTCCCTGCCACCTGATACAGACCATGGCGAGGCCAGCTGTGGGTCAAGTGGCGGGGATATTTGGGGCCGGAGCCGTGGATGTTGGAAGCACCTGCAGGAAGGATGTCCCCGCAGGAAGAAGGAGCGCGCTGTACCGTCCATGGGCCTGATTCTGGCAACCACAGTAATGTTTTGTTTCCACGGACCAGAACTGGGTTCTAAGATCCCTGTCCTCATTGGACGTCTGGATGGCATGGACGTCCCCCTCCTGGAATCGGGCTCCATGACAGTATTAAAATTGTTAAAGATGAAATAGAAAAACAAGCATGGCTTATTCCTAACCCATCCTAGAGCTGATATATATAATGTTATTGATGAAAGAGGTACTTATTTTGAAGCTGTTTCTGGTGTCTATGATCCCAAGATCCAAGGATAGTTGCAAGAAACTGAAGTGTAAACCCGCACAAGGAAGGGGCATACAAGAGCAAAATCAAACACCGCTATGGAGCTATGTATGGATGCCCCATACGTGCTATTCCCTTCTCTCCATTCTCACTATATCCTTGCCAGTAGGGAGCACTACTTGTGTATGGGGTGACAGTCCAAAAGTCATGGTGTTTACAATGGGATATGGCACAATGCAACATGAACACTGTTACCTGCAGGCCACAGGCACAGGACTGACAGCTTCCAGAGCAGTTTCCAGTCCACATAATTTCAAACTGAGGTCTCTCATTATATGGCCTCTGATGCATTCCATCCTGAAGAAGCTGCTGGAGGAACTGCACAAGGGATCACATCAGGAGATGAGGAAGTTGGTCCCTCTAATGCTCAGCAAGTGTGAATACACCAGAAACCAGAGCACCACAGGCAGTGGAGACCATCTCAGGAATTTTCACAGGAACCAGAAGATGGTCATGATGGGCTGAACCCAGAAGCTCATGAGGAAAGCACCCTTGACCCAGAGGCTAGTTAGAAAGTCAGGAAGGACCAAAGAGATGCTGAAGAGGATGGCAGAGACCTAGAAGCAGATGAAGAGGAAAAGCTAGAATTGAATGCTGGTCAGGGTGAGCCCCAGGATATGGATGAGATGGCAGGTGATGAAAGCAGGTATCCAGGGGTGGAAGAGACCAATAACAGCAGCCAGGATGTCACTATGCCTGCAGGGAAAGGGGATTCATTAATGGAGTTAGCCAATGAAATGAGTCAACAGCAAGATGACCTGAGGAAGGAGGTTGCATGGATCTGATTAACAGCTTGACCTTGTTACTAGGCCAGATAGTGGTGTATCTCCCTCCACCTGGCACTCCATCCTCCACCAACTCTCCCCATGAGCAATTACCTAGCATTTTTAGTCTGCCTCACTGCACCCCTGTGTCTAACTAGCCTACTGGCACACAACCATGCATGGTGTTCCCAGGCTTCTGTGGAGGGGGGGGGGAGGAGCTGGCAAGGCTCAAAGATGAAGCAAGGTGGGCAGGGGACCTCTGCCTTTGAGTCCATTCCTCACAGGAGTAGCTAGTTCCAACCCCCACCCTCAAGCAAGGTCATAGAAGGGAAAATAAATAGGTTATGAGCCACATAATTGAGCACGTCAACACATGCACTATGTGATTTTGGACATAATAAACACATTTACTTATAGCCAAGAAATGTGTATGTACAAGTTCATTCCTAGTTGCCACTGTGCACTGGTGGGCTTGTGGGGGAGTCAGTTTCTGGGGTGCTGTTGCATTACCCTTCTCTATATTCGGTGGAGATTCCTCTGGTTCTAGCATCCTATGGATGAGTACAAAGTTGTGCAGCATGCAGCAAACAGGAAATAACATATCACATGATTTAACTGGGACGGGGAGCTATTCACCTCTGACCTGTCCAGGCACCTGAATCTACTTTTCAGAATTCCAGAAGTCTTCTCTATTACAGTTCTGGTTTGCCCTCTGTGCACTATCCATAATTCTGTTCAGCTTCTCCCTCAGTGTGGGCTAGGGGGCTCATCAACCATGTCTCGACGGAATAACCTCTGTCACCTGTACTGGTAAGGACATCGGAGGTGTGAGTGAGCACATAATTAGATATAGGGCTGTATGCCAATGCAAGATGGACTCTGACTCTTCCAGAGTTGCTTTTTGCACATTCTGAGAGTTGGATGTGGAGTGTGAGTTGATTTGAGTGGAGAGTGTATCCAGCAGCAAACTGGCCACGGTGGAAGCGCTCATGTGTACCAGATTGTGACAGAGTCTAAGCATCAGGACACAATCTAGTGCAGCATGTACTGATGGGGTGTGAGGCATTGCAGACTACCTGCATATTAAGGACTTGCAGTTGTGATTTGTTGTGTCTTTTTCCTTCAGGTGGCCTGCAGCAATGTGTGCAGTCTATTGCCCCAAGCACAGAAAGAAAGTACACCAGCTCATAGGATTCTGTCGTCATCTCATATTGCTGCTACTCAGTCTCAAGGGAGACAATATATATATTGAATGGTTTTCTATAGAAAGACTTCTAGAAACTGAGTTCTTCAGCGAGAGGTACCTGCTGTGGCCCCAAGGAGTACTTGGAATGACCCTGTAGAGAGAAATGCCATGGTTTTGGTCATCTTCAGGCAGCATCATACCAAGACCTGTGAGAAGTGCAGCTGCACAGGGCACAAATATGAAGGGGCGCAAAAATGAAATTACAGAAAAATTCTAAACAGAAGCCTGACAAAACTCATCGGGCCTGAGTCCCAGACATCCCGGCCCTTTGTGCGCCCGGTTGGAACCGGATGCACAGAGTTAGATGGGATTCGGATCCTGTGAGGCACGTCTAGCCCCGTGGGATCAGAATCACATTCAGGCCTGTACGTGCAGGCCGGGACTCCTATTCCAGTCAGCCTGCACGTACAGGCCTTGCCTGGCTAACTCATTCAAGGCTCCTGAATGGAGCCATGGCAGCATGGCTGCATTCAGGAGCTGCGATCCCTGGCTGCTGGAAAAAAAGCTTCATTCCCTGCAGCCCGACCCCCGATCTGGCCTCCCAAGGTCAGGGTCGGGCTGCAAGGAATCCCCTATACCCCCTCCTACCTCCTCCAATGGCCAGGCCCACCGTCCCCGTACAGGCAGCCAGCCCCGGATGTAGAGGGCCAACATTGGAATCGGCCCTGTACATCCGGGGCCACAGACTGCCCACTGCTTGCCTTAACTCCACCCCGCATAGCCCCTTTCCCACCCCTCATCTAACCTTCCCATACAACGTGTGGGGAAGTTAGTCGGGGTCGGCAGAGGGGCCAACAGGACGTCCATTCCCGCTATTCGTGCCTCAGAATGATCCCTATGGTGTTTTTACATTGCCAAATTAGCTACTAGGCCTATGTGAAGTTGGAAATACTAATTGACTGAAATACTAATGGACTAAAATACTAAACACACATCTGATAGTCTGATATGTCATAATGAGGGAGGGGGGCACCAAGCTCACGAGTTGCCCAGGGCGTAATTGTAGCTTGGTACAGCACTGCCTTCAGGTGCACTGGCAGGGCTCTGCCCCTCCATGCAGTGGGCTCTAGATCAGTCTCAAGCTGGTTGCACATGTGCACTATTGTCACCTTGTCAAATCTCAACCTCCGCATGCATTTCTCCTCTGTGAAGTCCAGGAACTGTGTCCTGGGCCAGTATACCCTTGGCATTGGGTATCCTCCTCTGTTGTCTTTTACACCTGTGAATCAGGAGCCACAGGAACCACCATTGTCTTGTACTCATGATTGTCACATCCGCCAGCCCCTACCATCCATCACCATCAGTTTTGTCACAGAAACATGCACACAGTGACACAAAGCTGCACACAGGCACAAGCTCTAGCACAGAGACACACCCACACCTACACCACAGTGGCACAAACATACTCTGGAAGGGAGAGAGACACAGAGAGAAGCTGATGTACGCGAGAAGAAGGCCAGAGATGGGGGAAGGGATTTAGAGGGCTGGAGGATTTGAAGAAGGAGAGAGTGCTAGAGGAAGGTTGAGGATAGCAGGGAGGGTAGGAACGAGACAGCAGAGGGTTAAAGTTGAATGTGGGGTGAAGGATGTTTGTAAGTTGATAGTTGTGGTGGCAGGGGAACAAAGCCTGGTCCTAAGTCTAGACACTAAAAAATCCTTTAAGGTTACATAAGCTGACCACTGTCGCTGCTTCTGTTTGTCCTGACATTTGAACCCCTCGCAATCAAACTTAGAGCCTTGCTGGGATATGAGGGAATAATTATAGGCTGAGTGGCATTGAAGCTCTGCATATTTGCTGATGTTTTATTAGTTTTTGGAGACCCTACACACAAACTCCCTTGTTTTGACCATTATAGATAGTTTTGGATATTTTGCAGGGCTAAATGTGAATTATGATAAATCCGGGGCCCTGGCCATGGGCAGCGGTGGGATGATGGGAGTGGGCCTTCACATATTCGGCTAGAGAAAGAGAAAATTAAATATCTAGGAGTCTGGGTTCACATAGGAGAGGCTGTGTGAGGAGTGATAAAGCAACGGCGAGGCTTAATCTCATTGCTTTTCGGCAGCAGCTCTTTTTAATATGCTTATAATGTCCAAGTTGCTTTATTACCTACAAACATTGCCTTGCTGGCTGACTCAGAAAACTGAACATGTGTTAAAGGCTGTAGTTCAAAAATTCCTATGGCAGGGAAAGAATCAGCAGTTAAATTGGGCTAAATTCATTTTTGCTAAAGATAAAGGGGGGATAGGCATATCTGATTTTCGCACATGTAATATGACCTTGGGCAAGTCACTTAACCCTCCATTGCCTCAGAAGAAAGGCCTGGCAATCTACTTCTGGTCACACCTTGCCAAGAAAGCCCAGGAGCTGCTGGGTTGCCAGGAGTCAGCATTGACTCGAAGGCACACATTGCATTTGCAATATGCCTTACCAATAGCGTTATTTATGGGACCAGAGAAAAGGAGAACTTTATAGCTTAGTGGAGGGTCTTGTGTCCCCATATAGCCCCTTTGTTTTTAGTTTCTCTGTCCATGCAGAATTTAGATGAAAAAACAAAAGGGCCAAGGATAAAATTGATGAGAGCGGTGACAGCCGCTTGCCATTGGTTTAGGAGGTTGAATGGGCGTAATGTTAAATTATCTGGCTTATCACCCTATGGGGTAATAGAGATTTTATACAGGATCTAGAAGGGGGAGTTTTGCAGATTGGAGGCAAAAAGGAGTGAGAATGATCAAAGATCTTTTTTTCCCGATGACGCCACTATGTGCACCTTTTGAGCAACTTATAATAAATTATGATTTAGAATAATGACAATTTTTTGCCTGTCCTCAGGCCTGTCATTATGTGAATTCCTGGGCTGGGATGCAAAAGCCTGGGAAGCAGAGTGGGATATAAAGGAGACCATGTAGCCAATACAAAAGCAAGGTGATTCATTCACCCATTGGAATCTGTGAGGCCCGACAGACCTGACCAAGCCAATGGTGTTCTGGACTCTAACCCAGTACTAGGGAAGAATATTAGGGAAAAAAGTCGCCCAATGGGAGGTGTTATCTTTAGCGAGTAAACAAGAACGTTATGATCTTGATTTTAGGGAAATGCAGTTCAATATTATTCACCACTGCTACACTGACAGAGAAAACTAGAAGGTGGGTATAGCAGGCTTGGTGCAATGTGACATATGTCAAAGTGAAGTAAGAAATCACATGCTGAGTTTTCGTCAACGTCAGGGTTGCAGGGGTGTTGGTCTGATGTCTGAAAACTGATGGAAGGATGTGTAGATGTAGGAGTACTAGCAGAGGTATGGGGAGGGGGGTGAGGTTGCTTCTTTCTGGGACAAAAGTCCAACATATCAAAAATAAGGGGAAAAGATGATTCATGAACACGGGCCTCTTGGTGGCAATAAATGCTTTTTGGCCAATTAGATTGAAGTTCTCCCATCTATGGTAGGACAGCGGATGGGGAGAATGAATAAGAATGAGATGGAGCAATAGTGGGTCCTGTGTGTGCACAAGTAGGTGCCTGAGACTTATGTTGCTGCTCCGCGGTTCTTTTATCAAAAGCTAAGTAAGGGACAACAGCAGCAACTTTGAGGTCACGGTTATGAAACAAGATGGAGATTGGAGGATTAGAAGGAGGGTGGCTGAAGAAGGTGGGGCAGAGCGGGATATGTAATATATGTATCCAGTGCATTTTTGCTATTTGCATTAATATACAAGGGCCATAGGTCAATTTTAGCAAGCAATGAAAAAGGTGCCGGTACTTTGTTCCACCATGTACCCCTCAAAAAAGTCTTGTATATATCTATCAAGATCATGATGTTCATGGTTAGTCCTATTGCTAAACTGTTACTGTTTGGAAGTATTTGAATTATACTGCCGATTGATCTATATAAGTGATGTGCCAAACTACTTTGTCCATACATTGTTTGTGAAAGGATATACTGAAATAAATGTACTTAAAATAAAATGTTGGGTGTAATGGGGTGACAGAATTTAAGACTGACCATACAATGAAATTCTAAACAGCAGCCGCAAGGCCCAACAACCACATTCCAGGTCCAAAAAGACAAGTTTCTCCCATTCTAGGTGCATATAGCAGGCAAACATGTGGGCACTGACTTTTGATGATATGTGCGTGCATGATGCTTAACAGAATACAGCATATATTCATACTTTTCAGGCCCACCCAACACACGCAAATTCTCTGCTCTGAACACATCCCCTTTTGTGTGCGCCTACTTTTGGACATCATCGCCCAAACATATGTGCATTTTGACAATTTATAAAATTGTATTTAGGATGTTGTATCCCATTTTCCGGGCATACTTGCCTGAACTGCATGTCAATGGCATGTCTATTTTATAAAAGTCAGCCTTTGTGGGCAATTTTCAAATTGTTAGTCAGTGTGCAGTTTCACTTTTTAAAATTAGATTCACCTGCAAAGTATGCTTGTACTTTTCCAGTACAAATTGCAGTGGGTAGAGAGAGCCCAGAGACACTTCAATCCTGCTCTTTCTTTGGGTAAAATTTCTATGAAAATAATGCACTTTGATTTATTGTCAGTAGAGGTGTGATTTTGCTTGAAATGAAAGACGGGATCTCGGGAAAACAGCACACAACATCGTCATCATTTCCTGGTTCCCGTCAACAATGTGCGCTCTTTTGGAAGACCACTATTGAGCAATAGCATGTGCTCTTTCATGAGCGCATGCCCTATTACGCAAGAGCACCGTTGATGAAAACTGATATGAGATGAAAAACACTCAAAAATTGGAAATGAAACAAAAGCTTTTAGCCTGCACACCCCTAATTACCAGATCTATGTGTATTTTTCAATTCCACCCAAAACATGTTCCTGAGACGACTTCTCCCCATTCTGGCTACAAGTGCACAAGCTACAGAATGCCACACCTACTTTTAGCTGGGCCGAGTGAAAGCGGTTTTCAGACAGTCCGTTTCATGGCTAAGTCGCTATTCGCTTAAGTAACTGGCTATTACAAATTCTTCCCTTTTAAAAGGAGAAGGCCTTTTAACATGGCTCTTAGAGCTAACAAACAAGAAGTGCTTCTGGCAGAGAGCTACATGAAAATGCTGTTGCAAGCTGATGGGTACGGTCCTGCCTCTGAGAAGCTGATTGAAATGTGAGAAAAACCAAGGAGAAAAGCTGACTGGGATTTCCTTATGGTGTGTGCTCGAGCTGGCTCTAGACACATTCTAAAGTAGTAGTAGGGCCCCACATCAGGTGGGGAAGGCTTGTTGCTTGAGCAAGTAAGCAGTGGTGGATTCATACTTGTTCTCCCAGCTGCCCTTAGATATGTGAGCAGCTGGCTCTTCTCCCTTGCACGAGATATTGCAGCACCGCAGCTGCTGATATGAAACAAGTGACTCACACAGCAAGGTAACTGTTCATAGGAATTTTCCTACTCTACCTACAGTATAAATCCATCTGTAAAAGCAAAAGCAGGACTCCAGAGCGCCAGTTTCAGCAGCTGCGAGGTGAGACGACATCTTGAAGGCAAAGAGAGTTTGAGGGCAGAAGCAAATGTCAGAAGAGTGTCCTTTCTCCTGAAGAAAGCCCCCAACTGTGAGGGCAGGAGTAACCCTTTGATGGGCCCTAGGCAAGCAAGCACTTTGGGTTCCCAGTTGTTATCTAAATACATTTTAATACTCCCTCAAACGGTCCCCCTTGCAGGTGTGACTGCAGGGGAAAACTGGCAGAGGAAGAAGTAGCAAGTAGGAAGTGCTGCACACCAACTTCTGATGTCTGCAGGGCTGGTCCACCTACTAGGCAAACTAGTTGGTTGCCTAGGGCTTCAGCTTCTTGGGGGGGGGACATAAGGCTTAAGGTTTGCCTAGGATGCTAACTTGAACCAACTCTGGGGCCGGCCGTGGGAGAAAATGCCCAGGCGCTGTGGAGATTAGACAGACCTCTGCATGGAGGGATGACTGCGGCCCCCCTCCCCATCCTTCTTTCTGATAATGCTTGACTTACCAGTGCAAAAATCTATCTTGGAAGCCATTGAATTAGCAGATAACCTTTGAACCCTGTGCTTGAATCCTGTCTTCCTGACCATTCCATGAAATTAAAATGACTTGGACACACATGGGTGCTGACTATATGTATAGACTAATAACCACAGGCGGCTATACGTTTAACGGCAACATTTGGCTGCTTCTTTGAATAGCTGAGCAATTGAATTTAGGATGGCTTTTTTTCTGTCCTAAATCACTTAACTATGCAGATAGCTGCCAAATATTGCCGCTAGACTATGGGGTCATTTTTAAAGTCTTGATTGTGATTTTGACATCTGAGGAGTACACATGCATATCTAAATCATGGAGATGGCTCTATAGTTATTTCACAAATGGCTTTTAAAGCTGTCACTCAGGGCTAATTTAAGAGGTGACTCAGTGTGCGCCCCAGTAGGGGCCCAGGAAGCCTGCCTCACTGGCTCGCTCTCTGCCTCCAGAGCCACAGCTGTTTTAAATGTTTAAACATCTGCCTTTGCTCCTGCAGCTGTGCTCTACTCAAGCCGCCGGCACCATGGTGTGAGTAGAGCACAGCTGCGGGAGCAAAATTAAATGCTTCTGCGGCTGTGTGGAGCATCGATACAGTCACAAGAGCAAAAACAAATGCTCCTATGGCTGTGTTACGGAAGGGAGGGGGAAGGAGTGGCAGATACTGGGGCTGTGGGGGGGGGGGCAGAATTGGGCTCAGGGGCTGAAATGGGCTAATACTGAACATGTAGATAGTTATGGTTTAATGGGAGAAAGCCAACATGGATTTAGCCAAGGAAAGTCTTGTCTTACTAATCTGTTATATTTTTTTTGAAGGTGTGAATAAAGAAGTAGATAAAAGTGAGCTGGTTGACACACTATATCTGGATTTTCAGAAAGCCTTTGACAAGGTTCCTCATGAGAGACTCTTGGTGAAACTAAAAAGTCATAGGATTGGAGTCAGTGTAGTACTGTGGATCAGGAACTGGTTAAAAGACAGAAAGCAGAGAGTAGGGCTAAATGACCAGGAAATGGGAATAAAGATAGAGGTGATCAAATTTGTAAATGACACAAAATTATTGAAAGTTGTTAAAACACAAGAGGATTGTGAAAGAGAACCTTGATAAATTGGAAGACTGGATGTCCAAATGGCAGATGAAATTTAATGTGGACAAGTGGAGGAGTGGCCTAGTGGTTGGGGCAAGGTACTTCAGGCCAGAAGGTCAGGGGTTCAAATCCCACTAGAGGACAGCAACCTTGGGCCAGAAGGACTGGGGTTTCTAGTCCCACAGGTGCTCCTTGTGGTCTTGGGCAAGCCACTTAACCCTCCATAGCCCATGTTCCCTGTAAAATAGTTATCTCCAAGTTACAATGCCCTGTTCAATGTAAACTGCACTGATGCAGAATAGCGCAGTATATAAGAGAATAAAAATAAAATAAGTGCAAAATTATGCACCTAGGAAAGAACAATCCAAATTTTGGTTACATGATGCAAGGTACCACCTTAGAAACCACCACCAAGGAAAAAGATTTAGGTGTTATCATGGATAATACGTTGAAACTCTCCATCCGGTATGCAGTGGCGGCCAAGAAAGCAAATAGAACTCTAAGAATCACAAGGAAAGGAATGGAAAATAAAACCAAGGATATTATAAAGCATCTGTATTGTTCCATGGTGTGACCGCACCTTGAATATTGTGTGCAGTTCTGGTCGCCATATCTTAAAAAAGGATAGAGCAGAACAATAAAACAGTAAAGGGGATGGAAGGACACCCAAATGAAGAGAGGTTTAAAAGGTTAGGGCTCTTCAACTTGGAAAAGAGGTGGCTAAGGGGGGATATGATAGAGGTCTATGAATTAATAAATGGAGTGGAACGAATAAATGCAGATCAGTTGTTTACACCATCAAAAAGTAGAATGGCTAGAGGACACAAAATGAAGCTACAATATTACCCATTTAAGAGAAAATATATTTGTACTCAACCCAGGGAATCCACTGCTTAGCCTGGGACGAGCATTGTGGAATCTGTGTGCCTTTTTGAGGACCTGTCAGGTACTTGTGACCTGGATTGGCCACTGTTGCAAACAGGATACTGGACTTGATTGACCTTGGTCTGAACCTGTATGGCATTTCTTGTGTTCCTATATTATGTTCTTATGGGACTAGCAATGGGCTGATATTGGGTCTGTGGAGACTGGAAATAGGCAGATACAGAGGCTGGTGGGATGACTGATACTGGAAATGGGCTGATACAGGGGCTGGTACTGGAAATGGGCTGATATTGGGTCTAGGGAACTGGAAATAGTTTGATACAGGGACTGGGAGGCTGACTGATACTGACAAACAGCTGATACTGGGAATGGAGGGGGGGGCTGGGATTGCAAATGGACTGATACTATGTCTGGGAATGGACTCCTAAAGGGCTGGGACTGGAAGGGAGCTGATTCTAAGACTGGGGTCCTCGGATTGAAAGGGGGAGGTGATGCTGGCAAATGCTACGGTTGGAGTAGGAAAAAGAGGGAGATGGGAGACTGAGAAGAGAGAGGAGGATGGATATTGTGGGGCGTGGAGAAGAAGTAACATCAATGAAGGGAAGGTTGAGATGGAGGGATATAAGAACGCATGCTGGGGTAAGAAGGAGGAAAGACGAGGTTAATGAATATTGGAGAAGGGCGTAAATGGGTGGGTGTTGGGGAAGGGGAGTAGGAGGCAGGAGGGCAGGTACTAGGAAAATGGGATGTGGGAAAGCAGGGACTCTGACCGATGGAGACTCTAAATTAGGTGATAAAACAGAAGAAAGACTCTAAGATAGGCTGGATATTGGGAGTTTAATGGGTGGGATTGTGAGTGGGAACATGGAGTTACTTGCAGGGATGGTGGGGACTAAGAAATTGACCAGAGAATGAGGACAATGGGGACAAGGTGATTGGGTGAGGGGTATGAGTAGGGCTGTGAGACCAAGTGCAGAAATATGGGGTGGGGAGACGGTTTGAAGGATTTGGAGGGTTTGGGGAGGGGAGGAGTTGGGGAGGGCAGTGAAAAGGACACTTGAAGCAGGTAAAAGAGGGTAAAAATGGGGAAAATGAAAGGGGAAATTGAAGCCTGGATGGGGGTAAGACCCCAAGAGCTTGGAGGTGAAGAGAGGATGAGTGCTAGAGAATGAACTGAGGCTGATGAAAGGATGAGAAGCAGAAGCTGGTAAATGAAACTGGGGAGGAAATGAGTACAGAGGGAGTAAAAGGTGAATGAGAGAAATAGAAGGATCAATGTCAGAGAGATGTCGTGAAGAAAAGAGGGAGTGTGAAGAAACAGAAAATGGAAATGGGATCTTGGAAAAGGACTTTGAAGAAAATCAACCAGAGGAAGTAGGAAAGAGGCTGGGACCAACCAAATGGCAAAATAAGATGATCAGACGAGAAAGGTACAAAAGAGTATCCATTTTTAGAGACTGAAATATGTCAGCATCGAAACTATGCATGTCTTATAATTCATTACAGGATGAAATACGTTACTGTTTCTCTTTCTTCACAGCTCAGTGTCTGATTTTGGGGTTTTCCCATTTCATTTTTTGTCTTTTGCAGTTTCCTCATTTTTAATTGGTGATGGTCTGTGTTTTCTATGTGCAGCAGAGATAAGGGATTCTGTTAACATGTAGTTAGTTCTCTCTAGGAATCTGAAGTAGTTCAGCTTGTTCTCTTTCCCAACTGGGGGTTACTGGAGTTTAATAATATTTGCAGTGCTGATTTTCCATAAGTGGAGTTGGTGCAATTTGAGTTCTTGATGCTGGTGTCAAGTGTCCATTTGCAGGGTTTTGTGTTATGACATACAGGGGGTTATTCTATGCTACAAATAGCAGGGATGGACGGCTCCTGCCCCTGACTAACTTCCCCGCCAGTTGTGCAGGGAAGTTAGATGGGGGCGAGGAATGGGCGGCTCAGGAGCGGAGTCTGGGCGGTCACCGGCCCTGGATCATACAGGACCAATTCTAATGTTGCCCAGTACATCCAGGGCTAGCAAAATGTCCAGGGAAGTTATTCCACCTCACCTGGATGTGATTTTTTGAACAGCCCGGGGCGCAGATGGGACAGGGGGGCTAGGGTTTATTCCCCGCAGCCCGACCCTGGCCTTAGGAGGTCAGATTGGGGGTCGGGTTGCCGGGAATAAACACTTTTATTTGGCGGCCGGCATCGTGATTTTTAAATGCTCCCTGTATATTCAGCATGCTAGCTATATGGGTAGTTACACAGAATGAAGTTAAATAGGAGGGTGGCATTTAAAAGCCAAGGGACTGAAAATTTACCTCTGTTTGCACAACTTGCACTTCAATATCGGACCCAAGGGGGAGGGGGCGCAAAAGCAAAAGTTGTCTCAGGGTGCTACAACCTCTTGAGCTGGCCCTGACATCACCAATGTGGGGACGTCTAAGTTGGCAAGGGGGTGTGGCAAAGGTGTGCCTGGGGAGGTGCAATGGAATTACACCCATTCAATTTTAGGACCTTCGGGGGCATGTGCAGGTACGTCCACGTTTAGAACTGCTCCACGCAAGAATAAGCATCAGGAACAGTGTATTTTGGCCTTGAAAACATCCAGTGAGTGTAGAGTTAAGCAATTAGACTAAGATCACAAAGGCCTGGACTGGGATTTGAACCCTTGCTACTCTGCTTCTAACTCACTCCTCTAACCATTAGATAGCGATCTGCCAAAATGCTATTCTGGGGACATCTATGTAGATGTCCCCATAGACATTCATATCAGGCATGTCCATGTTTGTGAAATCGTGCCTGAACTTGCAAATGCTTGCTTTTTTTCCCCAGACATTCTAGCTTTAACGTCCAAGATTGCACTCGAACATCCTCTGTAAGGTGTGCCCTCACTTTTCTCCAGCCTTATCCTGATAGTGCTGCTAAAAATTCATGGATAGGGAACTTATGTTTTCAGCGGCTGCCATGAAACAGTCTGTGAATGGATGATATGAATACACATGACAGAACTTTAGATCTAGTGAACAGAATATTGGAGGCGATTGATACAGCTGGCAGATACATGCTTCAGAAGAAAAACTAGATGGTGGAGGGAGGATGTTATGAAACAGAAAAATATTTTCATATTATTTTCCTCTTGGCGACTTACCCTTATCAATCACCATGTTTGTGTCTCCCCCACCAATAATTTTAGAACCATTCACACAATGTAATTGAAATTTCTACCACAATGCCACAATACAACGCCCAGGGCCATGCTTACTAAATGTTAGAGCAAGCTATCTGCTGCAGCACTCATGTTATTCCTATGGGCATGGTGGCAGATGGCGTGTGCTAGTGTTTAGTAAACATGGCCCTTAGAATCAGTAGACTTTTGTTTTAAGTTCCAGTAGGGAGCTAGGTCAGTTCAGGGCAGATGTAATCTTAGGGAGGTCAGAGTACATTGGGATGTCATCAAGCTGCTCTGCCGTTTATTGATGTCTTTGCATTCCTGATTGCTTAAGATTGAAATACAGACACAAGCCAGGCAAGTCAACTCTCCTCCAAAGAAGAAAAGAGGATCATCAAGGATGTTTAAAGCTGCCTTGGCATTGGTTAGGAGGGCCCCAAATAAGGAGACTAAACGTAAGCAATGTTCATAAATGTTGGTTTATAATCAGAAATATCGAATTGAAGAACATATTGATGTAGCTAATGCATATAATATTTCAATACTGCAAAACTTTACAATATATAAAATAGCAGACACCAAAATACTAATGTAGCGTTACTACAGTTTAATATGAAAGCAAAATCGCACCCTAACCTACCTTTCCAATCTACCCTTTCCAATGTGGGCAGATCCTATTTCCAGTGGAAATTCAGCTATCCTGGTCCCCAGATGACATATCTCCATCCTCCTAGTAACATGCCACTTTATACATAGGGAACGTCTACTAAAATGCACTAAGTTAGTGTGTGGAAATCCCCCCCAAATTAGCGCCAGAGGTCTCAAAGAGCTGTGATAACTCTGGATCCATCATGTCCCCCTGCAGTTGCCATGGGGAGACGCACCTCGCCGCGTTAACTGCTGGCATATCTAGCATGGGCGCACTTGCCACCAGCCATAGAGGAGGTGGGAAGTGCACCAGCACTATCGGCAGCAATTACAGTCGGTGCATGCCAATGATGGCTGTGCTAATATCAATGCGCCATCAATGTCTACACTCTGCCCAGTCACTGCCACTTCCTGTGCAAGCTTTAAGTGTGGGATTTTCACCACACCGCCTCTTGCTGTCAGCGCAGTGTACTCGGCATACTGCAAACCCCCCACTCACCAGTTATACAGTTAAGTTAACTTATGATGGGACATGTTTACTAATGTCATGCAATATCCACAATAGACTTAGTGAGTTACAATTGTTCAAAGCACAAAATAAAATTATAAATATGTGACACAAGATCAATAAAATAAAATGAATAGATAAAAGAACTATCTAGCTCGTCAAATCAGCTTTAAAATAAGACCATAAAACCCGGTAATAAGTAACTAAAAATAAGATCATAAATCTAATTCAACATTTAAACGCCCAACAGGAAAGCCATGTTTTCACCAGGTATGTAAAAAGACCATAGTCATAGGTAATATCTGCCTCTCTAGGGAAGAAATGCAATAAAGACAGGCTCAAACAAAAGAGCGGCATTTTCACGTTCTGACCAGTTTACTCTTTCACTGGCAGAACTGATACAAAGCCTTCATTAGCTGATGTTTGTAAATAGTCAGATGGCTCTGAGGATAATATGAGCCATACTCATTGGAGGCTTTAAAAAACAAAATTAGTGTTTAAAATTGCACTCTAAAACAAATGGGGAATTAGGTTGATTCTTAATTATTTGGTTTTAATAATATCCCTCGTTTTGCTGCTAGTTAATACTCGAGTTGCTGCATTTAGAAGTTCTGTTCTTCTTACAGTCTTTAAAGTAACATTGAGATGCAGAATATTACAGTAATCTAAACGCGAGATTAGCAAGGCGTAGATTTGCCTTGCCATATACAGGGTGGCCCAAAAACAGTGAGAACATCTCATAGCATATAAGTTATTTAAAAATTTAAAAAGACAGATGTAAACGATTGACAAAATAAAATAAAAAAGATGGCAACCAGAAATTGTCGAAATAAAGACGTTATATAGCTAAAAAAGGTAAATAAGTAAACTATTTAAGCTTTTAATTTACGAGATGTTCTCACTTTTTTTTGGGCCACCCTGTATATGAACTAATACTTCTGTAATTGGTAAATATGCCAAACTCAGATCTTTAGCCAACAAACCATTCAAAGGAAAAGTCAAATACCATACAAAAAACTCCCTTTGTTTTAAAAAAGCCCTTCAAAACAAAAAACCTTAAATGTACTATTTTTTGTCAGACCATTTGCCATGATGGAAACCCTCTTGAAGCAAATATTCCTTTTAGTCATTTTTAAGAGCTGATACACAGCTCAAATGCCATTCTAAACCAAACGAGGTACGTGCTCATCGCAAACCCCTCCAGGAGATCAAAAACAACGGAAAATAGCCCCTCTATTAAATGGAGAAAACGCCAAACTTAGCTTTCATCAAATTGCTGTCATACGCGTTCTTGTCCTTCCAGCATAAGGCTTCCACACAATGAGTCTTGTCTCTGTTGTGTATTCTGCAAAGGCTACTGGGAACACTTCAATTCATGTCACCAAGCCAACTAAGAAATTATACTGCTACATAGCGCCATGTTTCAGGCCATCGTCATTCTCCTGGCCCTTCTTCAGGCAATAACCAAGGCTGAATGTCATGCCCTGAAATGCAATCACTCAAATAGGGAAACACTTAATGACGTCTTAAGATCGAAGTCAACCAATCGGAAACATCTAAAGCCTGCTCATAGCAAATTCCACCAATCAAGCTAAAGATTGAGTCCCTGGGGCGTAACTGCCTGTAATTTAAATATCCACCGCTGTTCTAAATATTGCAACCGTTTCACTCTGTTTCCTCCTTGGGAAGATTTGGGAACTTGATCTATAATTTGCCAGGTAAAATCCTGGTATTGCACACAGGCGCTTCGACTGGCATGCATAAGAACAATGGCCCATAAAAGTAATTCATTATATTGGAAACATACTTTTAAATTACTTGCATAATGCACATGTTAAATGGAAAAACTGCCCTCATACTATTTTCTAGCTAGTCCCAAATGAATTATATCTGTGGCGGTCATTTTAGAAGCCCTATTTGTGAGTTGGACATCTGAAAATGAGCACTTAGATGTGCAAATCATGGAGATAATGTCCCTGGAGCTATTTTAAAAGGCCAGGTATATAGAGGTCCCTTGCGTGAGTGTCCATGTCACATGGGGGCGTGGTGGAGATGCATCTGGGGCTGCTGCAGTAAAGATATATGTGCACACCTGATTTCAGAAAAGCAAGCACATCTCAACCCACCAGCAATAATGGCCATGTTTATTCCGGCTCCAGGGCACAAAAAGGAATCAAAAAAGCTCTCCTTCTGCCATCAAAACAGCTGGAGGGGGTAGAGAAGAAGGTACTCTGATATCCCCAATACGTTTCACAATCATAAAGGAAATGAGAACACTTGTTTCCTGGTCAGCACACCGATGCACTCTCTGCTTGTGAAATAGCAGGGGGCGTTCATGCACATGGGATAGATGTTCCTGTCCTAACATTTTGTCATGGGGATGTTTCTGCAGCTGTGGCCGCATAAAGCATTTCAGCCATTTGCGAGTTTCTATAATCCAGCCAAAACTTGCACATAGTCAGCATTTTTCATATGCTTTGACATGGACGTCCCAGATTGCACCAATTCTAAAATGTGCCCCTATGCGATGGAACATGAGATTCTGCTGCAAACTGCAGTAAGATCCTGTGGGATAATAGGCACCATATCAAAGATAATAATAAATACATGAACAAATTGATGAACACCTCTATGGACAGGGCTCCACAGAAATCATTACAACTATAGTTAATTTGTAATAACGACAGTAACCTCACAACATCAACATTAAAGGAGGGTGGACGTCTTCCAGGGGAAGATGTATTTATGCTTTCACTTTAAATGATCCACAAAATATTCTGTAACATTAGATTAAATTGTCAATAAATCTGCTTATTACTGCTCTCGTACCACTGTTGGTCAAAGGCAAATTGGGGAAATAGCACAAGATGGAATACTCCAGTTCCAGGGCTCTTTTTTGGACCAAATACCAAGCTCAAGGCTAGTGTCACTAAATGTAAAGGACAGTATAAACATCAAATATGGATTAGTTAAATGACTAGCAAAATTATAAGTAGCTTATATTTTAATTTGGCCAAGTATTGTGAACAGTGTCTTAACACTTTTTAGCATTATTTCAGGCAATCTGCTGAAATAACTATGGTTTATGGTTTAGGCATTTTGATATACTGCCCTTTACTTATGCATCAGAGCGGTTTACATGTATATACTGTCATGCCCATAGCCCCTTACATATGCATGGAGGGGCGTGCTTGATATATAGGATTCACAACTTTGGCAATGTTCCAGACTGACTATCCTGCAAAGGATTATGGTACTGGTAGTCCAGTCATGTGGTGCTTGCCTTTTAGGTAAATGAAAACTAAGGTAGTTGGCTCGAGTGATAAGGCATTGACAGAATTTTATTTATGAGGTAAATCAAATTGCACACAGATTCACTTGGTAACACCTTTGGATATTTTCTCCAGGATTTATATTCAAAATAATAATACAACTGAAAGCTTAGGTATGTAACTTGTAAAGTCCAACAAACAACAGAAAGTCCTTCTTTCAGCCACTACTGACAAACCTGCTCATCAGTGCTGGTGTAGAGCAAATCAAGAATAAAGGCTTCTGTACAAAACAGCTTTTCACATTCAAAGAACTTATTTTTATATCCAACGTGTGCACAGCCTGAGCTGTGCTCTGCTTTGATAACAGCTGCTAATACCAATCCCTAATATAGTGATACTACATTGGCAGTTGAATGGCAGTTGAAATCGCAGTATTGGCAGCACTTGAGACAGGGCTACAGACCCGAAACGTGCACGTCGTGCTTGACAAGGATTGCCGATAACCGTCTTATTCAGTTAAGTAGACGGGGCTTTTTTTAGTAATAAAATTAATAAAAGGGATGTAACTGAGTGGAGGACATAGTACCTGTACATGTCCCTTTCCTGGAACATCCGACAAAAAGATAATTGATAACAGCTGGGCAACAAGCTTCAATCAACAGCTTTTCTCCTGCTCTGCAGAAACTTTCTGGTGTGCCAGTTACTAGAACGTTTCCTTTTTATGTTTGATCCCACTCTCAGGATTTCTCTGTGCTAGCCACTTTGCATAAAGAACAGTCCATGAAAGAATCGTCTTCCTCACCAATTATATCTTGTTCTTCTATCTGCATGGGCTCTATATCAGGATCTGGCTCAGAGGGTTCTACAAACTGACCTCTATTAGGACAGAAACTGTTTCTAAGCTGCTTGCATTGCTCTAGGTTAGACAAACGTCCAAAGTTCATACCTGAGTTAAAGCTGGCATTAGGCTGTCCTCTTAGATACTCTGGCCAGTATGCACTTGAGCTTTTGTGACCTGTCCTCCAGTCTGTATTCCTGGACCTCAGGGCATCTGCTCCATACCTCTTCCAAAAGGTATTCGTGTTCCTTCTCCCTGCAGCTGCTTCTGTCCTCTTACCGGCTGCTGCTTTAGGGTTCCTGGCTGAAGTTCTCCAAACCTCGGGATCTCTCCAATCCCTTGAAGCTGGCTTCTCACAGGAATCTCTCCAAGAATACGAGTCTCTCTGAGCTCCTCTTGCCTTCTCCTTCCCTCTCTCTCTCTGTCTCTGTGAATATTCTGTTCTAGTTTTAAAGTTCCCAGTTTACAACCCCTCCCTTGCACTCCCCAGGTGTTGGTGGTCACACTCCCTCCTGGCAGCTGAGTAATTAGGAGTGATGTAAGGGTTTCTCAATCTGGGCTTATGCTCCTTCTCCTCATCTCCACTAGGGGCTTTCTGCTGGTCATTGCAGCCTGGAATAACCTGTCTTTTAGGAAAACATGCAGTTTTATTCCTCTGTCCTGACAAAACAGGTCCCTTGATTAGGGTAAATTCCCTTCCTTTGTCAGTATTCTCTGGGCTCTGATAAGCTTCCTTATCACAATACTAACAGGTACTTTTTATTCCCTTGTCCCTGCAGGGCTCACAATCTAAGTGTACCTAAGGCAATGGAGGGTTAAGTGGCTTTCCCAAGGCCACAAGGAGCGGCCATGGGACTAGAGACCCCAGTCCCTCTAGCCTGAGGTTACTTGTCCCCATGTGGGAATTGAACCCCTGGCCCTCCGGCCTGAGGTAACCTGTCCCAACCACTGAGCCACTCCTCCCTTTATCAGCTGACACGCTAAATGACTGTAATTGTTCTTCTAGTGCACGCTCTAATTAGAAGCCATATAAGTCCCTTACAGTAAAGGTCGTTACAGCAAGGAGCTTATGTACTTATGCACAGACACAAAATGTGAAAATTCCTTTAGGGCCTCTTTCACCAAAGCCCATTAGTGGGCTAATGTGCGTTTTAATGCGTGGCAACTGGCAGTCGAGGAACACTAACGAGCAAACATGTCTGCTAGGGCGCGCTAAAACACACGTTAATCAAGGATCGCAGGATGCGATGGGGAATAATTGGAGAGTGGGCATGGGGAGCACATTACCACTAGCACCAGGGCAATTGCCACATGCTCAGTGGCAACACAGTTCTTAATGCGGGTTCACCTAATGGATCCTCTCTAGGAGTCATTAAGTGAACCTGCCAAGGTGGGGTGCATATTAGGTGATCCTATCACTTGTTAGCTGCTAGGAACATGCTGGTCACATCCCTGACTGCTAACGAGGAGGCTTAGCAATGAATGTGTGTTTATTTGGTGTGTTAATTGCATATCCTTAGCGGGCTTTAGTAACAGGAGCCCTTTGGTAAATTCCCTAATTTGGGGAAGATTTATTCCCATCCTAATTTTTTTATCTTCACTTTGAGAAAGAAAACAGATAGGAATCCCCTCCTTGCTGTGATGTACAATTCAGTGTAGTTTATGCATGATAATTGTAACTAGATCCCTTGAATAACATGGGACCTGTATTAAGATAGTGCGTGTTAATGGTGAATTTACACCTGTTAACATTAGCACACCTTAGTAACTGCAGTCCTTAATCTTGAACTTCTAAGAAGAATGGGAATTATAACAACATAAGATACGAGACCAAGGTCCATCAAGCCCAGTATCCTGTTTCCAACAGTGCCCAATCCAGGTCACAAGTTCCTGGCAGGTTCCCAAAAAGGTACACAGGTTCCACAATGCTTGTGCGTGGGTAGGCAGTACTGTTTTCACAATACCCTGTAATGGAGATGGAAATAGAGGCAGGGTTCAGCTGCAAAGTCTTCATGAGATTTTGTTAGAGCATTGCTGTGGTTTAATATGATAAAACGTATTGGGGGAGAAGTAGCATATGCATGTTTATGCAAACAAATATGCATACAGACAGACCAGCTGGACCCTGAACAACAAGCACTATGCTTATGAAAAAACATGCCTAAAAGTGCTTACCTTTGAAGCCCAGAACTATGATATATCTTCTCAGAAAAAAGATAACAGTGTTATTCCATTCCAATCAGATTCACACACAACAGACAAAGGGACCAACCCTTAGGATTTTCTGCCAGCTGATAGCCTTTTTCTGCAAAGCTTAGGTACCCATGCAAATGAACCAGTCCAAAACAAATACCTCATTGAGATAGAGGCACATGTTAACTGCACTCTCAGGCCCATAGTAACAGTTAATGTAGGAGCATGACAGTTAGTGCGTGTCTATTTTTGCATTAACTGCCAATTAAGCATTAGGGTGTCAAATGGGTGGGTTAGGGGCAGAGAGTGGACATGGTTAGCACATTGCAGTTAGCATGGGAGGGACATATCGCAAGCTAACTGTCAATGGCGGGAAAAGTAATGGAGGCGCTCCTGAAAGAGCGAGTTGCAAGACCCTAGGCAACATGGTTTTACCGAAGGAAGATCTTGCCAAACAAATCTGATTGAGTTCTTTGACCGGGTGACCAGGGAGCTAGATCAGGGGCATGCGATGGCTGTCATCTACCTGGTTTTCAGCAAAGCCTTTGATACTGTTCCTCATAGGAGGCTTATCAATAAACTCAGTAGCTTGGGGATGGATCCTAAGATGGATCAGAAATTGGTTGACTGACAGATGACAGAGGGTGATGGTAAATGGAACTCATTCAGATGAAGGGAAGGTGATTAGTGGGTTGCCCCAGGGGTCGGTCCTGGGCCCGGCACTGTTCAATGTATTTGTGAGTGATATTGCTGAAGGACTGAATGGAAAAGTCTGTCTTTTTGCAGATGACACGAAAATTTGCAACAGAGTGGACTTCCCCGAGGGAGTGGTTAACATGAGGAAAGCTCTACAAAAGCTAGAAGAATGGTCTAATGCTTGGCAATGAAGATTTAATGCAAAGAAGTGCAGAGTCATGCACTTGGGTAGCAGAAATTCAAGGGAAATGTACGCGATAGGGGGTGAGAGGTTGGTGTGCACGGATCAGGAGAAAGACCTTGGTGTGATTATTTCTGGCAAAAGACCTTGGTGTGATTATTTCAAGGTGGCAAAACAGTGTGACAAGGCTGTGGCAAAAGCCAGGAGGATGTTGGGCTGCATACAAAGAGGAATCACCAGCAGAAAGGAAGAGGTACTTATGCCACTGTACAAGTCACTGGTGAGGCCTCACTAGGAGTAATGTTTTCAGTTTTGGAGACCGTATCTTTCAAAGGATGTAAAAAGACTGGAAACTGTTCATAGGAAAGTGACCAAAATGATTTGGAGCCTGCGTCAGAAGCCTTATGAGAAGAGACTTGAAGACCTAAACATGTACACTTTGGAGGAGAGGAGGGAAAGGGGAGATATGATTCAGACCTTTAAATATTTAAAGGGAAATAATGAACAAACAAACCTCTTCCAAAGACGGGGAAGCTGTAAAACTAGAGGGCATAACAGGAAATTGCAAGGTGGTAAATTGAAAGGCAATGTCAGGAAATACTTTTTCACAGAAATGGTGGTAGATGCTTGGAATGCCCTCCCAATGAAAGTGGTGGGAGCAAACACGGTGACAGAATTCAAAATGCCATGGGACAGACACAGTGGATCCCTTTACAGCAACAGGATAAAATCAAAGTAAACTGAGCCATCTAATTTCTCAACAAATAGGGGTGTCCTGCATGGAATGGTTGGTTCACCCTTAAACAGGGACATGGGGAGGGGTGGCCTGCACGGAGCGGCAGGTGCACCTACGCTTGCCATCATGCTGGGCAGACTAGATGGACCATGCTGGTCTTTATCTGCCATCATTTACTATGTTACTATGTTGCAATCAGCAATGGTGCACTGGAGGTACATGCACCCATGTAATAGCGCCATGCATTAGGATATGCATTTGTGCGCTAACTGTTAGGAACATGCTGGTCAAGCCCCTGACAGTTATTGCGGATGCTTTGCACTTAACGCAAGTTAGCTTTCATGCTGTTGTTGTTGCTAAGTGCCGTCGAGTTGGTGTCGACTCAAGACGACTCTCTGGATAGTTGTCCTAAACTGTGTTCGGTATTCAGTCAGGTGGTTCATTGTTGACAAAGTGGCAAATGGCAGATGAAATTGAATGTGGACAAGTGCAAAATTATACACCTAGGAAAGAACAACCCAAATTATGGTTACACAATGCAAGGTTCCAGATTAGGAACCACCACCCAGGAAAAAGATTTAGGAATCATCGTGGATAACATGTTGAAACCCTCTGTCCAGTGTGCAACAGCGGCCAAGAAAGCAAATAGAATGCTAGGAATCATAAGGAAAGGAATGGAGAATAAAACAAAAGATATTATCATGCCTCTGTATCATTCCATGGTGCGACCACACCTTGAATATTGTGTGCAATTCTGGTTGCCATTTTTTAAAAAGGATACAGCATTATTAGAAAAGGTACAGAGAAGAGCCACCAAAATGGTAAAGGAAGTGGAAAGATACCCCTGTGAAGAGAGGCTACAAAGTTTGGGGCTCTTCAACCTGGAAAAGAGACGGCTGAAGGAAGATATGATAGATGTCTATAAATTAATGAATGGAGTGGAACGGGTAAACGTAGATCGCTTGTTTACGCCATCAAAATATAGAAAGATTAGAGGACATGCAATGAAGCTACAGTGTAACCTATTTAAGACTAATAAGAGAAAATATGTTTTCACTCAACATGTAATCAAACTCTGGAATTCATTACCAGAGGATATAGTAAAAGCTGTTAGTGTAGCTGGGTTTAAAAAAAGGTTTGACAAGTTCTTGGAGGAAAGGTCCATAAACCATTATGAAGAAGGGACAGAGGATATCAATGCTTGACCCAGTACAAGCATTGTGGAACCTGTGTCTTTTGGGGAAACTGCTAGGTACTTGTGACCTAGATTGGCCACTGTTGGAAACAGGATACTGGGCTTGATGGACCTTGGTCTGACCAAGCATGGCATATCTTTTGTTCTTATAAGACCAGGAACTTGTCCAAACCTCTTTTAAACCCAGCTACATTAACAGCCTTTACTACATCCTCCGGTAACAAATTCCAGAGTTTGATTACACATTGAATGAAAAAATATTTTCTCTTATTTGTCTTAAATAGTTTACCCAGTAGCTTCATTGCATGTCCCCTAGTCTTTCTATAGTCTGATAACATAAACAATTGATCTACGTTTACCCGTTCCACTCCATTCATTAATTTATAGACCTCTATCATATCTCCCGTCAGCCATCTCTTTTCCAGGTTGAAGAGCCCTAACCATTTGAGCCTCATTTCATAGGAGTAGCCTTCCATCCCCTTTACCATTTTGGTGGGTCTCTGTACCTTTTCTAATAATGCTATATCCTTTTTAAGATATGTTCTTAATGTGTCCCAGAGATCCACTCCATTCATTAATTTATAGACCTCTATCATATCTCCCCTCAGCCGTCTCTTTTCCAGGTTGAAGATCCCTAACCTTTTTAGCTTCTCTTCATAGGAGTAGCCTTCCATCCCCTTTAGCATTTTGGTGGCTCTTCTCTGTACCTTTTCTAATAATGCTATATCCTTTTTAAGATATGTTCTTAATGTGTCCCAGAGTTTCTCATTGTTTACACAGTCAAAAGCTTTGCTGTAGTCAATAAAACACATATAGATATCCTTTTGGTGTTTGTTTGTCTTTTCAAGGATCCATCTCACATCCGCGATGATGTATTTCATTCCTTGCCCTTTCCCGAACACTGCATGCACTTCAGGCAGTTCTTGTCGTGGTATTGTTGTAATCTTTGCTGAATGATCTTGAGTAGAATCTTGCTGGCATGTGGAATCAGAACGATTTTGCAATAATTTCCACAGTCAGTCAGATCACCTTTCTTCAGTATTGGTATAAACACGAATCTTTTCCAGTCATTTGGCCATGATGTTGTCTTCTAAATTTCCTGGCAGAACCTTGTAAGTATGTTAACAGCTGCATCATATTGCTGCAATACCTCAATGGGAATACCATCAATGCCCGGTGCTTTGTTCTTTGATAAGGCTTTTAATGCTACAGTACTTTGACTTCTTCTTTCATCACCAATAGTTCCTGATCATAAGGTACAGGTTGAAATGACTGTTGGTCCGTGATCTTTATCGTATAATGACTATATATATTTTCCATCTTTTCTCGATCTTCTCAGCCTCATTCAACATGGATCCTTGAGCATCTTGTAACATTCCATTTTGAGGCTGGAATTTTTTCTTTAACTTGGTAGCTTTAGGAAAGCCGATCTTGTTCTATCTCTAATAGTTTCTGCTTCTATTTCCTTGCATGCATCTTTGTAGTACTTCTCCTTGTCTTGTCTTGCTGCACATTTGAAATCTCTGTTGAGTTCTGTGATTACCTTTCTTTCTCCTCTGGCTTTAGCTTCTCTGCATTTCTGGGCAATTTTCAGAATTTCTTTGGTCATCCATTTTGGATGTTTTTGCTTTTTCACCCTTTGTGAACTAAACTAAACCTTCTTGATGTCATCCCATAACTCTTCTGGAGCACTGTCATTTGTATTTAAAGCAGCAAATCAATTTTGCAGGCAGTCTTTAAATTCCAGTGGTATATTCTCAAGGTCATATTTTGCTATATTCATGAGTGGCTTGCTCTTTTCCTACTTTAGTTTGAGTTTGCATATTAGTAATTGGTGATCTGTACCACAGTCAACTCCAGGTTTTTTTGTTCGTTAAAGAGCTTTTCCATTGTTGACTTCCACAGATATAGTCAATTTGATTTTGTACATTCCATTGGGTGGAGTCCATATGTACAGTCACCGCTTGTGTTGCTGGAAGAAGGTGTTGGAGATGAATAGATCTTTGGTGTTGCAGAATTCTATCAGTCTTTCTCCAGCTTCATTTCTGTTGCCAAGTCCATATTTTCCAACCACTTTGCCTTCTTCTTTGTTGCCAACATTTGCGTTCCAGTCACCCATGACTATCAGGCTATCGCATTTGCAAGTTCTGTCAATTTCAGCTGGTACTTGTTCATAGAACTCATCAACTTCATCCTCTTCAGCAGCTGTTGTTGGGGCATATACTTGAATTATAGTTGTGTTGATGGGCTTTCCTCGTAGACCAATAGAAATTAAGCATTCACTGATTGTCTTGTATTTACAGTTCTTGCAAGTTTCTTCTTGATTATAAATACAGCACCATTTCTTTTTTGTCTTTCAATTCCAGCAGAGTAGACCATGTGATCATCAGATGCAAAGTGCCCGATGCCAGTCCATTTCAGTTCGCTTACACCCAGCAGATCAAGTTGTACACTTTCCATTTCATTCTTGATCACCTTCAACTTCCCTTGGTTCATGCTTTGTACATTCCATGTCCCAATATGTAAGACATCTTAGCAGCTTCAGACTCTCATTTCATGCACAGCTACATCAGCAGTCAGATGTCCCGTAGGCTTTCATCCAACCACATCATAAATGTTGGCTTTACTCCAAAAGGTCTTCAGCTCCTCCCCAGTAGCAAGCTGCAAATTAAGTGAGGAAGCTTTCCCGCTAAGCACATGTTAAGTGCAAAAACCTAATGCACTTTAGCAAAAGGTCCCCATAGTTATGTTTTTTTTGGCCAAACCCAGACCAGAAATGAATTTTCACAGGCTGATTTCCAAAAAATTCATAAATTAGCTGCTTTGCGTGGTTTTGCATTGCAGCAGCTTATTGTTTGTGATTTTTTAACCATTTGTTTATTGAAATTTAGATATACCAACCAAAGAATTCAATTCAACCATGAATGCCTTAATAAAAACAAAATTGGTGGGAATCCAAGATGACTGTTTAGTCAACCATATCGCTGTCATGCTGAAAAGAAAGGGGAAACTGGGCAAGAAACCTTCCAAGCCTGGAAAGACTCCATCTTTTCTGCTTACCTTTGTTATCGGTCCCATGGATGCGTTTTTGGCCTGTCCAGAGAGTCTGCAGGAATCTACCTGCGTTGCCCCAACTGTGTTGATGTCGGGGCAGGAGAGTTTGGCATCTTCTTTGGGATGTGAACTGTCGCCGGTGCTGTGCCTTCCTCCTGCTTTGTCAGTCAGTCACTCTGATCCTGATGCCTCTGGGTCAGCCAACCCCACGTTGGATTGTCAAGCTGCCCTGGTAGGAAAGAGTGTATCCAGACCATACTCAATGTTTGTGCTTTGGCAGCCGGATGAGAGCAACAGTGGGAGACTCCGGTGAGCAAGCAGGTGTCCGCTCCACTACTTGTGTGGCAGGAGGGTTGCTCTCCACCCCTGGAGTTATAGATGAACCTGGTCCTGGTTTTCCTCTTTCATTTTTGTTAAAGTGTCATTTTTATTGAGCCATTGTATAATAAATTCAAAGCCCTACTCAAAACCCATCTTTTCCAGACTGCCTTTAATCTTTCTCCTTATGAGCTCTAGTCCCCTCCCCTATGAATCTCCTTTTCTTTATCTTTACTCTATTTTGTATGACTGCAATACTCTCCTATTTTAAACAATGGTGTTCCTTTCAACCTTTTTTATAAATGTTGGAATTAAATTGTAAACCGCCCTGATACCTGGTTAAAGGAGCAGTATATCAAGCTCAATGAACATAAACATAAACAACGCCCAAAAATATTTACGCTTGAATTGATTTGGAGTGCAAGTTCAGCTTTAGGTGAAGTTTTTGTGCAGCAGACTAATAAGATTGCTTTTCAGGTTCAAAGTAACACATTACTATCTCTTACTAATACAAAGGAGTTGGTTACCTTAAAGGAGACTGTTGCTGATATGAAACATGAGGTTTAAAAGCATGAGAATTACCACTCTGCTTTAATGAAGGAATTTTCTGCCATTAAATTTAAAGCTGAACTGTTGGAGAATCAAGTTCGATCTTTGAACCTTTGTTTGGATAACTTTCCTCGTTCATCTTTGGTATCGGCTAAGGATATGTTTAAACAATATGTTGTTGACGTTTTTGGTATTCCATTAGAATCTCAACCCCCTTTGTCTAAGGTTTATTATGCTCTGAATTGTAAAAAGGGTTCTGCTGGGTCTCAGCAGTCCTCTCTTCCGAAGACTCAGCATATGGATATATTAAATATCTCTAATATTCTTGAATCTAGTGACACTGAATCTATCACCTCTTCTACTTTGTTAATAATGCTGGTTTTGCCTTCTGATTGAAAGTGACTGTTTAAGCTTTACTTCAAGAAGCTTTCTGTGCCCTTTAAGGGACTTCTTTATCCAGACCTGGTTCGGGAAGCCCAGAGGAGGCAGAGGGATTTCCTCCTTCTTAAGCCAGTGGTAGGTCAATATGGGGGATTTTTTTCTTAAATTTCCCTGCAAATGCCTTATTAGGCTTCAGTTTATAAACTACAGGCCTGATTTTCAGCTGTCCGGATCTCTGAAGGGCTCGGCGCCAATAGGCGCAAAGCCCTCCCCGCCAACCTCTAAACCACATATTTATTTTATTTAGTATAAATTTGTATACCGCTACTTCCAGCGATCAGCAGCGGTCTACTTGCAAGACAAACAAGGAGGATGTACCGTGCAATTTAAGCATACAGATTGATTACAGAGAGGAGAACAGTACAAATTAAGCATACAATCTGATTACATGGAGGAGGACACATAAGGTACAGTTATACTTTGATCAGAAGGGGAGAATTTAATCTAAGAGGAGCTGCAGGGTTAGAATATATACAAATATAACTTATCTTAGGGTAGGTCAGCAGGGTGGGATAAGAAGAGGTAGATCTGTCTAGGTGATGCCGTAATGGGATTGGAAAAGGTGGGTTTTAAGCTTTTTCCTGAAGACCTTTAGGTCATTGATCTGGCATATCTCATGAGGCAGGTGGTTCCAGAGCATGGGAGCCGAGTAAGTGAAGGCCCGGTTGCTCGTCCGTACGTTGACTGTTCTTATGCTGCTTGGTACGCAGAGGGTATTCGGGTTAGTGGTCCGTCTGCTTCTGTTGAGTGGTTGTGTGGTGATGAGGTTAGAAAGGAATGAGGGGGATACTTTGTGGATGATTTTGAATGTTGTTATTAGAACTTTGTATATTATTCGAGCCGAGATGGGTAGCCAGTGTAGTTCAATCAGGACTGGTGTAATGTGATCTATTAGGTTCTTGTTCATGATAATCCTGGCTGAAACATTTTGTGCCATTTGTAGGATGTTTAGTGTTTTCTTCGGTAGACCCTGAAGGATGGCATTACAGTAGTCAAGATGAGGAATGATGAGGGCTTGAGCTACTGTTCTGAAGTCAGAGTGGTCAATGATGCTGCGTATAGGTTGCAGAACCCTCAGCTTGTGAAATATTGCTCTGTTGGTTGTCTGGAGGTGTTTGTCCATTTTTAAGTTATCATCAATCAGTACGCCTAGATATTTGATCTCTTTTTTAGAGTGATAGGAGTTATTGTTCAGTGTGATGGTTGCAGGAGGATCAAAGTCTTGTTTCCCTGATATGAACATTACTTCAGTCTTCTTGTGGTTTATCGACATATTGTTGTAATGGAGCCAATTTTGCATTTCGAGTAGGCATTCTTCTAATTGGTTGTAATTGGGATTGTTTACATCAAGTTGAGTGTAAATCATAATATCATCCGCATACAAGTGGTAGCTGATATTGAACTTTTGGAATATCATGCAAACTGGCTGTATGTAAACGTTGAATAGGAGGGAGGAGATGGCTGAACCTTGAGGTATTCCTTGTGTTTGGGGGAAAGGCTCTGCTTGTTCGTTGTTGTAGCATACCTGCTGCATTAGATTTGTTAGGTAGGACTCGAACCACTTTAACGGGGTTCCTGATATACCTATGGATGCCAGTCTGCGCAGGAGAGTTTGATGATGTACTGTGTCAAATGCTGCTGAGATATCTATGAATATGAGTATGTACATCTTGTTTTTGTTTTCCAGGCCCTTGATGAGGTTGTCTAGGAGTGCTATCAGCAGGGTTTCTACTCCATGGTGCGGTCTGAAACCGTATTGATGGACATCGAGGATTTTGTTTTCATCTAGGTGGTCCTGCAGTTGCTGTTGGGTCACTTTCTCGATAATCTTTGCAAGAAAGGATATACTTGATATCGGACGGTATGAGGTTGGATCTTCTTTGTTGAGAGTTTTGTTTTTTAGTATAGGCCTAATTAGGGATCTTTTCAGATGAGCAGGCATGATACCTTGCTGCAGGGATTGATTTACTATGTGCGTTATAATATGTGCAATTTCTTGTTTCGTAGATTTGATCCACTCTGCTGGACAAGGATCTAGGAGAGAAGTTGTTGTATTTAGGTTTGAGATGGTATGGGTGATGAGATTCTCATCAATTGTCTGGAACGTAGACCAACCTTCTTTCGGTTTATTGCTTGTTTCCTCGCAGTTTGGCTGATTTGTGGTAATGTCCAGGGGTTGTCGTAGGGGATTTAGTTTGATAGCATAATGATCAGCCAATTCTTGGGCCGTAATTTTGCCATTACAGTCCTGTTCATGTAAGGGTTTTGTGAGCCCCTTAACTAGCTCAAACAGCTCTCTGGGTCTATTGATGGCCTTGTTGAGTAAGTTGGTGTGGTGCGTCTTTTTGGCAAGGTTAATCTCATGCTTGTATTTGGCTAGGAGCTCCAGGTATTCCAACTTGTGCGGATCATTTTTAGACCGTCTCCATTTTCTCTCTAATTTTCTTAATTCCTTCTTCATTTTGTGCAGCGGTGGTGTGTACCATGGTTCAGTTTATAGCATTGAATATCCGGTGATCGCCGCTAAAGCTAGAAGCTGACAAAGCTAGCCAGGCAGCTGCCATATTGGATGCTGCCCAGTTAGCTCCTGCACCTTAAAGATAGGCGAGGGTTTTCCTCACCTATCTTTAAGGTGCAGATCGTTAACTGGACAACATCCAATATCGCTGCTGCCCAGTTAGCACCAATCTCCGCCTCCGCTCCGCCACGGAATGCTCCCAACACGCCCTGATACTATCTGGATAGCATCGGGGCATGTAAGGAACTTAGATGGGGATATTCAAAGCCACTAACCATGTAAGTGCCGTGAAATATCACCATCTAAGGCATTTACATGATTTACTGGGCTGTAAACCTTGTAAATGCCCTTTGAAAATCGGGCCCTATGCTTTCTTTGATCCCCCCTATCTGGCTGCCTTCATCAATTCTCATCTCACTACTGTTACTTTGAGTAATTAATGCAGCGATTGATTGTAGATCTGCAGCTTAGGCTGACTTTATTATGTTTTCCTAACAGGTTTGTAATGCATCATGTTTTTTTTCTTTCTTGGGTTCCATATTGTTCTTGTTGGACTAGAGTGATAAGGGCATTTATGTCAAGTTGTTTTTGCTTTTCCTTTTATATTGACTATGTGGGTTTTTTTCCTATGCCCTTTCAATTTCATGTACAAGTATATTATGCTTGAAAATTATGTTTAAATTCATAAATATAAAATAAAAAACAAGACAAAAAGCAAAACAAAGTCTAAACAAATGAATAAGGAATAAAATAAGAGGAAATAAATGTTCTTACAGTCCAGAATTAAGGAATCCTGCTTATGAATTCAAATAAACGCGCTCATACAGCAGACCAGATGTGAACATTTACAACAGAGACTAGTTGCAGTTGGCAAATATTTTGTGCAAAGGGGGTGCAAGCAATGAAAAAAATTGCAAAATATCAAACAGCTGCCATTTTTATGAGTTTCTGGATATTTTGTGCTTTTTTTCATGCAACAAGCCATTTTGCAATAAAGATAATTGCACTTATACTTTATATTTTATTTAAAACTTAATATACTGCCCTGTCACATTGTATAAGAGTGGTCTACAAATACAATAAGAGGGATTCTTAATATAATCTTAAAAAAGAGTGTAAAGAGAACAATAGGAATAGAAGAGGGAAGGTTATAATAATAGGGCTAAGGAAAACAGGGAAGAAAGGTTTGTGGCTGCTTCATATAGGCAAGTTCAAAAAATTAAGGGGTATGTTTACTAAAACCCTGCTAATGTGCGGGCCGCGCTAGTGTGCGGGTGCCATATAAGGAGTGGGCGTTTCTTTCTGAAAAAGAAAAACCGGGATTTAAATATGCGCTAAGGTGCACGGCGCCCATGTGCGCCCCACACATTAGCGCATGAGAAAGCTGCGCGGAAGGCATAAGTGGCACGCTGATGTGCAAGCAGAAGAGCAGAGCCACAGCACAATGGTTAAGACACTGACCAATGGTGCAGGGATTAGGGGTTCAATCCCCCACAGTACCCAATGAAGACAGCTGGCTGAGGCATTACTTTAGGAGTCAGTTTAATATTGGGCGGCAGAAGGCAGCACGCTGATGGGCATAAGGCAGCATGCTATTGCTTTAGGAGGCATTTTAATATTGGGCGGCATAAGGCGGCACGCTGATGTGCAAACACAGGAACAGAACCACAGCACAATGGTTAAGACACTGACCAATGGTGCAGGGATCAGGGGTTCAATCCCCCACAGTGCCCAATGAACAAGGCTGTCTGAAGCATTACATATTATGGGGAAGATTGCTTTAGGAGGCATTTTATTTTTATTTTAATTATCACTACTAGCAAACGCACTCTCAAAGCGTGTTAACATAAGGCGCCCCATAAGGCACATTTTAAAGTGCACTGTCCGCCAAGGCACCCTAGAATGTTGCTTATAGGGCGCTTTAAAGGGTGCCGTATGAGGTACCGCAAGGTCAGAGTACTGTTTATGATGGCAGCACTGTGCAGTTTAAGGAATGAAAAGCATAAGTAGATGCACTGACATGCAAGGAGGAGCAGCAGTGGAGCACAATGGTTAAGGCACTGACTGCTGATACAGGGGTCATGAGTTTGTTCCCCAGTGTGCCTAATATGTAAGGCTGGATGAGGCATCAGCTTTACAATGTACATTTTGTTTCCTGCAGCACTTTATTTTTATTTTATTAATTGCTGCCAGCAAACACGCCCTCACGTGCCGTAATTGAAGGTGCCGTATAAGGCACCCTATAAGGCACTCCATAGGGCACATTATAAAGTGCACTGTCCGCCACGGCACCCTAAAATGTCCCCTAAAGGGCACCCTATAAGTTGCATCACAGGATAATGTATAGTGCACCTTACATGGACGGGAACCATAAGGTGCCCTATAGGGCGCCCTCAGAGGCACCTTATGGGTACAGTACGCTGAGGGTGATTTTGCTGGCAGCAAAAATGTACATTAAAAAGAGATAATGCTTTGAGCAGCCCTATCAAATAACCCCACTGTGGGTTTGAACACATGACCTCTGGCTCTAACAGGCAGTGAAGTAACCATTGTGCTACAGCCCTATAGCTACTAGCAAGCCCCTGGCTGGCTGCAGAGAGCCTGCACGTCACCACACAGACAGTCTGCTGTGGTCACCAGGATAGGGTTAGCCCACCCATACCCATGATGCACTGCACATGCAAATCAGCTGTCCACAGATAAACACAAGATGGGGAATGCACCCCCACAGCACCTCGGCCTGCTAGGGGGAAGTGACCATGTGCACCCCCACAGCACCTCAGCCTGGTAGGGGGTACTGACCGTGTGTTTTACTGGCACAGAGTAGCTACACACCGTCACATTGTGCGGGTACTGTGCTCACCCTGAGGGTGCGGTGAGGCGCCCAGCACCAGGTCCACAGCACCTTCCATGGCTGAAAGAGGCCATGCCGGAGGTCCAAAGCAGTGTTAATCTGTGAGATAGGTAGTTTCTGCAGAAACACCTTGGATAATCTCTGTCTGTCTCAGTCAGGTGTAGCCCCTATGGACTCCTAGGTGGGCTATATACCACTACCCCCCTCCTCCAGGGCCGAGGGTGGCAAACAGGGTCTCCTATCAACAGATCCACATTCTACCTCCCTGCAATGGTGGCAGTAGAGTGGACCATCAACCCCAGTCCTGCTGGGTAACATACACACTACAGGGCAGTCAATGTAGCTCTGTACACATCCATAACACAATAGCAGACAGACTGTAGGCCTGGATATGCTAAGCTGCACCCCACCACTATCTGATATTCTCCTGCAGCAAGCCTTCAGCCACTGCACCCTGCAAGCCACTCCATCAAGACACATACCAGCTGCAAACAGTCTGCTAGCTAGTCCATAGTACATGTTCCCAGTGGAAATGCATGCATCCAGAACTGGGATGCCAGCATACACAACAAGCAGATAAATCAGTGACTGGGCCCCAAAGGAAACCCATAAATATCACATGAGAGAAATACTAGATAGCACTATGGGGGTGCCTAGCCATGCTGTCGTCACTGCACAGTCAGGGTGAGAGTGATCCCCCAGAAGGACATACTGAGGTCACCCTGTCTGTGTAGGTGGTGGCCGGGCACTACAATGTCCCAGCCAGTGCCCTATGCCCTGTGCAGATGCATCCTGGCCAGGTCACCCTGTCCGGGCTATACCCATGGTACCTTGCTCCTCATTATGCACATTGGCAGGCCAATACTGGCAACAGTGCTGGCAGTGTGGGCTGTGGAAGGTGTTTGCAGCCACCACACACTGTATAGACAGACACACACTCCCACACCTATGCCAGCATTGTGCTACTATAGAGGAGTTTAGCAGCCCTGCCCACCACACCAGTCCTGGGCACAGTACAGGCATGGATATGCTACGCAATACTGTTGGGGGTCATTCCCCAGGGTGGTAAACACTGTCAGAGACCAGACCTGAAGCACACACCGCAGACATCAGAAAGATTGTTATGATGGAGCTCAATGAGCAAACCGTGCTTAACGTAGGACTTGCTATCTGCCAGTAATCATAGGAAACGTTTGATAGGTGTGTACCGTATACCCAGGTGTAGGGTGGCATTGCTAAGGTATGCAAGTGCTAGTATTGGGAGATGCACACAGGGCCCAATGTCCTGCCTCTCCAGGAGGCATTAGCCAATGGGGCCTGTGGGTGTGGGTGTGGGTGTGTCTGGCCCTGTTGGCTGCTGCTTTACGGCAGAGGTTCCCAACTCCAGTCCTGGTGTGCCAAACACTGTTCTGGTTTTCATGCTGTCCCTCATGAATATGCATGGCTACATCTGCATACCATGGGGGTGGTGCATAGATATGCAGCACAGGCATCTTTATTAGAGGCAGCATGGAAACTGAATGGTGTTTGGCCCTCCTGGACTGCATTTGGGGGATTCTGCCGTAGGTAATGCACATTTCTATGGTGTTTGTGCTGTGTAGGGTAAAATAGAGGTTTGTGACCCATGCGTATGGTCTCAGCAATAATGGTTCAGTCTTTACTACCATGATTTCTTCATGGGTAAAATAAGGGGACTGGGTTGCCAGGAGCCCCAGCTGGGATTTGAACCTGTGACTTTCTGGTCCTAAAGGCACTGGCTGTGTCCGCTGCACCACCGTCTTAGCACAAAAACAGTACATTCCCTGGGGAGTCCATTGCTGTTTGTCAGACAGGGCCTGTCTGTTGGAGGGCACTGTACCCACGTGAAGGGGGCTAGGCCACTGTCTGCTGTGGGCAGCAGCCACTGCCCCCTCCACCAACGGTACCCCTCCGCCACCATGCTGACATGGCCTTATATTGCTGACAGCATCACAGCTAAATGATATGTGGCCCTCCAGGTCTGCATTGAGGGGACTGTGGTCTAGGTAATGCGCATGTTTCTGGTGTCTGTGCTCTGTAGGGTAAAGTAGAGGTGTTTGGACCATGCTTATGTTATCTGCAAAAAAGGTTGGTCTTTACTATCATGGTTTAGTGGTGGGTAAAATATGGGGATTGGGTTTGCAGGAGCCCCAGCTGGGACTTGAACTTGTGATCTTTGGCTCCTGAACACACTGTCTGTGTTCACTGCACCACACTGTAGCCACAGAGACAGTGCAGTCCCTGGAGATAGGAAACCTGGCCACAGGAGTCATAAACCCTGCTCTGCACAATTTCACTGTGGGATCATTCACCTTGTATGGGGACGGAGCGTAAAAAATAATTATTATTATTTTTACGCTCCATCCCCATACAAGGTGAATGATCCCACAGTGAAATTGTGCAGAGCTGTTATAGATATTTACCAATCAAGAAATAACCATCAATAACAAAAAAGAAAATAGGACCGAGTGGCGTACATTCAACATAAGTGCCCTAGATGAGTCGATCTAAATAGGCTCCACTGGAACTGGAACCTCCCGAAGGGTAGCTTTGCCAGCCAAAAACGTACGCAATTGTTTAGGATCATAAAAAATAAATCTAGCTGAAGCCGACTTTATGAGACATTTACAGGGAAATTTCAATATAAAGGAAAAACCTAACAAAACCACCTCAGGACGCATAGTGAGAAACTCTTTCCTTTTTCCCTGAGTCACAAAGGAAACATCAGGAAAAATCCAAACTTTCTGACCAAAAAAGATTTTATCAGAATTTCTAAAGAACAATCTCAGGATCCAAGACCTATCTGGCTCTAGAACAAACGTTACTAAAAGAGTAGCTCTCCTAGTTATTTCCTCATCAGGGGCTTCTAATACCTGAGAGAGGTTCAGAGCATCAAGACTATCCCCTTGTTCACCCACCGCATTGGCAACCATATTAACAGAACTAGAACGCTTTTTTGTAGGTAAATAATATACTTTAGAGGTGGGAGGAAGGGCATTTTCCGGCAAACCCAAAACCTCCCTCAAATATTTCTTAAACAGCTCTACTGGGGAAACAGCAGAAGAAACAGGAAAATTAACAATTCGCAAATTTAACTTTTTGGAGAAATTTTCCAACTTCTCCAACTTAGCATTGTTATTAATGGTTATTTCTTGATTGGTAAATATCTATAACATCTAGCCATTTTCTGTGCTTCCTCCCCCCCTGTTTTTTGGGCTGGTAGTGTTAGGTAAAGCTCTGTATTATTATTGTAATTGGATTATTTTCTTTTGTTAATGATTTCTGTGCTTGTTACCTTTCCATTTCTTTCAAGTATGGAATATTGCTTGATGTATTGTTGAAAATTTAGAAATAAATAATTGAAATTGTGCAGAGCATGGTTTATGACCCTGCTCTGCACAATTTCACTGTGGGATCATTCACCTTGTATGGGGACGGAGCGTAGACCCTTCTAAAATTCATATTTCTTTTTTGGGGCTTTCTTGGGAGTGACTTCTGATGTTTTCCATGACTATCACTATTTCCCAGCTGGATTATAATTTATTAGAATTTTGTTGTGGTCATTTTCAATTTTTATTTGCTATTTTGTTCTGTGCACATGTATCACACTGCTCACGTTTTGTAGGTTTCCCTGGTTTTGCTGTACATTGCTGACAGAAATGGTTTCTCTTCCCTTAAAATCGGCTCTAACGCGAGGTTTTCACTCGCGGTATTTTTTTAGTTAAATTTCAGCCCCGCTCCTGTGCGGGGAGCCTCTCCCCTTCCACTCTACACCCATTGACCCCGTCCCTCCGCCCCTCGGGAGCCTTCCTCCGCCCTCGGAATGCCTTTCCACGCCTCTATCGCACATCAGCGCGCCGCGCACTTGTGCGGGCCCGTTAGTGCAGCGCACACATGTGGGGGGCACAAAAATGCACTATTAGCGTGCGCTAAGGTACCTTAGCGCACGCTCAAGTGCGCCCCGCACAATTGCGCGGTTTAGTAAACATACCCCTAAGTCTTCAGCCCTTTCTTAAATTTCTTAAGAGATTATTCTTCTTGAAGGTGTAATGGAAGGGAATTCCACTGTTATGGAGTCAGGATGTATAACTCTAAGGGATGAGTGGTTTCTAGTTTAGCTGTACGTGGGGTTGGAACTAAGAATAAATGGGTATTTAATAAATGTAGAGTGCAACCGGGCGAGTAGAGTATTAGATGACTAGTTAAGTATAGAGGAGTGACTGTGTAGAATGCTTTGTGGGCTATGATCAATATCTTGAATTGTATCCAGTAGGAAACGGGAAGCCAATAGTTTCTCATTAGTTGAGGGGTGACGTGATCAAATTTTGAGGCATGTTTTGTATGGACTGGAGTTTGGACACTGAAGAGAAAAAATAAACTGGATGGAGTTTAGCAGAATAAGGGGCATGTTTGCCAAATCTTGATGCATTCTAACATCCGTTATCGTGCGCTATGTGTCATCACGGTCATAAGAATAAAATGGGGCTCAATGGTGTTTCCGCATGTTAATCTTTAGTAAACATACCCCTAAAAGTCTCAGATTGTTCTCAGTCTTATATACTTACTAATTATTTCCCTAATAGTGTCCAGGGTGCAAAAAGTAAAATAATTTAAAAATAACCTGAAGATGATAATATGAAAAGAAGAGAACCAGCCCTTCTGTCATTCAGATCCTATCGAAACGATTCCAGGAACTATGTGCAGAAAGATTTGTCTTAAGCTGTATTTATTTAGACTTGTATCTCACGTTGTCATGAAAGAGCTCAAGGCATAGGCTACAGCAGGTAAGATAGTATCATAATACAGTTAAATCAAACAGTAGGATTGTTTACAAAATGCTGTCTTCAAATAACCAGGCTTTAGTCAACTGCGCAACGATCAGCTAATTCTTTGTCTGATAACTATTACTAGCAAGGGAGTTCCACAGCTAAGAATCTACACTGGAAAAAGCTTGTTGCCTTGTACAATTCAGTTTTATTTTTAACATGGGAGGAATACATCAGAAGTTTTTTCTGTATCCTGGGGAGCAAGTGTTTAGATATCAACTGCCTTTTTCCATGCAAAGCTTTTAAAACGAGCATTAGTATTTAAACTGAGCCTGGAAATGGAAAGGGAGTCAATGCAGTTCCTTCAAAAAAGGCACAGCATGTTCTCTAAATTTTAAACCCATCAGGATCTAGACAGCAGAATTTTAGACCAGCTCTAGTTTTTTATCTACGTTATAGAGGAAAGCTGGCATATAAATATTGTAGTAGTCTAGTTGGGCCATTATCAAAGCCTGAATAATGGTAGCTAGATTCTTCTGATCAAAAACTGGTATACGTAAGAGTCATACGTGTCTAAACAGCATAAAGCATTTTTTGGTAATGGGTGAAACTGGCTGTTCCATGGATAAAGAAGAAGCAAAAATTATTCCCAGACTATAAACTTGAGTTTTCGATGATGGAGTCAGAACGCCTAGCACTGGTAATGCATTTGGTTTCTGGACATTCAGATTTTAGAACTAATTTCAGGGTTTTTTTACACATCCGGCCCACTATTGCCATAAGGCACTGATTTAAGATTTCTACAGATTCTATGAGTCTCATAGAAGGACAAACCTTTGTTCTCATAGCAGTAATAGAGTCCATTTGACGTAAAGTATCCTGTTTTGTACTTCTAATGCTTCCAAGAGAGATTTCTAAACACTTCGAAAGCGGAGATGTCCTCAGCTTTTTTAAAACGAATTAATCTTGAATTCATTGGTTGAAATACATTGTCGAAGGGGCATGTTTACTGCTGTGAGCTGATAGCATGGGGGTTTGTTGTGGATTAAGTGCACCGCGCTAGCAATCCTGTGTTAATTGGTTAGCACATGATTGAACTAAGACTGGGCAGGTTAACTGATGGCACGGACTGCACATTGCAGTTAATGTGGGCATTTTGGGCATGTGCTAATAGTTAGTGTGGGTGCACTTGACACTGCCTCAGTGGATGGAGTTAAAATGTTCCTGCATGCTGGTTAGCATGGTATCGTGCATTAGCAACGAGCTAACAGCAGGGGGACAGACATGCCCCCCCCCCCTAATTTCATGTCTCAAACATGCACTTCCGGCGCAGATTTTAGTAAACATACCCATAAATTTTCAAGTTTCGTACTTAATTTAATCTTATAATATGTCACTTTAATAATTTTGAATAATGTGCCCATTTAGGGCGTATTTTATAAAGCCAACTAGCAACAATACCCTCTTTGTAAAATCACCATAATAAATCTATCCGCTAGATCTCACACGTCCCTTTACTCATAAACAGGCACTATGGGGTCTATTCGTCTCCCTTTCCTGTCCCCAACAAGGCCTCCCCGTTCGAATAAGGAATTTGTATGGGGAGGCTAGATGAGGACTGGAAAGGAGTGGTGCGGAGGCGAAGTTAGGGCAGGCAGTGTGTGGTCTGTGGCCCCAGATGTACAGGGATGATTCTAATGTTGGCCCTGTACGTCCGGGGCCGGCAGACTAGACGTGGGTCTTATTCCATCCCAGAGGTGGAATAAATCCCCCTAGACATTGGCGGATGGCAGGCCCAGGGAGCGACAAAGGTAAGAGGAGGTGCAGGAGATTCCCCACAGCTTGACCCTGCCCTTGGGAGGCCAGATTGGGGCTTGGGCTGCGGGAAAAGAACAAAGTCGTCAGCAGCCAGGGATCATGGCTCCTGAATGGAGCCACGGTGCCATGGCAACCGGATGCCATGGCGCTACGGCTCCATTCAGGAGCCTGACTGAGTTAGCCGGGCAGCAGCCTGTACATGCAGGCTGCCCAGAATCAGGTCCCGGCCTGCACATACAGGCTTAGATGTGATTCTGATCCCGCGGGGGCTAGACGTGCCCCAGGGGATCAGAATTGCATCTACCACTGTGCGTCCGGTTCCGACCGGACGCACAGTGGCCCTGGACATAGATATTAGAATAGGCCTCCACACCATCAATGTTGATCTCAAATTAATTTTACTATATTTCTTGTCAATATCTATGATATCAAACTGATCAAAGATTATTTCCTTATAAAATATTGTGTCGCCATCATTTAATGGGATTCATAGAGGCTAGATATATCTCAAATTCTTTTAGAAATACAATCACTTTTCTGAGTTCTCTTCTTAAAATAGATCTTCCAACATGAATTCATGCTTCAAAAGTATTATTCTTCAACAGGGGAAATTCATTCAGATTGCATGTGAGTCCAGTGTTGCCTCTATCAAATGTAACAAAAATGGCATCAGCGTTTCTTAAACTACTATTAGTAGATCACACCAACCAATCAGCAAGCTAGAATTTCATGCTCAAAAACATTTAGGGGCATGCCTACTAAAGGAATTTAATGCATGTTAATAAAGTTAACGCGTGTTAAGTGCCAGAACGTTTTTATTTCTATGGTGTCTGTCTACTAAGCATCTTCTCCATAAGCACAAAATGGGAAAAATCCTTTAGTAGACAGGCCCCTTAAAGTTCCGATAATAATAATAAGCCTATAAATTAATGAGCGGAGTGGAACGGGTAAACGTAGATCGATTGTTTACGTCATCAGAACATAGAAAGACTAGGGGACATGCAATGAAGCTACAGGGTAAACTATTCAAAACAAATAAGAGAAAATATTTTTTCACTCAATGTGTATCAAACTCTGGACTTTGTTACCGGAGGATGTAGTAAAATCTGTTAGTGTAGCTGGGTTTAAAAAAGGTTTGGACAAGTTCCTGGAGGAAAGGTCCATAAACCATTATTAAGAAGGGACCCAGGATATCAATGCTTGACCCAGTACAAGCATTGTGGAACCTGTGTCTTTTGGGGAGACTGCTAGGTACGTATGACCTAGATTGGCCACTGTTGGAAACAGGATACTGGGCTTGATGGACCTTGGTCTTACCCAGTATGGCATATCTTATGTTCTTATGTTCTTAACCCTTCATAAAAGTGAAGCCCATTCAATCTCTGCATTTAATCCATGCAGTTGCACTGAATGGAAAATGTAAATCCATTGTTCTTTATAATTTAAATACCGAGTTTGATCTCCTCCTCACCAGTCCTTTATAGAAGCAATCGCTCTCTAACAGAAATCCTGGCTTATATGTCTACAAGAAGACCCACGGACAGTGCCGATAAACTACTTGCATTGACTTTACTTACAGTCTCAGTCTTATGGG